>JAWHQI010000012.1:7780000-8980000 GCA_033032865.1 Dactylorhiza incarnata
GCATGTGCACATGTAATCCATGAGTAGGATTGATGTATTATTGAAGATCTCTATGTGAATCATTTCCGGTGATCAATGTTGATCTCTCAGACCTCTTGGCTTTTAATAGATTATGGTTATAACATTTTTTAGTCACTGTGAAATCAACAATAATGGACAGTTCAGCTATACTATGGCTCCATCATTGTATCCTCCAAGAGTCTCTCCAAATATTTTTTTTTAAACATGTATCTTTATCCTTCAAATATGGAGGTCAAAAAACTTTGTTTTTCTTAACGCTTATTTCCGTGTGATCTAAATTTTTTTCTTTCAATCCATTTGAGGCAACATGTGGCTTTCAGCAGGAAACATGTGTCAAAGGGTTCATAATAGCAACTACATCATGGCATTCTTCTTTCTTCATTTTTTCTTGCATATAATTGGAATGTCAATAGATTTTCACGTGGTATTTTGCCTTCGTAAGAGTCATATGCTTTAGTGGTTGCCAAAAACCTATTACTTTTAGCAGTAAAGTTCACATACAAATGTTCAAAGGAGATAAAATGTATGTTAAATATAACTCAAATTCCTGAGATTATATGACTTCATATCAGTTCACTTTTTTTATATCTTTCTATTTGTTCTGGCATTTTGCTTAATTTCAAATGGGGCTATGCGTGCTCATGGTGAAGTCCAAGTTTGTAACAAACAATCTACAAAGGTAATTGTGAGGCGAAATCACTCCAAAACACAAATTCTTGATTGAAGAGTAAAAAATATTTTGAACTGAAGTGCTTCAACTAAACATATGTACATTTAATTGTAACAAATGTTGTCGTCAAATATTATCACTCACGACCAATGTTGCCGCCCACGACAAATATTGCGGCCCAGGATCAATGTCATTGCCCCTGCGGAATGTCGCCACCCACGATCAATGTTGTCGCACCCCACGATTGTTGCCGCACCCGACCAATTGTTGCCTCCCATGACAAATGTTGTCGCTCTCGCTGAATGTCGTCTCTCCCGCCAAATGTTGTCGCCTCCGCAGAATGTTGCTGCCTCCGACTAATGTCCTTGCTCAAGATCAATTTCGCCACCCATGACCAATGTCACTTCACACGACCAATGTCACCGCCCATACCGAATGTCCCCGCCCACGACCAATGTCGCCGCCCACGATCAATGTCGCCCTCCACGACCAATGTCATCGCCCACAACTAATGTCGCCCTCCACGACCATTGTCGCCGCTCACGATCAATGTTGCCGCCCATGACCAATGTCGCCACCCAAACCAATGTTGCTGCCCCGCACGGGGTCCCCCGTGCACGACTGCTCGTATATGTATATATATATTATATAAAGGAAAACTTTCAGGCCCATCTTGAGCAACAAATTCAATCACAACCGTTGGATCGCGACAATCTAGGTTGCAAATAGCCAGAAGTTGGTTTACTCGGGCTGCGAATAGCCAAAAAACGAATTCCTCAACTTCCTCCTTCCGCAGAAAGCACGATAGTCATTGTACACCGAGCTTATCCCGGACGTTTCCCTTCCCCGCCGCCGCCGAAGCCACCGCCGCCTGACTGGAGCCCACTGGCGAGGTCGCCTAGTGCGCGTCCGTAACAACAGTCATCGTGTTCACCGCGATTTTTCACATTTTCATGTATTTTTTAAATAATTTTGGACTTGTATTTTGAAAGTTAAAGTAAAGGTCTGTTCATGTTATTTGAGCCATAAGATTCATTTACCCTAATTCCTCACCCATATATATATATATATATATATGTGTGTGTGTGTGTGTATATATGTGTGTGTATATATATGTGTGTGTGTGTATATATATATATATATGTGTGTATATATATATGTGTGTATATATATGTGTGTATATATATGTGTGTGTATATATATGTACAACCACAAATTCAATCTCAACCGTTGGATCGCGACAATCTGGGCTGCAAATAGCCAAAAGCTGGTTTACTCGGGCTGTGAATAGCCAAAAAATGAATTCCTCAACTTCCTCCTTCCGCAGAAAGCGCGATAGTCATTGTACACCGAGCTTATCCCGGCCGTTTCCCTTCCCCGCCGCCGCCGAAGCCACCGCCGCCTGACCGGAGCCCACCGGCGAGGTCGCCGGACCCCGGCGAACCTGCCGGGGGTACTGCAGCGGCGCTCCGTCAGGGCCACCGCCCTGACGATCTGGGCCTCACGGTCAGGGCCACCGCCGGCGGTGGCCCTGACGGAACGCCGCCGGAGTACCCCCGGCAGGTTCGTCGGGGTCCGGCGACCTCGCCGGTGGGCTCCGGTCAGGCGGCGGTGGCTCCGGCGGCGGCGGAGGGGAAGGGAAACAGCTAGGCGACAGGCGATCAGATTTAAAAAAAACGTAAATAAATTTATTATATATAATATAATGTATATATAAATATATATATAATATAGTAAATATATTAAATATAATATATATATATGTATAATATATATATATTAATATATATTTTAGGTTTTTTTTAAACCTAAAATACAGATTTTTTTTAATTTCTAAAAAAAGAAAAATAAATTATATATAACTGTGTGCGTGTCGGGGGAGGGTGAAACCTGTCGGGGGGCGTGCAGGGTACTCTCGCGCGGGGCACGGGGGGCCACCGTGCACTGTCACTCGAAGCCCCGCCGGGTGCGGGCGAAGCCCCGGGTGCGGGCGTAGCCCGCCGGGTGCGCGTAGCCCGCCGGGTGCGCGTAGAGTACTGTCGCGCGGGGCACGGGGGTCCCCCCGTGCACTGTCACTCGTATATGTATATATATATATATATTAGGCTTTAGGAGGGGATTGAGAGTTTGTTGTAGGAAACAGCCGCTTGGTCATCCGTGGGTGCCAATGTTTGCACCTGTTGGTGCTGAGGCCAAGGGTCCTTCCCACGATCTTCCACCGCCTCTGGCGAGTGTTCTATAGCATCTGGCGAGCAACCCACAACCAGCTCTCATGCGGTTCGAGCCTTTCCGCCCCGTCGCCACCCCCTCAGAAGGCCCCGCAGCCCCCTCCTCCACCCTCTACAAGCCTAGTGTCAGTCATGCTCAGCCATTAGTTTAAGCTTTGATTCCCATGAGGTTGTGTCTGCTAGGAATTACAATTTATGAGCTTTTATTACTATTTTCGATCAAGCGGGAGATGCTGAAACGGAATATACTTTGAGTCAACTTGAAAGTGATCTTTCATGATATCAAAATTATTATTTTTTGGATTTATAGTAGATGTGACTAGCAATTCAGTGGATGAGTAGGTGTGAGTTTGTTACGCCCCCGGACGAGGCGAGGCTATTTGGGCAACATTACAAGAGGCGGACATGGCTTATTGAAGGCGACAACGGGGCTGAACCAATTGGTTCAGCCCCCTCTTCTTAAAAGATCGGCCCAAGGGGGCTGAACCACACTTGGTTCAGCCCCATAGGGGCCGGCCGACCCCCTTGGTTGGCCGGCCTTGGGTCTGGGGTTATATATAACCCGGACCCCTCTCTAATGAGGGTTATGCAAGATTATTCCAAGGTATTTTTCTCTTCCTCTTCTCTCAAACCCTAGCCGTCTTCTTCCTTCTTCTCCTAGATTTCTCCTTGCTCTTAGTTCGCTCTTAACATTTGGTATCAGAGGTTCCTTCCTCCATCATGGTGACTACACGCTTGCAAGACGAGAATGACCGTTTGGAAACCCTAGAGGAGAATCTGGCAGGGCTTACCGATTCGGTGGCCGCCATCGAAGAAAATGTCAAAACCTCCGCTCAACGGTTGGAAGAGCGAATCGATGGCCGCTTGAACGATATCATGACCCTATTGGCGCAGAATTTGAAAGGGAAGGCGGTGGCGGAGGAGGATCCGGGCGGATCTGCAGGAGTGAGGTCGGAACTACCCGCAAACGGCGGATCGGGTGCGGGTAGCGCCGGATCGGGTGCGGGAGGCTATGGAGGGGCCACGGACGGCTGCGGCTTGGCTGGATCGGGGGCGGCGAACCCCGTGAGGGTCGGATCGACCTCTGGCGGCGGCATGGTCGGATCGGGGGCGGCGAGCCACGGCTGGGCCGGATCGAGCGCGGCAGGCTACGGAAGTGGTGGGGCCTTCGCAGGGGGCTACGGCGGGGTCGGATCGGGCGCAACGGCTCCTGTGGGGCTCGGATCTAGAGCGGCGAGCCACGGGGGGGCCGGATTCAGCACCGGCGGCTTCGGCATGGTCGGGGGCAGCGTCGGAAGGGCGGAACCTCCTCCGGCAAGCGTGGTGAGGGCTGGATTTGTGCCGGCAAGTATGGGGATGGCCGGAAATGGTGTTGATGGAAGGGATGGGGCTTTTACCGAGCACGTTCCTTGGAGGCAAGATCAGAATGGGTTGTTGCCTCCACCGATAGGGCGTGGGCAGCCACCGGGCTTTGGAAGAGGGGTGCAGTGGGGAGAAGGGGTACCTCTCCACCAGGGGGCTCCGATGGCGGGACAGTTCCAACAGTTCCCAGGCATGGCGGGGGAACGCGTTGATCCACGAAGACAAGAGGTCGGGTGGCATGGACAGGCCGGCTATAGGCCGTACATGCCTCCAAAATTGACTCGGATGAATTTCCCTCGGTACAATGGTGGCGACGCCTTGGAGTGGGTACAAAAAGCTGAGTTGTTTTTCAGTTATCAGGAGGTGCCGGAAGCTCAGTGGGTGCAGCTCGCGTCCTTCCATTTGGAGGATGACGCTTTTCAGTGGACCCAGTGGTTCTTGCGGGGACGGGATTATGTGCCGTGGGAGGAGTTTGTTGAAGGGTTCACGGCCCGGTTCGGGCCTCTGGAATTTGAGGACTTTGAGACTCTTTTGCAGAAGTTACGTCAAAAGGGTACGGTGATGGAGTACCGGACGGAATTTGAGAAGTTGGCCAACCGGGTGCAGTGGGAAGAGAAGACACTCCTCAGCTGTTTTGTATCGGGACTGAAGGAACACTTACGCGATGAGGTTCATGCCTACATGCCCCGTAGTCTGAACCACCCGATCAGTCTGGCGCGCATCCAAGAAGAACGGTTTAACAGGCAGCGAGCTCGTAGTACAGCGAAGCATAGTACAACACCGGCCGCTCCCAGGAGGGACCCTCCAGTAGCCGGCCGACCGACGGTGACACGATTGTCGTGGAACGAGTTACAAGCACGGAAGGAGAAAGGCCTTTGCTTTAATTGTGATGAGAAGTTCACGCCAGGTCACAAGTGCCAAAAGGTTCAAGTCTTTATGTTGCACCAGGAGGATCAGCTTGAGGGGGATGTGTGTCTGGAGGAGGAGTTGGAGTCGGAAGGGGGCTTGGACTTGACGGAGTTGGGTGTGTCCGTACATGCCATGGAAGGGTGCAATCCCCCTCCGCTCACTATGCGGCTGGCGGGACGGATTCGGCAGGAGAGGGTGACTATTTTGGTCGACAGTGGGAGTACTCACAATTTTATTCATCCAGATGTCGCACAGAAGGTGGGGCAGGTGATTGATAAAGGAGCTGCGTTCCCGGTTATGGTCGCGGACGGCAGCAAAATACAGTGCCAGGGCGTGCTGAAGGCGGTGGAGCTTCGGATGCAAGGGTATGTGGGGTGCACGGATGTCTATCTCTTACCGATCCGGGGCTCAGATATGGTGTTGGGCGTGCAGTGGTTGCAGCAGTTGAGGAGGGTTACTTTTGATTGGGACCAGATGACGATGGAGTTCTTGCAAGGGGAGCGACAGTTCTGTTTGAAGGGGCTCCGCTCTTCTCCGGTCAAAGAGATTTCCGTTCGCAGCTTACAGCAGCTTGAGGAGTCCAGTAATCTGATGGCAGTCCTATTGGGAGTAAGGTCTGATGAGGAAGGACCGACTGAGGTCCCTGTCCAGATGCGTGCGTTGGTCGAGGAGTATGATGACATCTTTCAGAAGCCGAGTACACTTCCACCATCACGATTCCGCGATCATCAGATTGTGCTAAAGACCGGGGCGGAACCGCCCAATATTCGTCCCTACAGATATCCCCACATGCAGAAGGCAGAGATCGAGCGCAGTGTGAAGGAGATGCTTGATGCGGGTATCATACGCCCTAGTACCAGTTCCTTCTCGGCACCGATTATTCTGGTTAAAAAGAAGGACGGATCCTGGCGATTTTGTGTTGACTACCGTGCCTTGAATAGCGTTACTGTGAAGGACAAGTTTCCGATTCCCGTGATTGAGGAGCTGTTGGACGAGTTAAATGGGGCGACTCGGTTCACGAAGCTGGATTTGCGATCTGGCTATTATCAGATTCTTATGAAGGGGGAGGACATTCATAAGACAGCTTTCAGGACTCATGACGGCCACTATGAGTTTTTAGTGATGGCGAATGGGTTGACGGGCGGACCGTCTACTTTCCAGGCTAACATGAACGAGATTTTTCGCCCACTTCTGCGGCACTTTGTCTTGATCTTCTTTGATGACATTCTGGTCTACAGCGCTACGTGGGAGGATCATTTACGTCATGTGGCTCAGGTCTTTTCTATTCTTCGACACCACAAGTTATATGCTAAGAGGTCCAAATGTTCATTTGGACAACAGGAAGTGGAGTACTTGGGCCATCTGGTTTCAGCTGAGGGGGTGAAGGACGACCCACGGAAGATCGAGAGCATGACTTCTTGGCCACGGCCTCAGACCATGCGGGCGCTACGAGGGTTCTTGGGCCTCACTGGTTATTACCGGCGCTTTGTACGGGACTATGGGAAGATCGCTCGGCCACTTACACAGTTGCTACAGAAGGATGCTTTCTCGTGGCAGGATGAGGCCGAGACCGCTTTTCAGGCGTTGAAGCGGGCGATGACGACGACTCCAGTGCTGGCACTTCCGGATTTCTCTAAGGAATTTGTGGTGGAGACGGATGCCTCCGGAGTGGGCTTGGGTGCGGTCTTGATGCAGGACGGACGGCCGATCGCCTTCTACAGTAAGGCTTTGGCCCCACTGACGCTAGGGCTTTCGGTGTATGAAAAGGAAATGCTGGCCGTTGTTCATGCGGTGGCGTTATGGCGCCCATACCTGCTGGGACGTCATTTTAAAATACGGACAGATCATCAGAGCTTGAAACATTTTCTGGAGCAGCGGATCTCTTCTCCCCTTCAACAGAAGTGGGTCACAAAGTTGTTGGGATATGATTATGAGATTGTTTATCGTCCTGGGAAGGACAATCGGGTGGCTGACGCCCTATCCCGCTTACCTGAAGGTGCCTTGGCGCATATTTCTATGCCACAGTTGGAGTCGTTGGATGAGATTCAGGACGAGGTGCAGCGAGATCCCGAGTTACAGGCTATTGTGGAGGCCCTGCGACAGGCTCGGGAGGCAGCCCCAGGGTATCACTTACAAAATGACCGGCTATATTATCAAGGACGCGTGGTCATTCCTGCTCAGTCAGCTTGGAGGACAGTGATGATGCATGAGTTCCATTCATCGCCGACGGGAGGTCACGTCGGCATTCTTCGCACTCTCCAGCGGGCCCGGGCAAATGTTTTTGGAAGGGGATGCGTCGCGACATTCAGGACATTGTGCAGAAATGTGATGTGTGCCAGAGGCAGAAATATGAGACTACTTCCCCAGCCGGGCAACTCACCCCTAGGAGATTCCGCATCAGATCTGGGATACGGTTTCTATGGACTTCATCGATGGGTTGCCAAAGTCGAAGGGAAAATCAGTTATCATGGTAGTGGTGGACAAGTTGTCCAAGTATGGGCACTTTCTTGCTCTGAGCCACCCTTATCCCGGCGAGTCGGTGGCGGCCTTGTTTGTTCAGGAGATTGTTCGACTACATGGGATTCCCCGGGCGATCATTTCCGATCGGGATCCTACATTTGTTGGAAAATTTTGGAAGGAACTCTTCCGATTGCAAGGGACTTCCTTACGTTTCAGCACGGCTCACCATCCTCAGACCGATGGACAGACGGAGGTCTTAAATCGCGGCGTGGAAACTTACCTGCGTTGCTTTGTCATGGATGAGCCGAGAACGTGGACCAGCTGGCTACATTGGGCGGAGTACTGCTTCAACACTTCGTATCACTCAGCTAGCAAGCTCACTCCTTTTGAGGTCGTGTATGGTCGGCCACCTCCGTCATTGAGCAGTTATGAACCAGGCAGCACCGCTGTGGCAGCCATGGATAGAGCTCTCCGTGATCGTGACCGGACCCTCGCCACCTTGCGCGAGAATCTTCGAGCGGCACAGGATCGTATGAAGGCACAGGCAGATCGGCATCGCACTGAGCGAGAGTTTCAGGTGGGCGAGGAGGTTTTCCTCAAACTCCGCCCTTATCGGCAATTGTCTGTGGCGCAGAGGACCAATCAGAAGCTGGCACCCCGCTACTATGGGCCGTTTCGGATCACGCGGCGGGTCGGGCCAGTTGCTTATACTTTAGCGTTGCCCGAGGGTTCAAGGATTCATCCTACCTTTCATGTCTCCTTGTTAAAGCGGAAGCTTGGTGATGTTGTTCCAGTCTTTCCGGTTCTGCCCGAGGTTACTCGTGGGGGCGAACTGCGTCCTATTCCGGAAGATATACTGTTGATCAAGCGGAAACATCGTGGCACGACGTACTGTCCAGAGCTGTTGGTCAAATGGAAGGATCTCTCAGCGGAGCACAATACATGGGTGGATTTGCTGGAGTTTCGGGAGCTTTACCCCGATTACCACCTTGAGGACAAGCTGGCTTTTGATGGGGAAGGGAATGTTACGCCCCCGGACGAGGTGAGGCTATTTGGGCAACATTACAGGAGGCGGCCATGGCTTATTGAAGGCGACAACGGGGCTGAACCAATTGGTTCAGCCCCCTCTTCTTAAAAGATCGGCCCAAGGGGGCTGAACCACACTTGGTTCAGCCCCATAGGGGCCGGCCGACCCCCTTGGTTGGCTGGCCTTGGGTCCGGGGTTATATATAACCCGGACCCCTCTCTAATGAGGGTTATGCAAGATTATTCCAAGGTATTTTTCTCTTCCTCTTCTCTCAAACCCTAGCCGTCTTCTTCCTTCTTCTCCTAGATTTCTTCTTGCTGTTAGTTCGCTCTTAACAGAGTTGTGACTAACAAAGCCAACAAGTGTAGCCAACATGTGCAGTGTTCATAGGCCAGCGACATTCTTTGATGATTCATTAGAGATTTCAATACAATTATGGTGTGTATCATTAAGTGCATGAGGAAAGGTAAATACAATCGGGGAAGAAATTGTGAAGACTTATACGAAGGTCCCCGAAAAATTCGCTTAGCACCAATACTCCTTGATTTTAACAAGCTCTTCAAAATCAAATCAGATATTAGCATTGACATTGCAGCGGTATTATCACAAGAAAAATGACTTATTGCTTTCATTAGCGAGAATCTCAATGATGTTAAAGAAAATTGTCCACTTATGACAAGGAATTCTACGTGGTGCAAGCATTGGGAGCATATTAAAAAGTACATACGCGCAAGTGATGTAACTTCTTGCAAAAGTTTCTATATAAACTCATGTATATAAACCAGTGTTTCCAAACTGAGTAGTCAACACACTAAGTAGAAGGGCCTCTTTGCTAACTTTGCTTAGTCAAGAAGTGGTCGGGTTGTAGTATTTAAAAAAACTATACGCAAAGAATGAGGACTTCAAGAAAATACTGAAATAACTTCTCCAAAAGTTGGTTGTCGACTACTATTATGAAAGATTTTTGAGGAAGGGATAGCAATTGTGCCGCGAAAAAACACAAGTGATTTTCTTGGCACAGTTGAACGAGTTGTGAAGAAAATAAGTAAAATACATTGTGCGCCAGACAACAAAAGTGAAGGTACGAAACACAAGTTTATACAAGCTACTCCCTATCCTAGAAAATAAGTGGGAAGACTCACCTACGGATTTTGTTTTGATGTTGTCAAGAACTCGGCAATGTATCCTTATAGTAGTTGATTGGTTATAAAAATGATACATTTTATACTTTGTAAGAGAGCCATGAATGCAATTGATGCACCCTTCGGCGCATCTGAGGACGGATGATACCATCATGTGTCAGATATCTTTTTTATTTAATTTGTCGTGTATTTTTCTTTTCCCGCACATCAGTTTGTATTTGGAATTCATGGCTCATCGGTTTGACCACCCGGTGAGACCATGAATAAAATATTCGGTATTTTTAAATAGTTAAGACGAAAAAGGCAAGTTCTATAAATCTGAAAAGAGAAAGGCAGCCCGGAAAAAATAACAGACGAATCAATTTCTTCAAATCGACTCCCTCTGTTAAAGCCGGCGGAAGTTCCCAGCCCTGCGACCAACACGCCACGCGCTCTCACTCTCTCCAACGGAACCGGCGGAATCCTACTGTACAACGAAGTCGCCGCCGTACGCCCCTCTACCATGCGAATGTGCCACTAGCGCCATCACCTGAACGCTTCAGCGTATCGGCCTCCCTCGTCATCGCACCATCCGACGATTTAACTGTTCCCTCAGGTCGTCGTCGACTTCAGCGCACTATTCCGGCGACCTGGTTGTTTAGGGCACACTCCTCTGACGTCTTCAGCATATTTCACGCACCTAGCTAGGTGGTCGTCGACTACAGTTTTCCCTCTGACAGCTCACTCAAGCGACAACATTTCTGCGACGAGCAACTCCATCTGTGCACAATTGATCTCGAAAGACCTCCTCCTAGCCATATCATGCTTATGTCTGGTAAACTCCACCTAATCTTGATTGCTCCATCTATTTAGCATAACCTTATGCGATCCAACTAAATAACTATAAGCTTGCCTCAGACGTTCGCGCTATTTTTAATTATTGTTTATTCATAAATTATTATTTGTGATTTAGCTTGTGAACGAACGGATACCGCAAGGATCGACTCTTAGAACATCCGAGAGTTCGTTCTCAAATAACGATTAACGGCCTTTTTTCGAAGTCTAGCGTCGAGAGTGATTTCACACACGAAATTCAGATTTGCCCTCTCGACTTACATCAACAACACATGTCACAAAATAATTTCTTCTAAAGTCGTCCAGATTCACAGGGTGCCCAATATTACCCCTGACCAAGACTCAAATTCTTGAGTGCTTTATAACAAAATATTTGGAGTAAAAGAGTAATTCACATACAACAATGTGATTCACTCATCAACTCGGAAGTATCCATTTGACATCATTTATTTCAAACCCCAAACCACACTTTTAGAGCGGCCAAAGTACGTTGACGACGAAGTTGGTAAATCAAATTCAAAAATTCCATTAAAATTTGTGAGAACGATTGCAAAAAAATGCAAAATATATATCAATACAAACAAGGACTACACACATAAGGTTCTTAAAACAACGGACTGCATCATGGTACAACAACAAAAAATAGAGGATATTTGTTACCACTACGAAAATTAATTGCAGCCGAGAACGCAAGAATGGACGCAAAAATATAATTGCATTGATTAAAAACGGACACACAAGATACAATCCAAAGAAAGCTCCGACCAAGCTCCCGGAGGCTGGGTCCTCCAAAGAACACTCTTTAACGAGAGCCCAAAACCTAGAACAAGACTATCCCCACACATAAACCCATTCCCTTTATATAGATGGGGGAGGGCAACTACACAAGGAAAATACAAAATGATTTAATTAATTAATTAATATTCATTAATTGATATCAATCAATTATTTAATACAAATTAATTACAAAAGAAATAATCACAGTGGCTTCCAAATTGGCTCCCCTGATTCCTAAGACACAGCATACTCGTACGCCGTAACATTAATCCAACCTGCGAAATTGACCTTGCCCTGAAGGTCAAGGTTAGATGATTTGTCAAGGTCTTTAAGAACGTCAGTCATCAATACCAGCTGGGGGGGTGTCTTCAGAAAAAGGAAAATTGTGGACCGGCGGGGGGCTCAAGGAGGGAAAAAATAAAAGCAAAATGAAAAGAAAGGAGTGCAGCATTGGGTTAAAGCGAAAAGCAAAAAAAAAAATAAGAATGGCGGGTGCAAAATTGAGTGAAATAAGAAAGCAAAAAAAAAGGAACGGTAGCCTTGTCGTACTGGACAAGGGTGTCAGGCGTGCAGGGGGCATGGGAAGGCGGGGGTAGGGAACCAAGGTGGTCTGCTTGAGGTGGGAGATGAGCCAATAGTGAGATCGGCGTGGGCGTCGAAGATGATAGGCGGAAGTTCCTGCAGGAGAGCTGACAGGAGGTGACGATGCGTCGTAGGGCTGGGAAAGTTGCAGGCGCGGCGGCGAGGAGGGGTCGAAGAGACTGACGCGCAAGTACCTGGAGTTCGTCTTTGGCTGGAGGGAAAGGTCGGGAACTAGATCTGACAGACGAGGTTGCGCTGCCAGAACCGACACTGGAAGGTCCGGGAGGTTGCGACGTGGATCGACGGGGCTTCGGAAAAGTTGGAGGAATCGGCGTTGGTGAGGAGCGTCGAAGACATTATCACGCAACGCTGAAAGCAGCGTGCGATTGACATCTAGGGAGTCGGGCTAGGCGTCGTTTTCTGTGGAAGGCAGAGCCAATAATAGGGACACTGTTGGTTTTGCCCGAATGGCCCGGATGCTGTGAAGGAGGCTTACAAAAGAAATAATCACGGTGGCTTCCAAATACGCTCCCCTGATTCCTACGAAGCGGCATACTCGTACATCGTAACAATATCAATCAAATAATAAAGCTTCAAGTTTCAACTAAGGGTGCAACTCAGGTCAATTTGGATCGTTCCATCAAAAACCAAGAATCGGTTCATATAAGTTCGGCTCCAATTATTTGGAACCAAAACTGACCCATAGATAGAAGTTTAGGCGACTGATGTAGACTGAAATCCCGATATTGATTTTAAATAATAAGAGTTGAGATTGATTTAGATTTAGTGGAACTATCCAAACTTTCTCGAGCAATATCATGTGATATTTGACCTAGAGTTAGCAAACGCACCTAAAGAGCCCAAAATTACACGTAGATTAAATATGATTTAGCATCCGTAGGTGAGCAATTAGAGAAATGAAAAAAAAAGTGAGAACAAGCAAGATTTCAAATTAACGGCAATTGATTAAATGAAACTAAGGCAAGCTCTGAAAATTTAAAGATCAAATAAAAATAAGTGTAGATACATAACTAACGGTAAGGTAGAAACGAGAGAAATAAGAGTTATATCTCATGAAAATGAACACAACTCAGATCCCTCAGAGGAAAACAGCCACAAATTCGGTTGGGGCCTGTGGGATAAGGCTCGTCTAAGGCTTAGAAAGTGGGAGGCTCAACAAGGATGGTGAAAGGTCGGAGGGAGGCGGAGGTGAGCTTTAATGGCGGCTGGGAAGAAGATCGAAACCAAATAGGCCTCAGGCGTTCAAGGGAGGCTCTGTAAATCGACAAAAGTAATGCCGACCTCGTCGGAAATAGGCAAGGTCGTCGCTGGCAGAAACCCACTCAGGAGAAGTCGTCGGCCTTAGGAAGGGCCTCCAGAGGCGACACTAGGTGACTGTGGAGGGGGTCGTTTCCTGCAACTGGAAGGATGAATCGGCAAACTGGGTGAAAATGAAGCGGCTGCTGGTATTGGGAATATCGGGGGAGACGGGGGGTGCGTAGCAACTAACGGGATTGGATGGAGAAGGGATCACCGGATCCCCAGGGGGCGTCAGCCCGCGGTTTCGAGTCTAGAGAGGTTGTTTGGGAGTGGGAACTGGAGCAGCTACGGGAGAGAGAGGATGTCGACTGGGTAACCGAAAAATAGAGTTTTACTCTATTTCTCAATTTCCCCCAAGCTGATTTCAATAGGAGGGACCGGTCACTTTTGTAAGACTTAGGTATTAATGAAAATAAATGAGGGGTTCATGAAATTAAAGAGGGGGGAAATGAGGGATTCAAGAAATTAAAGAGGGGGTAAATGAGGGGTTCATGAACTTGGCTCTTGGATTTCAAGTCATGAATGAGGCTTTGATTAAAACTCTAGGAAATCCTCCACTATTAAATAATCTTGAAATTAAATGAAAAAAATTATACATTGAAATACTTAATCCCAAAATTTTATAATAATAAGATAAAATACTTAATTCTATATATTTTCTTAAGCTTGCTCTAATTATCACTTAACCTAAAATAACGAACTTTTTCATTCAAGGTCTTATTGGTCAGTCACAAATGAAAAATCGTGCATGAGTGACACGCACGAAAAAACACGAGTGTGCGCTAATAACATACGCAAAACACATATCGCTAATAACATGCGCGAAATAAAAGAAATAAACAAGCGTGAAAACATGCGCGATACAAATAAAAAATGCGGAAAATAAAATAAGAGGTCACTCGGGTGGCATCAATGACTTTCTTAGATGCTTAGTAGGAAAACATCCGAGACAATGAGATTTGGTTATTTCATAGACAGAATTTGCATACAATAGTTCAAGAAATTAATTCACAGACAAATCCCCCCTTTGAAGTCATCTATGGATATCATGTACCTCTAGTGCCTGATCTGCACTCTCTTCCTTCATTTGAACAAACTTCTTTCGATTATCTATTTTATATTGATTACTTAAATCATTGCATAAATTTACAGCTAACAGTTTGCTAGTATCTGCTAAGAAATATAAAGCTATGACTAATCGCAGGTTTTCTTAAAAGGAGATTGGGTTCCTGTATTTCTTAGGAAAGGGAGATTCCCCACAGGCACGCATTACAGACTGTGATAATGGAGGTTTGACCCTTTTCATGTTAAAAACGGTTGGGGGGGGGGGGGGGGGGGGGGGGGGGGGGGGGTCCGACAGCTCTTGGATCAATGTCATTGAGCTTCGATGCCTGCGACCAGACTTTTCTATAGCAAGACCCTCCGACTTCTCAACGGGGTCGAGTTCTCTTACACCCGGGGGAATTTATGCACATTTTATTTACCGCAATTTTATATGTTTCGTTGTATTTTCCATTGTATCTGGTTGCGCAGCAGATTCTCACATTTTGCATTTTACTTCAACTTATTGATTCAATAAACCAATAAGACAAGGAATAAATCAATTCGTTAATGTAGGTGCGAGTGGCAAGCAAGCGCATAAAAATTACAAAGATTTACAAAAAAAATATTATTATAAAATTTTATTAAAATCTAAAATTAGGTTTATTTTCAGGATTAGTAAAGGGGGAGAGAGAATTCCAAGAGCTCAAAACAATTCTCTGGTGTAAACACGGGGTTGAAAGACTTGATACCTCAATAGAGGACCAAGGGGTTATTTATATATTAAAGGAAAATACATACGGCAAATCACATAATATATCTAACACTCCCCCTCAAGTTTGGTCATGGGAACTACCCAGACCTAACTTATTACATATAAATCTCATTCTAACACTCGGAACTTCCTTAGTAAGAATATCTGCAACTTGGTCTTCAATCTTCACATGACTTAGAGAAATAATTCCTTCATACTTTTCCCTCACAAAATGACAATCGACCTCAATGTGTTTTGTGCGTTCATGGAATACAGGATTAATAGCAATTTGTATCGCAACTTGATTGTCGCACCATGGAGGAGTGGGATCTTGCACTGAATATCCTATTTCACAAAGAGTCTGCCTAATCCACATGATCTCGGCAACAGTGTGAGACTGTTACGGATCGCGTATTATGATTGTACCACACATTATTATTTCTTTTATTTAAGTGTCTAGTTGTCATCTTTTATGTAGGGGGCCTCAAGCTTCGGGTCTACTATTAGGCGTCATCATTATCATTATGTCTTATTATATGTTGTAGCCTATATAAAGGCATTAGAGGTGTTGTATGAAGGAAGCAAGAAGAATTCTAGTTCCCATCTTGTATGTGAGGTCTTGGTAGCTCTCTCCTCCAACGAGCAAGCCCCGCTTAGACAGCCGCGATCATGGCTCCATAGTATCTCCTTACCCCGCATCCCCACCTCCGACCACTCCTCCGGCGATCTCCGACCAAGGCCCATAACAACTTGGTATCAGAGCCAAAATCGTCGTCGTCTTCCTCCGCTACCGTTGTTTCGCCAACTGACGTCATTCATCTACGCTGGAGTCTCCTTCCTGCTGCCTCTTCAACATCGGTTCGGCTTCCTCGACGACAAAGGCTCGCCCACCCGCAATCGCAGCTCGACAGTCATCGACGACGAGGGACACCGACGCTTCCATCTGTAGTCGAAGCCGCAGCCCCCCCCCCCCTTCACGGACGACAGCCTTTCCAGCTCCGTCTGTCGACGCCAGCAACCCCGACCGCCAGCATCCTCCATCGTCGACCCCACAGTACCCAGCTCCTACTTCGTCATCAGCGCTAACTGCGTCTATATCTTCCCTTGCCGCTGCAACCCACCCACTGTCGATCTCCCATCCCCGACGCCTCTCTTGACACACTCCTGCGTTTGTTTCCAATGAGTCACGACCGTTGTTTCTCCGTCTGCTCCATTCTCGAGCCGCACGCTTCCTTCGACTCACGATCGAGCCCCTGTCCGCCTGACATCCTTCATCGAGCCCCTCCAGACCATACCACACCCGCGCGCCGCCAATTTTGAGCCCCACACCTGCACGCCATTTCACATCCGTTATTTAATTAATATCCGGCTGCCTACAGCCTAGGCACTTTTCCTCCCTCCCCCACCATTATTAATTATCATTCCCTCCTGCGTTTTCCAAACAAACCGCCTGCCACCCTCTTAACTTCCTTGTTTTAATTTTTGTGGACCCCACCATCACTCTCATTCCTCTCCATTATCCCTTCTCATTCAAATACCTAAGCCGCTTCATTAATTACCTCTAGCCGCACACCCAACTAGCCCTTTTCTATTCAACTATTCACCGGCGCATTATTATTTAAAAATATTGGGCGCAACCGCGGCACCCATGACCACTCCCAATCATCTGACTCGGCGCAATTCCAACGCCCTGTCACCCGCTCTTCTTCTCGCTCCTCTTCTCGCACTATGGGTGACTCATCTGACCAACTAAGTCAGATTATGACCATGATGCAGGCCGTCATGGCACAACAGGCCGCGCAAACTGCACTCACGGAACGCCAACAGGAGGCCATTACTACGCTCTCCAAGCGCCTTGATGATCTTTCTACCGGGCACACGATCGTACAAGCAGCAATCAGGAACCGCCACTTCTCCGCCAAGCCCCGCCACCGACCGCCCACGAGCCACTGCTGTCGTTCCCCGAGCACCAGTCGCTGCGATTGAACCACGATACACCAGATTATAATTTCCCACCTATGACGGGAAAAGTGATCCCTTGTGCTGGCTCACCAAATGTGAGCAATTCTTCGGCCACCAACAAACTCCGGCAGCAGACTGAATCCATCTAGCATCCTTCCATCTGCTTGACTCCGCTATTTTGTGGGCCTCCCGGCTTCTCACCGATCAACCGAATCTGCTATGGGACGACTTCAAAAGGCTATGCAACTTGCGTTTTGGACCTCCTATCCGCAGCAACCCCCTCGGAGAACTCACATCTCTACGACAAACAGGGTCAGTAGACGAGTACCTGGAACAATTTCAGCTTCTCTTGGCGCATGTTCCCCTTTCCCCGGATATGCAAGTCAACATTTTCACCGCTGGACTTCGCGAGCGCCTGCGACTGGATGTCGAGTTTGAGGCACCACCAGACTTAGTGACTGCTATGAGTCTGGCCCGGTTTTGCGATCGTCGCCTCCAGCTAACACAGACGGCCTACCCTCCTGCCACCAACATCGTTCAACAAGGTCGTATCGAGGGTCCTCCAGCCCGTCCGGTCCGCCGATTATCTCGGGCAGAGATGTTGCAACGACGCGCCCAAGGATTATGTTTTAATTGCGACGAGCAGTACACTCGCGGCCACAGGTGCAACCGACTCTTCTATCTACACGTCGAGGACTCCGACGACGAGGGCATCGGATAAAGCTTGAGGACAAGCTCTGTTTGGAGGAAGGGTGAGATGTTACGGATCGCGTATTAAGATTGTACCACGCATTATTATTTCTTTTATTTAAGTGTCTAGTTGTCATCTTTTATGTAGGGGGCCTCGAGCTCCAGGTCTACTATTAGGCGTCATCATTATCATTATGTCTTATTATATGTTGTAGCCTATATAAAGGCATTAGAGGTGTTGTATGAAGGAAGCAAGAAGAATTCTAGTTCCCATCTTGTATGTGAGATCTTGGTAGCTCTCTCCTCCAACGAGCAAGCCCCGCTTAGGCAGCCGCGGTCATGGCTCCATAGTATCTCCTTATCCCGCATCCCCACCTCCGACCACTCCTCCGGCGATCTCCGACCAAGGCCCATAACAGAGACATGGCTCGATATTCCGCTTCTGCACTAGATCTGACAACCGTGATTTGTTCTTGCTCTTCCAAGAGACAAGATTTCCACCCATAAAAATAGTGAACTTTGTGGTTGACTTCAAAGTGGCTATGCAGCCTGCCCAGTAAGAGTCGCGATACGCTTCTATATTTGAATGATTTTGATTCTTGAACGATATCCCAAGTCCAGGATCATTCTTGATGTATCTGACGATTCAGAGTACAGATTCTCACTGAGAGATAGTTGGAGCAGCCATGAACTGACTGACCTTACTTACTGTACAGGGAATATCAGAACGAGTCATGGTAAGGTAGTTCAGTTTTCCAACTACACTTTGATATCTTTCTGGTGAATGAAATGGTTTGCTTTCAACATAAAGACTCTTTTCCCCTGGTTCAAGTGGATACTTCATAGGACCACAGTTAGCCATCCCAAGGTCTGATAGAAGGTCGAGAGCATATTTGCGTTGACAAATAAAGATGGTGTTAGCATAATCTGCAACTTCAATGTCTAGGAAGTACCGCAATGAACCCAGATCCTTGGTTTGAAAGTTGGAGTGTAAAAAAGCCTTGAAATTTATTATCCCTTCTGAATTACTTCTTGTGATAACAATATCATTGACATATACCACTAATAGGATAATACCTGTCGGAGAGTTCTGATAAAAAAGAGACGAGTCTTTCGTACTCTTGGTAAGACCGAACGAGTCTTTCGTACTCTTTTGAGGTGGCACACTTTGGTTCTCTCCCCCTCAGCAACGAACCTAGGTGGTTGCTTCATGTATACTTCTTCTTCCAAGGACCCATGAAGAAACGCATTCTTTATGTCCAATTGGTGGAGAGGCCACTGGTGAGAGGCTGCAAGTGAGAGAAGAATGCGAATGGAGGACATTTTGGCGACCGGGAGTCCAGGACAAATGTTTCATCGTAGTCGATCCCATAAGTCTGGGCATAGCCTTTGGCAAGCAAGCGGGCTTTCAAACGATCAAGGGAACCATCTGCATTGACCTTGATAGAGTAAATCTATTTGCATCCAATAGCTGCTTCCCAGAGGGCAAAGGAACCAAGTCTCACGTGTGATTAAGTTGAAGGGTTGTCAACCCAGCCAAGGTGAGCTTTTGCATGAGCGACTGTAGATGGAAGGTGGTACTGATCCAAAGTGGAGTGGAGCGTAGTATGAGCAGTTGTCAAGCCCTGATAAGAAGTAACAAATAGTGGTTTGTTGCAACAAGTACGACTTCCCTTAAGGGCAGCAATTGGTGGCTCCTGACTGTCCGACAGAGGATCCATAGGCGCACCCACATATTCTTCCCGAGGAATAGTCGTCAGACTACCATGGGAAGAGGTAGGTGGAGGTAGTGGCGCGGATGTGTTGTCAGAAGGGCGACGAGAGTAAACTTATGCCCAAAGGGGGCTAAGGATGTCATCAGGAGAAAGCACAAGAGGCTCCGACGGGGAACAAGTATAAAATCAAGGGAAGGATAAAGAAGTGTTGATCCACAAGTAAGATCTGGGTAGGAGTCAGATTCAAGGAAAACAACATCTGCGGAAATAATGTATCTGTGTAAGTCAGGAGAATAACATTGATACCCCTTAGTAGTACGGGAATACCCGCGGAAGATACACTTCAAAAAGCGAGGGTCAAGTTTGGAGACAGAGGGGTGAGCATCCCAAGCATAGCAAACACACCCAAAGACATGTAACGGTAGAGAGAGACTGGAATGGTTTGGGTGAAGGATATGGTAATGTCTCCCCTTAAAGAATATGAGTGGGAAGACGATTGATAAAGTGCGTGGTTGTAAGGATCGCATCACCCCATAAGTATTTGTGTACTTGCTTATGATGAAGAATAGCGTGTGACTTTTTTTCTTTCAGCAACACAGTTTTGTTGTGGGGTGTCAGGAAAAGTGGTTTGATGCAGGATGCCTTTGCCGGCGAGGAAGGTAGGCATATATTGAGATAAGTACTCTCTACAATTATCAGTGCGTAAACATTTAAGACGAACAGAAAATTGAGTAAATATTTCATTACATATGTTTTGAAAAATAGAAAGAAATTTAGAACGATTTCATTAAATATACCCAACTCATGCGAGAGAAATCATCAATGAAAATAGCAATGCAGTTTAAGTCACGAGTAAGCTTACTAATGGACAATAAATTGTAAGCAGATTGAGGAACGTGAGCAACTGAAGACAGAGTCATGTTTGAAGTCACATCATAGTTGCCAAACCCAACAATGGGTACAGTCGATCCATCCGCAACAGTGATCGAAGACCCACTATGAGGTTTGTATGAGTGCAAGTACCTGAGGTACTAGTAAGGTGATCTGAAGCCCCAGAGCCAGCTAACCCACGAGCAGGGCGTTGTGAGGTACACACTCGCTGAATGGTTTGTGCAATAGCAGCACTATGAGTCGGAGGGTCAATTTGGAGAGTCTGTAGACGACGATACTCCTCTTCTGAGATCTCCACCGTCCTAAGAGTCCCAGATCCAGACGACGAATCAATCAGGTGGGCAGAGCGAGATGTAGGAGGTTTGGAGGCCCAGTCATGCTTCCCATGGACAGCCCAACAAGTGTCATTCGTGTTGCCCCGACACCCGCAATGAGTGCAATGTCTCGTAACAATGTCACGACCACGTCCAGAGCAGCCTCCACGACAACTCCCCCTTCCACCACGAGAAGCAAGAGCCAACGGATCGGCAGAGGAAACATGTAGAGCAAATATGGTAGTGGGGTTGGTCGTCCCGTCTTTGGTCAGACGATGGTACACACTAGCAGTTTGTAGAATCAAGGGACTCGCTAACATTTCAGTCTTTGCTGTAAAAAAATGTGGATCAAGGCCATTTAGTAGTCAAAGTAGTATAAGGTGCTCACGTTGGGTCTGGTACTCCTCTCTGGTATAAGGGATCTCCAAAAGATTCAAGATCTCACCAGCAAGGACCTTCCATTCAACGAAGTACATGGTGACTGAACGTGCCCTTTGTCTCAGTTCGGCCATCTTAGGGAAGAGTTCACAAAGACGAGTGAGGTTGTTTGCTTGGGAGAACATCATGTGTAAGGTATCCCATAGCTCCTTAGTATTGTCACAGTTTTTACACATTTGTTGAACTGAGGGATCCATGGAACTCAGCAGGAGAGCGAAGATCCGACAATCATAACTGTACCAATTCTCGTACCCTTGACTGCCCACAGTATGAGTTGGGAGGCGAGTAAGGTGGTGCATACGTCGTATACCCGATAGGGACATAGTGACCCCCTTTCTCCATAACTGGAAGTTTGAGGAGGTAAGGATAGTAGTAGCAAGTCTTGCATTAGGAAGAAATGCATTGTTGTAATCCCCAAAAGGTAAGACCGTCAGAGCATTACTAGTAGTTGAGGAACTGGTAGTGGAGGAGGCCATGACCTTGCTGCAGACATAGACAACGTCGAATCAATGCAGGGAAGAGGCAGGGATCAGCAGGTGCAACATCAAATTCTTGCAACACATAAGTATTTGCAGCAGCAATAACATATGTTGCTCTCCCGCTCACTGTAGAAACCAACAACAAAGCTCGGGAGGAGATCCTGCGTGAGGGCACCAGCAGGTCGACGACTGCCTCCAAGATCGGCATCGCAAAACGATGCTCAGAATGACATCGTAGAAACTCACGCGGACAGGCGTCGACGAGGTCCTCCTAAGACGTCAAAACGGTATGTGGAAATCGTTGATTTCCTTCTGTCGATGAAAAAGAGTAGACGAAAAGGGATCTTACGGGAACAACACGCTTCCGTCGATGAAGAAGAGTCGGCGAGAAGTCGTGGATGGAAGACGGAGAGCGGCGATCGAAGGACGACTTCCTTCAGCGGGATAGAAGACGAAGAGCGGCAAGAACGCCCTAACCGAAAGCCTCTGATACCATGTAAACGTGAGATTGAAAGACTTGATATCTCAATAAAGGACCAAGGGGTAATTTATATATTAAAGGAAAATACATACCACAATCACATAATATATCTAACATCTAATTTCCTCATTCGTGACCCTTGAAAACACAAAATATTAAATCATGTTAAAACCATTCTCTCATATTTAACTCCTCCCCACGCCTACGCAGAAGGCAATCTGAAAAACAAAAGAAACTAAGAACTACTTCTATGTTTCAACTCTTCCAGCCGACACTCGTTGATCCTCGATAATAGCCCTGCAACGACCCTCCCAACAGTTTACTCAGGCTCGTTTCTCCCTCCCAGAGGTCTGAAAACCATAGACAACCCTTTCCCAGTGTTCCTCCAACAATGATAGCCTCTCGTAAGACGTGATCATCCCAGTTCAGTCCTTTGTTGATGGATTTCCCGAGTACAACATTTTTTCATCTCCTCCCTCTTCACAAATTATCATCTACCTCCTTAAAGCCTGCCCCCACATACTCCTAGTAAATCTCAGAACCCTAACAGCCTATCTCATTCCCCACATACTCCTATCTCATTGTTGAACCCCTTTTAGTGCACCAGAACCCGATCCTACAGACTGCAACTGAGACGCATACCCCCTTTTCAGAGCTTTTCTATATCAACCAACATCATTCCCCCTCTTATAGTCAAACAAGGAGTACAAAGCTTCCTATCAGTGTCATTCCCGAACCCAATCCTCTTCTCAACATCCCCACCTGAGCCTACCTCCATTCAGAAATCCTTTCCCCACGATGCGAACCCTTCAGCCACCCAATTGCAGCCCCACATACGAGTCCAGTCCATTACGCAGAAGTCAGAACCAAATCCCATCCTAGAAAAGCCAGTCACCACTCCATAGATTTCACTAACTTAGAACAACCTTTGCTTGTATTGTGGTCACTCGAGGTATTCTCACCTGAGGCATTCGCTCTGCTTTTCTTGTGTTGCTTTACTTTTATGAGAAGAGAAAATAACTGATCAAAGTTAAAGAGTTTTCTTCCTTGCCATCCATTACCTGTCTGTGATTAATTTCTAAAGTCTTGCCTATTTCGAATTTATAATGTTGTTTGCATTGGTATGCTTGTGGATTGATAAACAAATACTTGAGAAATGTTGTTAAGTATCCAATTAAGATTTTCCCAACGCATCGAAGTTAACTGCTAGAGTTTGAATATTCGACGGGGTGATTAGGGAGACAAAAAGTTAATTTGGAAACTAATTTTGATCTTTAAATTTTAGCTTACAACATTTGTAGTAGTGCCAACATGTAAATTGCAGTATACAAAGGGGAATTCAAGTTGTTTTGAAAATGTTATTTCAATTTGTTGTTCACAGCTCTGTGATCTATAAGAATGGACTGTCATTATTAAATTAAAAGTGGTGTTTTCCCGTTGTATAGTATGCAATTGAGTATAAGTTGATGGTGTTAAGTTAATTTAACAAATACCATTTTTTGCACATCATTTGATTGTAAGTTGCACATAAGTTGGGTGAGGTGTTGCATATATTTTATTTAAACGATTTTAATGTGCAAAGAAGCTTTTACCAACTTTGGGCAATCCAAACTCATGGCCAAAAGTTAACAATCGGTTTGTAATCTGAAATTGTTCCACAGATGTGTGTGGTGCTAAGAACTGATGATATCAATCAGACAAATTCAAGCCCCAAAATTCTAAGTCAACCCATGCTCAAACAAACGTCAACCGTTTTTCACCCATCTGAGCAATCCATCTTATACAAAAAAGTGAAGGAGCAGAAAATTAAAAGCGTATCAGATTCGGACAAATCTGTTGGGTTCCTTCTTGTACAGCTATTCAAACCCCAAACCCCCAAAGCCCAATCGGCAATAAATAAGAAATCGAAACAGCGGAAGAAGAAGAAGAAGAAGAAGAAAATGACCTGTCGATTGAGCGTGGTTGGGTCATGGCGAGACCAGAAAAGATCGAGAAGATCGTCATAGCGGCACTGATCGGGATCGAACTGCACGCGGACGATCTCCGCGTGACCGGTCTTCCCCGTGCAGACATCCTCATATGTCGGATTATGCAGCTTTCCCTGACTGTAACCTACCTCCGTCTTCGTAACGCCGGCAACCCTCTGAAAAGCAAGCTCGACTCCCCAGAAGCATCCTGCGGCGAACTGCGCCAACTGCTGCCCCGGCGCCGGCACGTCGTCATCCGGTCCCTGAGCAATCTCCGCCTCCGAGGCGCTCATTACGGAGATAGTGACGAGGTAAATTTCAGTGGCCTGCTAGTATTGGCGGATATTTAATACCTATTTTTTAGGTGCGAGAATAATTAGCGCAAGGCAGTGGTCCTCATCCGTGCCTCTTTCGTTTGAAAACATTTCGCTCTTTATTCTCCCGCGACGAAACTTTGTCCTCCTCCGACCGCGGTGAAAAGAAGCCCTCGTCCTCATTCCGCGACGAAACCCTGCCCTTGATCTCCTTCGCCTGCAAAAATACCGGCACGGCTCCTTCAACGGCGAGCGACACGTGTCCTCGTCCTCCTCCGGCGGGCGACACGCTTGCTTCCCTTCCTTTAAATATGGACGGGAGGTCATCTTCGACGGGAGTACTCCATCGACGGGAGTACTCCATCGACGGGAGTAGGAGGGCGATTGTAGTTTTTCCGCCGAAGCATTTCTTTACCTGGAGTAATTTGCTGAAGGCTGCGAAGTACTAGATACTTAGTGGAGAGAAGTGTTAATACGATTACATAATACTGTCAGAACTCTCAGTATTTCTTTAAAATACTGTCAACATATCGTTCAATATCATGCATAATCCAATCCATAAATTAGATATTTTATATTATAGTATATATAATAGTGGGGAGAAGTGTTAATACGATTACATAATGCAGCATTATGCCGTTTTGATAAATTGTAATGTATTTGTTATTAACTTCTTTGGACATAATACCGTCAGAACTCTTAGTATTTCACCAAAATAATGTCAGAACTCCTAATTTTTCACCAAAATACAGTCAATATATCGTTCAATATCATGCATAATTCAATCCATAGATTAGATATTTTATATTATAGTATATATAATAGTGGGGAGAAGATGTTAATACGATTACATAATGCAACATTATGCCATTTTGGTAAATTGCAATGTGTTTGTTATTGACTTCTTTCGACATAATACTGTCATAATATACAGTATTTGACAAAATACTGTCAAAACTTCCAGTATTTCACCAAAATACTGGGAGACTGATTTTTTGCCGCAGGAGGAGGAGGTCGGGGTTTCGCCGTCGGAGGAGGAGGAGGCGGGGTTTCGTTGCGGAGGGAGGAGGAGGGCGGGGTTTCACCGCGGGAAGAGGAGGAGGTCAGGTTTTCACCGCGGGAGGAGGCCGGGGTTTCGCCGCGGGAAGAGGAGGAGGAGGTCCGGTTTTCGCCGCGGGAGGAGGTCGGGGTTCGCTGCGGGAGGAGGAGGTCAGGGTTCCCACGGGAGGAGGAGGAGGAGGTCGGGGTTCGCCGCGGGAGGAGGAGGTTGGGGTTCGCCGCGGGAGGAGGCCAGAGGCCGGAGTTCGCCGCAGGAGTGGGAGGACGCAGCCTTAGGGTTTCGCCGGGAGGGAGATGAGAGATCGTGGAGGGGGGAAGCGAGATGGTTCGCTGGGGCAGAGAATTTTTTGGAGGAAGGAAAGGGGTGGGGTCCACTTCCAATGAGATTATTTATTCACTCACCTAGAAAATACGTGAGAGAAACGCACCTAAGTAATACTCGGGGGACATTGGCACGTAAAGTCTTGCACATAAAGCAGGCCCAGTTTAGGTCTTAGTCTGTCAGGCCTAGGCTTTTTATGCCCAGTCCCAGGCCTAGTCTGACAATAGCCAGGCTCAGATCCAGGCCCAGACCCCATGTATAAATGGGGACTAGCTGAGTCTTTTCGACCAGGCCTACTCAAGGCTGGTTTTTTCAAAAAAAATTGATTTTTTTTATAAAAATTGCTTAATATAAATATATTATGCAAGACATATATATATATTAAAATTTTAAATATTTAATAAGATAAAAAGTTATATTTTATTTCATATTAAAAAATATTACAAGAAACGCAAACGGGTCGGCAACCAATCCCGAGAAAAACTACCCAAAATTACAAAACACAAAATCTCACAACTCTCAACCTACCCACCCACAATAAGTAAGGTTTCAAAGCACCGTACGGCGGTCTACCCCAAAAAATACATCTCTAATACTCAATCTTCATCGACCAAGTTTAACGAACTCTGTTCTTCTTCGACTGACAAGGACATGTCTTCGATGGAAGTAGTATGTTGTTCTCTGTTAGCCGCGTTCAAACAATCTTTATAGTAAGTACAAATCTCCAACGACCCTTCGTTAAGTCGACTTTGTCGTTCATTCAAAACTCTGTCACTCAAAGAAAAAACAGATTCCGAAGCTACTGTACTAGCTTGGATAGTTAATATATCGCGTGTCATTAAAACCAAAATATTATACATGTTAGTTTTATTTTTTCTAACACTCTAATATATTAAAATTTTCAATTTATGTTTGTCATATACTTAAATTGTAGTTTAGTGTATAATCCTAGTTCATTTAATGTACTAGTAGTTCGTGATTTCTTTCTAAACGCAACCTTATAAATTTCATTTTAAAAATCATCTGTCATTTGTACTTGTGTTGAATCATCTCGTTGTCACGACCCATATAAATCATAATAATAATTTTAGAAAACTTTAAAAACTCTATTAAAATTTGAAATTATTGAATCTTCATATTCCAAATTATTTAAATCTAAGTGTAAATTTTTATTTATTTCTTTTAAAGATTTTCACACCTAAAACGCCCAATAAAGGATCTAAAACCGCCGCACATGAAAACATATGTGACATTTCTTTATAATATTTTAAAAAATTTGTTTCCATTGTTTTAATTACGGGCTGCCAAAACCGATCTTGTTTATAATAATTTAAAGTTTTTATAATAATTAAAAAATTGCGATAACTCGGGAGTTGGGATAATAAACGCCGGAAATTGAATCGTCGCTCTATAAAAGCATTCTAATAAGCGCATATAAATCGTAATTGTTTCCCAATCATCATCATTTAAATCATGAGTTGTATTTTCTGAATAAAATTCTATTAGGAGAGTTTTTTGGCGGATTGCTCTTTTTAACATTTTGTAAGTAAAATTTCACTTAATTGGCATGTCATATTCTGGTTTTAAAAAAATTTATCCCTGATTTGTTATGGATTTTTTAAAATTTTGTCATCTCTTTTGAGATCTATATATATATTGTAGCATAGTTCTAATTTCAATAATATATGAATTCGTTAATTTTAAATTATCTTGAAAATTAAATTTAAAATGTGACAAACACAACAAGTATGAAAACAATATTTCATTTAACATAAGTTTTAAATCTCTTTTTAAACTATCAATAGCCGATGTATTACTACTAGCGTTATAAAAAGAAATACTAATAATTTTATCTTTTATTTTAAATTCGCATATACAATTCATAATTACTTGATAAATTATTGTTCTGGTATGTGGAACTTCAAAACTATTGAAATAAATGATGCGCTTGGATAGCTTTTATGAGGTATGATCTATCCAATAACTTGTAATGCAAATATAAGAATATCTTAACTGTATACCATTACTCCAAACATCGCAAGTTAAGCGAATCCTACTATATATCTAAATTGTCAAAATATTTAATTAAATTTTTTTCGCTTTAATATAAGCTTTATATGCGTCACGTCTTATTGTTGTTCTACTTGATGATATTTCTGCTGGAGAGCTCGATGAACATAAGCGGTCTCACTGACGTTGTCGTAGTGATTAAACGACAAGACATGCCCGATGATATTCTCCATATGCACTTCTCCTTGCATTAGTGACCAAAATTTGTTCGTCACAAAATTTTCGTCACTGAAAGCCTATTTTCTTGTAGTGTTGCCAGCCGCTGATAGCTGTGATTGACTTGATTCTGAAGCTTATTTTGCAACACATGATTTGATGTGTCGCACGAGTGTGGAGTTTCCGGACGCAATCAATAACTTCGAACAATGTTGGCACTTCGCTTTAAAATCATTGCCGATACGCACTTTTTCGAAATGCTCCCAGATTGGAGCACTATGTTTGTGCTCGACAATTTCGGGAACGATACCAGATGAAGATGTCATCGGTCGAAACTTCGGAGTAAAGAATTGAGAGGATGAAATATGTGAGAGCTTAAACTTTGATTGCAATTAAAAAAAATTAGAAGAGAGTATCTCATCTATTTAAAAAAAATCATATTTTAAATAATTATAAATTCATTTATAAAAATAAAATAATTATTAAAAAATTATTAATTTTACAACTATATAGAGAGCCGTTGGAAAAGCATCAATGTCTCTTTGAAGAGACATGGCAGCGACAATGTCTCTTCAAAGAGATGTAGGCTGCAACGTCTCTATTTTGTAGACGGTGTGCGCAACGTCTCCAAAATAGAGATGTTGCACGACAATTTTGTTGCATGGCGTTGCCAGACCCAGGTAAGGCATGAGACTGGGCCCAGGAAAAGCCTAGGACCAGTCCTAGGCTGGCCCTGACCCAGGCCAAGCACCGGGCCTGACAATTCATTGTTTTGGAGGCCTTTTTAGGCCTCTCAGGACCGGCCAAGGACTGGACCGGCCTGGGACTGGACCAGTCCTACCCAGGCCCAGTCCTAACTAGGCTTTTGCCATGTCGGTCCCAGGCGGGGTTTCCAGGCCTAGTCTTTTTGAGCACGACTAGTTGCGATGACATCCGTACCAATGCATAAAAAGATTTGGCATGGAAAGCCCGCCCAGGTCTGGCCTGGCAAAATTCTGGTTAGGCCCAGGCAGGCCTGGTCCATGTCGGGCAAACCTGGTCCAGGCCCAGGCCGGTCCTGGTGGTCTAAATAAGGCCCCAAAGCAATGTATTGTTCGGCCCGATGCCCGAGCCAGGCCCAGGCTAGGCCCGGGCCTAGGCTTTGCCTGGGCCTGGCCCAAGACTAGCCCGAGCAGGACAATGCCGCAAAATTGTCGCGCATTAAAATTTAGAGGCCTTTGCAAGTTGCAACGTCTCTTAATCTTAGAGACGTTGCAGCATTGCAGCCAACAACCTGCAACGTCTCTATGAAGAGACGTGCTGCAATGTCTCTTCAAAGAGACGTTGTTGCCACGTCTCTTCATAGAGACGTGGCAGCTGCCACTTGCCAGCAAGGAGCCGTTGCTAACCCAACAACTCTATTGAACTGTTTTTTATTTTTTTTAAATATTTTTTTTTTACTTTTTATAAATGTTTTTATAATTATTTAAAATATACAATTTTTATTTATAAATAAATGGGATGATATCTTCTAAAATTCTCTATTTGCACTCAAAACTTAAGCTCTCAAAAGTCGCATCCTCTCAATATTCTAGTACGAAGTTTCGATCAATGACATCTTCATCTGGTATCACTCCCGAAATTGCCAAGCACAAACATAGTGCTCCAATCTGGGAGCACTTCGATAAAGTGCGTATCGACAATGATTTTAAAGTGAGGTATCGACATTGTTCGAAGTTGTTGACTGCCGGCGGAAACTCCACACTCGTGCGACACATCAAATCATGTAGCAAAACAAGTTTCGGAATCCAGTCAATCACAGCTATCAGCGGCCGAAAAAATTTGGACTTACAATCAAATGCGGCAAAAAGAAGCGCAGATGGAGATTATCATCGGAGCTCACGAAAGTGCACCTAGGACGTGTATAACATCGTACGTAAGGTATAGGTTTGGTAGTGTGTATACCCATCTAGAAGTGGAGTGCCCGATCCACTGATTTCGTTGCCATGGTGGAAGTACCTGAAAGACTTGCTACCTCTGAAAATCGGGAACTAAAGGTCTGTGCGGCAGAGTCATGTGAGTGAGTTGCACTGTATGAACATAACATGACATAACATAACATTCATACATATATACATTTGCAGACCCTTATCATATAAATTAGTATGAGCTCTTTTATATTATAAGTTACTGTTGGGAACTATGCCCAACAATGTTCCCGATTTAAAGAAGTGCTCAGATCAATGATAAATGCACTATGCATTTGATGACATTTTTTATTCATGACTGCAGAAGATAAACCATATGTCAAGTAATTTTCTAAGTCTAAAATCATCAAGGACTGGATGTATTGTTGAGATAATATACATGTCGTTGAAAAGCATCAAAACTATATCATCAGTATCTAGACGATAACAGTAATAAAAATCACTAAGTAAAATATCATCTCAAGGCTCGGCAGATGAATCATTGAGAAAGATATCATATCTGTACAACCCTGAATTCGCCGAGTGAACCCCCGGGACCCAAGAGGTATTTAAGACTTGTTTTTCCTACAATGGCTGAGGACAAGAATAGGGGGGCGAGACCCCAGGGGGGGCGAGCTCCTCTCGCCCCGCCCCAAGGCAAGGGGGCGAGCTCCTCTCGCCCCCATCCCCTCCAGGGGCGAGCTCCTCTCGCCCCCCGCGCCCCCAGCAGCAGGGGGGCGAGACCCGGGGGGGGGGGGGGGGGGGGGGGGGGGGGGGGGGGGGCGAGCTCCTCTCGCCCCGCCCCAAGGCAAGGGGGGCGAGCTCCTCTCGCCCCCCGCGCCCCTAGCAGAAGGGCGAGACCAGCAGGGGGGCCGCCCCTAGCTGGGTCTCGCCCAGCCCCAGCAGAGGGGTAAGACCAGCAGGGGGGCCGCCCCTCCTAGCTGGGTCTCGCCCAGCCCCAGCAGAGGGGCGAGACCAGCAGGGGGGCCGCCCCTAGCTGGGTCTCGCCCAGCCCTAGCAGAGGGGCGAGACTAGCAGGGGGGCCGCCCCTAGCTGGGTCTCTCCCAGCCCAAGCAGAGGGGCGAGAATAACAGGGGGGCCGCCCCTAGCTGGGTCTCGCCCAGCCCCAGCAGAGGGGCGAGACCAGCAGGGGGGCCGCCCCTAGCTGGGTCTCGCCCAGCCCTAGCAGAGGGGCGAGACTAGTAGGGGGGCCGCACCTAGCTGGGTCTCGCCCCGCCCCAGCAGGGGGCGAGACCAGCAGGGGGCGAGACCAGCAGGGGGCCGACCCCCGGGTCTCGCCCCACCCGGTTAAGGGGCTCGCCGAGCCCCGCGAGGTACCCCCTCTCGCCCAATTCCGGGGGGAGGGGTCGGCCTGCGTTTAGCACCTCAGAGCAGCGGAATTTGGCTATCCCCAGCCAAATCCGAGGGTATTTTGGTAATCTGACAGGCCAGAGTTTGGTTATTTGCAGCCCAAATCCAGAAATCCTATAAATAGGACCAAGGGGACACCATTTGGAGAGGGATTCCAGGCTAGCTCTCTCCCTCTCTCTCTCCCTCCCCAAGTCTCTCTAGGGGGTGCGGAGAGCCTCCAGTGGTGCCCAAGCTTAGTAGTGGCTTGGGAGGGGAAGTTCCTAAGGGACTTCCGGGTATGTGGCGGGACCTCCCCACTAAGCCCTTGGTCTAGTCCATAGTTTCTCAACCTTCAACCTAGAGCTCTCCCTTGGGGGAGTAAGGGTTGGTCGCCCCTCAGCTTGCTGAGGGCCCCAAACTCCACAAGAGACCGAGAAATCGGTTTCAACAATATCGTCGAATCAGTTTCGACGATATCGTCTCGAAGAAAGCTTATCGTTGATAAGGCTAAGTTCAAATATCTCGACGATATCGTCTTGAAGGAAGCTTATCGTTGATAAGGCTAAGTTCGGATATCTCGACGATATTGTCTTGAAGAAACCATATAGTCTTGAAAATTGAAGATAACTTACAGTTAAGCAAGACAAAGTTCAGATGACTCGGAGACATCGTCTTGAAGAAGATGTATAGTCTTAAAGGTTGAAGAAAGCTTATCGTGGATAGAGCTAAGATGTCTCGATGATATCGTCTTAAAGAAGAGGCCTAATCTTGAAGATTAAAAGACATAACTCTTTAAGTCATGAAGAAAGGGTCATGAAGACAAACATCGGTTTGAAGACCTTATATCGTCTAGAAGATCAAGACGATATCGTCTTGAATAAAGGCTATCAGCTTGATGAAAAGTCTAAGTCATATGAAAAGGAATATATCGACGATATCGTCAAGAAGAAGTAATATCGTTGAGACATTATATAAAGTCTTGAAGAAGGATGCATGTCGACGATACCATCTTGAAGAAGACACATCGCCTTGAAGATTGTAGATATATTGTATCTAAGGAAACATCTCGACGATATCGTCTTGAAGAAGGAAGCATCTCGGCGATATCGTCTAGAAGAAGAAGCAATCTTGTTGAGATATCAAGTAGAGTCGTAAAGAAGGAAGTATGTCGATGATATCGTCGTGAAGCAAATCTATCGTTTACACCGATCAATAAAATATTGTCTTGAAGGAATAATATCACCTTGACAGTTACAGAGCCGCATTTAATGCGCTGGTTCTCTTAGAAATTAATATTTAGGGAATCTACATGCCGCCCATCTTGCACTCCAATCAAGGAGTAATAAATAATATATACTGTACAGAATATAGTCGATGCACAGTGTTTAAGGAAGAATATTATTACTTATATATTCTGCAATTTCCAAAGACGGCAAGACATTTATTATAATCTTTTCTGCCATTTCTTTCAAATATTCTATCAGTCAATTTATGAAAAAATTCTGGAAGGGGCTTATATGAAAAGTTACAGAAGAATATAAACGGGAGAAATTGTCGATTTCATAGCATTTGTTCTTCTAACAATATACTAAATCTAATCAAGAAAACAAAGAAGAGAATAAGAAGAAAATCTTCATCACTTGACTGAGAAGACAAGAAAGAATCTTCCTCCTATACTAGAAGTGCATCTATTAACTAAGGCGGAGATTTAATAGAAAGGCTCAGTAATCCACAAAATCTCTGGGCTTATTTTTCCAAGAAGAAGAAGAAGACCTGCTATTCAAATCTTCCACCTTGAAGTCTTTTCTTCTACAACAACCTCTCTGTATTACTCTGTATAGTTCTTTGTGAGCCTGAGCTGGTAGGTTCTTGTGATAGATCTAAGTTGATAGGGTTCTTAGTGAGCCTGAGTTTGGTAGGATCTTGTTGAAGATCTGAGTTATTGTAAGACTTGTAAAGTCTGAGCTTGGTAGGGTTCTGTATGAACCTGAGTTGTAAGACCTATTTATAGTGAAAAGATCTGAGTTGGAGAAGTTGCCTAGTCTAGCTCATTGCTAGATAGGTGGGAGGGAGAGTAGACTACCTCTAGACACATTATCTTGTAGGGAACCATTATAAATCTTATGTGTTTTCTGTGATTGCTTTTGTGCCGTGACAGTTAAATTAAAAGTAGCAAATAATTCTGAAAATACCTAATCACCCCCTCTCTAGGTGTAGTTTATAGACAACCCGTATCTTTCAGTTATAATTCCGAAAATCTTAACTTATAAGTTTTTATGGGCATTCATATAAGTTAAGGTACTCTAGATGATAGTACGATAACTTTCTTATTACGTTACTTGCGCTGCATTTACTTACTGCTCATTTACTACATACTGCTGTCATATTTACTGCTTATATATTATCTATTGATGATATACTTACTTCTCGCTTATTCATTATACTATTAGTATAATCCATGCCACCTGCACCTTCTTTTACCCCTTATTGTCCTTCACTCCGTCCTCCTGCTCGGTACCTAGGAGTCGTGGGGGGAGACGAGGTCAAAATGACTTAGTCTTTTTGACTAACAGTCGGATGTGACCGTAACACTATGAGATCGAGGAGCAGGAGCCGCAGTACGTCAGGCAGAATGTGACGGTAGACCCTGAGGAGCATATGTCGAGCATCATTACTTCCACACGGCGACAGGTTGGAGAGTATTAGTTTTGCTTCCGCATAGTGTAGAGTGAGAGAGTGATTTGTCATTAGTATTTACCTTTTGGATCTATATCGGGCTTAAGCCCTAGCACTCTTTTAGTTTTGTACTTATTTGTGGACTATTTGCATTCTTCTTTATATATATATATGATGTGGTTATGGACTTGTCATATTTGTATTAATTCTTTCTTGCACAATTGACATGTAATATGATCGAATTAGCCGGCAGGATCGACGTTGAGCGGTGACAGCTAACCCGTGAGTCGGGGTCACCGTAAAATGGCAGTTCTGGGCATAAGATCCGGGAACTCTCCGGTAAGAAGGAGAGGGATCTTACATTAACTTTGGAGTATATATTTAGTATTAATTAAAAAAAATACATGAAATACATTTTTCCTTTAATTTATGTGACATCCCATAAAAATTGACATACATTAAGTTCTAGGTCACCACTAGAAATATGCAACCACGATTTGAAAAGCTTAGACCAAGACCTACAATTTTTATCTTGGCCATTTTAGATGAATCCCACGCTAAGTTAATTATTCCAAGTAAGTAAGTTATTCAAAGTGTGACAAATAAATGAACTTAATTTAAACTATTTCTTCAAATGTATAAGCCGTACTATGATTTAAACATGCCCAAATGTCTTCAAATTATGACCCAGGGTTAGTCATGACATAATAAGTGCACCATAAAAGACTAGGAATTAAATTCAATCAGTAAGGTCATATTATTTCATTAATTTCAAAGTGTGACAATTAAATTGAATTAAACTATACATTCCATATGTATATTTCAAAATAGGGGCTGGTCTATGCCCAAATGTCCTAAAATTATAGCCCATGGTCAGTCATGTCATAATAAGTGTACCATAAAAATATGGGAATTAAATTCAATCATTAAGATCATATTATTTCAACAATTTCAAAGTATGACAATTAAATTGAATGAAACTATACCTTTCATATATATATATATTTCAAAATAGAGGTTGGACATGTCCAAATGTCCTCAAATTATATTCCATAATCATTCATGACATAATAAGTGTATCATAAAAATATGAGAGTTAAATTCAATTATTAAGGCCATATTATTTCAATAATTTATTTCTTCAAATAATTCAAAATATTAATTTAAACTACAGGTAAATGTGCCCCAAAAATTCCAAGATTTTAGATATATATTACTAACCTTATAATAAATATATACCCCAAATTTCATGTTCATCTCATGTGAATTGACTAAAAAAATATATAAAATATGATAAGCTCTATGGTTGATGTCACACTTCAAAAATTAATTCAAGGAGTTATACTCATCTTCAAAAAATGTGTCACACCAATTTGGAAAGCCCAGACCAAGACCTACAAAGTTTAGGTTGACCACTTGGTCTGGTTCAACCATTAAGTCACTTAAAATTCAATTTGAAGTTTCTGTTGTGGGTGCCAAAAAAGAAAAAGGAAATAAAATGAATTATATAGTTCTGGATTCAAATAAAATTGTAACTACACAAATCTTACCAAAGATCTAACGGATTATAAACACGCCAGATTATAAAATGACCTTCCCCCAAGAAGATCCGCTGTCGATCCACTGTGGGGATCAGCCAAGCATTACTTCGACGAATTTAAGGTAATCATATGGTCTCCTGATTGTCTTCAACCTCGAGCCAACGACAGCGATTTCTCCCACCTGGACAGAGCTTTTGGGTCTCCTCTACCGCCGTCCGGCCATCACCACCACTCACCACCACCACCAACAATTTTGCCATGATGAGGGATATCCTTTGGCGGTGGTCCAATGGTCTATTGGCACCAGCGCCGGCCAGAATTCCAGGGTCATTCCAACGACCATTCTCCACCAAATTATGTGAAATCAGAGCCCAATCGAGCTCGATTTCGATCCTAAATCATTCTAGGATGAATACACCAAGGGAAGATGAGGAAATCTCACCTACATAGGAAGTCTCCTCCTGGAACGAGTTTGGGATGGCATAGTTTGGTCGGCCTTGAGCTCTTCAGGCCTCCTGAGGTCTTCCACTCAATTTATCTGCCTAGAAATACTGCTTGGGTGGATTGTGAGCTAACTAAGAGGTAAGGGGGGGCTTTTATAGGCTGAGGAAGGAGATGTCATTTTCTCCCTTCCTTCCTTCATAGCCGACTATGGCCATGCTAGCTACCACCTTGCTGGCTCCCGATAACATCAGAAGTTATCTTCTGGATTCCTAAGTAGGAATGAAGTCATACTTGTACAACCCCGTATTTATCGAGTGGACTCATCAAGCCGTCAAACGGTCGGGACGAGACTAGGCCCAATCGAGTTGGATGGGAGAGTGGGGGTAAATTAGCTTGCACCCGCCACCGGTTCGGGATGAGTGGCGAGTCCCAACCTCACCAGGCACTCGCCACCCCCGGGCGAGCAGGCCTAAAACAGCCTAAACTCTCCTGTAGGTGTTGTGGCCTATTTTTCCAGGATCCATTTTGGTTTGCAATTAACCATTCCAAACAGCAGGATTCCACTGTTGGCAGGCCAATTTGGGATGCAACTAGCAATTTCAAAAGGCGGGATTCTGCTATCCACAGACCATTTTCAGAAAACTATAAATAGACCCCCAAGGGCACCTTAGGAGGGACTTTTGCTTCCTCTCTCCTTTGGCTATTTCTGGTTGGTGAGAGCTCCAACACTCTGTTTGCTGTGGTTTTTGGGTTGACAGCCTGGTCCTCTCAAATACCCTCTAGGGTGCCCGACTCAGCATTGGCTTGGGAGGGGAAGCTCTCTTTGATCTTCCAGGTTTGTGGCGAGACCTCCTCGCTGCAGCTCACGAGGATTGTTCTTAGTTTTCCACGTACCCATGTGAGTGAGGTTCTTAGCTTCGATTGCCTGACCTAGTGTTCTAACTCAGAAGAAGTAAGTGGAAGCTACCCTCATCGGTTGAAACTCCTCTTGAACCGTGGTTTCCAGGTTTAACATTCTGGTGCAGTGAGCGTGGACCACAACTTGTTCAAAAAATTCTAACTGAGTCCTATGGCTGAAGCGAAGGGTAAGGGGGTCACCCAGGCGGCTCGCCCCCCCTATGGAGAGTACGTGAAGAAGAGTGATTTTGACGAATTCGGGAAGTCGATCCTGGAGACCCTGCACCTCACCCTCATGCCGTAGGGCGAGCGCTCAACCCTTGCGGTCCTGATACTCTCCTCGCAAGCCTTGGTCGAGGAGGCACCAGACAGGAGAGCAGGGAAGGATGTGTTGGTGGAGGAGGATGAGTGAACCCTCCACGCGTCTCCAGCCCACTGGGTACTCGCTACCCAGGCGAGAAGATCGCGCGAGTTCCTCCGACTAGACAAGTAGGGTCAGGAGCCCTTTATGCGAGTTGATCCTTTCGTCCCCAGTGCCGGAGGGGTTCAAGGATCCATTCATGTCCTATTACACTAGCAAGTATGATCCAGTTTAGCATCTCCAGTGGTTCGAAGACATCATCTCCATCCGGTAAGTGACGAATGCCTTCAAGTGCAGTCTGTTTTCCATCGCGTTCAAGGGAAATGCGAGAGATTGGTTCCACCAGCTTCCCTCATGGACTATATACAGCTTTGAAGACCTGCACCAGAGTTTCCTGTTACGCTTCTCCGCATCCAATAAGAGGAAGAAGGGAGCTGAGGCTCTCTTCCTGATCAAGCAAGGGGATGAGGAATCGTTGGGAAGCTACGTGGATCGCTTCCAATAGGAGGTTCGTTTGGTCCAAGAGGTGCCCGGGCACACCTTGCAGCTTGCCCTCACCATTGGGTTGCAACGAAGGTTATTCAGGATGGAGCTTGCCCAAGACCCCCCATCCCCTCTATATTTCAAGGAGCTGATCGACTGAGTGGGGCGGGAGACTGAGTGCGAGGATACGAATCTTGCATTCATATTAAAGTTGGCCAAGATAGGAGAAAGCGAGGCGAAGACGCCAGGAGGATCCCAACAGAAGGAGGTGATAAGAAGGGAAGAGCCGAGGAGGCAGGGGTTTCAGGGACCCCCCAGGGGGTAGGAGTCAGGAGAGAGGTTTTAGCCGTCGATCAACCGACCAATCTGGAGGCCGATGGGAGGACCCCCTCAGGGTTAGGGAAGAGGGTTTGTCCAGGGCGCAAGACCTTCCAAGGAGGAGGGAACTCTTAGGCAGGGCAAGGACGGTTAAACCCTCTGGGGTGGAGACCGAGTTTGAGGCCATTCCAACCCCCTCCGCAGCACGCCATGGCGATCGACCGAAGAGGAAGAAGAGGAAGGAGGAACCAGCTAGTAGGTGTAGGAAGAGGAAGGGTGGCATTGCTCTACTGTGACTTCCAGCAGGAGAAAGTCCACACAACGGTCACCTGCCCCGAGTTCTTGGAGGTGAGGGGAGTAGTGAGAGCCCCGAGAGGGCAGCAATCGCAGTAGTAGGTCCAGGGAGTGGGAGAAGGAGGGGTAGAGGGGGAAGACTGGTGTGAAGACCGGGTCGACTTGGGCACCCAAGGCGGGATCAGAGTGATCCATATGGGGTAGGGATCGAGGCCACCCAAAATGGGAGCCACCATGCCATCTACCGCCAAAGTGTCGCTTCAACCTCCAAAACTCTACCCCAAAAGGAGAAGATCTCCTTCTCAGCGAAGGGCATGCCGAAGCATGAAGACCCCTTTTGCGATGCACTGGTGATCCAGACAGTGATCGAGAACTTCATGGTTTCCAGAATCCTGGTGGACAATGGGAGTTCTGTAAATGTGATCTTTAAGGAGTCCTTCGATGAGATGAAGGTGGAGGCAAAGAGGGTACTTGACTCGGATGGTTCACTCTTCGGATTCTCCAGAGAGAGGAAGGAAGTGGAGGGAGGAGCTGAGCTCCTTGTAACTTTTGGGGGAACATTAAAGAGCAGTCGATTCGTCATCGTGGATGCCCCGAGCAGCTACAACGCTATCTCTGGGCGGCCCCTCATCAATGACTTTCGGTGTGCGCCTTCCTCTTACCACCAGTGCTTAAAGTACATCATCAGAGGAGTCCAGATCCTGGTCAAGGGAGACCCCAAGGTGTCTAGGCAGTGTAACATCACAGTTGTCAACACCATCTCTTAGAAGGAGGAAGCAGAGAAGGCCGACATGACAATGGAGTAACAGGCAGGTGGAGGCTGCGAACAAGACCATCGTCAATCTGTTAAAGAAAAAGGTGGAGAACTTGATGGGTAACTGGGCAGAGAAGCTTCCCTTAGTCCTTTGGGCCTTAAGAACTACACCCAATATGACCACGAGAGAAACTCCTTTTAAAATCTCTCATGGCTCTGAGGTCGTGTTGCCGGTGGAGTTCGAGGTGAGATCCTCTCGAGTTGTTGTTGTGGGGGAAGGAGACGATGTGTGGAGAATGAGGAATATCAACAACTCTCGCTTAACCTCGTGGAGGAGCTCCGTGACCTAGTGACGATTCTCCAGGAGGAAATCAAGCGAAGGATGGCAAAGTATTTTGATAAACACATTCGAATCAAACAATTTATAAAAGGAGACCAGTTCTCAGAAAGGTCAACGTTGCGGGAAGGTCAGCGACAGTTGGGAAACTCCATCCCAATTGGGAAGGTCCCTATGTAATCCTGGAAGCTTTGAAGTAGGGAGTTATCATCTCCAGAATTCTTAGGGAGCTACCCTCAGCAATACCTAGAGTGACGATGACCTAAAATATTTTAATCCCATAACACAAGCAATTAAAATTCTGTCTTGATGTTTTCTTCTTTGAGATAATGTCATTTCTGCCCAACCGAGATGGAGTGCAGTGTACCAAGAAGTCCCCCGGTAGAGAGAAATAAAAATTGTTTAGTGGAATAAAAAGTCCCTGAGTAGATTCCGCTGACTGGGCTCTCATAAGCCGGTAGGGCAGGTCGATCACTCGGGTGACAGGTTGAAAAAAATGTTTCCTTGGAAAAGAGCCCCTGAGTAGATTCTGCTGACCGAGCTCTCATAAGCCGGTAGGGCAGGTCGATCACTCGGGTGGTAGGTTGGAAAAAAGTTGTCGTGGAAAGGAGCCCCTAAGTAAATTCAACTGACATGGCTCTCACAAGCCGGCAGGGCAGGTCGATCAATCAGGTGGCAGGTTGGAAAATTTTATCTTGGAAAGGAGCCCCTGAGTAGATTCTGTTGATCGGGCTCTCACAAGCCGATAGGGCAGGTCGATCACTCGGGTGGCAGGTTGGAAAAAAGTTGAATTGGAAAGAAGCCCCTGAGTAGATTCCGCTGACCGGGCTCTCACAAGCTGACATGATAGGTCGATCACTTAGGTGGCAGGTTGGAAAAAAGTGGTCTTGGAAAGGATCCCCTGAGAAGATTCTGCTGATCAGGCTCTCATAAGCTGGTATGGTGGTCCAATCACTCTGGTGGTAGGTTGGAAAAATGTTATTTGGTTGAAAAGAGCTCCCAAGAAGATCACGCTGATTGGGCTCTCACAAGCCGGCAGGGAAGGTCGATCACTCGGGTAGCAGGTTGAAAAAAAGTTGCCTTGGAAAGGAACCCTGAGTAGATTTCATTGACCGGTCTATCACAAGATGTCAGGGTAGGTCGATCACTCGGGTGGCAGGTTAAAAAAAAAGTTTTCTTGGAAAGGATCCCCTGAGTAGATTCCGCTGATCGGCTCTCACAAGACGGCAGGTCAGGTCGATCACTTGGGTGGTAGGAAGGAAAAAAGTTGTCTTGGAAAGGAGCCACTGAGTAGATTTCGCTGACTGGGCTCTCACAAGCCGACAAGGTAGGTCGATCACTCAGGTGACAGGTTGGAAAAAAGTGGTCTTGGAAAAGAATCCCAGAGAAGATTCCACTGACCGGGTTCTCACAAGTCGACAGGGTAGGCCAATCACTCGGGTGGCAGTTTGAAAAAATGGTATTTGGTTGAAAAGAGCTCCAAGAAGATCCCATTGACTGGGCTCTCACAAGCTGACATTGCAGGTCGATCACTCAGGTGGCAGGAAAAGAGAGTTGATTTGATGAGAGAAAGGGTGAGTAATTGAGAGGCCCTCGAAGAGGACCGCCATCACAACAGTGGGTGTGTGAACGATAGAAAGCGGCAAAAGAAAGGGCACCATGGTAACATGAGTTAAAATATGTGCATGGGAGAGCACATTCAGTCTCGCCCCGACCATTCGCGCTTTCCACTCGCCCACTCTAGGTCGTGGTGGTCGCGCGAAGGATGCAGCCTGCGCCAAGGACGGGCAGGAAAGAATACTATCTCTCCATATGAGTGCGAGCACTAATACCCAAGCTAAAGTACTTGTCGGGTCGAGGGGTACGATTAATGTCAAAATATCGATAACGTTAACACCCTACAAGCGGAACGGGTACATGGGTCTCACAGACATCTCCCGGGTATGGTACTAAGCGCACTCGCAGAATCTCGAGTGTCAAACTATTTCTAAGACAAGACTTTTCGTTGAAAGGTTGCGAGCACAAAGGAGGCGCATAACCTAAGTCTCGCAAGTTTCGTAGGGGTGAGTCCAACGTCTCGTCAAGTTATCTGGCCTTTAAGGTCAGGCTCGGCGAGTCCAAGATGGTAAGGTGAGTCACTATCCAACAAAGAGAAAAGATGCGAAAGACTAAGAAAATTTCACATATAATTCATCAAAAATGTTTACAAAGTCCTTGAGCCTCACCCTTACATTGCAAAAAATGAAAAGCGGGAAAGGGTCCTAAACTAAGAGGTTGGCGGGTCCTTGGAAGATTGGCCCGGCTCGCCCTTGTCGTTCGGAGAGGGGGAGAGCAGGCATGCTCGCCAGAGGGTGAGCTCTCCGTGGACTCGTAGAACTCTGGGATTAACATCTCACCAGTGACGCTCTCCCACCCCTCTCGCAAGGCGTCGAGCATACACAACAACTCGAGCGTGTTCTCCATGGACTGCGCGATCAGAAATTTGTGAGTGATTTCAACCTCGCGCGAGGTGAACTGCAGCAGCTTTCTGCCATTGGAGATGGACTCGCCGCGCTCCGCTGGTGGCACCTACGCCGGGGCCCTGGTGAGCTACGCTTTGAACGCCTCCACCTCCATCTCCAGCTCGCAGATCTGCGCCCTCATTCGGTCCGTCGTCTTGGCATCCTATACCGAACTCGTGTGAGAAGTTGAACGAAAAGGGAGTTGAAATTAATCTAAGGGAATGGAACTTACCACGCCGCTGGAGTCCTTAGCAAGAAGTACCTCGGTGAGTCCCAGCCGCGTCTCGAGGTCTTCAACTTGATCCTCTGCGAGCTTCCTCTTGGCCTCGGTGGCGAGATACTTCTTGCTGATGCTCAAGCCTCGGCGCGATGCCATGTGGGAGAGTTCAGCGGCGTGCAAGTGGGTCCGTGAGCTCTCATACGCAAGCAGGGTCATTTTCTCGTAGGTGTCCGCATCCTCCCTCCCATACAACCCGTTGGCAAGGGCGTATGCATCCTTGACGGATTGGCCATGCTCGGTCCAGGAGGGAAGGAGGGAGGAGACGGAGATCCTATTCTCCTTGTCCTCCCAGGCGAGTAGAGGGTCTCCTATGCTACCGTGGGGCCTCTGCCCCAAGCCAAAGTTTGGGTGCGAGTCTGGCACCTCCGCCTCGCTCGCCCAAGTATCATTCCTGGCCAAGGTCTCCGGGTCGCTCGACGTGGCGGTTTTCTTCCTCTTCGCCACAGTCTTGTGTTTCTTCCGTGAGTCGGCAGGGGGGAGGGGTCAAGGTACAATATGGACCCTTTTCCCCTTGCAGCTGTTGGGTTCAGACTCGCCCAAGTCGCTGGCTCGGGCAGCCGCGACGGCTTTCACAATGGCAAGCTGAGAGGTCAGGGCTGCCCTACCCGCATAAGGTTGGTTCACAGGGATTTGACGCTCTCTTGCAATAAGAATAAAAACTATAATGAAAGTGCACAGTGTGCCTCTGAGTATTCTCTAGAGGGGGTGAATAGAGTTTTAAAATATTTGCTATCTTATTTGTGCACACACAATAAAACACTCAGTATTATGCATTCAGCAACACCAAAGACAGAATAAATTAAATGTTGTTTGCTGAAATAAAACACAGAATGAAGAAATGGACAACACAGAAAATCACACACACAAAGACACGGGGATTTTTATAGAGGTTCCCCAAAATTTGTGTACCCCTCTCTTCTACCTCCCTGGTAGTATTTCACAACCTGTGCCTGAGTCTTTTGATAAGGAGACTCTTAGAACCACTGAGTCTTTTGATAAGGAGACTCTTAGAACCACCGAGTCTTTTGATAAGGAGACTCTTAGAACCACTGAATCCTTTGGAAGAGGGATTAATAAAAGTCTTTACAGTTGAAGGAAAGAAGTAAGGAGAAAGTAAGAAGAAGAAGATGGAATTCTGTTCTCAGAATTCTTCAGAATCACTTCTGCTGCTTCTGTCTTTCACTGGATCTAAAATGATGAACCCTTGCTTATGATATAGTGTGAAATTTTCTCGGACCTTGTGAGAGCAAGCAGGAATAACAACTAGAGATACAAGCCAAAACAACCAGAAACAATCTTATGCAAACAAACGATCTTTATTGATAGCAAACTTCAATTACAGGGCAAGATGTGCTTGACGAGACATGATTTCGTCAGCACAAAACTCCAAAGAGAAATACAAAAAACTGAGGATAACTGGAGACCGCCCAAACCGCGTGACCTCCCCTGCGATCTCTGCCAGTTGCAAGACCGCAACTCTCTGCCGACCACAGAACACCACCAGACCGCTGCACAGACCGCTCCCTTCTTCCGACCTCCTGATTCTCCCGAACTCCAGCACCACAACTCCAAGCTGCAGACCGCCCGGACACTTTCAGAGGAAGAGGTGATCGCTGCTGCCCACACTATCCGCAGAAGCTGCACAATAAGAATTCAATCAGAGACCGCCCGGTCAGAGATAGACAGACCGCAAGAACAAGAGCGAACTCAGCTACACTTGGTGTGTCTATGTTTGCTGCAACAGTGGCTCCTATTTATAGGCGTGAGACCAGATCCAGTCACCACCCTATGAGATAGGATCACCACCCTTCAGACCGCGCGACCTGACCGGTCACACTGCGCGATCAGCAACATTACTTCTGCTTCATTTTTGGTGAACCCGTCAGCTTCAATGTCGCCATGAGAGACCGCCACTCTCACAGCAGACCGCGACTCCACAAAGAGCTCGCCAGACCGCCCAAAGATATTCACCACCTGTGTTCGCACGAGACCGCGAACACAGTCAGTTTGCCATCAGATCGCGAACTCCTGTCCGCATGCCGATCTCCTCCTGAGACCGCGAACAGCAACCAGCTCGCATACCAGTCTCCTCCTGAGACCGCGAACTGAGACCGCGCAACTAAGACCCTTAGTCCGCGAATACCCCCAGAAAGCCCGGTCAGCTACCAGACCGCATTCCGGAGAGAACCTGGATCAAACTGTGCGGTCACACCAGACCGCCACAGCCTTGAAGAGGACAGCACGCCACGCGGTCACACACAGACCGCGCGGCTCCACCTTTAACAGACTTTGGACAGGACCAGCGATCAACCCGGGAGACCGCAGCTAGGCTTAGATCAGCCAGACCGCAGATGCAGACCGCCAGGTCGTGCGGTCACTTCAGACCGCCCGACCTCCTCCCAGACCGCCCAGGTCCAAAAGCCACATTCACTTCCACTTCAACAATTTCAACACTCCCCCTTGAAGTGGGAAGTGGAAACCAGCCCAAGTAGCTCCCTTAGCCGTGTGAACGACCCCTTTGCCAGCGCCTTTGTGAAGATGTCCGCGATATTGTCCGCACTCCGCACATGCCCGACCGAAAGAGATCCCTCCAGCACCTTCTCCCGTATGAAGTGATGCTCGATCTCGATATGCTTGGTCCTCGCGTGACAAACTGGATTGGTTACTAGTTTGAGAGCACTCTCATTGTCACCGCGTAGCAGAGTCGGCTCCCGAACCTCCTTGTGGACGTCTCCCACCAATCTCCTAAGCCAGATGACTTCCTGAGCTGCCAAGGCCGAAGCCTTGTATTCCGCTTCTGTGGTGGAGACCGATACGGAATCCTGCTTCTTGCTACACCATGATATAGCCGTAGGGCCCGCCATGAAGACGAATCCAGATGTCGACTTCCGATCATCCGAATCTCCCCCGTAATCAGCATCCATGTATCCATGCACTTCGAAGTCTGCATCCCTCCTGTATAGGAGACCCATGTCCAAGGTCGCCTTGACATACTTCAGAATGTTCTTGGCCGCTAGCAGATGAGGTACCCGTGGCTCCGCCATATACCGACTCACTCTGCTTACTGCATATGCAATATCCGGCCTCGTGATCGTCAAATAGATCAAGCTCCCAACCAGAGCTTGGAACACCAACAGATCTTGCATAATCCTCCCCTCATCCTTCTGAAGCTTCATAGCCTTCTCTAGAGGTGTAGAGATGCACTTCCCTTCCTTCATGCTGAATCGCTCCACGATTTGCTCCGCATATCCAGCCTGGGACACCAGCACTCCACTTTCCTTCCTCTGCACCTCGAGTCCAAGGAAATGGTGAAGCTCACCTAAGTCCTTCATCTCGAACCTGATAGCCAGCTCGGCCCGAAGCTGAGCTACTTCCTCCTTCGAGTTCCCCGTCACGATCATATCGTCGACGTAAAGCAGCACGATGACTTGAAGCTCCCCGCTCTTCTTGACGAACAAGCTTGAGTCTGAGTCTGAAGCAACAAATCCACATAATAGGAGATATTCTACGATCTTCCCGTACCACGCCCTCGACGCTTGCTTCAACCCATACAGGGCCTTCTTCAGCTTGCAGACATGCTCCGGAAAATCCTCAGACACAAAGCCTGGTGGCTGGACCATGAAGATATCCTTGTCGATCTCGCCGTACAAGAAGGCGTTCTTGACGTCGAGCTGCCAAATCTTCCATCCATTGAATGCCGCCAAGGCAATGATAAACTGAACTGAAGTCATTTTCGCCACCGGACTGAATGTCTCCTCATAGTCCTCACCGTATTGCTGCGAGAACCCCCGAGCCACAAGGCGAGCCTTGTACCGCTCGATACTGCCGTCAGCCTTCTTCTTGAGCTTGTAGACCCACTTGCATGTCACCGGAGTGGTGCCCTTTGGCTTGGGCACTAGAGACCAGGTCTCATTTTTCTCGAGAGCTTCCATCTCCTCTTGCATCGCAATATCCCACTCCTTCACGCCTCTAGCCTTCTCAAAGCTCGACGACTCCCTCTCATCCAAGGGACCAGCGAAGAAACATGAGACAAAGCTCACTGCGTTTCCTCCTGTATAGCGATCAGGGGCGGTGATCACTCGCTTTGACCTCCTCAGCTCATTCCCCTGAACCGCATTGTCTCCAGCTGCTTCTTCTCTAGCTCCCCTTCCAGACGTACTAGGAGCACCGCTCCCCCTGCTCCTTGAACCAGAAGCCTCCGTCTCAGAACTAGAAACTGATGGACCACCTGGTGACACAGGTAGCTCCACCTGAAGATCCTCCACAGCTTTCTCTGGCACCTCCACCCTGCTCTCTGGTAGCTCCACATCAGAAGAACCCTTGTAAGATGTCACCTCATCGAACACGACGTCGCGAGATACCACAAATCTCCACATCTCCGGGTCCATGCACTTCCATCCTTTCTTCCGCTCATCGTATCCCACGAAGACTAGCTTCCTTGCTTTCGCATCTAGCTTCGTCCGAAGAGCATCTGGAACGTGCACATAGCAGGTGGATCCAAACACCCGAAGGTGTGCCACGCTTGTCTTCTCCTTGAACATCATCTCATGCGGGGTCAACATGTTGATGGGGCTCAGAGGCATCCTGTTGATGACGTAGGCAGCACAAGATATTCCCTCCGCCCAGAAGGACTTTGGGATACTCTTGGCATGCAGCCAACACTTGCAGGTTTCCGTCAGATGACGGATCTTCCGCTCTGCAACTCCGTTCTGTTGTGGAGTATGAGCACAAGTGAGCTCCCTCCGGATGCCTGCCTTCCTGCAAAAACTGGAGAACTCAGCAGAGGTGAACTCCCCTCCGTTGTCCGTCCTCAGCTTCTTGATCCGCAGATTCAGCCGACCCTCCACGAGCTCCTTGAACTCCACAAACTTGGCAAACGCCTCCGCCTTCTCCTTCAGGAAATAAACCCAGACATATCTGGTGTAATCATCGATCAACACCAGCATATACCTGCTGCCTCCGAGACTTGGGGTAGCGGTTGGTCCCATCAAGTCACCGTGGATGCACTCCAACGACACACTACACCTTGTCTGCGACTTATCAATCGGCAGTCGATGAGACTTGCCGAACTGACATCCCTCGCAAACATGACCTTCACCGTAGGAAGATAGATTTGGCAGGCCCTTGACCAGACCTCTCACCGCCATAGCTTTCAGCTTATCCATCCCTACGTGCCCCAACCTCTCATGCCATATCACGACACCATCATTCGTCTTCATCTTGTCGACATAAGAACTTGTCGATAAAACGAACAAGTCTTTCGCTCTCCTCCCGACATGGACGACCTCGGCCTTCACGGCCTCTACATTACGTAGAAATTTCACTTATGTTGGGCCGAACAGAACGTGATACCCAGCGTCAACATCGTTGGTCACGGAGAAGAGGTTTTTCCTCATACCGGGCACATGATAGACACTCTTCAAGGTTAATGGCCCTCTATCACTGCCCAAGGAAACAACCCCCACCTTCTCGACTGCATGCACAGTATTATCTGCAGTAATAATAGCATTGTTACCTGTGTAGGGCTCCGCTGAAGAAAGCTTTGACCCATCCCCGGTGAGGTGATGACCACACCCCGAGTCCACGATCCAGTCCTCCTGATAGTTGATAGGAACCGAGGCTCCAATAGAAGCCGAGAAGGCTCCTCCCCATCCTCCATCAACCTGCCTGGTCGGTGCTTCCTCCTTCTCAGCAGCATGCCCTGGCTGAGTATTCAGCCTGCAGTCCTTCTTGAAGTGCCCAACCTTCCCGCATTTGTAGCATTTGAAACCTTCCTTCTTCTTCTTCTCCTCAGCCTTAGGAGGATAGCCCCTCTCCTGCTGTCCAGAAGTTGAAGGCCCATAGCCTCCAGCGGTCTTCTTCTTCTTATCCCACTTCTTCTTCTTCCCTGAGAAGAGAACCTCGCCATCTCTCCCAGACACGGACACCCCCGCCATCTGCCTTGCCAGACTTTCCTGCGATGCTAGCAGATTCTCCAGCTCTATCAGAGACGGCTGATTAGCCCAACCCTGCACCGACGTCACAAAGGCCATATATTCCTTCCGCAAGCCGCGGATGATGCGCCTCTTCAGCTTCGCCTCAGAAATTAGCTCATCAGGATCCAGTGCTGAAATCTCAGCGCAGAGGTTCTTCATCTTCAGAAAGAAAGTGGAGATAGAAAGATCGCCCTGAGCCGACCTTGCCAGCTCATTCTCCAAGAACTGCAGCATCGCTACATTCTTCTTGTTAAACAGCCCATCCAGGGCTCTCCAGATCTCGGCAGCTGATCCACACCCTAAGATGTGATCAAATAGATCAGGTGAAATGGCACGCTTCAAAGTGAACTCGGCTTTAGCATTGGTCTTTCTCCACGCCCTTACGGCCGGACCATTGTCACCCGCTTCTGTTGCCTTCACCTCTTCTGTCGCATCTCCTCCAACAACCTCCCAGAGGTCCTCCCCTAGAAGATAGCTCTGCATACACGACTTCCACTTCTTAAAGTTAGTCGATGTAAGCATCTCAATCCCAAGACCTCTTGCAAATCCACCTTCCATTGTTCTTCCTCTGGTTCTTTCTTCACAAAGGCGATGGCTACTCTAAGTTATTCACTGCTCTATCCACTCCAACCTGCCTCTGATACCATGTGAAATTTTCTCGGACCTTGTGAGAGCAAGCAGGAATAACAACTAGAGATACAAGCCAAAACAACCAGAAACAATCTTAGGCAAACAAACGATCTTTATTGATAGCAAACTTCAATTACAGGGCAAGATGTGCTTGACGAGACATGATTTCGTCAGCACAAAACTCCAAAGAGAAATACAAAAAACTGAGGATAACTGGAGACCGCCCAAACCGCGCGACCTCCCCTGCGATCTCTGCCAGTTGCAAGACAGCAACTCTCTGCCGACCACAGAACACCACCAGACCGCTGCACAGACCGCTCCCTTCTTCCGACCTCCTGATTCTCCCGAACTCCAGCACCACAACTCCAAGCCGCAGACCGCCCGAACACTTTCAGAGGAAGAGGTGATCGCTGCTGCCCACACTATCCGCAGAAGCTGCACAATAAGAATTCAATCAGAGACCGCGCGGTCAGATATAGACAGACCGCAAGAACAAGAGCGAACTCAGCTTACACTTGGTGTATCTATGTTTGCTGCAACAGTGGCTCCTATTTATAGGCGTGAGACCTGATCCAGTCACCACCCTATGAGATAGGATCACCACCCTCCAGACCGCGCGACCTGACCGGTCACACTGCGCGATCAGCAACATTACTTCTGCTTCATTTTTGGTGAACCCGTCAGCTTCAATGTCGCCATGAGAGACCGCCACTCTCACAGCAGACCGCGACTCCACAAAGAGCCTGCCAGACCGCCCGAAGCTATTCACCACCTGTGTTCGCACGAGACCGCGAACACAGTCAGTTCGCCATCAGATCGCGAACTCCTGTCCGCATGCCGATCTCCTCCCGAGACCGCGAACAGCAACCAGCTCGCATACCAGTCTCCTCCTGAGACCGCGCGACTAAGACCCTTAGTCCGCGAATACCCCCAGAAAGCCCGGTCAGCTACCAGACCGCATTCCGGAGAGAACCTAGATCAAACTGTGCGGTCACACCAGACCGCCACAGCCTTGAAGAGGACAGCACGCCACGCAGTCACGCACAGACCGCGCGGCTCCACCTTCAGCAGACTTTGGACATGACCAGCGGTCAACCTGGGAGACCGCAACTAGGCTTAGATCAGCCAGACCGCAGATGCAGACCGCCAGGTCGTGCGGTCACTTCAGACCGCCTGACCTCCTCCCAGACCGCCCAGGTCCAAAAGCCACATTCACTTCCACTTCAACAATTTCAACATATAGATGTTTGCAAGGGTTGTTTTGTTTGATCCTTTTCTCTGAAAGCTTCTTGTAATCTAGCTGCTATATGATGATGAAGAAGAAGCGGCTCTATATATTTCCTGTGTAGAGAGAATGCTTATGTTTTCTGTCTTAGGGTTGAGGAAGAGGAAGGAGATGGCCCTTTTTGACAGACAGAATAATGATGGATAATTGTCCTATATTTCTCTTCTTCTGTATACTTATTCTGTATGATTGAGATTTCAAAAACCTTTCTTCTTTTGGGCTGTCCTGAAAAGGAATTCATCATTCCAACTTATTTTTCTTTCTTCTTTTGTTCTCGACCCGTCCATCACTTTTGAATACCTTCCAAGAATGATTTGTTGTGTCCTGGAAAGCTCCATTCCATTCTTGGCAATAAACGGGCCATTGGAGAACTGTCTCTAGCCTTGTGGTCATTCTGAAAAGGTCTCAAAAGGACAGCATAAAAAGCTTCCTTTTTCTGACTGTATTCGACGTTGCGTCTATTTCATCATTCTTCATGTCGACGCACCTCTGAGTTCTTATCGAAGTAGCTTTGAATTCCTTCTTAGCTTTGGCAGAACTTAGATGTCGACGTTTCGTCGATTCGTTATCAACGTATCCGTCGAGTTGAAGATTTGGAGTTTGGGCTTTAACTTCTGCGTTGAATTGTAGTCGAAGTTGCGTCGACTTCTTAAATGGCTTCGACAAGCTCTTTCTTCTACGTTGAGTTCCTTTCGATGTTGCGTCGACTTGAATTATACTTCGACAGACTGAATAAGTTGCTTTGACTTCTAGTTAGAGTTGCATCGATATCAAGTCGAAGTTGCGTCAACTTTTATTCGACGCTAGTCTTAACTTAACTTATTTTGTGATTGTCTTGACTTGGCATTTACACTCTAAGGTGAGTGTGATATCCTAAGACATCTAATGACCAATTTACCCTTACTATAAAATGTGGGTAATATAACCTAAGAAGTAAAATCACTTATAGATAATTTGGTAAGTTAAATCCAAAAGGAGTTTTCCCAATAATCTCCCCCTATTTATCTTAACAAATTTTACAAATTGTTTAAAGTGATCTTACACATACTTTGACATAAACACAAATATAAACAAGATAGACAATGCAATATAATAGAATGAAATTATAAACCACTTCATATATTGTCAAGTAATTATATTGTTCACCACAGCTGTTTGCTTTTAGAAAGTATAATATTGACAGAATACCTGAGCTTCAATGTTCCTTCTCAGGAGTTTTCCTTTACCTGGAGAATACCTTTGGTATCACCCTCCTTACAACAAATGCAAGAGGTTCAGCCCCTTCTTCAGGACTCCTGACAGCTTCTTCATTGATTTGACCTTCTTTGAAAGGCTTCCCTTGAGATTGTATATTTTCTTCAGCAGCCAGGGCAGCTTCCTTATCAATCTTTGAAACTTCATCTAAAAGTAGCTCATCTTCTATGAGCTCCCCCTGAATTGATGGAAGCTCCCCCTAGTTTTCTGCATGCAATTCTCCAGCTGGTTCCTCAGTTATTGTAAGAAGCTCCCCCTGATTTGGTACATGATTATCTTGAGGGTTTGTAGGAGGCTCCCCCTGGATATTTGCATCTGGAGTTTCTGGCCTTACTATTTGGAATATAGTCAGTTTATCTTGATCAGGAACTTCATCATCCTTGTCCTTCTCCTGACCATTCTTTTCTGGATTAGGCTTTTCCTCCTCTTGAATTTTCTCCCCCTTCTTAACCTTACTGACAAGTGAGGTTAAGAAATCCTTTATTACCAAGGAGACAGACACAAATTCTTTTAGAGCCAGGAGAGACCCTATTGAATCAAGCATCTCACTTTCCATTTGAGAGTACTTTTTATTGAACCTTCTGGCTTGAGTGGATAGTAGGTCAGCAAAAGGTGCCAGTATCCAATCCTACTACTTTTGCAATTGCTTGCTCAACATCAAATGGGTGTGTAGAATGGGAGGTAGAGGCATGTTGAGGTGTGGATAGGATTGCTGGAGGGATTGGAGTGAAGTTCTCATTCAGACCTGGAGGATCTTGGTGGATAAGGGAGTGACATTGATAGGTTTCTAGAGAGACATAATATGGTGGTAGGAGAGCAGACTGATTGTCTATGAATATGGTGGATGGTTGTTGCTGTGGTTGGAGAGGGACCTGAGGTGCATGTTCTGTAGCAGGGATGGAGGAGCTGGCCTGGTTGTACTGGGCTGGATCAACATCTGGCTCAGCATCCTGTTGAGTTGCAGAAGTGTCCTGAGGAGGAGTATTACCCCTTAGGGGATCTGGTATATGTGTATCTAAATCTTGAGGAGGTGGATAAGGAGAGGGTGAAGGTGCAAATTGACCAGGCTTTAGAATCTGCCTGGTCCATTTGGAGAATATCCCTATGTTCATCCTTTTTCCTGGAGGAATGAGCACTCCTTTGGACTTGCACACCATTAGATAGTGGTGGAAGAGCACCTGGCTCATGATCCTCATATATGCATTCTCTTTTTGTGAATATTTGTGCCCAATCAGCTTCAGGTGGCATCTTCACCAGTCTATCTTCTTATTAAGGACTAGAGCTCCCATGATTTGCAGCTGCTGCCTGAGGATAGCATTATGTGCAGAGATTTTGCAGAGGAGCACCTTCCCCACTATATCAGCTAGAAATCTGTATTCTTCTCCAAGATCAATTTTCTTCAGATTGATGGGCTTATCTTTCTTGAACTGCATTATCTGTAATATCTATCCTGTCTCTTCCCCTGTTAATTCATCAGACTCATCACCTGTCAGTAGATCATAGGTGAGAGATAGAATTTCCTTTGTTATGCTAATATCAGTTTCATATACTCTTCCATTTATGGAGCCATCATCTCCGATGTGAGAGCTGGCCTTTAGCTCTTCCAATTCTACATCCAGAATCATGCAGCTTGTAGATATCAGTTTTGTCAGTCCAGTGGTTTGGAACAAGCCAAGGATGGCTTTGAAACTTTCTGCAGCATCATTAAAGGAGTCAACATCCACATCAAAGCCATAATTTATCTTTGGTGGATCCATTGAATCTAATGTACCTACAAAAAGAAACACGAAAGAGAGAGAGAGAGAGATGAGAGTTGGGGAGAGGAAGAGCATGTAAGATCCCTTCCCCGCTCCCGGGGCCAAGCGGACCTTATGCCAAGAACCGATGCATTGCGGTGACTTCCAACACACGGGTTGGGCTGCACCACGCAACGTCGACCCTGCCGGCTACGATCATAGTGCGAGCAATAGAAAAAGTGAGTACAATAGAGAGAGAGAGTACAAACTAAATGAAAGGAGTCCACAAATCACATTCCAAAATATATCAAAAGCTAATCAAGCGATACATATAAAAATCCGAGCATGAAAATGAGAGTACATAAATGAAAGGGCTTAAAGCCCGGTACATCATGGAACAAAACTCTCTCATCTCACATCCTCTCTACATGCGGAAGCTATCTCATCATCACACTTCACTAATACTCAAAATGTAATCCACCTGATGTCTCGTGGCCGCTACCCGCTGCGTCGCTGGCTGCTCAGGTCCTACCCTCGTCTCCTGCGGTGCGTGCGACAGCTCCGTCTCCTCAGAATCCTAGATTGTTTTTCGGCCCCAATGCAAACCGTCAGTCAAAGAATGACCGAGCTCGCTAGGTCCCCTCCTCCTCCTGCGACTCCTAGGAACCGCGCGGGTGGGAGAAGCGGGGGACGAGCGAGGAACAAGCAAGTGACAGGGAAAGTAAACTGGTATATAAATACACAAGTAAAAAGGGGCTAATCTAAACAAGTATAAGCAGGAGTATAAGCAGGAGTATAAGCAGGAGTATAATAAAGGTGTGCAGTAATAAATAAACAACAAGTAGAGCAAGTAAAGCGAAGCAGTAAAAACAGTAGCGACAAGTAATCAATCTCGTACCCTAACTTATATGAATGCCCATACAAACTTATAAGTTAGGATTTCCAAGAAATATAACTCATCATATAAAAGAGCCCATACTAATTTATATGATGAGGATCTGCAAGTGCGTATGCTATGCTTATGCTATGAATGACTATGCATTGAACTCACACACACGACTCTGTGCACACAGACCTTTGTAGTTCCCTCTATTTGAGAGGAAGCCAACCTCTCGGGTACCAACCGCTGTGACACACGGTGGTAGCGGACCGGGCTGTCCACTCTTAGGCGGGTATACACTCTACCAGGCCTAGACCGCACGTACGCCTCGACGCTAAACAACCGCGGAGCTCTGCGTACTCTTTGCTGGAGTCCACCAGACTGTGAGCCAAGTGAGAGGTGTCTTCGGGGAATTTTCATCCCGACACGCAGCCAAGCTGGCCCCTTAGACCCCTACACACCCGCTAAGTCAACGTACCGCGGTCAGAGTGACGACCTGCCTAGTACCGAAGACCTGCCACATTTCTGAGAAAGTTACCGGGATAATCATCCCCTCGAGGTTCCTGCTCGTCTAACCGTGCACCACAATACTGCCACTCCCGCAACTGGGAGGGGTTACATAAATCCAATCTTACCCTACTATGGCTACTCTTTCCTACTTTAAATGTTATTGCAGTTTAGGGTTAATCTTGGACTTCCCGAGGGTTACCCTGCAAGGGGCTCGCTACGGTACTAGGAACTACAGTGGGATGACACCCCAAAGTTCCCTTTCTCAAGACACTTAGTATTATTGGTCGTGTTTCCTTACTTATTTCTTAGGTTACTTCTTCGGTGATTTAAGGTAAGTCCTGGGCTTCCCGCGGTCCACCCGGTGAAGGGTTCCCGGCGGTACTAGGGGACGCAATGGGCTCAACCCCCACCATCCTCCTCAAGACATTTACTTTAGTTGGTGGTTAACAATTGGTTCACCCTTCCTCGTTTCCTATAGTTAAAATGACTTAGCTCATCTCCCGTCCCACCCAAATGGGTTGGACGTACCTTCATTCCTCCTATGTTGACTCTAGCACAACCGCACAACTAACCCTAGGATTGACCCTCCCTGAATCCTTGTGTGCTATAACTCAATTACTGATTGCATACCACTTCTAAACACTACTTAGTGGTCTGAATTGTATGAAACTCAAAATTCTGTTTTTACTAAACGCAGACCACTAATTTGAACTAACCATCAACCCCATAAGTGAACCCTTCTAAAACTCATCACCAAGGTCTACAGTAATTATCCTAGTCTCCCACTGACCCTAGTAAGGTATATTCCAATTTCCATAATTTTCCATATTAAATTGGTATTTAATATAATTTTAAGTAGTTAAGACCCTAAGTCGCATTACACATGAACTACCCTCAAAATGATTCTACATGCTTCATGAGAATTATCAGTAAGGTAATATTCCATATCATGATGGTGCACTGAATATCATGTCCCTAGGGTGTCATTTGACCTACTGAATCATCATAATTGTATAATTACCAAAATGCCACTATAATTAGGAAAAATAGTAATTCCCTTCTGAAAATTCTACAAAAATTACCAAGTGTCCATATGGGTACCTATAGTCCCATGCCAAATTATTGAGTCATTACCATGTGATTTGATATTTTAAACTGATTAAACATCCAAAGGTGGCAATTATCAATTTTTACATGAGGTACAAGAAATATAAATCTACAAGCTTCCAAACTATTATCATGGACATATCTTAACCTAAGACTATAGATAACCAAATATCATCTCATTGACCCATGATTTAATATTTTTAAAGGATTTAATACACAAGGGTTGAATAATCCAAGTTCTACATGAAGTACAAGAAATATAATTTATCATGCTTCCAAACAATTATCATGGGCTCATATTGACATAAAATGACAGATTCCAAGGTATCATAACATTTCCATATGATTTGGTATTTTTAAAGGATTTAATACACAAGGGTTGAATAATCCAATTTCTACATGAAGTACAAGAAATATAATTTAACATGCTTCCAAACAATTATCATGGGCATATCTTAACCTAAGACTACAGATAACCAAGTATCATCTCATTGCCCTATGATTTGATATTTTTAAAGGATTTAATACACAAGGGTTGAATAATCCAATTTCTACATGAAGTACAAGAAATATAATTAAACATGCTTCCAAACAATTATCATGGGCTCATATTGACATAAAATAACAGATTACAAGGTATCATAATATTACCCTATGATTTGGTATTTTTAAAGGATTTAATACACAAGGGTTGAATAATCCAATTTCTACATGAAGTACAAGAAATATAATTCAACATACTTCCAAACAATTATCATGGGCTCATATTGACATAAAATGACAGATTCCAAGGTATCATAACATTGCCCTATGATTTGGTATTTTTAAAGGATTAATTACTCTTAAGCTAGCAAGCACTTAAAGCTTCTCTTTCAAAGAATAATGCTTCAACAAATCATAAAAAAATTATCATAACCTCATTTCACCCTAATACATCCACTGATAGTGTTAACAAAGTCATACAAGGTCATAAGACCTTGTATTTTATTTTATTAAAGAAAAGGTGGCGATTTTAAATATTAGGGGAAAAAGTACATATGTGCTTCTAACAAGTCTCATGATGATCCTCCTAGCCCTATATCACTATTCCCCACTTAGGGGTGAAGTTTGGTTGTCTAAATATGTGTTTAGGTCCTAGTTGCTTCATTAATCTCAACATTGCACCCTTTAGGTCTACCCTTAGGGTTTTAGGTCACACCACCCTAATGGCTCCAAATGGACCATTATGGTGTGACCCAAGAATTTGCATATCCATACCCACATATCCAACATGATGGGAGGAGGCTAACACACTCAACCCCTCAAAATGACCTAAACCCTAATTTGCCCCTTAAAGGCCCTCATTAGGGTTTCCAATTTTCCATACTAAATCAACTCCAAATGGAGTGAAATTTTAGGTAGGCACTACTAATGTACAAAATGGTATGCCACCAAAGTTTGGTGCCATTTGGACATCATATGCTCCAAAAATCAACATAATTTAAATATCCTAACTTCCACAAAAACCCTAGGTAAAAGTGACCACCAAGGGCTGCCCCTTTGGAAGGGGGTGCCCCTAGGGTATACCAACCCATGGTTATAAGCACATCTCCAAAGCTTGAAGGGTTTGACCTAGGTGAATTTTGTAATGGACTGACTTAGTGTAGGACCAGTCCTAGGAAAAAGGCTCCTCTGGGGTCTACTGACCTCCAAATGACAAAATATTAGTTTCTAATGAAACTAGACAGATAGGGCTACAATAGTATGTCTCACACCATTTTCATTATTTGGCCATTAAGGGCCTCAATTTGGCTCCTTAAGCTAAGTGAAATTCCTGGCCCAACATACACAAACCCTTAAGCCATCCTCACTCCAAAGAGGGTTCACCCACAAGGAGTGGTCCAATGGACCCAATATTTTTAACAGTGTGTGGACATAGCCTAAGCTTCACCCCACCCTAAAATGGGGGCCCCACAAGGGGTTTTGGCCACCTAATTATCAGAAATTTATTATTCAATGTTTAGACAAAAACTATAGAAAAAGTACCCCACAAATCCTGATTTTTGGGCTCAAGATAGGTCTAGTATAGTTACACTAGGGTTTAAAATCTCAGCCCTAAACTCCAAGCCAAATGGGAGTTATAACCATTTTAGTGCTAGGAATTTATTTGGACTAGCCTCAGTAGAATGGCTCTACAGGAGTCAAATCAACACCAAATGGTTTGATCTAAGTCCCAAATGAAAGTAGACTCAACCATATACAAGAGTTGTCTCGGGAAACTTTTTGATTTAGGGCCTTTAAGGGCCTTAATATTGAGTTATAAAAAGAGTGCAGATTCTGGCTAATAGCACACCAATTAAATCAAGTCATAAGGCGCTGACTGCGCACGAATCTTGAAGCAGATCGGGCAGCGCATAGTCATCGTCTTCCTCGAGCCAACGACTCTGATCTGCCCGACCTAGAGCCGTTGAAACGGGAAATCCCGGCCACCCGTCCATCTCCCTGTCCAGCCACCGCCACCACCACCTCCGTTGAGGTGGTGCCGATCGATTGGCGGTGGATTGGTCGCCGGCGGGGGCCGTTTCCGGCGGTTTTACCAAGAAGTCCAAACGGCTAATCGGAGGAGAAAATCGAATTGGGCTCGGCTCAATTGAGCTCGAACCCGACATCTAACGATCCTAGATGCTAGCACAGTCAGAGGGGGGGGGGGGGGGGGGGGGGGGGGGGGGGGGAGAAGCGAACCTGGAAACGGGCTGGGCGGCGAGTGTTCCGGCGGTTTGCCATTTCCGTCTCCGTCTCCGGCGAGCTTGCTACAACACTCAATTCTCCACCGATTTCTCTGATCCAAAGCACTAGCCCGACTGCAAACGAGCTTCTGGAGCTGTTGGTGATGCTTAAATAAGCTGAGGAGGCCGGCCTAGGGAGATTTGAAATTGGGGCTCACGGAATTGGCTTGGCCGACCACCACCTGCTGCAGCCCTGCTTTCCAGCTCCACCACAACAATCAACTCCCTTCAGGGGTGAGCCCAAGGCTGGTTGGGAGGAGAGAGAGGGGGAGATTGGGTCTTTTTTTTGCTTTTTGCTTTATCAAGCCACTTTTTGTCCCCTCCTTTAACCCAACCCCTCACTTGGGTTAGCCCAAACCCCTTAGCCACATCCCACCAGAACCTAGGAGCCTATTTAATTCTTCACCTTAGACTTAGGCTCTAATTAAAGGGGGAAAAAAGGTTTGGGCACTCAATTTGGGATTAAGCCCAATTGGGTTGACTTTGACTTTGACCAATTGGGTTGACTGGTCCCCCATGTAGGTCATGGGTCCCATGTCATCACCCAATGGAGCTTGGCCCATGGTGGGGCCTTATTTGGCCCAATTTGATCCAAAGGTGTGAAATTACCCAAATTGCCCTTCTTTGGGACTTTGGCCAAATTGAGGTGACTTGACCCTCCCATGATGGGGCTTTTGGGCCTCTTAGATTCCTAATGATGTTTAGAGACTAGATGTGGAGTCAATTTTAGGGTTTGGGTGCAAATTGACCACATTTGGGTTGAGTTGACCTTTTTGCCCTAATTTGGATTTTGACCAAATTGGAGAGGGTTGACCATCCTATGATGGGGCTTTTGGGTCCAATAGGTCTCTAATAGAGTCTGGAACATAAGGGGGAAGTCAATTTGGCCTCTTGGCGGTCAATTGCCCCTTAATTGGTTGGTTTGGTTCATGCTCACTTAAGGTGATTTTGGGCTAATCCTATGAAATCGAGCCTCACTAAGGGGAATGATCACCCCATCACTCCTTCCTTAGGATTTAGGGGACTAAGGGTGGTCTCATGTTGGGGAACTTGGTGTCCAATTGGCCCTCTATAGCAGCTTAGGTCCCATTTGATTGGGACTTTAGGTGTGCACATAGCAAAATCTCATCCTAAGGGTCCTTAAGGCCCCTCATCCCACCCTTTGAGCTCACCAATCACACACTAGGGGTCTAGTAGGATTGGGGATGTTACAGAGCACGAGAGCAGGAGAGAGAGAATTTGAAAGCGTAATGAATTCGACGCCAATCTTCCTTAAAAGAAGATGATTCGTCGCTACTTAGGGTTTTATCCAAAGCACCTTCGAAAAGATTAATAGACCGCGCGCCAAAATGTGTCGAGACAGCTTCTAGCAGAGAAACTGCGCGTGCTTGTCATGTCGACATTGAGTCGATTAGAACTCGATGCATCTTCGAATTTGACGAGCAGTTATTAATTCGACGTATTCATCGATATGAAATCGACGTTACGTCGAATGCTATTCGAATTATCTGATTTGGACGGCTCTCGAAGCTAGCATCAAACAGAGTTAGACGGTACGTCGAATTCTATTCGACACAACTCTGAATTAGTAGTTGCATATTGATTTCGCAGCAGGCGTCGAGTAGAATTAGATGGTACGTCGAATTTTATTTGACGCAACTCTGAATGAATAGTTCTATTTTCTTATAAAGTTCTTGTTGTTTTTCCCAACAATGATTTTTATTGAAAATAGTATTTATACTATTATTTTCATAAACTAAAGAAGATAATATGAAGATTTAAAGTAGAAATCACTCCCATGTTGGATTTGGGTCCTTATTAGACCATAACTCTTCCTTCCCCTTCCATTATCTCATAGGAGGGATCCTATTTACTCCTGCACAAATAGCTTAAACATTAGAAGGAACCCAGGTTACCTTGAGTCCTTTGCTTTTACCATTGTAAGGTTCAATGAAAGAGTAGAAGGGTCTTTCATAATATCCTTTTGGATGGCAGAGGATGAGTTTATCAAACATTGATTTATTATGTTAGTACTTGAAATGTGTTTTAAAATGTATCTGCATGTAATAAATCAGTTGAGTGTCTAATTATTCTAGTTTTGGCTTTAGCCTTTTAATTGTTGTTATTTAATTTCTTTGCATTATTCTTGCCTATAGGTTTCTTTTCATTGTTTAGATTTACTTTGTTAGGCACGATTATTTTATTTGGATTATTATTATCCTTATCCTTAGTTAGTGCACTCCTCTCACTTGATTGATATTCACTAGGTATAATAAATCTAACTGGATTTTTCCAGGCTTGTCTACTAGTTACTTCAGTGCTAGTGCAAGGGTCTGCTCCTAGACCTAGGTGTTTAAATCTCATGGAGAGATTTTGTGTAATATCATTGAGCATTTGACTCCTCCCATTGAGAGAGTCCTCAAAGGCTTTTGCCTTTGTTAGCTCTTCTTTTAACTTTAGATTTTCATTTCTTATGTCTATCAATTCTGTTTCTTTTTCTTGAATTTCATTTCTCAGATCATCATTTAGTCAATATAATTCATCTTTCTTAGAATGTTCTAATTCTTCCCTATTTGTTTCTAATTCTTTTTGAATTTTGAGAAAATTATTACAAAATTCTTTAAAGCAGGTTTTAAAATCATCAGAATTAAAATCAAAATCATCAAACAGGGATACCCGTTCTCCTTCATCATCTGATGATATCCCCAATGCCATCATGCATGCTGCTTCTACATCTCTTTCTTCATCACTCTCTGATGAAGAGGAACTTGACTCTGCTTCAGAGTCACTCCAGGTTTCAGCAATGAAACCTTTGACTTTTTTCTTGTCTTTCCTCCTGAAAGACTTCTTTTTCTGCTCATCTTTGTTACAACTCATGTCCCTTTGTTCCTGTGGGCAATCAGGGGATATGTGCCCTGGCTTATTGCAGGAGAAGCAAGTCACCTCCTTCTTTGGAGTCTTATCATATCTGGGCTTTGAGCTCCTCTCTTTTCTCCTTGAGTCTTCTGTCTTGACCCACTTTCTGAATCTCCTTGCTAGGAGGCTGAACATTTCATCTTCATGAGTGGAGGGCTCTCCTTCAACAGCTTTCAGAGCAAGACTCCTTTGGATAGGAGTTGGAGTTGTCTCTTTTGCCTCTGTTTCAGCTATACTTTTCAGTAGCATCTCATATGATTTGAGCTTTCTTAGCAAAGCATTAGTTGAGATCTCTCTGTGGAATCTGGACTCTCTGATGGCCCAGATCCTTGAATCCCATGAGCTAGGGAAACACATAAGAATCTTTTCATTTATCTCTGTCAAGGATATCTCCTTGTCCAGACCCTTCAGTTCATTGATAATGATGCTGAATCTGTCATACATTTCAGCAACACTTTCCTCAGCTTTCTTTTGAAAGTTCTCATATTGGGATATGAGAAGGGACTTCATGTCTTTTCTTTCATTAGAGCTTCCTTCTACCATTCTGGTGAGAGATTCCCAGATCTCTTTTGTTGATTGGCAGTCAGCTACATTCTGAAAAATGTCATTAGACATTGTGGAGACCAGAATATTCATAGCCTTGACATCACATGCCTTCTGCTTCTTCTCATCCTCTGTCCACTCATTACTTGGGACAACTACCAGTGTGGAAGATCCACTGGCACTTTCTCTGACTGGAGCTGGGGGACCTGAAGTTATAACATCAAAGATACCTTCATCAATAGAATTCATATAAAGCTTTATTCTGGCCATACAGAGAGTAAACTTATTCAGGTTACACACTGGAGGTCTTGTTGATGCATAATCCTTAGAACTTATTTTCCTACAAAATAGTTTTTAACTGATTTATAATAAAGAAATGAGAGGAGGAGATCTTTTGATCAAGGTGTTAACCTTTTAATGATCAACCTCCCTCTGATACCAATTAAAAGTGCACAGTGTGCCTCTGAGTATTCTCTAGAGGGGGGGGGGGTGAATAGAGCTTTAAAATATTTTATATCCTATTTGTGCACACACAATAAAACACTAAGTATTATGCATTCAACAACACTAAAGACAGAATAAATTAAATGTTGTTTGCTGAAATAAAACACAGAATGAAGAAATGGACAACACAAAAAATCACAACACACAAAGAAATAGGAATTTTTATAGAGGTTCCCCAAAATGTGGGTACTCATCTCTTCTACCTCCCTGGTAGGATTGCACAACCTGTGTCTGAGTCTTTTGATAAGGAGACTCTTAGAACCACTGAGTCTTTTGATAAGGAGACTCTTAGAACCACTGAGTCTTTTGATAAAGACACTCTTAGAACCACTGAATCCATTGGAAGAGTGATTAATAAAACTCTTTACAGTTGAAGGAAAAAAGGTAAGAAGAAAGTAAGAAGAAGAAGATGGAATTCAGTTCTCAGAATTCTTCAAAAGCACTTATGCTGCTTCTATCTTTCACTGGATCTGAAATGATGAACCCTTGCTTATGATATAAATGTTTGTAAGGGTTATTTTTCTTGATCCTTTTCTCTGAAAGCTTCTTGTAATCTAGCTGCTATATGATGATGAAGAAGACGCAACTCTGTATGTATATTTCCTGTGTAGAGAGAGCTTATGTTTTCTGTCTTAGGGTTGAGGAAGAGGAAGAAGATGACCCTTTTCGACAGACGGAATAATGATGGATAATTGTCCTATATTTCTCTTCTTCTGCATACTTATTCTGTATGATTGAGATTTCAAAAATCTTTCTTATTTTGGGCTATCCTGAAAAGGAATTCATCTTTCCCACTTATTTTTTTCTTCTTTTGTTCTCGACTCGTCCATCACTTTTGAATACCTTCCAAGAATGATTTGTTGTGTCATGGAAAGCTCCATTCTATTCTTGGCAATAAAAGGGTCGTTGGAGAACTGTCTCTTGCCTTGTGGTCCTTCTGAAAAGGTCTCAAAAGGACAGCAGAAAAAACTTACTTTTTTCTGACTGTATTCGAAGCTGCGTCGACTTCATCATTCTTCATGTCGACGCACCTCTGAGTTCTTATCGAAGTAGCTTCGAATTCCTTCTTAGCATTGGCTGAACTCATATGTCGTCGTTACGTCGATTCCTTATCGACGTATCTGTCGAGTTGAAGACTTGGAATTTGGGTTTTAACTTATGCGTCGAATTGTAGTCGAAGTTGCGTCGACTTCTTGAATGTCTTTGACAAGCTCTTCCTTCTACGTTGAGTCCCTTTCAACGTTGCGTAGACTTGAATTATACTTCGATAGACTGAATAAGTTGCTTTGACTTCTAATCAGAGTTGCGTCGATATCAAGTCGAAGTTGCGTCGTCTTTTATTCGACGCAAGTCTTAACTTAACTTATTTTGTGATTGTCTTGACTTGGTCTTGACACTCTAAGGTGAGTGTGACTTCCTAAGACATCAAATGACCAATTTACCCTTACTATACAATGTGAGTAATATAACCTAAGAAGTAAAATCATTTATAGATAATTTGTTAAGTTAAATCCAAAAGTAGTTTTTCCCAACATGTAAGTTATATCTCTAAAGGGGGTGAGCAAAAATATTGAAGCAAAGCGAATAAAATCATACCTTCCCCCGAACTACACGGATGGAGTAGATCGAGGTTACGCCGCAGATAAGCAACCTCGAAGTTCTTCCCGATGAAGAACTTGTGTAGTTCTGACGCCTAATCATCCACGCGAGGGGCCTGATAGGTCGACTCGTCCTTCTGAACCAGTGAGTATGGAATGTTGTCAAGGTCCCCCTTGATGAATAGGAACCGGTCGTTCCAAAGGTGGACTTTATTCGAGGTCTCGCAGGCTTTCCGATGTGAGTCGGTTAGGAAGGCAACCCCATCTGAGGTTGCCCGGAAGATAAAGAGTTTGAGGAAAATGGTGAGGTTGAACTCCACCTATTCCTTGCACAGGTAGCACGTGAATGTGACCAACATTGCGATCGCATTTGTGTTCACCTGCGCGGGCACCATGACGAAGTATTTAAAGAATTGTTTGACTTCCGGCCATAGTGGAAGGTGGAGTCCAACATCAAAGTGCGGGAGGGGGAAGGCGAGCTCATCTTGGTAAAAAAGTATTGATGGCCTCGCCTTCTCCATGGCGGAGAGCAGAGAAACCCGGTGGCAGGAACTCGGCCTTGAAGGCGAGATAGCCCCCTTCCAACACCTTCCCTTCAGGGAAGCAACATTCGGTGAAATTCTCCACGCACTTCCCCCGTCCATCTGAGGCTTCACCATTGCTAGCCATCTGGGAGTAGGATGAGTGAGTGGAAGTCGAGAGTGTAATGAGAAAGAAGGTAAGGGCTGGGGTGCAGTTAATGCAGTAGGTAAAAAGGGTGGCATTTATCAGCGCAACCACTCGCCCACAACCCCCTCGCTCCTACCCGTGATGTGAAGTCTCATCGGCCCGCCCCTAAGACGCAAGTGGGATCATCCCCATCACCCAAAACCAGGCATCAAAAGTGAAAAGAACAATGAAATGCAACATGTGAGCCATGTCGAACAAGATAAATACCCGCGAGCTGGGGTTAAGCACAATAGAAAAGAGTAAAATGTCCATATGTAGTTGAGGAAAAAAAAGAAAAGATACATTCCAACATTCTCGAAAAGAAGAGAGGGTGCGAGCGGGATCATAGAGGGTGCCACTTCCAAAAACCCCAACATTACGTCCACGCACTAGGGCCTCGACTGGCACTGATGCACTCGCGGACCGCAGTGACCTCTTGCTGCATGGTGAGCACGCAGTCTTCAAGTCGCTTGAGGTGCTCCTCCATTGATGTCGTGTCACCCCCCCCCCCACACACACACTTTGCTGCATCTCTTCCACGAGTAGTGTGCAGTCCCCCTCTAGAGCGCTTGTTAGCTGCTCTAGGGAGAGGATGCGAGGAAAAGGGTCGTTCTCACCCAAAGCCCTCTCCTACTAGAGCTCGCGAAGCATATACCCATGCTTTCAGATCACCCTATCCATATGGTTTTTTAGCTCGGCAGAGTTGAAGGGGTCGCCCAGATACTCGTCAATCATGTTGGGGGAAGGCAGCGTAGAGTAGATTCCTGAATAATCCGACTCGTCAGCCGCTGAAATCTAGTTTTGATCTGAGAAGGTGGTAGGAAAGGTTAGCGCGAAGTTAGAGACTGAGCGAGAAAGGGGCATGTGCATTTACTTACAATGCGAAGTCTCAATACCCTTCCCCTCGTGATGGGGAGAGGGATCGCAGTGGCAGCTTGAGGGCAGACTCAGCTTTCTGCCAAAAGGGTTGGAGAAGGGGAGTACCAGTGACTTCCCCGAACCCACTCGCAGGAGATCCTTGTCAGGACCCTGCATCACGAGGGCCACAGCGAGGTTGGGGAGATTACTCATCGGAGTAAAGCTTGCGTCGGCAAGCTCCTGGGTGAGGTTGCGAGCAGATGACTTTGGCGGCTGGGGAGTCGAGGCGAGATCGATAAAAGGGGGCACTGCAAAAGTAAGCCTAAGGTAAAATATACTCATAAGGCGCGAGTCGAGCGCGAGGAGAAAGATGGTTACTTACCAGAAACCTAGTGACAAGTTTTAGGATTCACCTGAGTGATCGCGCCCTCCTGTTCGTCGTCCACCCGGCCTCCCGTGTTGTCCTCAGTGGAGTAGTTGGGCTGCGAGATTTTTTGGTTGTGAACTGGCGTGATGTGATAAAATAAAATTGAAAGCAGTAAGGAGGAGAGGGGGACTCACACTTGGTCAGAATGTCCGAGACCCAGGCTGAACCTGGGTTATTGCAGCTCGTGCGGGGTCATCACCTCTCCCAGGGACTCGAGCCTAACCTTCTTGGCGGTTCCTTTCTCCACGCGCCTAGAAGGAGTGTGCGAGGAATGTTCGGTAGCAATGGCCATGAGGCACGAAGAGATCGCCTTATTCTTTTCCTTAAGGGCAGCGAGACGAGCATGAATGTCTTTAGAGGGCGGCATGATGGCTATTAAATGCGAGACCAGAGGAAAGCGAGGAGGGGAAGTGAGGGGGGGGGGGGGGGGGGGGTCTTGGAGTTGCCTCCCCCTCCCCCTTGATATATATATATATATATATATATAACCCCCGATGGGTCCCACCAAAAGATTCTCTCTAATTAAGGCATTCGCCAAATGTTGAACTATCTTTCCGATATTAAGGCAAACTCGCAAATAGCGGGGATTGTGTACAATCCCATATTTATCAAGTGGAGCTACCCCCATCGGTCTAAACTCCTCTTGAACCGTGGTTTCTGGGTTCAACAATACTAATCCCCAAATATTGCTCTTGATGTATTTTTAATTTGGGCAAATTTCCTCTTAATGAAGCTTTGACCTTTGACTTTAATTAATAGCCTAATCATGACCCATCTGATTTTGGTCATGGGGTTTGAGTCAAGATGAGTTTTGGGCTTGATTCTTGAGTCAATAGGCTAGTGTAGGGCTAAGGTATTTCTTTATGAAGGTTTTAGGTTTATGTGAACCATGATTTGACCATGATTAATTTTGGTTGACCATGGTTGACCAAATTCATCATTTTGGTGGGTTGGCTAGCTTAGGTCATGAGGAATGATAGGGCTTGGTTAGTTCACTTTAAGTGTAGGTGCACAATTCACCACTTAAGAGTTTCACCTTGTCCCCAAGGTGAGGTGGTGCACCAATTTGGTGTCAATGGGCTTCTAGGATCCTCATTTAGAATTTGGATGTTACACCAATTCCTATAAATTGGGACCAGGTCCAAGCCAGAAGGGCAGCAGCCAGGGGAGGAAAGCACCATGCCCACTCAATAGTTCCCCTACCCTTCAGTTTGAGCAAGGTGGACTTGGGGACACTTTTGGCTCCAACTGTTGAAAACCAGGACTTGGCTTCTTTGTGGAGCTCGGGCCCTCAACAAGTTGAGGGGCAGCTGGCGCTTACTGATTCCTTGGAAGGAACCGACCGGAGACTCGGAACTAAACACAAACCCTTGGTCGCAGCGAGGAGGTCCCACCACACACCCGAAAGATCTTTGAGCGATTCCCCTCCCAAGCCAAAGCTGAGGCTGGGCACCTTGGAGAGCCTGAGAGCTAAGCCAAGATCACCTAGGGAGGAAGAAGCTCAGAGAACTGAGATTGGAATCCTCTCTTCAAGGTCTATTTATAGTTTTTCAAGTCTGGTCTGCTAATAGCGGGACTTCGCCTTACATTCTTGCTATACGCAACCCAAAATGGTCTGCCAACAACCAAACTCCGCTGTTTGGAGGGGCTAACTGCAGACCATCATGGGTTTTTGGGAAAAAAACAATCATGAACCTTTTCTGGGCGAGCCGCCCATAAGGGCCTCTCTCGCGAACCGAGAGGCTCGACTCGCTCACCTTCCTGCGAGTGACCGACGAGGACCTGGCCTGCTCACCCTCACGCGAGTGGTCGGCGAGAGCCCAACTCGCCTGACCCCCTGGCTCGCTCGCCTTCTTACACTTTTCACCCGTTGGATCCTTTGTCTCTGCTCACCCCCTAGCGGACACCGGGGTTGTACACAATCCCCGCTCTTCGTGAGGCTACTTTAGGCTCGCGAAGAAACAACCAACCCCTGGTGTTCACAAGCTCCTTGATGACGTGGTGAGAATATTTTGGTGGGTCCCATGCCCACTGCTATAAATACCCTTCCTTCCGTCCGGTGCGTGAACTTTTCTTCCCTCCTCACTCCTTTCCCTGATCGTCATTGTTCCTCGCGAGATGTCCAAGAAGGAGGAGATACTTGCTCGCCTCAGGGCCTCGCAGACCGTCCAGAAGGCTAAAGCTGCCAAGCTTGCCCCCTGGATCTCTCCACAACCTGCCCCACCCCCGCCTCAGGTTAAGAGGGCTAAGACTATCCGACGGCCATCCGGGGAGGATGAGTCATCTCTGTTGTCTCCCTCTCCCCGCCACGAGCTCGCCTCGCAGGTTCTGCTTAAAAAGGACTTAATATTCCCAATAGTGTTTGCTTAACTCTATTTCCTTGCTCGCAGGACCCTCCCGCGGAGAAGGATTTTACCCGGCCATCCCCTGCGGGATCTCGCCCCCCCCCCCCCCCCCCCCCCCCCCCCCCCCCCCCGTCCCCCGGGAGGATTGATCCTCCCTTTGATGCGAGGACCACTGGCCTGCGAGCCTCACCCTCGCGTCCTGGTAAACCATTTATCTTGTGCTCTCTCGCTCTTCCTTGATCGCTGACTCCCCATTTCTTCTTGCAGGTTCTCACTCAGAGAGGCGAGCCCCCACTCCGGCGGGCTCTCCACCCCTACCGAAAATGAACATTGTTACCCCCGGGTTCGGCACTTTGGGCCAACGAAGCCCGGGTGGCTCACTACTTTCCGAACCCCGGGCTGGCGACGGGACGGCGCACCGCCCTGGCTTGGGAAAGTCCATCACCCCGTCCTTTACTGAGGCCTTCAAGGGTCAGCCGGGCTCTTCTCACCCGCGACCCAGTACCATTCTCATCTCGCCAGGTTAGATAATTTCTGCCGCTTATCTCTCTCGCTCCCCCTTAGGCTGACTTTCTTTCATTTGCATGTGCTCCTCCGACCCCGACTACCGAGTTAGAGCACGGGGAGGTGGAGATGTCGCCTCCGCCCTCGCCGAGCCAGGTCACGGATTTCCTGGGGGACCCCGACGATCCGGAACAGATGAAGAGGCAAGTCGCCGAGATATTCCAGAAGCACACCTTGATTCTGCGAGAGCTGTACGATTAGGACCGGATGAATCGGGCCGCTTACGAGGAGAGGTTTGCCACCATGGAGGATGCGAATGCCCGCGTCCTCGCTGATGTGCAGCAGGTCGCTCGCGGCGAGGTCACCTTTCCAGGGGTGCACCTCGCGCGAATTGAGGACTACATACGGCTGATGCAGCGCGAAGTCCAGTTGGTTTGCGAGTACCACTATCCGAGAATTCCGCCGCGCTCCGGTGTGCGCGGCCGCGGCAACTGCAAATGCCATAATTACTGAATAGTTTTACATTATTGTTATTTGTTTCTTTCACTCGCTATTATTCCCCCCCCCCCCCCCCCCCGCCTCTGGGGGGGGGGGGGGTGAACAATTAGGAACATTGTAATAAGGATATTCCCGCTCGCTCGTGGGCTTTCTTTCTTGCTTCATATGTTTTGTATCGCTATGCTAATAATTCTCTCACCTTGTTTGTTTTTGCTTAAAAATGTCTGGCTCGCGAGACATCGCCTCGCCCTCGCGGGCTTTGCTTTTCCTCTCTGCAGTTTCGACTCGCCGGCGGCGAACCAGCGGACTTCGCCAGGATGCCAACCTGCTTGGAGTGAATAAGACCCCAGGGTGTCGAAAAATCACCGTGCGATTCCGCTATCTGCACCCCCCGACGCTTCGTATTCCTTCCCGCCCTTTTCATTTCTATAAATAGTAGCCCTCTTTTACTTTCTAACTACTGCATTAATTGTTCTCTAGCTTCTCTTCTCTCTTCCAGGCCCTCTCGCTAACTCCAGCTCGCACTCACTCCTTTCCCGGCTCGCAAGTACTACCAACATGGTTGTCGAGGGCGAATCAGAAGGGCGAGCTAGGTGTGCCAGGGCTTTCCGCGACCACGCATTCTTTGGCGCCTCGCTAACTGGTGACGAGTTCCTCACTGTCGTGGACAACTACATCCCTTCGGGGTATACTGCTCGCCTCCCACCGAGCACCGCCACCCTCAACGATCCGTCCACCGACGAGCTCGCCATCCCCATTGCTCATTTTGAGAATGGGTTGCGACTCCCACTCTGGCCAGAGGTTCGCCAGGTAATTTATTCGATCCTCGCCATTCTTACTCGCCTCGTAGGGAGCATGCTAACCATACCTTGGTGAATCTTTCAGGTACTCAAGTACTATGGCGTCCTATTGAGCCAGCTGACACCGAACGCGTTCGCCGTGATGGTCGCGTTCGCCTGCTACCTGCGGGAGAAGAAGATTGAGTTCAGCTTGCTCGTCTTCCGCAAAGTCTTTTCCTTCCACACGTACAAGGATGGGACGACCCACTTTGCGAGCCAGCATGTCACTGTCTGCGAGACGGTGAATAAAGCCCACTACTGGCACCAAAAATTCGTCCTGGTGAAAGGACCGTTCTGCAACATTCCCTTATCTCCCCTCCAATGGGATGATGCAACCTACCGCCCTCCCGCCTCGCTCGGAGGTGACGATGCGAGGTTCTACCAATACCTGGGCGACAAAAACTTCGAGGTCGCCCACCTCCGACAGAGGGTGGACTCGCCGCCGCTGGTCCCACAAGGGGAAGGTTCGGCTCGCACTCGCAAACTCTTATATATATTTGTCCTCATTCTATCCGCTAACTTTTTATTTTCCTTTGCAGGGGAGCGGGATCTTCCCATCTACCCCCCGTATGCGAGGAGCGCTACCCTCTCTTCCAGCACTCTCGTCGTCGCTTGCCGAGAACCCCCTGACTCATCTTCGGGTAAGAAGCGGTCGGTGCCTGCGAGCTAGCTCGCCGCGAAGCCCCCCGCTAAGAAGTGGAACAAGGACACCCCCTCCAAAACAAAGGGAAAAGAGGTCATGGACATGAGCGAGTCAGAGACTCTGCTCACCACCTCCGTTAGCCAAAAAGCAGCCCAGGAGGGCGACGAGCCGAAGGTTGCTCTTGGCGGGCCCAAGCCTATCAGCCACAAAAACTTCGGCCTGGGCGCCAAACTCCCAGACGCCCTTGGCGTGCCGGTGCTCGCATGGGATCCTGATCTCAACAGGATCTCTTGCTCGTTGCTCCTCCCCTCCTGGGTTGAGAGCGATAAGGTGGGAGGCGAGGCGTTCTCCCTCGCCTTCGGTCTTTATGGCCACGAGGACGCTGCCAATTTCGGCGCCCTACGGTCCCGTCTGCTCATCAACGAATCCATGCGAGCCCATTTCCGTTCCTTGGAGCTGTCCCATATGACGGCTCGGCGGTACCTCACCGCGGAAATGGATTCCAAAGAGCTCCAGCGCGAGCTCAAGGCAGCTACCGACGAGGTCGCGAGCCTCAAAGGGAGAGAGGCCATCTCGGAGGGTCTCCTCGCCAGCCTTCAGGGTGGAGTGGTAAGTTCTCCACTCAACTCCCATCTTGCTCGCTATAGATACTTCGCTTAACTTACGTTTCTCTTCTTCAGGATGCTGAGACCGCGAGCCAGATGCTCTCGCGGAATGCTGACTGGAAGCAGAGGTCGCGTTCCTCAAAGCGCACGTCTGCGAGCTGACCAGGGTTGCGCTCCCTCAATCCCCTCCGCGAGTTGGGACTCGCAAGGTATCTCGAGGTGAATAGGAGGCGGCCCGCAAGAACTCCATGGGAGTAGCCACCCTCGTCTTCGAGACCATCAAGGGAGCGAGTCTGCTTTCCCCGGATGCCCTGGAGATCAGCATCGAGGATGTCGTCCTGGACCTGTTCGCGCTGATCCCGGAGCCCGACGACCACGGGAGCGAGGAAGAGCCGTCCAACGACCCACATTAGTTTTTTTAATTTCCAATGTAAAATTTTTGTTTTCACCCGGCGAGTTCGCCGTTATTTTGTAACACTTTTGAGAAAAGAAAACACGAAACATTTTTCTATCTTGTAATTGTCTTTCTATCTTGATCGCACAACTACGCTTTTCTATGCTCGTGTGAATATGTTTGTAATATGCTTGTGCTCTTACTTTTATCCGCGCCCACACCTTCAACACTATTATTTATGCTCGCGCTCGCACCCTTCTTACCGGGCGATTGTAGCAAGGTTTGCCATTTCATAGCATTTTCCATTGGTCTCGCTACCCTGCTTCGTGCATACCTAAGAAGGCGCCCACATAGCTTCTCCTGCTTAGGAGTTTCGTTAGATGGACCATCTGCTTTCTATTGCGCTAAGAGTGGTCCGCTTCGCACCTCTGTCTCGCCCAGTGGGGTCCCTTACGAGCGGGATCGACATTACCCTGCCTCGCTCGCCTGCCCACTACGAGCTACCAGCCTTGCTCGTTATCTGTCGCGCCGGTGGACCCCCCCCCCCCCCCCCCCCCCCCCCCCCCCCCCCCCCCCCCCCCCCCCCAACTTGCTAGTTTTAGGCATTGAATATGAATTCTCCAGGCATCTCTTGAGAGATAGGACCCGGCCCGACGAGCTGTGCGGCCACCGCATCTAACCGTCTCGCGGTTGCCCTTAGACTTGGTGTCTTACATCAATGACAGTTTCATATTTCTTGCGAGTGAGCCATAGGGCTCGCCCTATCAAGGTCTTGAGAGGTTCGGCGAACCGAACCCCTTAACATGAATGGCGTACTTGTCAGCCACTCCATAGATCAACCTGACCCACTGTCTATGAGAGCCCGACAGCAGAATCGATCTGGGGCACTCCAGCACCAAAAATGTTCCACCCTGCCAGCCTCTCCAGAGATCAACCTGGCCCACCTTCTATGAGAGCCCGGTAGTAGAATCGATCTGGGGCACTCCAGCACCAAAAACTTTCCACCTTGCCAGCCTCTTCAGAGATCAACCTGACCCACCGTCTATGAGAGCCCGACAGCGGAATTGATCTGGGCACTCCAGCACCAAAAACTTTCCACCTTGCCATCCTCTCCAGAGATCAACCTAACCCACCGTCTATGAGAGACCGGGAGCGGAATCGATCTGGGGCACTCCAGCACCAAAAACTTTCCACCTTGCCAGCCTCTCCAGAGATCAACCTGACCTATCGTCTATGAGAGTGAAGTATCTAGTTGCCAACCTAAATCACTTAGAGGGGGGTGAATAGGTGATAACTGCATCTTTTGCGGAATTAAAAGCTTAATAAAATAGAACGCACAGAAAGCAAATCACAAACACAGACGACACAAGGAATTTATAGTGGTTCCCCGTTCTTGGGTACTCCACTTGCCGGCCTCGCCAATCTAGCACCACAGTTAGACTTGACTACTTCACTATAACTCGGATCAAGAATGACCCTACAATCTCGGAGTCAACACTCCTACAACTCGGAGACAAATCTCCTACAACTCAGATAAAATCTCTCTTACAACTCAGAGAAGAACCTCTCCTACAACTCGGAGAAAACTTCTCCTACAATAAACGTAAATTGAGATTGATACAATACTTATCAATTCATTACCAGATCTGAAAACCCTGAGAGATCTTCTTCCTTCTAGAGACTTGAATAGCTTTGACTTGTTGTCGATGAGGAAGAATTGAAAATAACTCAGATCTGACCTTCTTCGATTCGACTCGATCCAATAGATACAGTAGATGATGGAGCAATGATCGATCGAACCTTTTCTTTCACTAGAGACGATAGATTCAGAACAGTAGATCAATCTCCAGCAATGGCGACAGGCATCGGTGCTTTCTTGTTCTTTTGGTTCGAATAGAGAATCAGGATTGAGATTAGAACGATTGATATTGATTAACCCTAAATGAGAGCCTTATATAGCCATAGACTTAACGACATGAATTAAAGTAGGATTAACCTTAAACGAAATCACATGAACCGTCACTCCTGACAGAAAGAATTAACGTCCCGACAAACAGATTTAAAATCACTTAAAGGACGAAAACAAAATTTCTCGAGATATACAGAACTTCTCGAGAAATTGCAGCTTCTACTCGAGAAAAAACATAGAAGGATTTTCGGAGGTTTGAATTAAACTTCACGAGAAATAATTGATTACTAGAGAAATGAATGGACTTCTTGAGAACTAATCGACTTTTCAAGAAAGCAAACTTTAGAAAAACTTTACTTGAGCAAACGAGAAGACTTTCCGAGAGACAGACAGATTTCTCGAGAAACAGTTTTAATTTCTCGAGAAACTAAGACTTGTCGAGAAAGCCTTAGAAACTTGGAATAAAGGACTGAGAAGGATTTCTCGAGAGCTCACAAGGACTTATCGAGACATCATTTGGATTGCTCGAGAAGTAACTTGATTTCTCGAGAAATTGACTTAAAGGAAATTATGAACAATTTTATTCCTTCTTCTCTTGGACACCAGCTGCACCTCCAAACCATGAGCTTCAATAGTCTTGAAAATGAAGTGTATCCAAATAGAGAGATCACACATGAGTCAACACCATGTTCCACACAATGAGGAATTACATTGCATGAAACTGTGTTTATTGGCCCACTGTGACCTGACATTGGTCTACACTTAACAATGTTAACCTGCAAGAACAATACTAGAAGGACATATCAAATACACTAGCAATTCAATCTTGGTTCAAGGGTGACTTCCCACAAATCAAGGTTATTGTGGATACAATACCCAACAATCTCCCCCTATTTGTAGATGTCAGAACCTTATTCACCAAGATGAATTGCATCAAAATAAAACACAAACAAAACACACCATAGAGGAAAAGATATAAAAGCTGAGAGAGCATCAAAATCAATAACTATATATATATTTAAGATTGTCTTCATGAATTAATGTTCACACAATCAGATTGAGTAAAAGTTTTGATGGGTCTCATAATCCTTTCTTCAGGCATTGCTTCTTTTCTTTTGTTCTTGTCTTTCAAAATAAGCATATGGCATAGGATGGTATCTTGAAGGAGGGGCTGGAGCTTCAGGATTGTTATAACCATAAGTCTTGAAATGTATTCTTCTCTTTATCATGCTTGACTCATACTTTTTCCATTCAGTTGTACTGAAATAGTCTGAAACTTTCATTCCACCTTCATCCACTAGCTTGAATGAGTCAAGAATAATTATTTTAGAAACAGGACTCCACACCTCTGGAACTTCTTCAGTAGCAACTGCCTTTCCAGAGCCTGCAGAGCTTGACCCAGGGACAGACATACTAGCAGATGGCCCTTCTCCATACTTCCTTTTTCTTGAACTAGGCACAGTTGAATGAACCTCCACTGATGGAGCATTATCATGTAGCCCTGCTAGTCTAGGAGAGAAGTGAGGTTGAGGTTGATCAGGAACAATACCTAACTCAGGAAAGATTTCATTATGGAACCAAACTACAGTCTTGAATGTATAAGCATTAACATCTGCAACCTGCCTTTGGACACCAGAAGACAATTATTCATGCTGATTTCCCAAACTTCTTTGAAGTTTAGACAATGATTGATCAAATAGCTCTGTCATCTTATCCTCCCCCTTTCTGACTTCTACAGTAAGGGTTTGGATTACAGATTCTTTGAACATACCAACCTCATCAATGATTTTGAAAGAATTTTCTTCTGCTTTAGATGCTATAGATTCTTGAGTCTTTCTGACTTGTATAGTTTCTTCCAATACCCTTGTTACACCCTCAATTGTATGGTCTATAGCCTTTCCACCTTGAATTACAAGCTCTTTGAGTTTGTCTATATTGACTTTAGTTGCAGGTAGACTTCTGCTCATTTCTTTTTCAACAACTGAGATTCTAGCATGAACTTCCTTAATTGAATTTTCAAACTTGTCACTCTGCTTCTTGAGCAACAACTCAATCTTGCCAAGAAGAGAATCTTCCTCATACAAGAGTGGAGAAGGAGGTGTAGGAATAATAGCAGATCTGAAATCATCAGGAATTTTTTCAAGAACCACAGAACTTACAACTTTTGGAGAAGAAATTTTAACCACATCTCCTTCCTCACAAACTGGCTCTGCTTGAGCATCCTTGTGTGCTTCCACACAGAACTCTTTCTCCCCCTCAAAATGTGATGGGGGAGGAGATAACCCATGAATTGACTCATCATCAGCTTCATTGGTAAAGCCAAAATCTGCACCAGACCCTGCCATATGGCCACTGGGACTGTGCTCTGCAATATCATCCTTTTGAATATCACCAACTATATATGCAATTGTGGTAGCTACAGAATCTGCCTGAACATCTTCAATATTAACATCTGGAGGAGGAGGAGGAGGAGATGGAACAACATCATCTTGTATGATAGGGAGAGTATCCTCCATTTGAGCACCTAGAACATCTGGAGCATCAGGAACAACTGGATCAGTTGAAGTTTGAGTTGAGATCAGAGGTTGAACTGGTTCTGAAGATTGAATAAGTTCTTGAGAAACTGATAACTGTGGTTGAACTGAAGCTTGGTGTTGAACTGGTGGCTGAGATGGAATTGAAGTAGCATCTAGAAATGGAGTATCAGAAGGAGGAGCTGGAGGCACACTCTGTTTCTCAGAAATGACAGAGGCAACAGACTCCCCCTGGGAATTTGCACCTGCATCTACTGGCTTCTTTATCCTGATGTCCCACCTATGAATCGTGGAGACATTTAGCTTCTTCAGATGATGAATAACTACACCCTTGGACATGTCAAACACTATTGGGTTAAGCTGATTCAAATATAAGGTAAGTATCCTTGCATAGTTTGGAGCAAGTAGACTTGCTTTAATTCTAGAAAGGAGAAGTGTGGCCCAGTCACATTTCTTCCCAGTCACCACTGCAATCATCAGGCAGAAGACATCTTCAGAGACATATCCTAAACTTCCTGTTTTGCCGAGGACTTTAGAAATAATGTCTATCAACAGCTTTCCAACATCATTCATCCTCTGTCTTCTAACTAATGTATCAGCCTTATTTACACCACAAAAGTTCATTAATTGTTCTAGCCCAATCAAGATCATCTTCAGAGTCTATAACTGGTAGCCTCAGATATTTTGTCAGAGATTTGGTTGATAGCTTGATCTTCCGATTTTCCACAAAGGATATCAACATTTTCCCTTCCTTTACTACTTTCACATTGAGATAGAACTCTTCAACTTCTCTGAACAGAATTTGACATGGGTGTTCCAAAATGAAGGACAACCCGGCTGCTTCTAGGAGATAGAATAAATTTTGAAAATTGTTAGAGAGATTGCTCAGACCTAACCTTTCAAGCTCAATGCCAACGCCTATCTTAGCTCTTGGATAAGGAGCCATCAAATCGAGTCGGAGATCCTGTGCTGACAAATAGAAGTCGCGAGAGAATCGAACCAGATGCCGGATGACGCGAGAAGGGAAGATGAACAGTCAAAGAGCTTTCGAGAAAAAGGGGAGGGGTGTGCGTGAACATCAATTCATTAGAGATGTTATATTTATAGTTTTGATTTGATTTGACATTTAAGTGAATTTTATTTAATATTTAAATAACAGCTTGCGTACCTGCCCTTTCAAATTTCCGAAAATAAGTATTTTTGAATTCCGAAAATGAATTGTCATTTCTCGAGAAGTTGGTTTATGTCTCGAGAAATCAAAGAACTCAGCAGACTCATCTTCGCAAGTAAGTTTCTCGAGGGATATCACCATTTCTCGAGAAATATAATGCAATTTTTGAGAAATGCTAGAATTCTGTCATTAGTCTTTTTCACCAGAGAAACTCCATTTCTCGAGAGATGAATGCCATTTCTTGAGAAGTCTCAAAAATAACTTAGATTTTTCTTCAGAATTTTGGACCTTTTGCTTCCTTTAGAGTTTGAACATATGAAGATCTACCTCTCTTCTTGTCTTCTTCCTGACTTGAATATTACTCCATGTTGAGCATTCCAAGTTCTGTCTTGAAGAAAGAGAACTTGGTCTCATCCAGCGGCTTCGTGAAAATATCCGCAACTTGCTTATCCGTCGGGACATAACATAGATTGATGTCCCCATTCTCCACATGCTCCCGGATGAAATGATATCTTAATTTGATATGCTTTGTCCGGCTGTGCGAGACTGGATTATTTGCGATAGCTATTGCACTGGAGGAGTCGCAAAACATTAGAATGTCCTTCATCTTCATATTATAATCTTGAAGTTGATTTCTTATCCAGAGAAGTTCTGCGCAACAACTGCCTGTAGAAATGTATTCTGACTCGGTGGTTGAAATTGCAACACAATTCTGCTTCTTGCTACTCCAGGAAATAAGTCTTCTTCCGAGAAATTGGCATGTCCTGGAAGTGCTTTTCCTGTCATCTTTACTACCTGCAAAGTATGCATCTGAAAAACCTATTAGCTCGCTATCATTACTTCTTGGGTACCATAAGCCAAGATTTGGTGTACCCTTAAGATATCTCAAAAATTTGCTTTGCAGTAGCATAGTGAGATTCCTTAGAGTTTACCTGATATCTAGCACATATACATGTAGAGAATATTATATCAGGTCTACTAGCAGTAAGGTAGAGCAAAGAGCCAATTATGCTTCTGTACTTGGTTTCATCGAAAGGTTTCCCTTTCTCATCCTTGTCCAGAGACATAACTGAGCTCATTGGAGTTCTCATATAGGTTGCACTCTCCATTCCAAATTTCTTAACCAACTCCTTGGTGAACTTCGTCTGTGAGATGAAAATTCCATCTTCAGATTGCTTCACCTGAAGTGCTAAGAAATATTTCAGCTCACCCATACTGCTCATTTCAAATTTCCCTTGCATAAGTTTGGAGAACCTTTTGCAAAGGTTATCATCCGTAGAGCCAAAAATAATGTCATCGACATAGATTTGCACTAGCAAAATCTTGCATTTTACTTCCCTAAGAAATAATGTCTTATCTATCTTTCCTCTTGTGAACTTGTTCTCAAGAAGAAAGTTAGACAGCGTCTCATACCAAACTCGAGGAGCTTGTTTCAAACCATATAAAGCTTTTTGTAATAAATAAACATAATCAGGATAATCAGGATTAACAAAACCTGGGGGTTGTTCCACGTATACTTTTTCTTTAATATTACCATTGAGAAAAGCTGACTTGACGTCCATTTGGTATACGGTGAATCCCTTGAATGCAACATAAGCAAGGAACAACCTAATAGCTTTGAGCCTTGCCACGGGAGCATAAGTTTGATCGAAATCGATTCCTTCCTCCTGTCTATATCCTTTCGCTACAAGTCTGGCTTTTTTCTTTATTATCGTTCCTTCTTCATCCAACTTGTTTCTGTATACCCACTTTGTTCCAATAATGTTCTTATCTTTGAGTTTCGGAACAAGAGTCCATACTTTGCAACGCTTGAACTGATTTAGTTCTTCTTCCATAGCAACTATCCAAAAGGGGTCTTCATTTGCTTCTTGGAATTTCTTTGGTTCAACCTGCGAGAGGAAACTTAAATGCATATTTTCATTAATAGTACCTCTTCTGGTTCTTATGCCGCCATGAGGGTCTCCTATGATCTGATCAACTGGATGATCCCTCATATGTCTGAACTCAAGATTCCTTGCATCTATTAGGACACCAGGAACCTCTTCTACTACTGGAATGTCTTCTTCCACTTGAATTGGCCCTTCATCTTGGTGATCTTCCTCTTCAGTTGAGATTGGGGGAGAGATCTTGATGAAGTTTTGAGCATATTCTTTCAATGGCTTATCCAAGTGTAAGTCTTGCAGCCTTGAACCTACATCTTCAACAGAAACACTAGAGGAGCCGCTATGTAGCATGCTCGTCTCATCAAATACAATATTAATAGATTCTTCTACAACCAGGGTTTTCTTATTAAAAACTCTATAAGCTCTACTATGGATGCTATAGCCTACGAATATGCCTTCAAAGCTCTTTTCACTAAACTTGGTTTTGTAATGCTTCCCATTGTTAAGAACAAAGCATTTACTGCCAAAGATTCTAAAATAGGAGATGGTGGGTCTCTTGCCTTTTAGTAGTTCTTAGGGAGTCTTTTCATTGTTTTTATTTATGAGTGCTCTGTTTTGCACGTGGCATGCAGTGTTGAACGCTTTAGCCCAGAAGTACTCCGGGAGTGAAGAGTTGCTCAACATTATTCTGCAAGCCTCAATGATTGTTCCGTTCCTTCTCTCAGCTACCCCATTTTGTTGTGGAGTTTGAGGTGAGTAAAACTCATGAAAGATACCAAGGCTTTCACAGAAATCTGTCATGGCTCCAGATTCAAATTCTGTTCCATGGTCACTTCTGATTTTGACCACCGAACAATCTAATTCATTCTTGATTTGCTTGACAAACTTAGTGAAAATATCAAAGGTATCTGACTTGTGTTTTAGAAAGAATACCCATGCAAAACGTGAGTAATCATCTACAATAACCAATATGTAAGACTTTCCTCCTAAACTTCTAATTTGCAATGGACCAAACAAGTCCATATGTAACAGGTGCAAACACCTGGTTGAATCTTTGTCAATAATGATCTTAATGTTAGCTCTTGTTTGCTTGCCTTTTACACATGCATGACAAGGTCTATCTTTAATGCACTTAACATTCGGTGCATCACACACCAAGTTTTGAGAAAATAATTTATTTATCATTTTGAAATTAATATGTGCTAATCTCTTGTGGCATTGGTCGACAAGGGATGCACTATCTTTTGCTAAAAAGCACACTGGTATAGAAGATGTTAAACAAAGAAAGTTCAAACAGAAAATATTTCTACAACGAGTGCCTGATAAAATCATTTCAGAATTTTCTGCCGACTTTATCAAACACTTATTTTTATGAAAATCAACTATGTATTCTTTATCACAGAGTTGATTTATGCTTATCAGATTGTGCTAATCCTTCCACATAAGCTACATCTGAAAAGGATACATTACCATTAGTAATCATACCGTAGCCTTTTGGTATTCCTCTGTCGGATCCGCCAAAAAAAAATTTTGGATCGTTCACAACTGGAATAAAATTCTGTAAGAGGCTCCTAGTTCCGATCATATACCGAGAACAACCACTGTCCAAATACCAGATAGGATTTCTGTTGGCCTTTGGACATACCTGCAAAAATAGATTATTTTGCCTTAGGAGCCCAAACAAATTTGGGTCCTTGGTCCCATGTTAGTTTAACACCATGTTGAATGTTAACATTGCGAGTGGTCCTTCTTGTAACGTTCACTTGTGGTCTATTATCACGAATTGTATTAAACCAGCAATCTACGGCAAAGTGACCTATTTTGTCGCATCACCAACAGTCAAACCTGTTGTACCTTCTCTTGTATTCTCCTGCTTCACTTTTTGAACGTTAGTTTTGGTAGGGGAAATTCTTCTAGAAGAGGATGCTTCATGAGTACAACACACACATGGTTGAACTGTCTCCTTTGGCTTAGGTGCAACAACCTTCACTATTGGTGCTCTCTTAGCACTCGGACCATGAACATAAGGACCAAAATCTCTCATATTTAACTCACTTCCACCAAAGTTTCGGGGACGAGTCCACCCCTTATAGTCATTGACAGGCGCAAAATTAATTGGTCATGTCAAGTGACCATAGGTGCTCTCCATATCATAGACATTTGTAGGAAATAAAACTTTCTTAAATGCCACCTGATCTTGACGGGCTTTCCCTTTCTCTTCGGTGGTAGCCTTCTTAGCATTCTTATCTTTCTTCTTGGCATGGGTGCACTTAGAAGAATTATAGGACCAACCACATGACCTAATCCACTGCCACCTGCTTTAGCATAGAATCTACCAATGATTGGTAGAACAGTTTTCGGTTGAGAAAATGTTTCAACTAACTTTTTCTCAGTAGCAAGCTGTTCTTCCAGTACTTTGATGGAATTCCCTCTCAGGGAAAGGAGCTCATCCGAGCTTTTAACCTTGTCTCTCAAGACTTGGATTTCCTCTCTGAGAGAAATAAGTTGTTCATCTTCTTTTCTCAGATTAGATTCCACTTCCTTGAGTGACATGATCTCCTTGGCCTGGGTTTTGGCAACCTTTCGACATTTGTCAAAGCTCTTAAGCATTTCAGTATATTGGGTCATGAGTTCTGAATCATCATCTGAGGGGTAATCCTTTTGCTCAGCTGAGGCATAATCTGAATCAGATAATATGGTGTGAGCATTTATCTTCCCGGTATACTGAGGTTCTACTTCGTCATCAGTCATTGCCATTAGCCCAAAGTAGGCTTCTTCATCATCACTAGATTCGTTTGAGTCACTATCACTGAGAGTTTTGGACTTCTTGGTGACGAAGCTTCTCTCATTTTTCTTTTTTGCATGAGTGGATTTCTTTTCATCTTTTCTTCCACCCTCTTTCTTCTTGTAAGGGCATTCAGCGATCATATGCCTTGGCTTGTTACATCAATAACAAACAATATCAGAAGACACATGTTTATTCGATTTAGATTTGTACCTGCCATTGTTACTTGAGCCCTTTTTATGATGATCACCATCACGACGAGAATGTCTATAATCTGAGGAGGAGGGCTTGTTCTTCATATGCCTTCTCTTGTTTAGCAGTTTCTTGAACTGACGGGAAATTAAAGAGAACTCCCCATCAGACAGTTCAGAGCAGGAGGAGCTAGCTTCTGATTCTTCTTCATTATCAGTTTCTTTTTCCCTGATCAGAGACACAACTCTGCTTTTCCTGGAGCTTTCTGCCTTCAGAGCCAAGGTCCTTTCCTTACCTGAGGTCCGATTCACTTCTTCTTCAGATTTGCGGATATCCATCTACAATTCATGAGTTAGAAGCTTCCCGAACAGATTATGTGGGTCGAGGTTTGGTAGCTTTCCAAACTGTTGGGTAAATTGCCCTCAATATTACCTTGATTTGAAGAGGCAACACCCTCAATACTAAGGACATATTGTATTTGACAAAGCTATACTTGTGTAGAATATACAGGCACAGGTGACTCAAAAGAAAGGGCCAAACATGGCCTTAGACAAGAAGGAATCATCCACAAGGAGATGAAGATCTGTCTCAGCATAACCGCTGAGACGATGGGTCACAACCGCTGAGATGAGGAGCCGTCTCAGCGGGTCCACTAAGAAGAAGACTGGAACAACCGCTGAGAAGGGGACTGGAGCTGCCGCTGAGACTGGATGCTGTCTCAGCCCAACCGCTGAGACAGATCCAAATGTCTTGACGGGATCTGCTTTTGGCGCAAATGACATTTGAGAGGAAAAAGCAAGTCCATTCAGCCCCATACCGTGTCAGGAGGATCGATATAGCCGTTGAAGCCTTCTAGAGGTATAAAAGGAGATGCTAGGGCACAACAACAAGTACTGTTCCATTGAGAAGCGTTTGCTACACGCCGCAATCGAGCATTCGCGATTCAGCCAGTTGAAGTCATTCTCTGCTGCTGAAGTTAATCTTCTAAGGGAGATTAGATAGCTCTTCCTGTGCCAACTTAAGAAGGGCAAGTTGATCTTTTGCTTGGCTGAAGGAGAAGATCAAAGTGATACAAATCTGAAGCTGCTGTTTTCAGATCTGAAGAAAGGATTCAGAAGACCTAAGAGTAATCCTTTTGTCCTCTGTGTTCAACTCAAACTCTATTATATCTTTGTAAGGCATTGTTGCCTGAGTAAAAGGTTGTTGAGCCTGTGTGTAAAGCTGTGTTGACAGCTTGAGTGGTAGGAATTCTTGATAGGTCTGAGGTAGGAAATCTGTGGGATTTCTGAGTGGTAGGAGTTCATAACTCTGAGTTGTAGGGCTGCTGTTGTGCCTGAGCTGTAGGGCTGTTGTGCCTGAGTTGTAGGGCTGCTGTGCCTGAGGTGTAGGGCTGTTGAGCCTGAGTGTAGGGCTGCTGTGCCTGAGGTGTAGGGCTGTTGAGCCTGAGTGTAGGGCTGCTGTGCCTGAGGTGTAGGGCTGCTGAGCCTGAGTGTAGGGCTGCTGTGCCTGAGATAGGATCACTCTTGATCTGATAAGTTCTGAGGAACTTGTGGTGTAAGCTCAAGGAGCTGAGATTGAAGTTTGGAGGAGTTGGCCTTGTCTAACTCATTGTTAGAAAGGTGAAGGGGGAAAGAGGACTACTCAAGACACCCTGTCTTGAGGAACCTCTATACATCCTTGTGTGTTTTCTGTGATTGTACTTTCTGCAGCTAGAAACATTAGGTTGATAGAAAGAAATTAAATAAAACCTATTCACCCCCCTCTAGGTATTATTGACTACACCTATATAAACTATCAAGTGGTATCAGAGCTAGGTTCATCAAAAGGACTTAACAGTCTGATCAGATCCTATACAGGAGTAGTCAAATCTGAAATCCAATGGCAAGCAGTGGAATGAAGAAGGAGTTGGGGTCAATGAAGTTGCCCATATGCTCCAAAGAAAACTTTGGGATATGGAAGCAAAGGGTAAGGCTATTCATGGAAGCCTCATACCCAAGGATCTTTTTAACTGTAAAAAATGGTCCATATACCTTTGAGAAAGTCTCCACCATTGACCCTACTAGAAAAACACTTAAGGTATTCTCTGAGCTGACCAATGATGAGATAGCACTGTACACTATGGACAAGAGAGCCCAAAACATAATAGTAAATTTCATTGATGACACTACATTTCAGAACTTGGTACACTGCACAACTGCCAAGGAAATGTGGGACACATTGGTGGTTTATATGGAGGGAACAGCTGAAGTGAGGGATGATAGAAAGTCACTCCTCAATCAGGAGTATGAAGCCTTCAGACAGTTGATCCAGGAGAATATCTCTATGTGCTATGAAAGGTTCTTTAGGATTGTAAATGAACTAAGAACCTATGGAAGGGTATTCACAGATTATGAACTTAATGACAAGTTCCTTAGATCTCTAACCAGAGATTGGGACACTAAGATTTGTGCAATCAGGGAAGGGGCAAGGCTTGGAGAAACCCCTACCCATACTCTGTTTGGGAAACTGCTCTCATATGAGATGCAGCTTTCTGCAAGAAAGGAGGAGGACACTTCTTTCAGGGCTCACACAAGGGAGAGATCTGTTGCTCTCAAAGCTGAAAGCTCTAAGAAGAACAAGGTTAGAGTACAGTCACCTCCAAGAAAGACTGCTGAATCTGAAAAATCTGAGAGCAGCAATTCAGACAGCTCCTCTTCTGATGAGGAGTTTGCTGCCTTCACAAGGCAGTTCAAGAAGATGATCAAGAGGAAACAATGAAAGAGCAAACCTTCCTCCTCTTCTCATCCCAAGAAGGATCATTACAGATCTGAGAGGCAACATTCCAAAGGGGACAGGTATGACTCTAAATCTAGTAAACATGTTTCAACTAACATAATTTGCTATTGCTGTAGTAAGCCTGGACATGTCATTGCTGACTGTCCAGTCAAGAGAAAAGAAAGAGGTGACAAGAAGCCTCATCACCAGAAGGAAAGGAAGGGAGAAAGATCCTTCCTAGCTAAGAAAGGCAAGAGCTGGAGTGAATCTGAGTCTTCATCTTCAGATTCAGATGGTGAGGAGAAAGCCTACTTGGGGCTGTTTGCTGATCAGGAGGAAGAAGACTATCCTAATACCAGGATAGGAATCAGGGCCCCTCTATCACATTCAGATAGTGATGAAGAGGAGGATGAGGTCACTCTAGATGACCATGGGTTGATGGCTATAACTGAAGATGAGGATAGCCACAGCAATTCAGAACATGAGCAGGTATTGATACACTGCATTTCCTCTTCTTCTGATTATGAAAAAAAATCCAGAATCTGAATCTCCTCCATGTAAAGTTGGAGGTGAATCATACTATGAGGTGGATGTCAATCAATTGATTGATGAATATGGTGCACTCCTGGAAGCTCTGAAAAAGAGCAAAAAGCTAGCCAAGAGGCAAGCTCAAGAAATTGCTTCCCTGAAGCAACCAAAATCTGAGTGCATTGAGCATGCTACCCAGCTAGCTCAAATGAGCAATGAGATTGACAAGCTAAGGGGAATGTCAATGATCCATGTGGGCACCATAAGCCACAAGAACAAGATCATCAAGGATCTTGAAGAAAAGCTCCTCAAGGAGAGGATGCTAGTGGCTAAGTTCTCCCAGCCCAAGACAGTGATGCCTATTATTGACACCTTCAACTCCCAGAGCAAGAGAGGTATTGGTTTCAACAATGAGGCATCTACTAGCAACACTAAGGGAAAGGTCAAGGACTCAAAAGAATCTAAGACCTCCTTTGTGAAAGTCTTGATGCCTTCAAACAAGTATGACCAAGAAAGTGTTCATGGTCACTTATTAAATGGAAGTTCCTATAACTTGAGCAGGAATGCTCACAGCTATGGAAATAGAAAGGGAATGGGATTGAGTGCAATGAAAGCTGCACATGAGGAAATACAAATGGCCCAACCTGGACCATTTGTGTTTGGTGTCTCAGTACCTTTAGTCAAGAACATGGAAGCAAGCTCTTCCAAATCTGCTTCAGCAAAAAGCACGACTGCTGTCAAATCTGTTGACAAGTCCTGCTGCCCAGTGTCTGATTCCATCAGATCTTGTATGATTGCCAAGTCAATGCTAGCTGAGGCTATCAGTACAAAGAGCAGCAAGACTGTCCACAGATTATCCTTCAGTCAGATTATTGCTGAAAGAAATAGGAAGATTGCTGATATCTCTTCTGCTGAACATGTACAAAATATTGTACCAATTCAGAAAACTGTTCAGAAAAGGAGATACAATATTCATGATTGTTGGTGCTGTGGCAAGGTTGGACACTTTGCAATTAATTGTTGGCACAACCCCAATGTGCCAAAGGCAAGGACTGAACCTCAAGCCAAACCAGCCCTCTCTAGGAATATTCCCTATGGTGTTAACAAGAACCTAGGACCCAAAGTCAGTTGGGGTCCTAAGGTACATTAAATTTTGTGTTGCAGGTTAGTTAAAGTACCAGTCTCAACCAAATATGGTACTTGGACAGTGGGTGCTCAAGGAACATGACAGGAACTAAGGATCTTCTAAAGGATTACCATCCAGTGAAGAATGGACTTAAGGTTATTTTTGGTGGATCAGAAAATGGGGTCACCAAAGGATATGGTATGATTTCAAATGGCATAGTCTCAATTACAAGGGTAGCTTATGTTGAAGGGTTGCAACACAACCTTGTAAGCATAAGCCAACTATGTGACTTAGGCTATGTCATTGAATTCCACAATGACAAGTGATTGATCAAAAAGTCTAATGACTTGGAGACCATTCTCTCGGGCACTAGGAGTGAGAATGTTTATTGCTTAGACTTCATTTGCAATTATTCTATTTCCTCTGTGTGTCTTGTAGCTAATGAAAGTGAGTCTCTCTGTGTCCAATGGCACAAGAGACTTGCCCACATTAACTATAAGACAATGTATAGATTATTTTCTAAAAACCTCGTTAGAAATAGTCATAATCTAAAATGTGTTAAAAGTGGCCCCTGTCATGCTTGCCAAATGGGTAAACAAACTAGGACCACCTTTAAAAGTATTGGCTCCAAGGATACTGAAAGGTGTTTATACCTATTGCACATGGACTTGTTTGGTCCTTTGCCAATTCAGAGCCTAGGTGGAAAGTTGTATACCTTGGTGATTGTAGATGATCATTCAAAGTATACATGGGTATTCTTCCTTAAGAAGAAGTCAGATACCTTATATGTCTTTATAAACTTTGTCAAGGCCATTCAGAATGATCTACTATATACTGTGGTCAGAACTAGAACTGACCATGGCACAGAATTTCAATCTGAAGCCATGACAAAATTTTGTCAAGAATTTGGTATCATCCAAGAGTTCTCCTCCCCAAGGACTCCACAGCAAAATGGTGTGGCTGAGAGGAGAAATAGGACCTTGATAGAAGCTAGGAGAACACTGCTTAGTGACTCCTCACTCCCAGAATACTTCTGGGCTGAGGCAGTCAATACAGCCTGTTATGTTCTCAATAGAGCCTCCATCAATAAGGTCCTTGGGAAAACCCCTTATGAGATTCTGAAAGGCAAACAACCTACAATTTCTTACTTTAGAATCTTTGGTTGCAAATGCTACATTCTAAATAATGGAAAATCTCAATTAACAAAGTTTGCAGAAAAATGCAATGTGGGGGTTCTTGTTGGGTATAGCTCACATAGTAGAGCTTATAGAGTTTATAACAAGAAAACCCATGTTGTAGAAGAATCTATGCATGTTGTGTTTGATGAGACCAGTCTTCTCTACAAAGAATGGTCTAGTTCTTCTATTTTGACAGGAAATAAAGAAGGGATGCATGAGCTGACTGTCCAAGACAAGCCCAGCAGCAGCAAAACACAAACAACTGCTGCAATTCCTAAAGAAGAAGAGGTATAAGATGGTGAAGTCACAACTGAACCAGTGGAACAGCCACAGCCACAAGAGGACCCTCTTCCAACTGCTACAAGGCACCTAAGAGATCATCCAAGAGATTTAATAATTGGAGACAATACCCAAGGCATATTGACAAGAAGTAGAGCTCATAATGAAGCACTATTCTTGAGCTTCCTTTCTCAAATGGAGCCCAAGAAGTTTGAAGAGGCCAATCAAGACACATTCTGGATTGAAGCCATGCAAGAAGAGCTCCTACAATTCAAGAGATGCAAAGTTTGGAAGCTGGTGCCAAGACCTCAGGGACACAATGTGATTGGCACCAAATGGGTATACAGGAACAAGCTTGATGAGAATGGTACAATCATCAAGAACAAGGCCAGATTAGTTGCCAAAGGATACAGGCAAGAGGAAGGTATAGACTTTGATCAAACCGTTGCTCCAGTTGCAAGGTTGGAAGCAATTAGGCTATTCCTTGCCTATGCTGCCCACAAGGGGTTCAAAGTCTACCAGATGGATGTCAAATCAGCCTTCCTCAATGGAGACTTGAAGGAAGAGGTATATGTTGAACATCCTTCAGGTTTTGTGCATCCAACCCTATCTTCACATGTTTACCTTCTTAGGAAAGCATTATATGGTCTCAAGCAAGCTCCAAGAGCTTGGTATGAGACTTTGTCCAACTTTCTCCTCAAGAACAAGTTCATGAGGGGAAAGATTGATAGCACATTGTTTCTTAGGGAAACAAGGGGCAAGTGACTCTTAGTCCAAATTTATGTTGATGACATAATCTTTGGGTTTACTGATGACAACCTCTGCAGGAGATTTGCCAATCTAATGCAGGGGGAGTTTGAAATGAGCAGTATGGGTGAGCTCAAATATTTCCTTGGGCTCCAAGTGAAACAGTCTGATGATGGAATTTTCATCTCCCAGACCAAGTACACTAAGGAGCTCATCAAGAAATTTGGGATGGAATCAGCCTCCACCATGAGAACACCCATGGGGTCCAATGTATCATTAGATAAGGATGAAAAGGGGAAGGCCTTTGATGAGTCCATGTACAGATGTATCATTGGATCTCTATTGTACTTAACTGCTAGTAGGCCAGACATTATGTATTCTATATGTGTTTGTGCTAGGTATCAAGCCTGTCCTAAGGAATCTCACTACACCTCTGTGTAGAGGATTTTGAGTTACCTTAAGGGCAGCTTGCATCTTGGCCTTTGGTACCCTAAGAACAATGACTTTGAACTAACAGGCTTTTCAGATGCAGATTTTGCAGGTTGCAAAGAAGACAGGAAGAGTACAAGTGGTACCTGTCAATTCCTAGGGAGAAGATTGATATCTTGGAGCAGCAAGAAACAAACCAGTGTGGCAATATCCACAGCTGAATCTGAATACATTGCTGCAGGAAGCTGTTGTGCACAACTCCTTTGGACACAACATCAGTTGGAGGACTACAACCTCAAGGTAAGGGAATCTCCTTTGTATTGTGATTCATCCAGTGCAATATCTATTGCTAAGAATCCTGTCTCTCATAGCAGGACTAAGCACATAGAGATTAGATATCATTTTATTAGAGAACATGTAGAATGTAAATATATCTATCTTGAATTTGTCCCCACTGACAAGCAAGTAGCTGATATCTTTACAAAGCCACTAGATGAATCTAAGTTTAATGCCTTCAAAATTGAACTTGGCATGCTTAGTATGGAATAGACCTAAATGCAGTAGTTGTCACTATAATCCATTCTAAATAGTACATTATGAAACTTTACTTTTCTCTACCCTACAACTCAGTGACATGTCTAGGACAACTATTCAACCAAAATATCTAGACTAGGTCCAAACCTTAAGATCAGCTAAAGTGCAGTAGTATGTTCAGCTGAATCAGCTGAGAAAATCCCAGCTGAACCGCTGAGATGAGGAAACTGTCTCAGCGGTTGACACTTTACTATCCCAGCGGCCTAGGTCTCCGTCTCAGCTGAACCGCTGAGACGGGATATGTTCAACATGACATCTGTTAATTAACCACGAAATCCTTGAAACAATAAGGTAATCAAGTCTAAAAACCTAGGGTTAATAAAATCGAAACTAAAAACCTATAAATAGACACACTGTAACCTAAAACAAACCACAAAGCCAAACCCTTAGCCGTCGAGACGATTCATCTTCTCTTCCGTCTCAGTGCATCGATTCTTTGCTTCCATGGCGCCAAAAAGCTCAAAAGATCTCCTGGAGGGCTACGAAATCGTAAGAAATGGATTCTCTCATGCCTCAGAAGAAATTCGACACGTGATTCATCTAATGGAAGCTCAAGGTCTGGAGCACATGCTGTCTGAACCGTACTGCATTCTCAAAACTAAAGTTCTGGAATGGTTCAACCATGTCAAACTGTCTCCATCCAAAACCATCCTGATGTCCAAGATAGGAGGTGAGAAGATAAAGATTACAGTTAAAAGGTTGGAGAAGGGGTTGAAATTAACTCCCTGCAGTAAATCTGAAGAGGAGGAAATATCTGAAAAGGATAAGAGGACTGCCCTAAAGTGGACAGGATACAGTGATACTAAAACCAGTTGTCTCAGGAGAAAGTTCTTCAATCAACAAGGCAAGCTGTTGTCTGATATTGTAGGCAAAGCTATCCTATGCAAGCCTGGTTCACATGACACTGTCTCACAGTTCATGTTTGAATTAATGACAAGGATAATTCTGTCCAAGAGAACCTCATGGGGAGAAGTCATCTTTCAAAGGATAAAGGAATCCATACAAGCCCCCAATATGGAAAGAATACTATCTCTGTACCTACAGAATAGTTATTCTGAGATCTTTGCAAACTCCAAGGGGTCAAATTTCCATTACCTCAAAAGAATGGACATTAAGACTCTGGATAGATTCTCCAGGGTGCTCCCTATGAGCCAGCCATCCGTGGCAAAGGAAAAGAAGAAAGAAGTATCCCAGCAGAAATCAAATTCATCCTCAAAATCAGATGGGTCTGACAATGAGGACATTCATGGGTCTGACCATAGATCTGCAAGTAGCCCAGTGAATATAGATAATGAAGATATCCCCAGGACAGGAATGGATGAGGAGTCCCAAGGAAGAGATGTGCCCAATCCTGAGCCAACTCAAATGAATGCTGATCCAGCTGTTGCTCAAGCTGAAGATGAATTTCCCAATTCACCTACCCATGGTAAATCAAGACTTCAGTTAGGCCTCTCCTCTCTTTCAATTGTATAGTCTAGGTGTCTAATTCATCAATCATTCTTTTAGGTGACCCTAGACAAAACTCTCCTCCAATTGATGCCCTAAGTGAGGGGGAGCATAGCCCAGCCTATGCAGGAGAAGGTGGGTCTGCTAGTGAGGAAGAACATCAACAGGAACCAACCAATCCCAATCTACAAAATGCTCTAAATGCCCCATCTGAGGGGGAGCAGATCCCTGATGCTGGAAGGGCTATAACTCATAGTGGAGCTGCAAAGCTGGTTGCAAAAGACTTGGCCCAGGAAAGACTAGCTGCTGCTCTAGACATATCTGACTTGCTAAACTCAATACAAACCATGATTGAGGGTCAGATGCTGTCAGTAAAAGAACTGGTTGCTGAAAGAATACAAGATGCTACTGCTCAAGTTAGGGATGAGCTAAATGCTACAAGAGCTGCATTGACTCAGGAGATCCAGGACAGTGAGCAGAGAATGGAGTTAAGAGTGGCTGGAGTAAGAACTGAGCTGAATGACCAGGTCAATGATGTCAAAACTGCATCAGATCATATCCTTCTGCAGATGACAAGATGGTTTGAAATGGCCAAAAATACTGTAGGTGCCCAGCACACAATCTTGAAGGACATTGCTGACCACCAAGGGGATTCCACAAAGGACATCACATATGTAAATAATCACCTTTACAAAAACCAAAATGTCTAGGAAAAAGTTGTTGCCAGCATGGCACAAGTGGTCTACACATCATGCAGCCAAGTAAAATCCCACATTGACAAGGCAAAGGACTTCATTTTGGATGATGTGGACAGCACCTTTCAGACTCTCTCCCAATCATAATTCATCAACACTCTGAAATAGAGAAGAAAATAGTGGAAAACAGCAAAGCAGGGGAGGAGAAGATTACAAATCTACATGCTAAGATGAAAGGAGCACACATCCAGTTATATAACAACATGGAATCCTCACACAAACTGATACTGTCCAACCAAGAAGCAGCAAGCAAGCAAGTGGTGGAAGTGGTCAACAATGCTTCCAGCACTATTCAAGAAAATATCCTTGCAATGGTCAGAAAGGTCACTGACACTCAATGGGACACAAGTCTAAAAGTGCTGCAAGGAACAAGAGTTGCTTTGAATCTACCAATCCTGAACCCTAGCAGAGATGAAGATTTTGACTTCCAAAGTCAATCAAATCTGATTGCTGATGAGAGAGCAGCAAAAAGGAGAAGGGTAGAAGGTATTCAAACAGCTGAAGAATACATGACACAGAAAAGAATGGAAAAACTAGAGGACCCACTCCATGATGATGACAATCTGGAGTTGGACACAATTGTTGTGAATACCTGGGTGAGCTATGGCAATCCAATGAAGGACATTGACCATGTCTACTCAGCTGTAGAGTGGATCAAACACCTTGAAAGGGAATCCTTAAGGGAAAGGATTCTCAAAGAAAACATGGTAAGAAGGGAAACTCCTCTAAGGATTCCCCCAAGATATCTTCCCAAGCCACTTCTGTATTTCAAAGTAAAGGAGCAGATGAAGGCTGCTGAAGAAGCTAGGAAAAGAAAGTCTACTGTTGGAGAAAGCTCTTCACAGGGTCCATCTTAGAAGAATCAGCCTTGAAATTTATTTTGTTATTATTGCATGTACAACTATAAGTTGACTTCTCTTTGATATATCTGTACTGAACATCTAAAGTGGAATGAAATTTCCTATTCTGATCATAATATCATGTTTGTTACTATTGATATGTACTTTTTATCTCTAGTATTCAGTAGATTAAATGGAGTGTTCAGATTGCAATGGCTCAGCTATTACAGGAAATAGCTCTCCAATTAAGGGGGAGTAAATTCCTTACTTAGTTGAGGGGTTGCTAGCACATGCTAAGAGTGCACAGGTTAGCCTATAGATTGATCCAAAGGGATCTATAGATGTTATCCCTCTATACATAGCAAGTTAAAGGGGGAGATAGGAAATTAAGGTTGAACAAGGCAGAAAGGGGGAGATAGGTCCAGTACCAATGCTGGAGAAAGGGAAGAAAGAGCTGATGCTTATGCTTATGCTTAGAGTGTTAGGTCCTATGCTTCACAGATCACTTTCTATAAGATCATTTTCTTTCTGTGATAAGATTTTTATTGTTAATGGACCTTAGCATTGGGGATGTTCTGCCTTCTTCAAATAGGGGGAGATTGTTGGGTAAATTGCCCTCAATATTACCTTGATTTGAAGAGGCATCACCCTCAATACTAAGGACATATTGTATTCGACAAAGCAATACTTGTGTAGAATATACAGGCACAGGTGACTCAAAAGAAAGGGCCAAACATGGCCTTAGACAAGAAGGAATCATCCACAAGGAGATGAAGATCTGTCTCAGCATAACCGCTGAGACGATGGGTCACAACCGCTGAGACGAGGAGCCGTCTCAGCGGGTCCACTAAGAAGAAGACTGGAACAACCGCTGAGAAGAGGACTGGAGCTGCCGCTGAGAAGAGGACTGGAGCTGCCGCTGAGACTGGATGCTGTCTCAGCCCAACCGCTGAGACAGATCCAAATGTCTTGACGGGATCTGCATTTGGCGCAAATGACATTTGAGAGGAAAAAGCAAGTCCATTCAGCCCCATACCGTGTCAGGAGGATCGATATAGCCGTTGAAGCCTTCTGGAGGTATAAAAGGAGATGCTAGGGCACAACAACGAGTACTGTTCCATTGAGAAGCGTTTGCTACACGCCGCAATCGAGCATTCGCGATTCAGCCAGTTGAAGTCATTCTCTGCTGCTGAAGTTAATCTTCTAAGGGAGATTAGATAGCTCTTCCTGTGCCAACTTAAGAAGGGCAAGTTGATCTTTTGCTTGGCTGAAGGAGAAGATCAAAGTGATACAAATCTGAAGCTGCTGTTTTCAGATCTGAAGAAAGGATTCAGAAGACCTAAGAGTAATCCTTTTGTCCTCTATGTTCAACTCAAACTCTATTATATCTTTGTAAGGCATTGTTGCCTGAGTAAAAGGCTGTTGAGCCTGTGTGTAAAGCTGTGTTGACAGCTTGAGTTGTAGGACTTCTTGATAGGTCTGAGGTAGGAAATCTGTAGGATTTCTGAGTGGTAGGAGTTCATAACTCTGAGTTGTAGGGCTGCTGTTGTGCCTGAGCTGTAGGGTTGTTGTGCCTGAGGTGTAAGGCTGTTGTGCCTGAGGTGTAGGGCTGTTGTGCCTGAGGTGTAGGGCTGTTGAGCCTGAGTGTAGGGCTGCTGTGCCTGAGGTGTAGGGCTGTTGAGCCTGAGTGTAGGGCTGCTATGCCTGAGGTGTATGGCTGCTGAGCCTGAGTGTAGGGCTGCTGTGCCTGAGATAGGATCACTCTTGATCTGAGAAGTTCTGAGGAACTTGTGGTGTAAGCTCAAGGAGCTGAGATTGAAGTTTGGAGGAGTTGACCTTGTCTAACTCATTGTTAGAAAGGTGAAGGGGGAAAGAGGACTACTCAAGACACCCTATCTTGAGGAACCTCTATACATCCTTGTGTGTTTTCTGTGATTGTACTTTCTGCAGCTAGAGACATTAGGTTGATAGAAAGAAATTAAATAAAACCTATTCACCCCCCCTCTAGGTATTATTGACTACACCTATATAAACTATCACAAACTCCCGAATTGCAACGATCTTGCTATCCCATTCTTTCGTCAGAGAACGCAGGAACTTGTCATTCAGTTCACCGTTAGTAAATTCTTGATCATAATTTCTTAGACCATTTACTATCTTGAATAATCTTTCATACGCATCAGCAATGCACTCCTTCTTGTTCTGCTTGAAGGCCTCATACTCTTGGTTGAGTAGAGATCTTCTATCTTCCCTAACCTCTTCGGTGCCTTCCATGAGGACAATCAAGGACGTCCACATCTCTTTGGCATATTTATAGTGGATCAAGTTCTGGAGCATTGAGTCGTCCACTGCACTGGCAATTATGTTCTTCACCTTTTTATCTAAGACAACGAGGGGAATTTCATCTGTTGGGAAAATGATTTCTCTTAACCCCCAGAAATGAGTTAAAGAAAGAGTTTTAACAATGAAAAATAAGACTAAGTAAATATGCGTCGAATAGTATTCGACGCAACGTCGAGCTGTAGTCGACGTTCCCTTCAGATTAAGTCAAAGTAACTTTAGGAAGATTTCGACGTATGTGTTGTCGATGCTACTCTGATTTCTAGTCGACGCATATGGAGAAGTCGACGCACCTTAATCGACGCACCTTCCTTATTCTCCTCTCGACGTCCAGCCAGGATGAATTCGACGCTTACGTCGAATAGGAATCGACGCACGTCGATTTATATGACAGATTTAAATATGCGTCAGATCTCTTTCCTTCTTTCAGTAGATCTGATTTGTATGGAATAAGTATCAATATTTTATAGCCGTTCTGAATCATTCTTTCCTTATATCAGATTCTTGGCTAATTTGATTAAACTTATTTGGACATTATTTGAAATCAGAATTGGTTCTTTCCTTCTACAGAAATAAATATTATGGAAACATTTTCATCTTTCTATTTTTCTGACTGCTAATTAATTATCCTCCTATAGTATTATTTTGAATTAACAGAGCTATAAATAAAGAGGAGGTCGGCAGAAAATGGTAGAAGAGTGATCCACCACATACATTTTGAAATAGAGGAAAAGCTCCCAAGAGAAAAGAGAGAAATTGAGAAAAAGCTCTGCAGCAACATTCAACCACTTCTTCTTCTTCTTCTGCTTCTGAAATCACACTGCTGCAAAATCTGATAGCTCTCACAAAGAGAGAAAGTCTGCAAATCTTCTTCTCTCTATAGAAGAAAGATTCAATTCACTTCTTGTGCTTCCAATCTTCTTGCTAGGAAGAAGATTCATTCTTGTCCTTATATCTTTCTTCTTTCTTTTTCTTACTTAAACATTGTAAAAGAGTTTTTAGAATCTCTCTTCAAAAAATTCAGTGTACTGGTTCTAAGAGTCTCCTTGTCAAAAGACTCAGTTGGTTCTAAGAGTCTCCTTGTCAAAAGACTCAGGGTGGTTCTAAGAGTCTCCTTATCAAAAGACTCAGTACAAGATAGTGAATTCCTACCAAGGGGGTAGAAGAGTGGACTACCCAAAGTTTGGGGAACCACTATATTTTCTTGTGTTGTGCTGTGATTTATTTTCTTGCATTACTTTATTTTCTTGCTTAATTCTTGTTGGTGTGTGGGAAGCTCTAATCTGTGATTATACACATATATATATTAACTTTTGCACAAAATATTTTTAATCTCTATTCACCCCCCTCTAGAGAATTCTAGTGAGATTAACTGTGCACTTTCATCATCCTTGGTTAAATCCATCATTTTCTTCGATACCTGAATAGCTGGGTCAGTTGTAGAGGCAGTCATTGGAACATGAGGGCCTTCTTCCACAACTTGGAAGATTCTCGGATCAGCAGCTTCCAGGTAAAATCTAACTCGTTCCTTCCACATAGGAAAGTTAGCCTTTGAGCAGATTGTCAGCTTCAATGAGGATTCCTTGCTTCTTTCCATGACTTGCTAGCAACTAGAAAGGATGGATCCTGTTCAAGGTGTTAACTTGGCAACGAACAACCAGCCTCTGATACCAATTGAAGTATATAGTTGCCAACCTAAATCACCTAGAGGGGGGGTGAATAGGTGATAACTGCGACTTTTGCGAAATTAAAAGCTTGATAAAATAGAACGCGCAGAAAGAAAATCAGAAACACAGACGGCACAAGGAATTTATAGTGGTTCCCCGTTCTTGGGTACTCCACTTGTCGGCCTCGCCAATCTAGCACCACAGCTAGACTTGACTACTTCACTATAACTCGGATCAAGAATGACCCTACAATCTCGGAGTCAATACTCCTACAACTCGGAGACAAATCTCTTACAACTCAAAGAAAATCTCTCTTACAACTCAGAGAAGAACCTCTCCTATAACTCGGAGAAACTTCTCCTACAACAAACGTAAATTGAGATTGATACAATATTTATCAATTCATTAACAGATCTGAAAACCCTAAGAGATCTTCTTCCTTCTAGAGACTTGAATAGCTTTGACTTGTTGTCGATGAAGAAGAATTGAAAATAACTCAGATCTGACCTTCTTCGATTCGACTCGATCCAATAGATACAGTAGAGGATGGAGCAATGATCGATCGAACATTTTCTTTCACTATAGACGATAGATTAAGAACAATAGATCAATCTCCAGCAATGGCGACAGGCATCAACGCTTTCTTGTTCTTTTGGTTCGAATAGAGAATCGGGATTGAGATTAGAACGATTGATATTGATTAACCCTAAATGAGAGCCTTATATAGCCATAGACTTAACGACATGAATTAAGGTAGGATTAACCTTAAACGAAATCACATGAGTCGTCACTCCTGACAGAAAGAATTAACGTCCCGACAAACAGATTTAAAATCACTTAAAGGATGAAAACAAAATTTCTCGAGATATACAGAAATTCTCGAGAAATTGCAGCTTCTACTCGAGAAAAGACATAGAAGGATTTTTGGAGTTTTGAATTAAACTTCACGAGAAATTATTTATTACTTGAGAAATGAATGGACTTCTCGAGAACTAATCGACTTTTCAAGAAAACAAACTTTAGAAAACTTTACTTGAGCAAATGAGAAGACTTTCCGAGAGACAGACAGATTTCTCGAGAAACAGTTTTAATTTCTCGAGAAACTAAGACTTGTCGAGAAAGATTTAGAAACTTGGAATAAAGGACTGAGAAGGATTTCTCGAGAGCTCACAGGGACTTCTTGAGACATCATTTGGATTGCTCGAGAAGTGATGAATAACAAATTATGCATATTTTTAGTATCATTTCTAGCCTAATTTTGGGTAATCTTGTACATATTGCTTTTAAATCATTGAAATAATCACTTTTTTTTTCTTTTGTAAAAATAAGTAATTATATATAAAAGAATAAAATTTTGAAATATTATTGTATAATAAATTTTATTATAAATATAATATATATATATATTATATAAAATATAAATAATATAGTTATATGTATGTAAATAATAAGTATAATAAATATTCATATATTTATATGTAAATATAAATGAAAAATAGTAATAATAATATAAATAATATACCAATAATAAGCATGATAGATAAATAGGATGAATATATATATATATATATATATAATAATAATATAGTATTATTGTATATTAATAACATAATAATAATAATGAATAATAAATATATTATAAATATAATAATGTACATATATGTATAATATATGTATATGTATATATATATGTATAGTATATAAAATGTAAAATAATAATAGTATATAATATATAATATTAATATATATAATAAATAATTAGAGAGTATATATATTAAAAAATAATCTTATAAATAAACTATGTAAATTAAATGAAAATTAAATTTAAAATAAAAATATATATGCTGACCTTAATATATATAATATACCCCTGTTATTTGTAGATTGAGACGCTTGGCTCATTGGTTCCGGACTAGGTTAACCGCGCAGCCGCCCTGGGTTCGAATCTAGGCCAGCGCACCTTTTTGCTGGATTAAATCCAGCTAGCTGCCCGCGCCCCTGCCCGCTGCCGCCGTGCCCGCGCCCTGCCTGCGCCAACCTCCAGCTTAGCCCGCACCCAGACTCTTCCAGCCCTGCTAACCGCACCCCCTAAGCACTCAAATCAGTTTTTGCTTCTCTCAATGTCCAGCTGCCCTTTTTTTTACTAAATGCACACCAAAAATCCTCTATAAATAGAGGGGGTGGCTGATATAGAAAGGGTTCAAAATTTTGAGAGCTAGTCTTAAGGTTTTGATCCAAACTTTGTTCTCATGTTTTAGCCTTTTTTGCTCTTTCTCTCTCTTGTTTGTAATCTTTTTATTATGGAAATGAATTAGATTTGTTTTTTTTGTAATTTGTCTCTCTTTGTTTTGGAGGGAGTGTGTGTGTGTTCTTCTTCTTTTTCTTTTTTTTTATTTTTTAGTTTTTTTTTGTTGTTGTTATCTTAATTAGCTTTCCTTTTTAATTTGGGTGTGTGTGTGTATGAGAGTAGGTTACTTATTTGTATATATATTTTTTAAATGGTTTCATATTAAAGTGTATGTGTGTGTGTGTGTGTATGAGTATAGATTTTGTTTTCTTTAATTTAGATTTCAATTAAAGTTAGTGTGTGTGTGTGTGTGTATGAGGCTAATTTTCTTGTTTTTAGTTTTTTTGTAATTTTTAGATGGTTTCATAATTTGTGTGTGTGAGTGTATGAATTTAGGTTAATTTTTCTCTTTTTTGTATTTTAATTTTTCTTTTTAGTTTTTTTAGTGTTTTTGTAGTTTTTATTTAAGTATGTGTGTGTGTGAGTTTAGATTTTGTTTCTTTTAACTTAGATTTCATTTCAAGTAAGGGTGTGTGTGTGTATGAGTATAAATTTTGCGTTTTTTTTGTAATTCAATAGCTTCCATTTCCGTCACGCATTTATTTCCCGCCTATCCGCTTGGATAGGACTCGTCACGCATTTATTTCCCGCCTATCCGCTTGGATAGGACTTGTCACGCATTTATTTCCCGCCTATCCGCTTGGATAGGACTCGTCACACATTTATTTCCCGCCTATCCATTTGGATAGGACTCGCTCACGCATTTATTTCCCCTCTACCTATTTGGGTAGGGATCGCACTTCTTTAATTTCTGCAATTTACCGCTTTTATTTTAATTCCGTAAAGTGCGTGAGTTTTCAATTAGTGCGTCTTTTGTTTTTAATATAATTGCTTTTTGCTAATCCGCTAACCGCTCAATCGTTTAAAATCGCCGTAGTTATCATTATCGCTTTATTAAACTCTAAAAAATTCTAAGCAAAACTACTTTCTAAATTAACGTTTCAGTGCTTTTTCGCTTTTTATCGCAATTATCGTTAAACGCACGCCAACCTTAACCCAAAAGCTTTCTCTCCAAAGCAATTTTTAAAACTCTCTTTTAAACACTTGAAAAATTGTTGCAACAACTCTTTGGTTGTTGGAACTAGCTCAAGACAAAAGAAGTTTTAAAACGATCTCTTAAAGAATTGTTGCAACAACTCACAAAATTGTTGCAACAACATATTCAAAAAGCTTTCAACTTTCATTTCAACATAAGCCTTTCAAAACCAATTCTACTTAGCCTTTGGCGACGCGGCCAAAGAGTAATCCTCGATATTTCGAAAGAGGAAAAGGCCGTTACTTCTATCTTTCGATAAGATAACGGGTAATTCCTCGAAGTAGAATTACTCGCGGGACTCTTCGAAAACGTCCGCCTAAGGTTAAAACCCAAAGAAAGAAAGAGCTTTTCAAAAAAAGTCAAATTCTAAACGTATCAAGTTTTTGGCGCCGTTGCCGGGGACTTGTGTCGTTATTTTGAAATCGGTAACGCTATTAATTTTATCTTATATTTCAACTCTTTTCTAATATATATTTCTCTTATCCTACAAAACAAAAAAATTAAGAAAAAAAAAATCTCTATTTAAGAAAAAAGGAAAAATCTAAAATCTCTAAAAATATATATATATATAGCGATATTTTCTACTTTCGAAAAGAAAATCAAAAAAAATATTTTCCCCCTCTTTCTTTCTTTCCTTCTTTGTAAAAATATTTCCAAAAAAAAACATCAAAAAAAAAAAAACAAATCTATAAAAAGAAAAACAAGAAAACTTTTTCTTCCAAAAAAATTAATTAAAGAATAGTGTATGACCCGAGGAGAATCTTCGGATAATCCGACTATACCTTTTGATCCTGAAATCGAGCGCACGTTTCACGAGCGCCGCCGATCTCATAATCAAAATCTACAAATAGATCCCGAAGAATCCGTCGGCGATATACATATAGGCGTGATGAGCGATCCTAATCTAAATGCGGCCCCACAGCGGACCATGGCCTATTATGCTAGGCCAAATTTAGAGGATACAGGATCGAGCGTCACCCGCCCCGCGGTAGCTAATAATAATTTCGAAATCAAATCCAGTATAATTCAAATGGTACAACAGTCGATTCAGTTCGACGGTTTGCCAGATGAGGACCCAAACCAACACCTTAATAATTTTTTAGAAATTTGTGACACCTTCAAGATTAATGGCATCAGCGATGACGCCATTCGCTTGCGCTTATTTCCCTTTTCCCTGCGGACAAAGGCGAAATCGTGGTTGACTTCTCTTCCGAGAGGGTCCATAACCACGTGGGCCGAATTGACGGAGAATTTTCTAACTAAATATTTTCCTCCGTCAAAAACCGCTAAATTACGCACCGATATCGCATCCTTCATTCAATTCGATTCCGAGTCTCTCTACGAGACTTGGGAACATTTTTAAGAATATCTGCGTAGGTGTCCTCATCACGCGCTACCAACTTGGCTTCAGGTACAAACGTTCTATAACGGCTTGAATTTCTCAACGAGACAGATGATCGACGCAGCCGCCGGGGGAACGTTAAACAACAAAACCCCGGAGGCCGCTCAAGCTCTGATCGAAGAAATGGCCATGAACGCGTACCAATGGAACGTGCCAAAGTCGCATCCTCCTAAACCGGCTGGTATTTTCGAAGTGGATGCCACTACTCACTTAGCCTCGCAGGTAGAGCGGCTAAGTAAGCAAGTGGCGGAGATGACTGCTTCCTCCTCCACTCCCGCTTGGGCTAATAATCCTAATAATAATAATAATAATAATTTTAATAATCCTAATAATAATAATAATAATAATAATAATTTTAATAATCTTAATAATAATAATAATCTTAATAATAATATTAATAATAATAATAATTTAAGCGAGGAATCGGTGGATTACGTGGGCAATCAAGTGCGGGCGCCCTTCAACCCATATAGTAATAACTATAACCCGGGTTGGAGGAGCCACCCGAACTTCTCCTGGAGTAACCCTAATAATGCGCAACGCCCTCCACCTGCGATCCCGCAAGGATTTCCGCATGGATATCCCCAAGGATTTCAGCAGGGTTTTGCGCCTCCTCCTCCAAAACCTTCTCCGCTCGAGGAGATTTTTGCAAAATACATGGCTTCCAACGACGCAAATATCCGGAATATAACCGGATCGCTAAAAAATTTAGAAATGCAGGTTGGACAGCTTGCAAAAATGGTCTCCGAGCGGCCACTTGGAGCACTACCTGGGAACTCGGAGCAGAACCCGCATGAAAATGCCCACGCCATTACCTTATGCAGCGGCAAGGAGGTCGACTCCCCATTGCGGGTTAAGCATCAGGTAACTGTTTCGCCTCCGACCCCTGCACCCTCGTCTTTTATTTTAGTAGATACGAAAAAAATATTAGCGTCGGGCGTCTCGAGCCCGCAAATTCCGTACCCCGCAAAATTTAATAAAGAGAAGGAGGACGAACATTACAAAAAGTTTTTACAAATATTTAAACAAATTCAAATTAACGTCCCCTTCTGCGAGGCACTCTCATAAATGCCGAAATATGCGAAATACCTTAAGGAGCTCCTTTCTAATAAAAAGAAGCTCGAGGGTATTTCGCGTGTTTCCTTAAATGCGGAATGCTCGGGGGTCCTACTTAATAAATTACCGCCTAAGCTAAACGATCCGGGAAGGTTTTCCATCCCGTGCCTATTCGGAAATTTATTAATAAAGTACGCCCTAGCGGACCTGAAAGCGAGCATCAATTTGATGCCCTTCTCCCTCTTTAAAAAACTAGATTTGGGTGTTCCCACCCCAACAAAAATGAGCATCCAACTAGCGGATCGCTCGATAAAATATCCTATCGGGGTAGTGGAGGACGTTCTGGTCAAGGTTGACAAGTTTATCTTCCCGGTAGACTTCGTCATCCTCGACATCGAGGAGGACGCCGAGGTGCCAATTATCCTCGGTCGCCCTTTCCTCGCGACCTCCCGCGCATTAATTGATGTGAGTAGTGGTCGCCTCCTCCTTCGGGTAGGGGACGACGAAGTTACCCTTCTTATTAATCCCTCGATGCGAAACTCTTTATCGAACGATGATTCCTGCTTTCACTTAGAATCCGCGTTCGAGGATGAATGTTCTTCGCTTGCAGAATTACTCGCTTTAACTTTAGACGATCCGAATTTGGCGGACCTCGCCCCTTTGGACGAGCTACCGCCAGATTCACCTTTCGAGTCTTTTAATTCTAAAAATTTAAAAATCACAACTTCTTACGAAGAACCCCCGGTCTTGGAGCTTAAGCCACTCCCCGATCATTTAAAATACGCTTTTCTCGCCGCATACTTAAAACTCCCGGTTATTATTTCGTCTTCTTTATCTGATTCGGAAACTTCTGAACTAGTTAAAGTTTTGTCCACGCATCGCCATGCGATTGCATGGCAGATTTCCGATATTAGGGGGATAAATCCCTCTTTTTGCACGCACAAAATCTTCTTAGAAGATAATTCCCGCAAAACCATCCAGCCTCAGCGACGACTAAATCCAAATATGCGGGAGGTCGTTAAGGCTGAAGTAATAAAATTAATGGATGCGGGGATTATCTACCCTATATCCGACAGCACGTGGGTTAGTCCCATTCATGTCGTGCCTAAAAAGGGCGGTCTAACGGTAGTGGCAAATCAACATAACGAATTAATTCCAACCCGTACTGTTACGGGTTGGAGGGTGTGCATCGATTACCAAAAATTAAATGATGCCACCCGCAAAGACCACTTTCCGTTACCGTTTATCGATCAAATTTTGGAGCGACTATCGGGTCATCCTTATTATTGTTTTCTCGACGGTCTATCGAGATTTTTACAAATTCCAATCTCCCCCGAAGATCAGGAGAAAACAACCTTTACGTGCCCCTTCGGTACCTTCGCGTACCGAAGGATGCCATTCGGCCTCTGCAACGCGCCAGCTACATTTCAACGATGTATGCTAGCGATATTTGGAGAGCTCGTAGAGGATATTATGGAAGTCTTTATGGATGACTTCTCGGTTTTTGGAAGCTCCTTCCAAAACTGCCTCCAAAATTTAGATCGAGTCCTCCAACGATGCGAAGACACGAACCTGGTTTTAAACTGGGAAAAGTGTAATTTCATGGTTCGAGAAGGCTTAGTTCTCGGCCACAAAATTTCTGAAAGAGGGATGGAGGTCGACAAGGCCAAGGTCGAAATAATTGAAAAACTCCCCGCGCCCTCAAATATAAAATCAATTCGTAGTTTTCTTGGCCACGCGGGTTTCTATAGGCGGTTTATTCAAAAAATTTCCAAAATAACAAAACCGCTAACCCACCTCCTGGAGAAAGAATCTCCATTCATTTTTGATAGCATGTGCGTAGAGGCATTCAATGCCATAAAAAATAAACTTATCCATTCTCCCATTCTGGTGGCGCCCGATTGGACCCTTCCGTTTGAGATTATGTGCGACGCAAGCGATATAGCGGTAGGGGCCGTATTAGGCCAACGCGTAAATAAATATTTTCATCCTATCTACTATGCATCCCGCACTCTCACGGCCGCACAGGCTAATTACACGACAACGGAAAAGGAACTCCTTGCCGTCGTCTTCGCCATAGATAAGTTTAGGTCCTACGTCACGCTTTCTAAAATTATAATATTTACCGACCACTCCGCACTTAAATATTTATTAGAAAAAATGGACGCTAAGCCCCGCCTTCTTCGATGGATCCTCCTATTACAAGAATTCGATTTAGAGATCCGGGATAAGAAGGGGGCCGAAAATTTAGCGGCCGACCACCTTTCTCGTTTAGAACACCCAATCGCGGAAGCTCTCTTCGAACCAGAAATCGATGATCGATTTCCCGAGGAGCGTCTTTTAGCTTTAAATAATTTAAAAACTTCTCCCTCGCCTTGGTTCGCAGACTACGCCAACTATTTAGTTGCGCGGGTGCTCCCGAAAGACTTTTCAAAACAGCAAAAGAAGAAATTCTTTTCTGATTTGAAAAATTACTTTTGGGAGGACCCTTTCTTATTTCGCGTCTGCGCGGACCAAGTCGTGCGGAGATGCGTTTCGAGCGAGGAGGGTGCGCAAATTTTGCGGCACTGCCACGAAGGGCCGGCCGGGGGGCATTATCAAGCCAACCAGACCGCGCAGAAGGCGCTGAAGGCGGGCTTTTATTGGCCCGCTCTCTTCAAAGACGCTCACACTTTTGTGAGCGCATGCGATAGCTGTCAACGGTCGGGTAACATCTCTCGTCGCGAAGAGATGCCCCAAAATTTTTATTTAGAATGCGAGATTTTCGATTTATGGGGCATAGATTTCATAGACCCCCTACCTCCTTCATATACAAATCGCTACATTTTAGTGGCGGTCGACTACGTATCTAGGTGGGCGGAAGCGCAAGCTCTCCCCACCAACGATGCGAGAGTCGTCGTCAAATTCCTAAAAAAATTATTTTCTCGCTTCGGTACGCCCCGTGCGATAGTTAGTGATAGGGGTACGCACTTCTGCAACGCCCAGTTTGCAAAAACATTATCTAAATATGGCGTCACGCATAAGCTCGCCACCGCCTATCACCCCCAAACGAGCAGCCAAGTGGAGGTTGTAAATCGGGAAATTAAACGCATATTAGAAAAAAACCGTTTCAATAAATAGGAAGGATTGGGCGATTAAATTAGACGACGCGCTGTGGGCATATCGTATGGCCTACAAGACCGCATTCGGTTGTACGCCTTATCGATTAGTCTACGGCAAGGCGTGCCATTTGCCCGTAGAATTAGAGCACCGCGCTTTTTGGGCGTTAAAACTCTTAAATCTCGATCATAATTTAACCGCCGAAAACCGGAAATTCCAATTAAACGAACTCGATGAATGACGTGCGAACGCTTACGAGAGTAATAAATTTTATAAGGAACGCTCTAAATTTTACCACGACCGAAAAATTAAATTCCCAAAATCATTTGCGCCGGGCGATCTCGTCCTCCTATATAATTCACGTCTTCGTCTTTTTCCGGGGAAACTAAAATCCCGTTGGACCGGCCCCTTTCAAGTGAAAGAGGTTTCGCCATACGGGACCGTCCTTATCACCCACCCGGAAAAAGGCGACTTAAAAGTTAACGGTCACCGACTAAAACTCTACCACGCGGGGGATCAACTGGGAGGGAAGCTAAATTCCATACCCCTCCCCCACCTCTAAAAAGATCGTACCCCGCCATCGCGTCAAGCTACGAGACGGTAAACAAAGCGCTCGTGGGAGGCACCCCCTTATTTATCCAATTACGCTCTTCTTTTTTTTATTGTTCTTATTTACAAAAAAAATGATGAAATAAATTTTAATTTCAAAACAAAAAACTTAAACAAAAATATAATTAATAATAATAATAAATAATAATAAATAATAATAACAAAATGAAAAATAATATTAATAACTATGCATATTTTAAATTATCATTCTTTTTCCAAAAAGAAACATAAAACAAAATCAAATAATGCAAAAACTTTAAAACAAAAATCAAAAAGAATTTTGGGAATTTTAAGATAAGACAATAGGAAGTTTCTCAAAGTAGGATTACTCGACAGACCCGAGAGGGGATTTTTGTCGATATTTCGAAACGAGAAAACCCCATTGCTTTTACCTTTTTATTTCTCTTATTTCTTCCTTGCTTTTTATCTTAAAGTTTTTTCTTTATTTACTTTATTTTATCTTTCTTAAAATTTTGATATATTGTAAAACATGCATATTTCAAAATTAAAACCAAAACAAAAAAAAGTATATAATGTAAATAAAAAAATAAAAATGATGATAAAAATTTATTTTTATCATACCCAAAAAAAAAAAATATATGATCACATATATACTTTTAACTTCTTTTATACGTATTTTATTCGTGTTTTGTACATTTCGGAAAACTAAAACAAACCAAAAAACAATTTTGTATATATTCGTGGAGTTCCTTTTTATTTGTAACTATTCTTGTATATATTTTTTCTATCTTGTAATTAAATCTTCACGTTTTTGTAAATATTTTCGTTCCTCACACTTCACTTCAACATTGAGGACAATGTTGGCTTTAAGTATGGGGGCGTGTTTTCCCTCTTTTTGTAATTATTTTTGCCCCTCCCATATTAGAAAAAAACAAAAAAATTTAAAATAAAAAAATGTGTTGCAACATCTTTGTTACAACATAACAAATTATGTTGCAACATCTTTGTCCCTCTTTTCACTTTTATTTTTCTTTTTGTAAAATTTTAATATGTAAATATGTAACAAAATCAAAAAATCCAAAAAAAAAAACTATTAATTAACTTAGAAAAAAACACCAAAAAATATATTATAAATGTTTTATTTTCTTTTTGTGTCTTTGTTTGTAAATAATTATCCATATTTGAAAATAAATCAAAATCACAAACAAATTTATGATGAAAAATTTCTTAGAAAAACACAAAAAAATTATATATGTTTTTCTTTTATATTTTCTTCTTTCCTTCTCTTCTTTTCCTTTTTTAAGTATTAATGTATATATAAGATAAAGAATTGAAAAATCCAAAAAAATTTACTTAGAAATTTGTTACAACAAAATTCACAAAATTTTGTCATAACACCAAAAACATTTTATTTTCCTCTCTCTTTCTTTTTTCTTTTTCTTTTTTATTATTGTACATATTTTTAACAAAATTAAAACAATAAAAAAAATATGATGAAAAAAATATCTTAGAAAAATCAAAAATATTTTGTATGTATTTTTACTTTTCTTAATTTTCTTCTTTCTTTGTTTTTTTTAGTATTTATATATGCATTTTGTTATAAAGAAAATCAAAAATCCCAAAAATATCATATCTTAAAAACTTCAAAAAAAAAATAATATTTGAAAAACTTATCAAAAAACGCAAAAATAAAATAAAATCCCTACTTAGCTTTTTGTTATTTCCAAGGCTAGGTTAGTTTTATCTTTAAGCGTTTTTCATTATTTTTGATTTACTAAATCAATTTTATTTATTTCATAGTTTGAAAAATTTAAATCGAGGAATTTTCAGTAGTAAAGAAAATCTTGCGATCTTAATTTAATTTGAGAACAGAATTTTTAGCACTACCTCGGGTTTACCCTAAATAGATTCCTTTTTGTATTATATTGGCAAACCATCTTTAGATTCAATTATTCTAACTCTAAACTTGTGAAACTTTAGGAATGTTTTTAATCTACTAAACTTGCTCTCAAAAATCTTTTTTTATTAATCTAGAATTTCTCTTGAAACCCCCCTTATAAACACCCCTTAGCTTGGCATAAAAATAATAAAAGTAGGAGTTTTAAAAGAAATCCTGTGTCAATGGGAATAAAAAGATTCCGTAAACACAGGCACCCAATATTGTTAAAAGAAATCCCGTGTCAATGGGAATAAAAAAAATAAAATTCCGTAAACACGGGCATTGGGTTAAGTTTAGAAAAGATTTCAATTCTCCCGCGTAAACCAACGCTGGGAATCAAAGCAAAACCACCAAAAAGGTGGGGTGAGAGGGCAAAGTCCATCACCCCTAAATCCAAGCACTCTTCTTTTTGCCAAGGTTACCTTTTTTCCCCTACCCCTTAGCCAATAAAATTGTACCTAGATTTTAATTTAAAAAAGTTTGAGAGAGCATAATTAGTAGGCTTTATTTATTCTTAAAAACTTTCTTAAAAAAGGTTAAAGTTTTCTATAATTCTATTCTAATTAAAAGGTACCAAAGACTGCAATAATTGACACTATTTAGCTAACTTTAGAAGTCTCGCTAAAATTTTTTCGCTCTTTTTAAATTACTTTCATAGTTTTGGACTTTCCTCTTTAAATACCCTAAATTTATTTCGATCTTACTTTTGATTTAATAAAAACTTTAGTAAATTAGAAATTTTATTAAACGTCTTATAGGTATCCTTACTTTTGCTCTGGAATAGCAAAAGCTTAAGTATGGGGGTGTTTGATGAATAACAAATTATGCATATTTTTAGTATCATTTCTAGCCTAATTTTGGGTAATCTTGTACATATTGCTTTTAAATCATTGAAATAATCACTTCTTTTTTTTCTTTTGTAAAAATAAGTAATTATATATAAAAGAATAAAATTTTGAAATATTATTGTATAATAAATTTATTATAAATATAATAAATATATATATATATATATATTATATAAAATATAAATAATATAGTTATATGTATGTAAATAATAAGTATAATAAATATTCATATATTTATATGTAAATATAAATGAAAAATAGTAATAATAATATAAATAATATACCAATAATAAGCATGATAGATAAATAGGATGAAAAAATATATATATAATAATATAGTATTATTGTATATTAATAACATAATAATAATAATGAATAATAAATATATTATAAATATAAGAATGTACATATATGTATAATATATGTATATGTATATATATATGTATAGTATATAAAATATAAAATAATAATAGTATATAATATATAATATTAATATATATAATAAATAATTAGAGAGTATATATATTAAAAAATAATCTTATAAATAAACTATGTAAATTAAATGAAAATTAAATTTAAAATAAAAATATATATGCTGACCTTAATATATATAATATACCCCTGTTATTTGTAGATTGAGCTGTTTGGCTCATTGGTTCCGGACTAGGTTAACCGCGCAGCCGCCCTGGGTTCGAATCAGGCCAGCGCACCTTTTTGTTGGATTAAATCCAGCTAGCTGCCCGCGCCCCTACCCGCTGGCGCCCCTGCCCGCGCCCTTGCCACCTACTGCGCCCTGCCCGCGCCAACCTCCAGCTCAGCCCGCACCCAGACTCTTCCAGCCCTGCTAACCGCACCCCCTAAGCACTCAAATCAGTTTTTGCTTCTCTCAATGTCCAGCTGCCCTTTTTTTACTAAATGCACACCAAAAATCCTCTATAAATAGAGGTGGTGGCTGATGTAGAAAGGGTTCAAAATTTTGAGAGCTAGTCTTAAGGTTTTGATCCAAGCTTTTTTCTCATGTTTTAGCCTTTTTTGCTCTTTCTCTCTCTTGTTTGTAATCTTTTTATTATGGAAATGAAATAGATTTGTTTTTTTTTGTAATTTGTCTCTCTTTGTTTTGGTGGGAGTGTGTGTGTGTTCTTCTTCTTTTTCTTTTTTTCTTTTTAGTTTTTTTGTTGTTGTTGTTGTTATCTTAATTAGCAATCCTTTTTAATTTGGGTGTGTGTGTGTATGAGAGTAGGTTACTTATTTGTATATTTTTTTTAGATGGTTTCATATTAAAGTGTGTGTGTGTGTATGAGTATAGATTTTGTTTTCTTTAATTTAGATTTCAATTAAAGTTAGTGTGTGTGTGTGTGTATGAGGCTAATTTTCTTGTTTTTAGTTTTTTTGTAATTTTTAGATGGTTTCATAATTTGTGTGTGTGAGTGTATGAGTTTAGGTTAATTTTTCTCTTTTTGTATTTTAATTTTTCTTTTTTGTTTTTTTTTAGTGTTTTTGTAGTTTTTATTTAAGTATGTGTGTGTGTGTGAGTTTAGATTTTGTTTCTTTTAACTTAGATTTCATTTCAAGTAAGGGTGTGTGTGTGTATGAGTATAAATTTTGCGCCTTTTTTGTAATTCAATAACTTCCATTTCCGTCACGCTTTTATTTCCCGCATATCCGCTTGGATAGGACTCGTCACGCATTTATTTCCCGCCTATCCGCTTGGATAGGACTTGTCACGCATTTATTTCCCGCCTATCCGCTTGGATAGGACTCGTCACACATTTATTTTCCGCCTATCCATTTGGATAGGACTCGCTCACGCATTTATTTCCCCTCTACCTATTTGGGTAGGGATCGCACTTCTTTAATTTCTGCAATTTACCGCTTTCATTTTAATTCCGTAGAGTGCGTGAGTTTTCAATTAGTGCGTCTTTTGTTTTTAATATAATTGCTTTTTGCTAATTCCGCTAACCGCTCAATCATTTAAAATCGCCGTAGTTATCATTACCGCTTTATTAAACTCTAAAAAATTCTAAGCAAAACTACTTTCTAAATTAACGTTTCCGTGCTTTTTCGCTTTTTATCGCAATTATCGTTAAATGCACGCCAACCTTAATTTTCGTCATTAGTTTTTCTACAAAATTATAAAAATCAATTCAAAACTCTTTTCGATAAAATAATAGCGCGTTCCGTAGAAGTAGAAATAATCGATACGACCTTGGAAAAATACGACCTTGATATTTCAAAAAGAAATATCCTATACTACTATCGATAAGGTCCACTTGCCTTTATCGATTTTAGTCCGGATAATTATATAAACCCAAAAACTTTCTCTCCAAAACAATTTTTAAAACTCTCTTTTAAACACTTAAAAAATTGTTGCAACAACTCTTTGGTTGTTGGAACTAGCTCAAGGCAAAAGAAGTTTTAAAACGATCTCTTAAGGAATTGTTGCAACAACTCACAAAATTGTTGCAACAACATATTCAAAAAGCTTTCAACTTTCATTTCAACATAAGCCTTTCAAAACCAATTCTACTTAGCATTTGGCGACGCGGCCAAAGAGTAATCCTCGATATTTCGAAAGAGGAAAAGGCCGTTACTTCTATCTTTCGATAGGATAACGGGTAATTCCTCGAAGTAGAATTACTCGCGGGACTCTTCGAAAACGTCCGCCTAAGGTTAAAACCCAAAGAAAGAAAGAGCTTTTCAAAAAAAGTCAAATTCTAAACGTATCAAGAAGTAACTTGATTTCTCGAGAAATTGACGTAAAGAAAATTATGAACAATTTTATTCCTTCTTCTCTTGGACACCAGCTGCACCTCCAAACCATGAGCTTCAATAGTCTTGAAAATGAAGTGTATCCCAATAGAGAGATCACACATGAGTCAACACCATATTCCACACAATGAGGAATTACATTGCATGAAACTGTATTTATTGACCCGCTGTGACCTGACATTGGTCTATACTTAGCAATGTTAACCTGCAAGAACAATACTAGAAGGACATATCAAATACACTAGCAATTCAATCTTGGTTCAAGGGTGACTTCCCACAAATCAAGGTTAATGTGGATACAATACCAACAGAGAGCCCATCAGCGGAATCGATCTGGGGCACTCCAGCACCAAAAGCTTTCCACCTTGCCAGCCTCTCCAGAGATCAACCTGACCCACCGTCTATGTGAGCCCGACAGCGGAATCGATCTGGGTCACTCCAGCACCAAAAAATTTCCACCTTGCCAGCCTCTCCAGAGATCAACCTGACCCACCTTCTATGAGAGCCCGACAGCGGAATCGATCTGGGGCACTCCAGCACCAAAAACTTTCCACCTTGTCAGCATCTCCAGAGATCAACCTGACCCATCGTCTATGAGAGCCTGGCAGCGGAATCGATCCGGGGCACTCCAGCACCAAAAACTTTCCACCTTGCCAGCCTCTCCAGAGATCAACCTGACCCACCGTCTATGAGAGCCCGGCAGCGGAATCGATCTGGGGCACTCCAGCACCAAAAACTTTCCACCTTGCCAGCCTCTCCAGAGATCAACCTGACCCACCGTTTATGAGAGCCCGACAGCGGAATAAATCTGGGGCACTCCAACACCAAAAACTTTCCACCTTGCCAGCCTCTCTAGAGATCAACCTGACCCGCCGTCTATGAGAGCCCGGTAGCGGAATTGATCTGGGGCACTCCAGCACCAAAAAATTTCCACCTTGTCAGCCCCTCCAGAGATCAACCTGACCCACCGTCTATGAGAGCCTGGCAGCGGAATCGATTTGGGGCACTCCAGCACCAAAAACTTTCCACCTTGCCAGCCTCTCCAGAGATCAACCTGACCCACCGTCTATGAGAGCCCGACATCGGAATCGATCTGGGGCACTCCAGCACCAACAACTTTGGGGATTCCTGCTTAGAAAAAACTTCCAAACCGATATATTGAGCGTAGAACATATAACGAGTCAATTACAAAAACTTTAAGGATAGAATCTTTTCAGGTCATCCCCGCTCCTGGCCAGGCCAAGGAGTACCCCATCCACATCCCGGAGGTGGTACCCTCCTGACTTGAGCGCCTCGTCTACAATATACGGCCCCTCCCAGTTATGATTGAGCTTTCCCACTGCTGCTCCTCTCCCGGTCACGTCGACCTTCTTCAGCACCAGGTCCCCTTTCTTGAACTGTTTTACTTGGATGTGCTTCTCGAAGTATCGTGCCATCCGCCGCTTGACCTCTTCTTGTCGGACGGTGGCTAAGTCCCGGAGTTCCTCTACCAGGTCCAGAGATAGCCTTTGCTCTTCCCCATTTTCCACTAGCCATTCTTTATCCCCCTCGCCCGCGGCGACCACCCTGGGGGACTTTACTTCGAACTCCACTGGGAGAATGGCCTCAGACCCGTGGGAAAGCTTGAACGGAGTCTCTCCCGTGGCCGTATTCAGAGTGGTCCTCAGGGCCCAGAGGACCGAGGGTAACTGCTCTACCCAGTTCCCCCTGAGGTTCTCGACCTTCTTCTTCAGCAAGTTCACAATAATTTTGTTTGCCGCCTCCACCCGCCCATTGCTACTCGGGTGGTGAACTGATGCAAACCGAAGATCTATGCCGAGCTGGGTGCAAAAGCTGACGAACTCGTCACTGGCAAACTGCGGCCCGTTGTCTGTAACTATGGCTAGCGGGAGCCTATGCCTGCATATTACCTCACCCCATATGAAATTTCTAACTACTTAGGATGTTACCTTGGCCAGCGCCTTCACCTCCAGCCACTTGGAGAAATGATCAATCATCACTTACAAGAACCTTCTTTGGCCACTCGCTTGCGGGAAAGGACCTACCAGGTCCAAACCCCATATAGCAAAGAGCCAAGGTGCTGTGATGGACCAAAGCCTTTGGGGTGGCTGGAGCTGGAGAGGAGCGAATAACTGGCACTTTGAACACTTCCTTGCGAACTCCGCTGCATCCTTGTCGAGGGTAGGCCAGAAGTAGCCTTGCCTCAACACTCTCCCCTCCAAGGTTTGACTTCCGGAGTGGCTGCCACACTCTCCCGAGAGGATCTCCTTCAAGACCCTTGGGACCTCCTCCTCTGATACGCATCGGGCTAGGAGTCCGGAGAGTGTTTTCTTGTACAGTCCTCCTGCATGCAAGGAATAATATGCCGATTTATACCTGAAGCGACGCTTATCCACCTCCCCTTTAGGGAACTTTCCTGATGCCAGGAAGGTGATGAAGGGATCCATCCATGATGGTCCCTGGTCCACCTCCATTAGCTCACCCTCCTCAATGGATGGCCGGAAGAGGTCCGACACCATCCCCCCTGCCCTGGGACCAAACTTGGCCAGGAGGTCCGCCGCGACACTCTCCTCCCTTGGCACGTGACGGATCGAGAAGGTCCGGAACTGTCCTATGAGTCCCTTGACCTTTTCCAGGTATCGCTGAAGAGTCGACTCCTTCACCTCAAACTCCCCCTTAACCTGGCAAGCCACCACCATGGAGTCTGTCGAGACCTCCACATCCTGCACTCCCAATTCCCGGGCCAGCCGCAGGCCCGCCACTACTGCCCCGTACTCCGCCTGGTTGTTGGTGAGAGGAAAATGAATATTGATGGCCTGCTCGATCCTCGTCCCTTGGGGGTTTACCAAAACCATCCCTCGCCCGAAGGAATGCCTTCCCGAGGCCCCGTCCACCAACATCCTCCAAGCCACTAAGCTGGGCAGCTCAGACTCCTCCACTTCGATCACATAATCGACAAAAAAGTCCGCCACCGCTTGGGCCTTTATTGACAATCAGGGCACATATGAATTATCAAATTCACTCAGCTCTACCGACCACTTCGCCAATATCCCCGAGTGCTCCACCGATTCCATGATGTTGCGAAGGGGGTGGTCGGTCACCACCTTGATCAAATGCGCTTGGAAGTAGGGCCGGAGCTTCCGGGCCTACACTACCAATGTGAAGGCCAACTTCTCCAGGATGGGATATCGAAGCTCCGCATTCCTTAGGACTCGACTAACATAGTAAATTGAGAGTTGCCTTCCACCTTCTTCCCGGACCAGCACTGAACTTACGGCCTCAGGTCCTACCCCCAAGTATAGGGACAAGTCCTCTCCTTGTCTTGGCCCTTGCAGCAGGGGAGCTTGGGTCAATTGTTCCTTCAGCGCTTGAAAAGCCCTCCCACACTCAGGGGTCCATTCAAACTTTTGATTCCCCCGCAGCACCTTGAAGAAGGGTGCACACTTCTCTCCCGCCCTGGAGAGGAACCTGCTGAGCACCGCTAACTTCCCCGTTTCTCGCTGAACCTCCTTTGCGTTCCTTGGGGACCCCGACTCCATGATGGCTCTGACTTTGTCTGGATTGGGCTCCACCCCTGCCGGGGTGAGCAAGTGGCCGAGGAACTTTCCCCGGCTAGCCCCGAAGACACACTTCTGGGGGTTGAGCTTCATCTTGAATCATCTCAACATCCCGAAGGTTTCTTGAAGGTCCTGGAGGTGAGACCCAAGTGTTGGATCTGATGGCGCCCTTAGAGGGGGGGGGGGGGGGGGATGAATAAGGGGTTTACTATTTTTTGGAATAAACTTATAGATTTTACCAAAACAGAAAAACTTTTTTGCTCTGTTGCTAACGCCTGGCGTTAAGAGTCAACACTGACGTTAACTCTCGAGAAAAAATATTTATGCAGAAATATTCAAAATGATTTTCTTTATGAAATATAATTCCAGAAAAATTAGATATACTGAAAAAGAATTTTATATATCACAAAAATGATTACAAGGATAAAATTTCAATAACGCTTGAAATTGGAGGTGACTGTTGGATCTTACGGCGCCCTTAGAGGGGGGGGGGGTGAATAAGGGAATAAAAATTCTTTTTAATAATGTTATGAAAATTACTAAATTATTTTGTAATATGAGAAAGACAAAATAACAATTTAGCTAATTTGTGAGAATATCATAATTTTCAAGTTTAGAAATAAGTACTAAATTGTTTTATGATTAAGAGATTGAAATAAACAATTTAGATAAAGTAATTTGAATTGAAAACTTTGTAACCAATATTTTAGAGATAACGCCAAAGGAGAGAAATCAAGTAAACACAAATAGAGACATGATTGTATATATATAAAAAAGGTGTTTACATAAATTTGATTTCAATATCGCTAGAAATCGGAGGCGTACAAAAGTAAATATCTTTTCCTTTTCTATGCCGACTTGTATCCCCACAAACCGGTTGGCTTTAGCCTATCCTTCCCCGGATAAGGCCTCAATCCGCTCTAGCCAATCCTTCCCCGGATATGGCCTCGAGCCCCCTAGATCTAATCACCTAGAACTAGTCGCCAACACAAGGCGAATTTCCCCCTAAGTCCTACCCAGACCTAGTCGCTAACAATAGGCGAATTCCTCCATAAGTCCTACCCAGACCTAGTCGCCAACACAAGGCGAATTCTCTAAATGGTTACAAAAAGTATGGAATAAAAATAAAGATAACAATAATAAAACTCCCTATATGAGATCTTCTGAAGTCGGAGATGAAGGATCGCTGTAGAATGAGCGAGGTCGAAGCGATCGTCCTTCGGATGTAGCGTGACGTAGTCCTCCTCCAGAATTCTCCTTAATCTTTTAGTGGGAGATCCATCTTCGGCAGCATAGCAGCAATAGAGTTGTGGCACTTGCAATCTCTCTGGGATGGATTCGCCAAAACGAGAAGCAAAGCTCCAATATATAGAACTTCTCGCTAGCGTCTGCGGTAGCTCCTAACGTCGGCGGTAGCGTTCGTGTGGAGCGGTTGCGAAACTGTCGGCGGCATGGCGTTGTGCACGAACTTGAGATAGCGTCTGGCGGTAGCGCTAGCGCTGGCGGTAGCGAAAACTGTCGGCGGCGTGGCAGAACAAACTTTTGTCGATCGGAGCTTCAAGTTTGTCGAACGGAAAATTCGTCGAACGGAGACAAATTCGTCGAACGACATTTCGTCGAACGGAATTTTTGTCGACCGCAATTTTTGTCGAACGCAGCTTCAATTTCTTCGGACGGCTAGCGCTTGGCGGTAGTGCTAACGCCGACGGTAGTGCATTATTCCAGATTTTTTTAATTCTGCTGCTTTCTACCTGTGGAGTATTGCACCTATAGTTCATGCACACTATAAACACACAAAATACAAGATCAAATACAATTTGGGATTTGTTATTCTCAAACAAAGGGATGTGACACACATGTCCAACAATCTCCCCCTTTTGATAATAACAAATCCTCTTAACAAGAAATCAACAATAGTGTTTATAGTATATGATAAGCAAGATGATAGTGCAACTATAGTATATGATGAGCATGATAATGTGCATACTCCCCTATCTTAATGCTCCCCCTACATAAATGCAATTTATGTTTTACTCCCCCTAAATGATAAATTACATGAATTATTCTCCCCTTAATCTTATATATTTCTCCTATATAGATTTCTTCAATTAATCTCCTCCTTTTGGTATTATCAAAAGAAGGTGGAGTGAGGGTAGTAAGGAGGCATTTCTTATAAATGATAAAGCATGATCGAGCTTTTGTAATATATGAAATGATAAAGAGTTTAAGCATAATATTGAAGAGATTTCAAATAAATAGATAAGAGTTTTAAGCTAGCGGAAGATTATAAGAAACATCTTTTTGTAAGCATGAAAAATATAAGTAAAAATATGAGTTTTAGTTCAAAATTTGAAAGATGTTTTAACCTTTTTGAAATCTCAAAGTTTTTCATAAAGATACCAAGCATGAAATGAACATATCAAATAGAGATTATACTACAATGTTACTTAATTTTAAGTTCAAGAGATACCAAAATATTGTAGAGATCATGCTAGGTTATCTAGTGTATTTCTTATATAAAGAGTAGTATAGATAAATCATTAGAATCCAATACTCATGAGAAGAAATGTTATGAAAGATAATGATGTGAACATAAGTGTATTTTGGGCAATGTTAACAATTGATTTAAATCAACAAAATACAAGACATATGTAAAGTAAAGTGCACAATAAAACACAAGTAAATTACTTTCACACACTTTTAATGCACATAATTTTTAACAAAGTGGTGTAATAACCAAGGTTTGCACAAGACACTTTACTATTCTTTCCAAGGTGCTCAACCTCACAATGCTTATGAAGACTTATCAGGAGGTTCAAGTAGTGCTTGGTGGAGTTATATTTGTCTACATATATAATTTTTGTTCATATTTATGAGACAACATTCTCCGAATACACTTGTTTTGCAAACCCAAAATTTTTAACTTAACCACTTTTCAAAATTTCATAAGTGCAATTCAAATGTAGTGTAGGTAATAAACTTATGCAAGTTTTAATTCATTGTATAAATACAATACACAAGCAAGCATTTTTAGATTTAAACACACATGTTGATTACCAAAATAAGTGAGTGAAAGGTATCATTATCAATCATAATACATTTACTCATACTTAGAGGCATGCTAAGCTTGGTTCTACACATATTTTTTAATACAATTGATGCACTTTTAATAGATATATCAAAGCATGATAAACAAAACAATGTTCATAGTAATTTGAAGGAATAAATTGTAACATTGTAAATAAGTCTAAATAATAGAATTCATTCATGCTTGATATTAGCAATAAAGATCATACAGTTTTTTTGGTGTTTTGAAAATTTTTTAATGAAATAAAAACAGAAAAATCACACAAACATATTTTTGTATTTTTGAATTTTGAATTTTTGCAGTTGATTTTTTATAATGCAAATAAAACAAAAATAAAATAGACAGAAACACAAATATAAATTAGTACAGATAAACTAACATATTTTTTTTATTTTTAGAAATTTTAAAAAACAGAAAAATCACAAACCCACGCTAGCGCCAGCGCTAACGCTAGCGCTGGAAACAGTACACGATTTTTTAAGAATTTTAAATTTTTTATTTTTGATTTTGATTAAGTGTCCTTAGAGTAGTTCCATGCTGAAATTTCAGAATTTTTGGAGATCTCTAGGTGGATCAAATTTACATGAAACTTTGGCCTTTTCAAATTCTTGTGTTTTACAAAATTATTTAAGCTCAAAAAGATAAATTATGTAAACACAAGAGGACATTTTTTATTAAACAACCCAAAATATGCATGATTTAAGTAATAAGTGAATAAAAATGTTCATGCAGTTAGTAATATAAGTATGTCCTAAGATTAAAGACTACCAGACTAAATGTCTACACCCTAGCCCCGTACTAAGTGACAGATGGACATGAGGAGTTGCACACATGCCGTAGGTTGGGGTGTTAGTCCCATATGCACACACTAGAGAACACTCAACCTAGCACTCTTTCCCCTAGTGCCTCGCAAGGCCCCACTGGAACCCTCCCCGATTAAGGACAAGACATGACTTAGAGGTTAGGCCTCTAATGCATACAACCCTACGCCCCCGCTATTGTGAGATATGAAGTCATAGGTGAAATAATCTTTTGGACAACCTATGCTTTTAAATCTATGGGTTGATATATAAACTATGGGTTTTGTTTAATGTGATGAGTTATATAAAGCCGCATAGTTTTTCTACTTTTATGAGATGACGACATGAGATAACTAGCACAATTACTAATATTCAATAAGTGATAAAGCTAGTATGATGAGTTTTGAGTTTAATGTCATGTCATAAGATTAATATTAATGTTGCATGTATTCGAAAAATAGAGTTTCAAAGTATAGATCTAGAATAGAGTGATGAATAAGTTTGATTTATACTTTCATTACAAAGTTGATTCTAGAGTCTACAAATATGAGCGATACATGCAATCACTAGCATAGCAAATCAATACATCAAATAATGTAAGGAAAAACATTATTCATAATTTTTATCATAAGATTCATAATTCCTATTATCGATTTGAGATATTTCTTGATAGAACATGAATTATGATTTATGATTATAGAGATTTTTGCATAGAATATATGTTAGATCATCATCATGTATGAGAATTCTAATCCTTCCAGATTTATGGCAATTATTGTTGGGTTCATTGCCCACAATGTCTTAGATTTGGAGAAGTCCATTCATAAGTCAAAGATATATCTCAGAATGTATTTGATATACTCTCTAGAATCAATGTGCAGGAGATCAGGTCAGGAAAAAAGTTCATGGAATTCATTCAAGTTCACAAGCGTCGAGACATCATACATTGCTCGACGCCTGTGACCCAGAAGCGTTGACTCATGTCCACTACTCAAATAGACAAGGTCGCCGCTGAAGTTCTGAGATCATATTTGGAAGCGTCGAGCCAAGTTGTGTCGCTCGACGCCTTGGAAAGAAAAGTGTCGACTTAACTTCAGTCAGCTCAGCGCCAACCAGAAGTGTCGAGATATGAAGGCTTAGTTAAGAAGCGTCGAGCCCCTGGATGTTGCTCAACTTCTTCAGATAAAAAGCGTCGACTAAGTGATGTTTGCTCAACGCCTGAGAAGGAGGAGTCGAGAGCTTCAGTCTAAGGAGTATGCGTCGAGCGTCTAAATATCGCTCGACGCCTAACTGGAAAAGCATCGACAGAGATGTTAAGTGCTCAACGCCTCTTCTACAAATACTCTGAATAGAGGAATATCTTCCACATCTAGCTGAGTTTTTGTTTTCATTAAAGACCGTTGAAGACGTAACGTCATGCTGACGTGGAGAAGCGTAACAGACATTGCAGATGGCAGGCTATAAATAGAAGGCATGACCTATGGGTTGTGTAGTTATTCCAAGTTATGAAGTGAAGAAAAGTGAAGTTAGAAAAGTTTTCCTATCTTCTCAAAAGCAATTATCGTCTCCATCATTTTGAGAGAAAGTTTGAGATAGAATCTGGAGAAGTTGTCTTCCTTTCAGAACCATTCTAAATTGAAGATCTCATTCAGCAATCTTGCTCTGATACCTCTCTCTGAAAGAAGAAGATCAAGAAGGAAGAATCCGTCTTCCCAGGAAGAAGAACAGTCATCACAGCCTGTCGAATCAAGAAGATCATTTGCTGCTGCTGTTCTACTGAAGATTTCTGTCTGATCATTCAGATAGATCAAGAAGGCTCAACAATCTCGTATCTGAGTCTAAGTATGTGTAATCCCCTTAATAAATTTCTGTAGGATCTGAGTTGTCAGATCTGAGTGTAGGATCTGTCAAGGATCTGAGTTGTAGGATCAGGTTTGATCTGAGTTGTAAGATTCAGGGGTGAATCTGAGCTGTAGGCCTAGTTATAAAGGCTGAGGTAGGATCTGTTTGATCTGAGTTAGTAAGATCTGTGGATCTGAGACTGTAAGATCAGTTGTGATCTGAGTTGTAAGACCTGTTTGTGGTCTGAGATCTGGAGGAGTTATAACCTCTATCTAGCACACTGCTAGAAGGGGAGAAGGGGGAAAGTGGATTACCCAAGATACGGGGAACAACTATAAAAATTCTGTGTGTTCTTTTCTGTGTATATCTTTATTTCTTGAAAGCTCTGATCAGTTTTATCTCGATTATAGTCAAGAATCGTAGTAGTTTTTAAATAACCTATTCACCCCCCCCCCTCTAGGTGATTAGCTACCCTTAATTAAAGTCTTTCAAGTGGTATCCGAGGTAGGTTGTTCAAGAAAATGTTTAACAGCCTGAACAAGATCCTCCTAAGGGTAGATTTCTAAAGTCATGATGGCTAATACAGAAGGAAGCAAAGAATTCACATCTATGAAGCTTCCCATCTGCAGAAAAGAAAACTTTGGTATTTGGAAAGAAAGAGTCAGACTTTTCATGGAAGCATCCGATCCTAGGATTTACATAACAGTTCTAGAGGGACCTTTTGTTCCTATGAAAGTTTCACTTACAGATGGAAATATTAAGACTCCTAAAACTTATTCAGAGATGACCAAAGATGAAGTGATCCTGGCCTTTATGGACAAGAGAGCTCAGAACATCATTGTTAGTGCTATTGAAGATTCAACCTTCCAAAATTTAGTCCATTGTAAAACTGCCAAAGAAATGTGGGAATCTCTTATTGTCTATATGGAAGGGACTGAAGAAGTCAGAGATGACAGGAAGTCACTTCTAAATCAGCAATATGAAGCCTTCAGACAAGACAAGAAAGATTCAATAGCAATATGCTATGAAAAATTCTTCAAGATTGTAAATGGCCTAAAAACTTATGGAAGAACTTTCTCAGATTATGAGCTGAATGATAAGTTCTTAAGATCACTGAACAAAGAATGGGATATCAAGATCTGTGCAATCAGAGAAATGGGAAATCTGGGAAACATTCAGCCACAAAACTTATATGGGAAACTACTTTCTCATGAACTTCATCTGAATACCAGAAAAGCTGAGGAAGGACACAGCAGGGAAAATCCTATTGCCTTGAAAGCAGAAAGTTCAAAGAAAAGCAAAGAAAGAATGGTATTATCTCCCAGGATTCCATCTGAATCAGAAGAATCAGAAACTAGTAATTCTGATTCTGAAATATCAGATGGTGAATTGGCACTCTTTACTAAACAACTAAAAAGAATGTTGAGGAGAAAACAACACTAGAAAACTAGACCCTCTCAGTTATCCAAATCTAAGAAGCATTCAAATTTGTCAGAGGGATTCAAACAAGACTCCAAGAAGGACAGGTACAATTCTAAACACAATAAAATTAATTCAGAAGAAATTGTGTGTTTTGGTTGCAGGAAATCAGGACACATGATTGCTGATTGTCCTTCAAAGAGAAAGAACAACAAGAAATCTGATGAAAGAAAGTACAAATCTGACAAAAGACATGAGAAGAGTCTAATAGACAAAAAGGGCTAGGTCACTCTTAGTGATAGTGAATCTCAGTCATCAGACTCAGATAGTGAGGAGGCACTCATAGCTCTATTGGCTGCCAATGAAAATGAAGACAGTCTAAATGATAGATATATGATAAAAGCCCCACTATCAAGGTCTGATAGTGAAGAGGATGAAGAAGAAAATGCAGGGCTCATGGCATTGGGTGATCAAGAAAATCAAGAGACAACTACTGATATAAAGGTACTTGATAAAACTCCTCTTTCTGATTCTAATTCTGAAACTGAAATAGATTCATTCTCTTCTGATGAAAATGACTCACAATCCAAACTTCATATAGATGAAATTATTGAAAAATATCAATTAATTTTCAAAGCACTTAAGAAAAGCAAAAGGCATAATAAAAGGTTACAAAAAGAAATATCTGAATTAAAGCAAACTGATTCTCAAAATTCTGAGACAGCTGAGAGGCTGAATCAGACAAGTAAAGAACTTAGTAAACTAAAAGTCATGTCTATTATTCACATACAAACTTTGAGCACCAAGGAAAAGTTAATAAAAGAACTTGAAGCAAAACTCCTAGCAGAAAGAAAACTTGTAGCTAAGTTCTCAAAACCACAAACTATTCTTCCTATAATAGACACATTCTCTGCACAATACAAATGTGGTATAGGATATGATAGGAATGCAGATAAAAATCCTAAAAATAATGACAAGGCACCTATACAACCTTTAAAGTTTAACAAAGCCATGCCTATCACAAACAAGCATGATAAAAAAGGTGTGCATAAATTTTATGAGGGTGAATGCTCTAATAGCAAATATAATTTAATTCAACCAAGTAACAATAATGCCAAACCTCTATGCAAAGAAAAAGTATTAACTCATCATGACTCATTTGTATTTAAAGCAAATACTAAATGCAACAGAAAGGAACTAAGACCTGGAGTAAAAACTACTGATAGTAAGAAAACTGAACAAGTAAAAGACACTAAAACAAATTACATAGCACCTGTAAATAAAGTAATTAAGCAAAAGATGAGTCAACATAAAGAAGTAGGAAGACCTCCAAGGAGATATAATAGATATGAATGCTGGTGCTGTGGAAGGGTTGGGCATTTTGCACTTGACTGTTGGTTCAATCCAACTGTTCCAAGATTCAACTCTGGAAGACCAGTATTCAGACCTATGACAACTCACACAGCTCCAAGAATTATTCAACAACTAAATATTCCAGCTCATACTAACAAGGTTCTAGGACCCAACTTGGTGTGGGCTCCTAAGAAAAGGTAAATTCTCCTTGCAGGGTTGTCCAAAGACCAATCAACTTCCAATCTGGTACTTGGACAGTGGGTGCTCTATGCATATGACTGGAACAAAAAGTTTGCTGAATGATTACACTACTGTAAGGAATGGACCAAAGGTTATCTTTGGAGGGTCTGAAAGAGGTAAAACTAAAGGTTATGGCAATATTTCAAATGGATTTGTCACCATCACCAAAGTTGCTCATGTTGATGGATTGCAACACAATCTCATTAGCATAAGTCAATTATGTGATATTGGGTATGACATTTCATTCCACAAGGATGAGTGCCTGATTAAGAAAGAGAATGAGATAATTCTCTCAGGCACTAGGAGTGGCAACATTTACTGCTTAAACTTTATATATTCTGATCAAGTTAACTCCATATGTTTAGTAGCAGAAAATAAAATTTTGGGTAGTGTTCAATGGCACAAAAGGTTAGCTCACATAAACTATAAGACTATAAATAAACTTATTTCAAAAGATCTAGTGAGAGTTGGGCCTAAGTGGAAGTGTGTGCAGGAAAGTCCTTGCCATGCTTGTCAAATGGGTAAGCAGACAAAGTCATCCTTCAAACCAATTGGTGAGAAGGATTCCATTAGATGTCTATATCTACTTCACATGGATCTATTTGGACCAATGTCAATCCATAGCTTAGGAGGAAAGTCATACACTCTTGTAATAGTTGATGATTACTCTAGATTCACTTGGGTATTCTTCCTCAAACATAAGTCAGACACTTTAGAAATACTCACCAGTTTTGTTAGGAAAATCACTAATGAAATAGGAAATTCTGTAGCCAAGATTAGAAGTGATCATGGGACTGAATTTCAGTCTGGTGCAATGACCAAATTTTGTGAGAATCTAGGAATTTCTCAAGAGTTCTCATCACCTAGAACACCTCAACAAAATGGAGTTGCTGAGAGAAGAAATAGAACCCTTATTGAAGCTAGCAGGAGTATACTGAGTGATTCCTCTCTTCCTAAGTACTTTTGGGCTGAAGCTATAAACACAGCATGCCATGTGCAGAATAGAGCTCTTATAAACAAAAGATTGGATAAGACCCCATATGAGTTATTGAAAGGTAGAAAACCCACATTAGCCTATTTTAAAATATTTGGTAGTAAATGTTTTGTATTAAACAATGGAAAGCACCATCTCACTAAATTTGCTGAAAAAGCAAATGAAGCAATCTTTGTTGGGTATAGCTCTCAAAGTAGAGCCTATAGAATCTTCAACAAAGAGTCTAATAGAATAGAAGAATCTGTACATGTTGTATTTGATGAAACCAGCCTTATTTATAAGGATCTGAGAAGTTTATCTAGTTGTGCAGGTTCTACGCAGAAATTGAAGGAGATGAATATCAATGAACAGCAAAATGAAAATAATGAAGAAACTAATGAGACTACAATTGTAACTAGAGAAGATGAACTTCAATTGAAGACAATTATGAAGAACATATTGCTGTTGAAGAACCACTTCATCCATAACCCCTAGAAGAACCCACTCAAACAGAAGCATCAAAATTTCAAAGGGAAAACGAAAGGTGGAGGAACGCTACCAAACATCTGAAAGACCATCCAAAAGAACAGATCATAGGAAATCCAAATGATGGAGTGCAAACCAGAAGAGGAAACTCAATACATGAGGCTTTGCATCACAGCTTTCTTTCCAAAATAGAACCTAAGAAGTTTGATGAAGCAAATAAGGACACTTCTTGGATATCAGCTATGCAAGAAGAGCTAAATCAATTTGAAAGATGCAAGGTCTGGATATTGGTCCCAAGACCAAAGAAACACAAAGTCATAGGGACCAAATGGGTATTCAGGAATAAGCTTGATGAAAATGGTGTAATCATCAAAAACAAAGCTAGGTTGGTTGCCCAAGGATATAGACAGGAGGAAGGCATAGATTTTGATCAAGTATTTACCCCTGTGGCAAGATTGGAGGCAATCAGGCTATTCCTAGCATTTCCAGCTCACACTGGTTTCATAGTCTATCAGATGGATGTAAAGTCAGCATTCCTAAATGGAACAATATTGGAGGAAGTATATGTTGAACAACCCCCAGGTTTTATTGACTCTACTCATCCAAATCATGTTTATCTATTATTAAAAGCACTGTATGGTCTGAAACAAGCACCTAGAGCTTGGTATGAAACATTATCTAGATTTCTTATTGAGAACAAATTCTCAAGAGGAAAGATAGATAAGACATTGTTTCTCAGGATAGTTAAAGGTCACATTATTTTAGTACAAATATATGTAGATGATATAATATTTGGCTCCACTGATAATAATCTTTGCAAAAGATTTGCAAACCTTATGCAAGGGAAATTTGAAATGAGCAGTATGGGTGAGCTTAAATACTTCTTAGGACTACAAGTGAAACAGTCTGAGGAAGGAATTTTCATTTCTCAGACCAAGTACACAAAAGAAATTATTAAGAAGTTTGGAATGGAAAATTCCACTATAATGAAGACACCAATGGCAGCAAATATGTCACTGGACAAGGATGAAAAAGGGAAACCTATTGATGAAACCTTGTACAGAGGCATCATTGGCTCATTGCTCTACCTAACTGCTAGCAGACCAGACATTATGTTTTCAACATGTGTGTGTGCTAGATATCAAGTGAACCCTAAAGAATCTCACTACACTGCTGTCAAAAGAATCCTGAGATATCTGAAGGGCACTCTTGATTTTGGCCTTTGGTATCCTAGAAGCAATGATTTTGAACTAATTGACTTTTCAGATGCTGATTTTGCAGGATGCAAGGAGGATAGAAAGAGTACATCTGGCACATGTCAATTTCTTGGCAAAAGACTAATATCTTGGAGTAGCAGGAAGCAGACAAGTGTGGCTATTTCAACAGCAGAATCTGAATACATTTCAGCTGGAAACTGTTGTGCTCAGCTACTATGGATTCAACACCAACTCCAAGATTATAAAGTTCAGCTAAGTAAATCTCCTCTATTTTGTGATTCAACTAGTGCAATTGCTATAGCCAACAATCCAGTATCTCATAGCAGAACAAAGCATATAGAAATAAGATACCATTTCATTAGAGAACATGTAGAAAATGGAGATATCTCAATTGAATATGTTCCAACCGAAAAGCAGGTTGCTGACATATTTACTAAACCCCTGGATGAAACTAAATTCAATAATTTTAAAATTGAATTAGGTATGTTAAAAATGGATTAAAGCTATTTTGAATTAAATAAATGAAAATATGATTGAGACCTATAAGGTGAGTGAAGAAGTTATCTGGCGTCGAAAGAAGATACATGGCGTCGAGAGAAATCACCTGGCGTCGAGAGAAAGTATCTGGCGTCGAGACAATATCTGGCGTCGAGAAGACACCTGGCGTCGACTGAAGATATATGGCGTCGAGCGATCTCAACGCTTATGCAAACATAGCTAGGCCATCTCGACAGGGTCAATTTAAACCACTAGATCAATCTTGTCAAACAAGTTAGGCGCGCGGCTATTCATCTTCTTGAACTAGAACTTCTATAAATAGGGAAGACACTTCGTTAGTGCCCTAGTTCTCTAAGTTCGAAATTGTCTGCCCTAGAAAATCACTCCATCAATTCTCTCTCTCTCTCTCCGTTCATCAACAACAATGCCTCCCAAAAGCAATGAGTATCTCTATGAGGGAAGTGAACTTGTTCGAAATGGATTCCAATCAGCTTCTGTGGATATAAAATCAACAATCGAATTAATCTACAATGCCGGACTGGAATTTGTACTGTCTGAATCAACTCTCATCTGGAAACGAGAGGTATTAGAGCTATACTCTAACATAGTAATAGACTCCGTCAACTCAAAGATTAAGTCCAGTGTGAATGGTAAGAAGATTAAAATAACTCCTTCTAGACTAGCTAAGGCACTAGAATTGCCTAGGTTAAAAAGGAATGCAGAAGAAGAAGAGGTTATCTCTGAACAGATTAGATTAGCACAAATCTGGTGCGGAATTGAGACGTCACGAGAAATCACTGGAAGTATTCAGAGAAAGGGAATGAATTCAAAAGGTAAATTGATAACAGATGTTATAGGAAATGGACTGTTGTGCAAGACTGGATCACATGACAAAGTTTCTAGAAAAATGTTTATTCTACTAACAAGGATTATACATTCTCTGAGAATAGACTGGGGAAGAGTTGTGTTTGATAGGATAGTTGAATGTATCCAAGTACCCAACATGGGTAGGATATTGTCCTTATATTTAGCAAAAGTCTCTCTTGACTCCTTGAATAATAAACCTGGATCAAAGATAAACCACATGAAGAAAATGGATATGAGAATGATAGAGAGATGAGACAGAATTTTATCTAATCCTCCTCCAGCAGATCCTTCTCCCAAGCAGAAGAAAGCCAAGAAGCAAAAGAAGAAGGTTTCTTCAAGTTCTTCAAGTTCATCCAGCTCATCCTCCTCCAAAAGAAAATCTAAATCTACTCCAATTCATGATCCAAACCTTACAACATCTGAAGAAGAAGAAGGGAACAATGCAAGGGACAGTTCTCCTGATACACCAAAGGATGAGAGTGAGAAAGGAGAAGAAGAAAGAGGAAGTCTTCATGTATCCCCTGCTAGACTTGAAGGGGTTTTTCTAAATGAGAAAGAGACTCAAGATGAGATTCCTGCTCAGAACAATTCTGAAATGAGCAAAGCAGCAGTTGAGGGGGAGGCTCAGGATGAGATCCCTGCTCAGGATAAAATTGATCTGATCAATGCAGAGATTGAGGGGGAGCCTCAAGATGAATTTCCAGCTGAAGATAATGCACCATTTGAGGGGGAGTCTCAGGCTGAGATCCCTGCTAAAGAGAATTCTGTAATTGATGCTATGGAAGTAGAAGGAGAGCCTGAAGCAACAAAGAAACCTGCTGAGAAGGTTATCAAGATAGAATCCTCTAGCTCCCATATGAGCCAGAGAGATGATTCTTTAATCAGAGAAGAGAGCAGTAAAGGTGTTGAAATGGAAAAGGAAATCCATGTGGATCTTAGTCCTATTCTACCTCAGCTGGAGGTGTTGCTGAATAATCAAAGAAGATTATTAGAACAATATATTGAGGAGAATAATACAAAAATGAAAAATGAGGTAGATTTCCAATTGAAATTGGTTAGATTTGAAGTCAATCATCAGATATCTGCATTGAGAAAGGAGATGGTAAAGTTCTTTAAGAGAGCTGGTGCTTCAGTAGATTATACAACTGAACAACTTGATGTAATCAAAGAAACATCAAAGGTTATTAAAGAATCACAAGCTGGAATTACAAAGACAGTGGATGATGTTCAGACAAACCAAGGAATACTAAGTAGCAACATGCAAGTTCTGGCTAAAATTAATGATAGCTCCACAGTTCTAAAAGATCAAGCAAAGTTGCATGCAGATACTATAGATGATCATCTCTTTAAAGTAAAGAAAACCATTGAAAGTGGAGTTAATCACTTGGAAGGTCAAGTCAGATTTCAGAAGAATACTATAAGAGATCATATTGTTGAAGAAGTCCTAAAGGGGGAGAGGTCAATGATTCAAGCTAGTTCTGAACATGCTGTGTGGACCTCAAACTCTATAAGAGAAACTCTTGGATATCCTCCCATAGACTATGAGAATGATCAAGTCTCTGAGACAAGGCCAGCCTCTCTTACTCAGGTTCAAAAACAGATTGCTAAAATGTATAGTCCTGAGAATAAAAGTAAAAGAGAAAATTTGACTAGTGAGCAAGTAGAATCAAGTAAAAGAAAGTTCAGAGAAGAGGTTCAATCAAGAGTTGATTTTGAACATTGGTCTCCCTCTTCCAGAGAATTGATTCTATCAGCATGGGAAGCTGTGAAAAATAACCCAGAGGAAAGAGGAAAGTGGTATTCTGAAGCTGAATGGTTAAAGCATAGGGATCAAGAGGAACTAAAGATCAAATTCAAGGCTGACAAAATGGCTGGGAAGGTCCAGGCAGGAGAAATGGAGCCAATCAGATACTTCCCAAAGCCATTTGGCTATTTTAAGAGGAAAAAGGAAGTTGTTGAAGCTCTCTCCAAAAGAGCTAAAAGAGGAATAGAATTCAAGGATCCTGGATAGCTTTAGAAATTTAATCTTTACTTTTCACTTTCAGAAGAATGTAATTGATATTTTTTTTTGAACACTCTTGTTGAATTCCCAGTGTGAACTCTTCATGTTCATATATATACATATGTCTGTGATGTGATTTTGTCTCTCTTCATGACATCTTATTCTGAATTGCCTATGTTTTTATGCTTATATAAGAAACCATGTCTGAGATAATTTTTGTGGATAGAATGTTTTGGTAATCTAATGTTATAAAGTTTGATACTCTTTATTTTGATTATCTGTATAGAGTTTAAAACACATTGTTTATCTTTGAAAAGAGAGATATATCATTGACTGAGATTATGACTTCTTCAAATAGGGGGAGATTGTTGGGTTCATTGCCCACAATGTCTTAGATTTGGAGAAGTCCATTCATAAGTCAAAGATATATCTCAGAATGTATTTGATATACTCTCTAGAATCAATGTGCAGGAGATCAGGTCAGGCAAAAAGTTCATGGAATTCATTCAAGTTCACAAGCGTCGAGACATCATACATTGCTCGACGCCTGTGACCCAGAAGCGTTGACTCATGTCCACTACTCAAATAGACAAGGTCGCCGCTGAAGTTCTGAGATCAATTTTGGAAGCGTCGAGCCAAGTTGTGTCGCTCGACGCCTTGGAAAGAAAAGTGTCGACTTAACTTCAGTCAGCTCAGCGCCAACCAGAAGTGTCGAGATATGAAGGCTTAGTTAAGAAGCGTCGAGCCCCTGGATGTTGCTCAACTTCTTCAGATAAAAAGCGTCGACTAAGTGATGTTTGCTCAACGCCTGAGAAGGAGGAGTCGAGAGCTTCAGTCTAAGGAGTATGCGTCGAGCGTCTAAATATCGCTCGACGCCTAACTGGAAAAGCGTCGACAGAGATGTTAAGTGCTCAACGCCTCTTCTACAAATACTCTGAACAGAGGAATATCTTCCACAGCTAGCTGAGTTTTTGTTTTCATTAAAGACCGTTGAAGACGTAACGTCATGCTGACGTGGAGAAGCGTAACAGACATTGCAGATGGCAGGCTATAAATAGAAGGCATGACCTATGGGTTGTGTAGTTATTCCAAGTTATGAAGTGAAGAAAAGTGAAGTTAGAAAAGTTTTCCTATCTTCTCAAAAGCAATTATCGTCTCCATCATTTTGAGAGAAAGTTTGAGATAGAATCTGGAGAAGTTGTCTTCCTTTCAGAACCATTCTAAATTGAAGATCTCATTCAGCAATCTTGCTCTGATACCTCTCTCTGAAAGAAGAAGATCAAGAAGGAAGAATCCGTCTTCCCAGGAAGAAGAACAGTCATCACAGCCTGTCGAATCAAGAAGATCATTTGCTGCTGCTGTTCTACTGAAGATTTCTGTCTGATCATTCAGATAGATCAAGAAGGCTCAACAATCTCGTATCTGAGTCTAAGTATGTGTAATCCCCTTTATAAATTTCTGTAGGATCTGAGTTGTCAGATCTGAGTGTAGGATCTGTCAAGGATCTGAGTTGTATGATCAGGTGTGATCTGAGTTGTAAGATTCAGGGGTGAATCTGAGCTGTAGGCCTAGTTATAAAGGCTGAGGTAGGATTCGTTTGATCTGAGTTAGTAAGATCTGTGGATCTGAGACTGTAAGATCAGTTGTGATTTGAGCTGTAAGACCTGTTTGTGGTCTGAGATCTGGAGGAGTTATAACCTCTATCTAGCACACTGCTAGAAGGGGAGAAGGGGGAAAGTGGATTACCCAAGATACGGGGAACCACTATAAAAATTCTGTGTGTTCTTTTCTGTGTATATCTTTATTTCTTGAAAGCTCTGATCAGTTTTATCTCGATTATAGTCAAGAATCGTAGTAGTTTTTAAATAACCTATTCACCCCCCCCTCTAGGTGATTAGATACCCTTAATTAAAGTCTTTCAATTATGATTTGATGATTTTCTTTTGAATAAGCATGTTTGATTTGTAAGTCTAGAAAAAAAATGATGATCATCCAATCATACCAAAGACAAAGATCACATATATAACGTTTTGAAATTAAAATGTCATTCAATAATTGAATTTATTGATCTTTGGTTTTGCATGATAATATATGATTCATGAAACAATATTCATAAATATTCTAATGATTAATCCATAAACTATGTGTTTGTTGGAATTTTAGTATTCTATTATAATTTCAAATCACATAGTTATCATCAATTTTAAATAACATTGTACATGTTATACCTAGCATATAAATTTAAGCATAAAATAAGAGGTGATGCTAGGATGATGACTTTGAATGCAATGTTATTACATAGGATTAATGGAGATAATGTTGCATGTAATATGAGAAGTTTTCAAAATAATTTTCTTTAAACCTAGGATGAAATGATTAAACTTTTGATTTGATCTTAATGATACAAAATGATTCTAAGGTCTAAATTACATGCAAACATTGGTGACACACATCACACACATAATATCTAAATTAATATATGACGCAAGACGGCGAATTACTACCGTTATAAGAAAATATAAAAGGATAAATATAAAATTAGAACAAATGACTCCCTAGAATGAAGAGCGCTGAAGGAGATGTTGAAGATACGCCATGACCAAGTCGGAGTTGAAGCAAGCGTCCTTCTTCAAATTTGTCGTTGGAAATCTCCTTCTCACTCTTGTTCCTCAATGTTGGTGTTGGGAGTTCTCTCTGAATTCTGAACGAAATGCTCTCTCAGATATCTGGAATGAAGGCTTCAATGCATCTCTAACTTGAGCAAACGAAATTAGGTCTTTAAATAGAAATGAGAGCTAACGTGTGGCGTTAAGAGTTAACGCCAACATTAGTGAACGTGCACTGTCGTGGCTGAAATCGTGCAACCGTCAAGATCGTGGCAGTTTGTGGAACGACATCTCATTTCGTCGAACGCCATCAAATTTCGTCGAACCCAACTTCGTCGAACATCGTCAAAGTTCGTCGAACGCAATGTCGCCGAACTCAATTTCATCGAACACCATCAAAGTTCGTCGAACGCAATTTCGCCGAACTCAATTTCGTCGAACGCCATCAAAGTTCGTCGAACGCAATGTCGTCAAGCGCAATTTTGTCGAGCGCAAGTTCATTTCGTCGAACGGAATCTCCTTTCGTCGAACGCCTTCAGATTTCGTCGAACGCAGTTTCGTCGACCGACATTTCTTCTCGACGGTTTCCTTCTCAGCGGTTTCCTTCTCAATGGTTGTTAACGCGGGGTGTTAACAACTAACGCGAGCGTTAGCTCTCTTTTCAGAGAATCATCATCAATCAGCATCCTGTTCATAGGGTTATATAACCATAGTACCTGCACACTATAAACACAAGCAATATCAAATACATAGTGTGATTTGTTATTTCTCAAACTAAGAGAAGTCGAACACAAGCTCCAACACCAAGGTCCCTACTTTTCACCATGAGGTCATCTACATAGACCTCCAGGTTTCTGTAAAGAAAGTAGGGTGTGCCGAGATGAGAAATTCGAAAGAAAACAAAACACAGAAAAACACAGAAGACACGCAGATGTACAGAGATTCACCCCAATCCGGGCTAGTCCCCTCTCCCCTTCCTCTTCTCTTTGTTCTATTCACCAAGACGGATTACAGCTTACAAGGTTACAAGGATCAAAACCGATCCTACCTCACATATCCCTCTTCAGACAAGAACAAAGGAACCGCCGCCAAGGAAAACCGCGCAGAAACACTATTGCGCTCACTTGGGCTTAATAACCTTAACCCTAAACCAGGGTTATGCACCCTTTAAATAGGGCGCCAAACCGGGCTCAGACCAAACATCCGCTGAGACGGTTCAATAACATCCGCTAAGACGGAACCTGCTGAGACATCATGTACACCAGGCGTCGAGCGTCGAACGCAGGCGTCGAGCATCAAATGCATGCGTCGAGCGCAGGTGTCGAGCACAGGCGTCGAGCATCGAACGCAGGCTTCTCCCGTTCGACGAGCCACTGAGACGGGAGTAATCAAGGACCCATTCGTCGAACGCAGGCGGAGTTTGTTGAACCCTTCTTCGTTTGTCGAACGCCGTTCGACGAACCCTTCTCCGTTCATCAAGATCAGGCGGAGTTCGACGAACTCTTCTCTGTTTGTCGAACGCCGTTCGACGAACACTGACCAGAAGTGTTCCCCAACTCCAACATTCTCCCACTTGGTGAACATCTCCCTCCGATGAGAGCTGCTCCTCCAACCTTCCTCTTCAACCCTACGACCGTTGCACACCACTGAAATTTGGCAATAGGAACCGCCTTGGTAAGAAAATCAGAGCTGTTCTCCATCGTGTCCACCTTCTCCAGTTGAACTACCTTCTTCTCCACCCTCTCCCGGATGAAATGATACTGGATGTCAATGTGTTTGGTTCGTGCGTGGAAGGATGGATTCTTGGCTAGCTGAATAGCCCCTTGGCTGTCACACCACAGCTTCATTGGCCCCTACTCAAACCCGAGCTCCAAACATAGCCTCCGCAGCCATATGGCCTCCTCGCTCGCATGAGTAAGAGCCATGTACTCTGCCTCCGTCGACGAGAGTGCCACCACGAATTGCCTCTGACTCATCCAACTGATTACACATCCAAACAGTGTGAACACTTACCTACTGGTGATTCTCCTGCTATCCAGATCACCTCCCCAATCCGAGTCCACGTGTTCGACCACGTCCAGGACTCCTCCTTCACCAGCCCCTTCAAAACATAGGGAGTAATTCGAAGTGCCTCGGAGATACCTGAACACACGCTTCACAATGTTCTAGTGTTCTTTTCCTGGTGTAGCCATATACCGGCTCAACACTCCCACTGCTTGAGCAATGTCAGGGCGAGTGCAGACCATGGCGTACATCAAGCTTCCCACAGCACTAGCATAAGGGACCTTCGCCATGTCGTCGACCTCATCTTGTGTCTTCGGGCTCAACTCTACAGATAACTTGCACCCAACTGGCATTGGTGCTCCCACTGGCTTGCAGTCCGTCATATTGAACTTCTTCAACATCTCCTCGACGTACCTCTGCTGCCCCAACCAAAGCTTCTTCTTGCTTCGATCCCTGGAAATCTGCATTCCCAAGATGACACTTGCTGGCCCCAAATCCTTCATCTCGAATTTGGTTGAGAGCAACTTCTTCACTTGTTGGATCATCCTGATACTATTGCCCACCAGTAGCATATCATCTACATAAAGTGTCAGAAAGATAAACTGCTCTCCCTTTCTATGGATGTACACACAGTGGTCCGAATTTGACCTTTCAAAACCTAACTCCAACATGTAGGTGTCGAATTTCTGGTACCACATCCTCGGAGATTATTTTAGTCCATACAGGGACTTCTTCAGCCTGCAGACCTGATCCTCCTTGCCCTTGGCTTCGAATCCTTCCGGCTGCTTCATGTATATCTCCTCCTCCAGATCACCGTGAAGAAACGCTGTCTTCACATCCATCTGCTTGATCTCTAAATCATGTGTCGCCGCAATAGAGAGAATCAGTCTGATCGAAGTCATCTTGGCTACCGGTGAGAAGATCTCATCATAATCAACACCTTCGACCTGGGAGAATCCCTTTGCAACCAACCTTGCCTTGTATTTCTCCACAGTGCCATCACCCTTCACCTTCTGCTTGAAAACCCATTTGCTTCCAATGGCCTTCCTCCCCTTTGGAAGCTTACACAGACACCAAGTCTGATTCTTCCTCAGAGACTCCATTTCATCCACCATGGCTAGCTCCCACTGATTTGAATCAGCCCTTGATCTAGCATCTCTGGCAGAGATTGGATCTTCACCAAGCATACTCAGGCAACATTGTGCAGCTACTGCACATTGGGGATATCTCACTGGTGCCCTTATTTCCCTTGTCGATCTCCTCAGAAGTGGAATTTCCTCAGCTTCATCTTCTGACTCATCAACACTTCCAACCACCTCCAAATCATCTGATTCAGAATCAGATTCAGCCCCAATAATGGTAGCTTATTTCTCAAGACTTCCTTCCACCACCACTGTCTCTTTCTCTGCTTCTTTAGCCTTCTCAGCTTGTGTGACTGCCTGTGGGCTGGTTTCATGAAACACCACATCCTTGCTGAATGTTACAGTCTTGGTCACAGGGTTCCAAAGCTTTTACCCTTTTATGCCATCTTTGTAACCCACAAAGATGCACTTCTCAGATTTAACATCAAGCTTCCCCCTCTTCTCCTTTGGAATGTGAACATATGCATCACACCCAAACATACGAGCATAGGCCAAATTTGGCTTTCTCTTGAAGATGGCTTCAAAGGGTGTACATCCCTCCACAACAGATGTAGGGGACCCGTTCTTCAGGTAGTTTGCAGTCGCCACTGCTTCAGCCCAAAACTCCTTCCCCAAACCTGCCCAACTGAGCATGCACCTGGCCTTCTCCATCAAGGTCCTGTTCAGCCTCTCCGACACTCCATTCTGCTCTGGAGTATACAGTGTGGTCTTCTACCATGCAATCCCCTGCTCAGTACAGTACCGCTCAAAAGCATCAGAGCAGTACTCCCCTCCATTGTCAGAACGGAGGACCTTCACCTTTCTCTCTAACTGGTTCTCCACCAGGTTCTTAAATCCTTAAACCTGTCCAGAACCTCTGACTTGGACCTGAGAAAATAGATCCAGAAATACCGTGAGAGGTCATCAGTAAAGGACACATAGTACCTTACGCCGCCAAGAGATGGAGCTGGAGTTGGCCCAAACACATCACTGTGTATCAGCTCCACCACTTCAGTTGACCTCGTGCCCGTCCCACGAAACCTTACTCTGGTTTGTTTGCCAAGCAGGCAATGTTCACAAAATCCAAGGCTTGTTGGTCACTCCGGCACTCCTTCCACCATCTGACCAGATGCCATGGCCGACATCCCCTTCTCACTGATATGCCCAAGCCGATGATGCCACAACCTGGACACCTCCTCCTGGTCAACCTCCTGGCTCTCAGAGATAAGAGCCCCACTTGGAACCACTGTATCAGCAAGCAAAGTATACAATGTTCCATGTCTCACTCCACTGGCAATCACCATTGTCCCCCTTGACATATTGCAAGAATGCTTGTCACAGCTGAAGTGCACTCCTGCATCCGCCATGGAACCCACCGAGATTAAATTCCTGCTCATCCCTGGAATGTGCATCACATTGGGAAGAGACCTTGTGATCCCATTAGACAACTTCAACATCACCTTGCCACGCCCAATAATCTGCACAGCAGAGTCATCACCCAGCATGACATCTCCACCATCAAACCTCTCATACTCACAGAACCAGTGCCTATGAGGGGTCATGTGTTATGATGCTCCTGTGTCTACATACCACATATCAGAATCTCTCTGAGCAACGCATGCGGCAGCGATGTACATGTCACCGCCGTCGCCCTCCTTCTTCGTACTAGAAGTTGTCGGTGTCTCCTTGTTCTGAACGGCCTTATTCGGACATTGAGACTTCACATGACTAGTCTCATTGCACTTCCAACACCGAATGGGCTTCTTACTCTTCTCCCTCTCCTGGATCTTGGATCTACCTCGAGACTTATCTCGATATCCACCATGCTTGCTCTCCCTTCGTTGAGGACGGGATCTAGATACACTCAAAGCACCTTTGCTCATCGCCTCAGAGCCTCCTCTCCTGGTCTCCTCAGATAAAAGAGTTGCACATACAGTATCATATGATAGTTCCTTGTCTCCACTCCCCCCCAATCACGACAATCAGATTGTCCCATGAATCTGGCAGCGAGCACAAGGTGATGGCTCTATCCTCATCCGAGATCTTCTCACCAATCGAGATTAACTGACTCACAATGGTATTGAATTGAGTCAAGTGCTCTGAAAACGAATTTCTCTCATGCATCCGAAGTTTATACCACTTCTTCCTCAATAGCAATTTGTTTACCAGAGACTTGCTCTGGTAAAGGGATTCCAACTTACGCCACAGACTTCGTGCTGAAGTCTCCTCCATGACATTAGTCAAGATTGAATCTGCTAGGAAGAACCGGATCAGGCCCTTAGCCTTCCGATCAGTTTTCGTCCAGGCCGCAGCCTCCGCTGCAACATCTGCAGTCGCCTCTGCAGATTTTCCCTTCGATGCGCTCGCATCCTTCTCTGTAACCTTAGGAACGGGAGGATCATCTTCGATCGCAGACCATAGATCTCGATCAATCAACATATCTTCCATATTCATCTTCCATAGATCGAATCGACTTCCATCAAACTTCTCAATCTCAATCCGCACGCCGCCAGAACCCATTTCTAGGATCAAGAACCTATCTCTGATACCAAATGTAAAGAAAGTAGGGTGTGCCGAGACGAGAAATTCGAAAGAAAACAAAACACAGAAAAACACAGAAGACACACAGATGTACAGAGGTTCACCCCAATCCGGGCTACGTCCCATCTCCCCTTCCTCTTCTCTTTGTTCTATTCACCAAGACGGATTACAGCTTACAAGGTTACAAGGATCAAAACCGATCCTACCTCACTTATCCCTCTTCAGACAAGAATAGAGGAACCGCCGCCAAGGAAAACCGCGTAGAAACACTATTGCGCTCACTTGGGCTTATTGACCTTAACCCTAAACCAGGGTTATGCACCCATTAAATAGGGCGCCAAAACGGGCTCAGACCAAACATCCGCTGAGACGGTTCAATAACATCCGTTGAGACGGAACCTGCTGAGACAGCATGTACACCAGGCGTCGAGCGTCAAACGCAGGCGTCGAGCATCGAACGTAGGCGTCGAGCGTAGGCGTCGAGTGTTGAACGCAGGCTTCTCCTGTTCGACGAGCCGCTGAGACGGGAGTAATCAAGGACCCGTTCGTCGAACGCAGGCGGAGTTCGACGAACCCTTCTCTGTTCGTCGAACGCCATTCGACGAACCCTTCTCCGTTCGTCAAGCGCAGGCGGAGTTCGACGAACTCTTCTCCGTTCGTCGAACGTCGTTCGACGAACACTAACCAGAAGTGTTCCCCAACTCCAACAGTTTCTACCCCTTTGCTCTCAGAAGACCCGGTCCATCATCCTATGGTATATTTCAACTGCGTTCTTGAGCCCAAAGGGCATCATTTTATAGCAATAACACTCATCCCCCTAATGAAAGAGACATCCTTGATGTCGGGGAGGGGGGGGGGGGGGGGTGCATGCAGATTTGGTGGTAACCTAAAAAAGCATCTAAAAAAGACATCACAGAAAAACCAACGGCTGAGTCAACTAGCGCGTCGATTCGAGGCAAGGGGTAACAATCCTTGGGGCATGATTTATTAAGCAAAGACAAATCAACACACATTCTCCACTTACTGTAACGACCTAAACGTTTAAGCGAAATTGAAAGAGACATAAATGAATAAAATTCCCGATGATGAAATAATAAGAAATCAGTGTCGAGACGACATCGCACTTTAAGTTTTGAAGTTTGGAATTTCTCGATGATTTTGCGACGCTCGTTTCATTTTAAGTTTCTTTTTATTTATTTCGTTTTGCTTGGTACGAATAATTTTGGGTGTTTGAAGGTGACTGAAATAATTGGCACTTATTGGTACCGGGCTACTTGGGCTGCTGATAGCCTTCTTGATGTTGAAATTTTGATTAGGCTGAGTTAATATGGCTGTTGCTGATGTTTTGGGCTGGCTTAAACGAGCATGAAAATATTTCTGAAATGCTAGTGTCATTGTGTTCCAAGGACCCCGTCCATGTCTATGCAAGTAAGCGAGTCCGTGAAGGGCGAGACGAACAAGAGGTAAATAAAGATACGTTGTCAGCGGAGAGTGATAATGGAGATCAGCCACGTACCCCAGTGAATGACCTCACCCAGGCTCTTGCGGACGCTTTAAAGTTGGTATTGCCAACCCTTCTTGCACCTAGTCCAGCTGCCCCTCGTGTTGATCATGTACCTCCACCTGTACCAAACCCAATTCATGTTCAGCTGCCGATAGTTCCTGTAATTCCTGCAGTGCCTGCAGCCCCGCCTCAGCACCGTCAATTAGATGTGGATCTGAGATAATTCCTAGAATTGAAGCCGCCACCGTTTAGAGGAGGTTTACCCCCGCTTGAAACCGAAAATTGGATTTTGCGAATGGAAACGATTTTCGAAGTAATGGAGTGCCCTGAGAATAGAAAGGTGAGTTTAGCTGCGTTTATTTTGGAAGGGGAGGCGAAGCGATGGTGGACCAGTATTATGAAGAGAAAGTATGAAGTTCGTGGTATGCCAGTCATTACTTGGAGAGAATTCCTGCAAGAGTTTACGTCGTGGTTCGTTCCGAGATCTGAGAAAAGGTTGTTGCACGATCAATTTCTTCGTTTTGTTCAAGGAAGTAAATCAGTACTGCAGTATGAAGAAGAATTTACAAAGTTAGGTTATTATGCCGACTCCTTAATTGCAACTGAAGAAGATAGGTGTCGTCAATTCCAGCAAGGTCTTCGCGATGAAATTCGTGCTCTTTTGGTACCTATGGATATCCTTGAGTATGGAAAATTAGTGGAAAGAGCCAGACTAGTTGAAATCGATGCAGAGAAATCTCGGTGGAGACGGGAACAAGCAAGAAAGCGATTTAGAGAAGGGTCGAATAAGGAAGTGATTGAAAATGTGAGTGAGCCGCAGTGGAAGGAAAGGAAGATATCGCAAGCTGCACGTGCCGAAAGTAGCACTGCATCTCAGGCATCTCAGGTATCCGTAAAATGTGTAAAATGTGGAAAGACACATAAAGGAGAATGTCTCGCAGGCGTTTGTTTTTATTGTCGTCAACCAGGACATAGGCGAGCTGATTGCCCGAAGTTGAATCAATCGAAGGAAGGTAGAGACGTTCCAAGACCTTCGCAGCAGAAGCTATTCCAGATTGGAGCTGAATCATTAGCGTCCACTCCAGCACAAGAAGAAGCAGCTCCAGAAGAACGTCATATCGAGCCCCGAGCAATGAATTTAGGTCAACCTTGGGAAGGAAGGATGGAAGTGAAAGCATCTTTTACATTTTGTAGAAACTCGTATGTTGTATTATGTAATATGTCGAAGTTATGTCAGTAGACATCTTGTCTGTAAATAGTGTAAATCGAACTGCTTTTGAACTGCTTTTGAAATTATCTTTCAGTATAAACAATGTTCTTGTTTGACGTAATGTCAGTTTTGCTGTAATTTTCGAGGACGAAAATTTCTATTAGAAGGGAAGAGTTTGTAACGGCCTAAACGTTTAAGCGAAATTGAAAGAGACATAAATGAATAAAATTCCCGATGATGAAATAATAAGAAATCAGTGTCGAGACGACGTCGCACTTTAAGTTTTGAAGTTTGGAATTTCTCGATGATTTTGCGACGCTCGTTTCGTTTTAAGTTTCTTTTTATTTATTTCGTTTTGCTTGGTATGAATAATTTTGGGTATTTGAAGGTGACTGAAATAATTGGCACTTATTGGTACCGGGCTACTTGGGCTGCTAATAGCCTTCTTGATGTTGAAATTTTGATTAGGCTGAGTTAATATGGCTGTTGCTGATGTTTTGGGCTGGCTGAATTATTATGCTGTTAGAATTCTTATGGCTGCTGTTGCTGTATTATTGTTGGCCGGTTTTGAATAGATATTTATATATGTTACTTCTAAGGCGGTGGCTTTGGATGAGTCTGTAAGGCGGTTGTCTCGACCTTTTATACTCCTCTTGCCGCTAACTTCAATTCATCGTGGTCTGGAGCTTTCGTCGGGCTGAGCAGCGCTAGGGTTTGTTTTCCTCTTTCCTCTTTCTGCTGGACGGCTCCTCCTCTTCTCGTCGACAGTGCTGGAAGAGTTCGTTTGAACTGTAGCTTGGCTCGTGTTGCTGCTGCTGCTGTGCTGGGCTGGTTCTTTGCGGTTGGTTGGCAGTTTCAGCTCCAAACCTCCACTGTGAGCCTTATTCCTCTTCCCCTCTTCTCTCCTCTTCATAAAAGCTTACATTTTGAGCATCTAATGCAGTTAGGGTTTCAGATTTGGGGCTTTTCATTTTGTTGGATTGGCCTTGTTTTTCCTTGAAATTGGGGGCTTTCTTCTTGTCACTTGTTGGCCAGCTAGGGTTGCTGCTTACAAATTTTATTTGGGGATTTTGATTAGCTTTTACATTCTTGTTGGAAAAGGAATTGGGTGTGATTGTTGGCTGTTAGTAGTGGCTAGCTGTTGGCATACTTGTGCCTTTGAAACTTTGATTTGGGGCTCTGCTTGTTTAGGCCGGCCAACAGCTTTGCTTTTGGGTTGTTTCATAACTTTTTGTGGCTTCATTTAGAGAAGAGTGGGCTGCTGTTTGAGGTTCCTGTTTAGTGCTATTTTGATGGAGGAAACTCATTTGATAGCTGCCTTTTTGCTGGCTGATTTTATTTATGCTGTTTGGCTATGTTTGGAAGGAATTGTACCTTGATTTGAGCTGCTATTAAAAGCACTTGGAGCTGCTGTTTCCGCAGCCCTTGGAGCTGTCAATGGCAGCAAGATTAGGGATGTTTTTGCCCCGTAGAATGGGCTGTTTTCTCTTGGGATTTTGAGTGGTGCATGTTACCCCATTATTATTTGTGTTACATTTTCAGTGACTATTATCTTTGCCACCTTAGACAACTCCTATCGAGTCGTAGTTATAATTGTAGTAGGAAGTAGATCGTAACTAATTAGCGACGCAACCCTAAAGTAAATGATTTCATTGATACTGCAGTGGATGGCGTCCGGAGATAAACCCGATGAAAATCCTGGTACGATTAAAGGCAAAGGACACGTTGTGAGTACTTATTTCTTTAATTATGCATATCTTTGAATTATTTTGATTATACATATGATAGATTTTGATACATAAAGTATTTTAGTGAATGTGCATTGACATGAAATTGAAATTATTCGATTTTGAATCACTGATAAATCCAAGAATCGCTGGAAAATATTGAATTGGCAATGAATAAGCGATGAATAATTCTGAGGGAAATATTTTAAATAAAACTACGACATATTGAATAAGAAGATTGCATCGATGCATAAGAAAATTTTGAAATGATAAGGGTTAACCAAGTAGCCGTAGTGGGGGTGTGAATACGCTACGGCGGAATGTGTTCTTTTGAGATTTCTTTGAGGCCGTTGAAGGCCAGAGGTCGTTGAAGGCCAAGAGGTCGTTGAAGACCAAGAAGGGATGAATCTACAGCAACCCTTATGATTTCCGAATTAAAGTAAACTAAAGATCAAACGAGAAATCTGCTTCAGAAAATGAAAACAAATTGAACGAGCTATAATGCGAAAGAATATGAAATCTGATTCTGAAAGTGAGACTGAATTGCTGAAATGTTTGATACGAATGAATGAAATGACTGTTATAGATCGAATACCAGAAATTGAAACAGAAAATAGTTATAGTACGAACACTGTAGTTACTGTTAATTATGCACTGAATATGAATACCTTACTGTTATTGCTTATACGCTGAAATTGAAGAATTATGCATATTGCTACTGACGTTTGTTGCTTGCATGTACAATAGTTAAAGAGGTATGTTACTCGCTTAGTCATATTTTTTATGACTAAACCCGTCGTGGTTTATCTTTTTAGGTAGCGGATGCGACTCCGAGTGCTCCGAGAAAAGCTAGACTGACTCGAAATGAAGAAAGAGCAAAGGTATGAGTTTAGTTTATGTATTTTTATTGTACTCATATTTTACTATGCTGTGATAAATACTTACAAAGAGACTCAGATACAGAATTTCTGTGAGGTCTGGCTCGGGGCCTCACAATTTGGTATCAGAGGTAGGTTTATCAAGCAAGTAAATAGTTATGAGTACATGATACATAAACGAGCATGAAAATATTTCTGAAATGCTAGTGTCATTGTGTTCCAAGGACCCCGTCCATGTCTATGCAAGTAAGCGAGTCCGTGAAGGGCGAGACGAACAAGAGGTAAATAAAGATACGTTGTCAGCGGAGAGTGATAATGGAGATCAGCCACGTCCCCCAGTAAATGACCTCACCCAGGCTCTTGCGGACGCTTTAAAGTTGGTATTGCCAACCCTTCTTGCACCTAGTCCAACTGCCCCTCGTGTTGATCCTGTACCTTCACCTGTACCAAACCCAATTCCTGTTCAGCTGCCGATAGTTCCTGTAATTCCTGCAGTGCCTGCAGCCCCGCCTCAGCACCGTCAATTAGATGTGGATCTGAGACAATTCCTAGAATTGAAGCCTCCACCGTTTAGAGGAGGTTTACCCCCGCTTGAAACCGAAAATTGGATTTTGTGAATGGAAACGATTTTCGAAGTAATGGAGTGCCCTGAGAATAGAAAGGTGAGTTTAGCTGCGTTTATTTTGGAAGGGGAGGCGAAGCGATGGTGGACCAGTATTATGAAGAGAAAGTATGAAGTTCGTGGTATGCCTGATGACTAGCTTTTAGTCATCGTTTCTTGGTTAGTTTAGTTCAATTTTCTTATATTTTAATTATAGTTTCGTTGCATTTTATGGCTATTTTACTTTATGTTGTCATTTTAATATTGTTACTTTATGTTTATGACAGTTTTATTTTTCTTTTGGTTTTTATATAAAAAAAATTGATGTTTGTATTTTATGTTTGCTTTAGTTCCTATAAAATTAATGTTTGTTATATTGTATGTTGGTTATCTAAGGTTTGTTATTTATGTTATGTTAGGTTGTCATGTTGCTTTTATTTTATTTTGTTACCTCATGTGTGTCATAGTTTATGTTATTTTTATTATTAACTAATTACTTATTTTGTTGTAGGATGGTGCAACCCGACCTCATGCAAGCAGCCCCCCCCCCCCCCCCCCCCCCCTTGTGCTGGCCGAACTTCTACAAGCAGCCCCCCTTGTGTTGGCCGAAATTTACCATGCAAACCACCACCTTTGCATGGCATTTGGGCTGGCCGAAATTCCTCCTCCCTCCTCTCTCCTATTTTTCTTAAATGAAATCTCACTTCTCTCTCTCTCTTTTATTCCTCATACATCCCCCCATCTCCTCTTTATTTTCCTCTTTAAAATAATGCATTGAAGGTGGTCTCTCTCTTCCTTCCCCTCTCTCCCCATTAAATACATTCATCTCCCTTGCCCATGCTCATGGCCGAATTTCTCTTTGTCTTCCCCTCTCCTTTTCTTATTTCTAGAATCTTCCCCTCCATCTAAAAAGGAGCCTATGCTTCATGCTTTGAAAAGAACTTTTGGCAAGAGAGAGAGATCAAGAGAGAATTGTATTTTTGTTTTAGCTTTCCAAGTTTTGTAAGTTTTCTTTTAGAATATTGCAATCTTGTTCTTAGTATAATAGTATTGCCCTTTTTATTTCCTTGTACTTTTCTTCTTCAAATTAATGAAAATGTTCTCTTTTTACAATATTGTCGTTTCAATTTCCATTATGCGTAGCTAATTTTCTGTTAGCGTTTGATCAAGAGGATCCATGAAATGAGATGAGATTTCTTTTTATATCTTAGTTTTGCTTTTGTTTAAATTATTCTCGATCCTTCTTTGATTTATTTTTGCGTCGACTCCGTATTTCCGGTATACGGTAGTAGACCCTTGATCTCATTTCACAATAGTCGAGAGACTCATTGATTTGAAAGATCACTCAAAGAATGAAGGAGTTGCACGCACCCCTAGAGATAGGATGACGTAAATCCTCCGGATTGGAGTCAAATCCAATAGTGCGGTTCACTTCGATAATGCGGCTTTAAACCTGTTTGTTTTACGAAGAGATTCGGAACAAACCGTCTATAAGTTAGGAGATTTAGTACTCTAGCGAGACTATCTCTCATTTTCGGAACCGCCACGGTCAAGAATTATTTTGCAATCGTAGAACTAAATTTTACTACTCTCTTGTCTCTTTTCATGGTGAATCTTTGATCAAACGCTATTTTCTTAATCTGATTTTATCATTTTAATATCGTCTTTATTATTGTCTTAAAAATTCTCAAAATCACCCAACACTCGTACGGTGGGATAATAGTAGAAAGCGTGAGTAGTAATACTTGACAGCCCCGTGTTTTAAATACGACCTTGGTACTACAATTTGATAGGTACACTTGCCTCATCGGGTTGATAGTAAATTAATCACCAAGTTTTTGGCGCCGTTGCCGGAGATTTTTGTCAATATTAAGAAAACGTCGTCGCTATTACTTCTACAAAAATAAAAATTATTATTATTATTATTATATATTATAATCAATCCATATCATCGTTTTTTTTCTATCCTACCTAAAATCCTGGAAAGGACGCTTTGGGCTTGAATTCCCATCACAGCCTCTAGTACCGTTGCAAACCCTTCACATGGCAGATCTCAGGAAGTCCAGGACTATTATAATCCGCCTAATATTATCCTTCTAAAAAAAGAAAAAAAAATCATCATCATCATTTTCAATTTTGGTACTCTTTCACTTTCGTTTATTTTCCCCTCTTCCCCTTTTCTTTCTGCTAGTGCATGACCCGCACGAATTCGTCGTTACTTGTTGATTTGGACCCGGAAATCGAACGCTCCTTTCGGAGAAATTTACGATTCGGTGGTTCCACTTCTCAGGAGACGGTTGAGGATTCTATCGGTGATTGTGATTCTAATTCTGAAATTATGGGTGATCCCAATCCAGAAGTTGACCAGCAACGGACCATGTCCTATTATGCTCGGCCAAACTTGGAGGGTACAGAATCTAGTATTGTTCGACCTGCCATAGCGAACAATAATTTTGAGCTTAAGCCCGGCACTATACAAATGGTGCAGCAATATGCGCAGTTCGACGGATTACCAGATGAAGATCCGAACTTACATATTGCTAGTTTCCTTGAAATCTGTGATACCTTCAAAATCAATGGTGTCTCAGACAATGCGATTAGGCTAAGACTCTTCCCCTTCTCTTTAAGAAATAAAGTCAAACAGTGGTTGAGTTCTCTCCCAAGAGGATCAATCACTACTTGGGACATTTTAACAGAAAAATTTCTTGCTAGGTATTTTCCCCCCGCCAAAACTGCTAAATTTCGAACTGATATTTGTTCTTATAGTCAAATCAATTCTGAGACCCTCTATGACACTTGGGAGAGGTTCAAAGAACTTTTAAGACGCTGCCCCCATCATGCTCTGCCTGTATGGTTACAGGTCCAGACATTCTATAACGGGCTAAATCAAGCAACCCAGCAAATGATAGACGCCGCTTCCGGTGGTTCTTTGAACCGAAAAACTCTGGAGGGTGCTCTTGAGCTTATCGAGGATATGGCGATGAACACCTATCAGTGGAATTCGCCTAGGTCTCGCCCAATTAAACCTGCAGGTATCTATGAAGTGGACTCCGTGTCCCAACTGGCGCTTCAAGTGGAAATGCTGAACAAGAAAGTAACGGAGATGACTGTTGCCTCCGCTAGTCAGGTACATGAAAATGCAATTGCTGCTGCTGCCGAGAAGGTGGATTATCTGGGGAACATACCCAGGCCTGCTCAAAACAATTTTTCTAATTTTTTTGCTTTTTCTGCTCCTCCTGGTTTTAGTGCTGCGTCTAATTCGTATCACCCCGGATGGCGTAATCATCCAAATTTTTCGTGGAGTAATCCCGCAAACGCCGCACGTCCACCACACGATTTTACTCCACCGCCACCACAAAATCAAAATTTTCCAAAACCTCCATCTTTGGAGGAAGTATTTTCCAAATATATGAATTCTAACGACGCAACCATTAGAAATCTAACTGGGTCGATGAAAAATCTTGAAACAACAGTCGGCCAACTAGCTAAGGCTTTCTACGAGAGACCACCTGGGACTCTTCCCTCAAATACTGAGCCAAACCCAAGGGAACACGCGAAAGCGATCACCCTTCGGAGAGGCAAAGTAGTCCACGAGCCCACCACAAGGGAAGAGTCAGAGGTTAGTGCCTCTCATGCTGATAAGGAACAAGTAATCATTAAGGAAACTGATTTAGGAAGCGAAAAAGAAAAAAATATTTTTGAAAAAGAAAAAGATAATCTTCAAGGTAATGAGGTTTTAAAAGAATTTCCTCCGCCACCCTACCCCGCTAAGCTTAGGCAAGATAAGTTAAACGATCAGTATCATCGCTTTCTTGAAATGTTTAAACAAATCCATATAAATTTACCATTTCATGAAGCGATTAGTCAAATGCCTAAGTACGCCAAATATTTGAAAGATTTGCTAACAAACAAAAAGAAGTTGGAAAATCTATCTCATGTAACGCTAAATGAAGAGTGCTCGGCGGTTATAAAAAATACTAATCTCCCTAAAAAGATAAAAGATCCGGGTAGCTTTTCTATTCCATGTGTTTTTGGTAATCTTTTCATGAAAAATGCGTTAGCAGATTTGGGTGCGAGCATCAATTTGATGCCTTTTTCTTTGTTTAAGAAGTTAGGACTGGGCACTCTAAGCCCTACACGTATGAGTATCCAATTAGCTGATCGGTCGATCAAGTACCCATTAGGTATTGTTGAGGACGTGTTAGTGAAGGTCGACAAATTCATCTTCCCGGTGGATTTTGTCATTCTTGATATTGAGGAAGACGTCGATGTCCCTCTTATCCTTGGTCGTCCCTTTTTAGCCACCTCTCGAGCGGTTATTGATGTGAGTAACGGGAAGCTTCTTCTTCGTGTAGGGGATGATGAGGTCGCATTTTCTATTAATGATTCAATGAAAAACTCTTTAAAAAATGACGACTCATGTTTCTTTCTTGATGAGTTCAATGATAATTCTTCACTTCTTCTTTCTAATGTTTCTTCAAATGATTTTTCTTCCTCCTTTTCTGAAAGTTATCCAAATATTTTTGAAGACACGGTTATGTCCGTGCAAACAAATTTTGAAAACCCACCAACTGTTAGACAAAAAAATTTTGAAAATCTTATTTTTGAAAAAGAAAAAGTTTTAAAAAATTCTTATGAAGAACCACCTTCTCTTGAACTCAAACCACTCCCCGATCATCTTAAGTACGCCTTTTTAGAAAAAAATTCTAAATTGCCCGTTATAATCTCGGCATTTCTTTCTCAATCCGAGAACGATCAACTGATCGAAGTGCTACAAAAGCATCGTCGAGCTATAGCGTGACAAATTTCCGACATTTCGGGCATAAGCCCTTCTTTTTGCACCCACAAAATCTTTGTTGAAAATGATTCAAAACCTGTAATCCAACCTCAACGTCGTCTTAATCCAAACATGAAAGAGGTCGTAAAGGGAGAGGTGCTTAAGTTGTTAGATGCGGGAATAATCTATCCAATCTCAGATAGTAAGTGGGTGAGTCCAGTCCAGGTAGTGCCTAAGAAGGGTGGGATCACGGTAGTGGCGAACGAGAATAACGAGTTAATCCCGACTAGGACGGTAACGGGATGGAGAATGTGTATCGATTATCGTAAGCTTAATGACGCCACTCATAAGGATCACTTCCCCCTCCCTTTTATCGACCAAATTTTAGAACGATTATCTGGGCATAGTTTTTATTGCTTTCTCGACGGTCTCTCGGGGTATTTTCAAATCCCTATCGCACCCGAGGACCAAGAGAAGACAACATTTACTTGCCCTTTCGGAACTTTCGCTTACCGTAGGATGCCTTTCGGCCTTTGCAACGCACCTGCTACCTTTCAGAGGTGTATGTTAGCCATCTTCGATAAATATGTAGAAAATATAATGGAAATATTTATGGATGACTTCTCTGTTTTTGGTGATTCATTTTCATTATGTTTAGAAAATTTGGCTAAGGTTTTAGAACGCTGTGAAGAAACTAACTTAGTTTTAAACTGGGAAAAATGTCATTTCATGGTGAGAGAAGGGTTAGTCTTAGGTCACAAAATTTCTGCTAAGGGAATCGAGATCGATCAAGCTAAGGTCGAGGTAATCGAAAAACTGCCGCCGCCTACAAACATTAAAGCAATTAGAAGTTTTCTAGGCCACGCAGGGTTTTATTGGTGCTTTATCAAGGACTTTTCAAAAATCACAAAGCCTCTAACCCAACTCTTAGAAAAAGATATCCCTTTTAATTTTGACGAATCATGTTTAGCTGCTTTTGAATTGATAAAATCTAAATTAATTAATGCTCCGATTATGATTGCTCCGGTCTGGGATTTGCCGTTTGAAATAATGTGCGATGCGAGTAACCATGCGGTAGGTGCGGTGCTAGGACAACGGATTGATAAAAATTTCCACCCAATCTATTACGCTAGCAAGACTCTCAACTCGGCGCAAGAAAACTACACAACAACTGAAAAAGAACTTTTAGCAATCATTTTCGCTTTTGATAAATTCCGGCCGTATATTACGCTTTCCAAAGTTATAGTTTTTACGGATCATTCTGCCTTGAAGTACCTCCTCTCTAAACCGGACGCCAAGCCGCGTCTTATTCGCTGGATCCTCCTACTTCAAGAATTCGACTTGGAGATCCGGGATAAGAGAGGAGCGGAAAATCTAGCGGCTGATCATCTTTCTCGATTAGAAAACCCCGAGATAGGTATGTTAAACGAAAATTTTCTTAATGATTCTTTCCCGGATGAACAACTTTTAAATGTTTCTTCTTCTATTCCCTGGTTTGCCGATCTGGCCAATTATCTTGTGGCCCGCGTCCTCCCAAAAGAATACTCATCTCAGCAAAAGAAGAAATTCTTTTCTGAGTTGAAGTATTATTTTTGGGAGGACCCCTTTCTATTTCGCATTTGTGCGGATCAGGTGGTAAGAAGATGCGTTTCCCGGGAAGAAGGTTTTAAAATTTTAAGGCATGTTCATGAAGGTCCAACTGGCGGGCATTATCAAGCAAATCGCACAGCCCACAAAGTACTTAGTGATGGCTTTTATTGGCCAAGCATATTCAAAGATGCTCAAATCTTTGTGAGCGGATGTGATCGATGCCAACGGATCGGAAACATATCAAATAAAAATGAAATGGAACAAAATTATTACCTTGAATGTGAGATTTTTGATTTATGGGGCATCGACTTTGTCGGCCCGTTTCCTTCAAGTTTAGGTAATAAATTTATTTTAGTCGCGGTAGATTATGTTTCTCGTTGGGCAGAAGCCCAAGCTCTTCCAAGTAATGATGCCCGCGTTGTGATTTCTTTTTTAAAAAAATTGTTCTCTCGTTTTGGTTTCCCTCGAGCGATCGTTAGTGATAGGGGAAGTCATTTCTGCAACGCCCAACTCACTAAAGTTTTAATCAAATATGGCGTTACGCATAAACTTTCCACCGCTTACCACCCCCAAACTAACGGTCAGGTCGAGGTTGTCAATCGGGAACTCAAAAGAATTTTAGAAAAAACTGTTTCTACTTCTCGCAAAGATTGGTCTTTAAAATTAGACGATGCTCTTTGGGCTTATCGGACGGCGTACAAGACCGCTATCGGTTGTACTCCCTTCCGATTGGTCTATGGAAAATCGTGTCATCTCCCGGTTGAAGTAGAACACCGCGCGTATTGGGCACTCAAATTTTTTAATTTTGATCCGCACTCAGTCGGCGAGCATAGAAAAAATCAATTGAATGAACTCGACGAGTGGCGAGCGTTTGCTTATGAAAATAACAAACTTTTTAAAGAACGTACAAAATTTTATCACGATAAGAACTTGCGCCACCCTAAAACGTTTAAACCAGGCGATCAAGTTCTTCTCTTTAATTCACGTTTACGTCTTTTTCCTGGCAAGCTTAAATCTCGATGGTCTGGACCGTTTACGGTCAAAGAGGTTTATCCGTACGGAACTGTTTTAATTTCGCACCCGGATAAGGGTGAATTTAAAGTGAATGGTCATCGACTGAAACTATATTTCTCTAATGATTTGGTGTCTCCTGAAAAGGAGCAAGTTTTATTCATTTCGTAATTTTTTCTTGTTGTGGAACTTTGTTTTTAAAGTGGAACTCTTATTATGGACTTATTATTATCGAACTTTTTATTCAAACATTATGTATTGTTTAAATAAGAACAATCTTGGGATCTCGCCCAAGTTCTTTTTCTGCATTTATTTTCGTATTTTGTTCTTCCTCCTGGTGGCCCAAACGCTTCAAAGTTCGTGATTGCCGCTCCGCCGTTGCTGATTTCAAGAAGGATCAAATCATACTAAAGTGTAAGCATGGGGAGCGAATCCACATACGGCCTCACAAACCCGGGGAAGTCCTGTTCTTTTTTTTTTCCTAGTTATTATTTACTGCATTTCTTGTCTTTCCCTATCTCCTCCTCTTTCTCGTTTTCTTTTTCATTGAGGGCAATGAATGGCTTAAGCATGGGGGAGGGTTTCATTGTTTAGGGTTTAGGGTTTCATTGTTTTTCTCTTTTTCCTTTTTAAAAAAAATATAAAAATAAAAAATATTGTAGTTTTCTCTTTGAGGTTTATTGTCTTTAAGGTTTATTAAAAATCCAAAAAAAATTAGAAAATACAAAATCCAAAAAATTTAGTATCTATTTGAAAATCAAAATCAAAAAATTATTGTCTATCTTTATTTTTATGTTTCTTCTAGTGGTGTGTATGCCCATGCGGTTCTTTAGTTCTAAGTAGAATTTCTTGAATCGGTTTTCTAAATCTATTATTCCAACATAGTTTAGTTTTACTATTTTTCTACTTCTTAAATATAGGCATCCATTTTTCTACTCCTTAAGTTAGCAAATTGTAGTATTTCTTTTTATTCGGTTTTGTTGCGTATGAACGGTTGCTAGTTAACGTTATCCTTTTTTCAATTTGGGGTAATGCTTTCTTGGTGTCTAGAACTTGTCTTTAGCGACTCTCGAAGCATTTGCGTTGTTTGTTCACGATCTTTAGAAATGATTTAGGCCATCTTTTTGACCCGCTTGAGCTTTATTGCCCACCGAAAATTTTACCCTTGCTAAAACAATTTTGGGCCTTTTCCTTTTTTCTTTGTTTAGCTCCACCTTCCAATTTTCACCAAAGCCAAAGAACCCTTCCTATTTCACACTAGACTTTGAGCTTTATTTAAATATCATTATTGTGATGGGAAGTAATTTTTGAAAAATGAAAAGGAAATCTTTAGTTCACATTTGGAGCTCTCTTTTGTGTAATGAAAAAAAAATGATTATCAAAAAAGAAAAAAAATGAAAATGAAATCCAAAGCAAAGAAGTTATTTGGGGCCAAGTATGAAAAGAAAAAATTTACGGCCTTGTGTTTGTTTTTCCTTTAGTTTGAATTGGAGGAAATGACATACTTGTCATTTCTCATTCTTGTAATTGTATGTTTATTTAAAGCTCACCCTTGGTTTAGTGTGTTAGCCATCGTTTTTATCCTTGAATTCCAATTCCTAATCGTTTACCTAAACCAAGTATTTACGTCTATTAAGCCCTTTTGATCTTTTGAACGTGACACAAACCTGCGTAGTGGAGAGAGTGTGAACGGACAAGCCTATGGCCACCATCATTGATGGATTTCTTTGGAGATTATCTTGAGATGATTTCGGGGTAATCGTTATTCTAGCAACCTAGTAATTCGTTCAATGCGCCGTTTATTTAGAATCTCTACTTTTGTTTTTCTTATTCTCCTAAATTTTGGATGCCTTGTTTTAGGAATTTACAAATATGTAATTCTACTTTATGTTTTAATGATATTTTTAGGTCTCCTTTTTCAAGTTTTCTATTGTGGACTTCTCACCCCACTAGTTGTTAACATAGAAATTAGGACAGTTTAATTTTCCATTTTGGTTTTCTTAATTATGCAACTTAAAATTATTTTTCTTTTGTTTCCCCTCTATTTCGATTTCCATTTGCTTGGGGGCAAGCAAACTCTTAAGCATGGGGGAGTTTGATGACTAGCTTTTAGTCATCGTTTCTTGGTTAGTTTAGTTCAATTTTCTTATATTTTAATTATAGTTTCGTTGCATTTTATGGCTATTTTACTTTATGTTGTCATTTTAATATTGTTACTTTATGTTTATGAAAGTTTTATTTTTCTTTTGGTTTTTATATAAAAAAATTGATGTTTGTATTTTATGTTTGCTTTAGTTCCTATAAAATTAATGTTTGTTATATTGTATGTTGGTTATCTAAGGTTTGTTATTTATGTTATGTTAGGTTGTCATGTTGCTTTTATTTTATTTTGTTACCTCATGTGTGTCATAGTTTATGTTATTTTTATTTTTATTATTAACTAATTACTTGTTTTGTTGTAGGATGGTGCAACCCGACCTCATGCAAGCAGCCCCCCCTTGTGCTGGCCGAACTTCTACAAGCAGCCCCCCTTGTGTTGGCCGAAATTTACCATGCAAACCACCACCTTTGCATGGCATTTGGGCTGGCCGAAATTCCTCCTCCCTCCTCTCTCCTATTTTTCTTAAATGAAATCTCACTTCTCTCTCTCTCTTTTATTCCTCATACATCCCCCCATCTCCTCTTTATTTTCCTCTTTAAAATAATGCATTGAAGGTGGTCTCTCTCTTCCTTCCCCTCTCTCCCCATTAAATACATTCATCTCCCTTGCCCATGCTCATGGCCGAATTTCTCTTTGTCTTCCCCTCTCCTTTTCTTATTTCTAGAATCTTCCCCTCCATCTATAAAAGGAGCCTATGCTTCATGCTTTGAAAAGAACTTTTGGCAAGAGAGAGAGATAAAGAGAGAATTGTATTTTTGTTTTAGCTTTTCAAGTTTTGTAAGTTTTCTTTTAGAATATTGCAATCTTGTTCTTAGTATAATAGTATTGTCCTTTTTATTTCCTTGTACTTTTCTTCTTCAAATTAATGAAAATGTTCTCTTTTTACAATATTGTCGTTTCAATTTCCATTATGCGTAGCTAATTTTCCGTTAGCGTTTGATCAAGAGGATCCATGAAATGAGATGAGATTTCTTTTTATATCTTAGTTTTGCTTTTGTTTAAATTATTCTCGATCCTTCTTTGATTTATTTTTGCGTCGACTCCGTATTTCCGGTATACGGTAGTAGACCCTTGATCTCATTTCATAATAGTCGAGAGACTCATTGATTTGAAAGATCACTCAAAGAAGGAAGGAGTTGCACGCACCCCTAGAGATAGGATGACGTAAATCCTCCGGATTGGAGTCAAATCCAATAGTGCGGTTCACTTCGATAATGCGGCTTTAAACCTGTTTGTTTTACGAAGAGATTCGGAACAAACCGTCTATAAGTTAGGAGATTTAGTACTCTAGCGAGACTATCTCTCATTTTCGGAACCGCCACGGTCAAGAATTATTTTTGCAATCGTAGAACTAAATTTTACTACTCTCTTATCTCTTTTCATGGTGAATCTTTGATCAAACGCTATTTTCTTAATCTGATTTTATCATTTTAATATCGTCTTTATTATTGTCTTAAAAATTCTCAAAATCACCCAACACTCGTACGGTGGGATAATAGTAGAAAGCGTGAGTAGTAATACTTGATAGCCCCGTGTTTTAAATACGACCTTGATACTACAATTTGATAGGTACACTTGCCTCATCGGGTTGATAGTAAATTAATCACCAATGTCAATCATTACTTGGAGAGAATTCCTGCAAGAGTTTACATCGTGGTTCGTTCCGAGATCTGAGAAAAGGTTGCTGCACGATCAATTTCTTCATTTAGTTCAAGGAATTAAATCAGTACTGCAGTATGAAGCAGAATTTACAAAGTTAGGTTATTATGCCGACTCCTTAATTGCAACTGAAGAAGATAGGTGTCGTCAATTCCAGCAAGGTCTTCGCGATGAAATTCGTGCTCTTTTGGTACCTATGGATATCCTTGAGTATGGAAAATTAGTGGAAAGAGCCAGACTAGTTGAAATCGATGCAGAGAAATCTCGGTGGAGACGGGAACAAGCAAGAAAGCGATTTAGAGAAGGGTCGAATAAGGAAGTGATTGAAAATGTGAGTGAGCCACAGTGGAAAGAAAGGAAGATATCGCAAGCTGCACCTGCCGAAAGTAGCACTGCATCTCAGGCATCTCAGGTATCCGTAAAATGTGTAAAATGTGGAAAGACACATAAAGGAGAATGTCTCGCAGGCGTTTGTTTTATTGTCGTCAACCAGGACATAGGCGAGCTGATTGCCCGAAGTTGAATCAATCGAAGGAAGGTAGAGACGTTCCAAGACCTTCGCAACAAAAGCTATTCCAGATTGGAGCTGAATCATTAGCGTCCACTCCAGCACAAGAAGAAGCAGCTCCAGAAGAACGTCGTATCGAGCCCCGAGCAATGAATTTAGGTCAACCTTGGGAAGGACGGAAGGAAGGATGGAAGTGAAAGCATCTTTTACATTTTGTAGAAACTCGTATGTTGTATTATGTAATATGTCGAAGTTATGTCAGTAGACATCTTGTCTGTAAATAGTGTAAATCGAACTGCTTTTGAACTGCTTTTAAAATTATCTTTCAGTATAAACAATGTTCTTGTTTGACGTAATGTCAGTTTTGCTGTAATTTTCGAGGACGAAAATTTCTATTAGAAGGGAAGAGTTTGTAACGGCCTAAACGTTTAAGCGAAATTGAAAGAGACATAAATGAATAAAATTCCCGATGATGAAATAATAAGAAATCAGTGTCGAGATGACGCCGCACTTTAAGTTTTGAAGTTTGGAATTTCTCGATGATTTTGCGATGCTCGTTTCGTTTTAAGTTTCTTTTTATTTATTTCGTTTTGCTTGGTACGAATAATTTTGGGTATTTGAAGGTGACTGAAATAATTGGCACTTATTGGTACCGGGCTACTTGGGCTGCTGATAGCCTTCTTGATGTTGAAATTTTGATTAGGCTGAGTTAATATGGTTGTTGCTGATGTTTTGGGCTGGCTGAATTATTATGTTGTTAGAATTCTTATGGCTGCTGCTGCTGTATTATTGTTGGCTGGTTTTGAATAGATATTTATATATGTTACTTCTAAGGCGGTGGCTTTGGATGAGTCTGTAATGCGGTTGTCTCGACCTCTTATACTCCTCTTGTCGCTAACTTCAATTCATCGTGGTCTGGAGCTTTCGTCGGGCTGAGCAGCGCTAGGGTTTGTTTTCCTCTTTCCTCTTTCTGCTGGACGGCTCCTCCTCTTCTCGTCGACAGTGCTGGAAGAGTTCGTTTGAACTGTAGCTTGGCTCGTGTTGCTGTTGCTGCTGTTCTGGGCTGGTTCTTTGCTATTGGTTGGCAGTTTCAGCTCCAAACCTCCACTGTGAGCCTTATTCCTCTTCCCCTCTTCTCTCCTCTTCATAAAATCTTACATTTTGAGCATCTAATGCAGTTAGGGTTTCAGATTTGGGGCTTTTCATTTTGTTGGATTGGCCTTGTTTTTCCTTGAAATTGGGGGCTTTCTTCTTGTCACTTGTTGGCCGGCTAGGGTTGCTGCTTACAAATTTTATTTGGGGATTTTGATTAGCTGTTTTACATTCTTGTTGGAAAAGGAATTGGGTGTAATTGTTGGCTGTTAGTAGTGGCTAGCTGTTGGCATACTTGTGCCTTTGAAACTTTGATTTGGGGCTCTGCTTGTTTAGGCCGGCCAGCAGCTTTGCTTTTGGGTTGTTTCATAACTTTTTGTGGCTTTATTTAGAGAAGAGTGGGCTGCTGTTTGAGGTTCCTGTTTAGTGCTATTTTGATGGAGGAAACTCATTTGATAGCTGCCTTTTTGCTGGCTGATTTTATTTATGTTGTTCGGCTATGTTTGGAAGGAATTGTACCTTGATTTGAGCTGCTATTAACAGCACTTGGAGCTGTTGTTTCCGCAGCCCTTGGAGCTGTCAATGGCAGCAAAATTAGGGCTGTTTTTGCCCCTTAGAATGGGTTGTTTTCTCTTGGGATTTTGAGTGGTGCATGTTACCCCATTATTATTTGTGTTACATTTTCAGTGACTATTATCTTTGCCACCTTAGACAACTCCTATCGAGTCGTAGTTATAATCGTAGTAGGAAGTAGATCGTAACTAATTCGCGACGCAACCCTAAAGTAAATGATTTCATTGATACTGCAGTGGATGGCGTCCGGAGATAGACCCGATGAAAATCCTGGTACGATTAAAGGCAAAGGACATGTTGTGAGTACTTATTTCTTTAATTATGCATATCTTTGAATTATTTTGATAATACATATGATAGATTTTGATACATAAAGTATTTTCGTGAATGTGCATTGACATGAAATTGAAATTATTCGATTTTGAATCACTGATAAATCCAAGAATCGCTGGAAAATATTGAATTGACAATGAATAAGCGATGAATAATTCTGAGGGAAATATTTTAAATAAAACTACGACGTATTGAATAAGAAGATTGCATCGATGCATAAGAAAAATTTGAAATGATAAGGGTTAACGCAGTAGCCGTAGTGGGGGTGTGAATACGCTACGGCGGAATGTGTTCTTTTGAGATTTCTTTGAGGCCGTTGAAGGACAGAGGCCGTTGAAGGCTAAGAGGTCGTTGAAGACCAAGAAGTGATGAATCTACAGCAACCCTTATGATTTCCGAATTAAAGTAAACTAAAGATCAAACGAGAAATCTGCTTCAGAAAATGAAAACAAATTGAATGAGCTATAGTGCGAAAGAATATGAAATCTGATTCTGAAAGTGAGACTGAATTGCTGAAATGTTTGATACGAATGAATGAAATGACTGTTAATAAAATAGACCGAATACCAGAAATTGAAGAAAATAGTTATAGTACGAACACTGTAGTTACTGTTATTAATTATGCACTGAATATGAGTACCTTACTGTTATTGCTTATACGCTGAAATTGAAGATTTATGCATATTGCTACTGACGTTTGTTGCTTGCATGTACAGCAGTTAAAGAGGTATGTTACTCGCTTAGTCATATTCTTTATGACTAAACCCGTCGTGGTTTATCTTTTTAGGTAGCGGATGCGACTCCGAGTGCTCCGAGAAAAGCTAGACTGGCTCGAAATGAAGAACGAGCAAAGGTATGAGTTTAATTTATGTATTTTTATTGTACTCATATTTTACTATGCTGCGATAAATACTTACAAAGAGACTCAGATACAGAATTTCTGTGAGGTCTGGCTCGGGGCCTCACACTTACCTCCTCCCTTTTTCACCATTACCACATTAAAGACCCATCCAGGATACTGGATCTCTGATACAAACCCTGCTTGGAAGAGCTTGCCCACCTCCTCTCGTATGGGTCCTTCCATCTTGTCAGTTATGGCCCTCTTCTTTTGACGGATGGGGCGAGTGTCGGGATCGAGGTTGAGGCGATGGCAAGCCACATCCACATCCACATCAATCTCGGGCATCTCCGTGGCACTCCATGCGAAGACGTCCACATTCTCCTGGACGCAGGCCAGGATCTGCTTCTGCTCCTCCGGGCTGAGCTCTCCACTGATTTTGATTTTTTCCACCACCCCGGCCCGGGTGGTGACCTCGAGCTCCACGACCTCCTCCACGGCCTCCAGTCGGGACTGCTCCCCCCAAACTCCTTCTTTCTCCTCGCCCCAAGCCAACACTTCGGCCTCCTCCTCCTTCCTCTCTTCCCGAACCTCCATCAATTCTTCCACCCCTTCCTCCTGGGCTTCTCCTTCCTCCTCTTTCCTCTCCTTCTCCTCTTCGAGCCATGTCGGCTCCCCCATCTCCCGATCCCACTCTTCCACCTCGGCCATCCAATAGATGTTCACGACAGTCACATAACACTGTCGGGCTACCTTCGGGTCTCCCCTTATCCGGACTTGGACTCCTTCTGCCCTGAACTTGAGGCACTGGTGGAAAGTGGAGGGGACACAGCGGAACGCACTGATAAGTGGTCATCCGAATATGGCACTGTAGCTGCTGGGGGCATCCACTATGACAAGACGGCAATTCCTGGACTGCCCCCAAGACCACATGGAGTCACACTCCCCCTTCTACCTCCTTCCTCTCACCGGAGAACCCGAACAACGGGCCATCCGAGGCCAACACCCTCTTGCTCTCCACCTTCATGTCGTCAAACGCCTTCTTAAAGATGACGTTGACCGAGCTCCTGTTATCCACAAGGATCCGGGAGACGGCGAAGTTCTCGATCGCTGTCTGAATGACCAGCGCATCGCAGAAAGGGTCTTCGTGACTCGGCATGTCCTTTTGAGTGAACGAGATCTTCTCCGTTGGGGGCGATGCCAAGGACGTCAAAGCCACGCCATGACGGTAGATGGTGTGGAGGCTTGCCTTCCGGGTCGCCTCAATCCCTACCCCCATGGATCGCCCCGATCCCTCCTCGGGTCCCCACATCAACCCGGTCTTCACACCTCTCATCCTCCTTGTCCTGAGATAGGACCTCCTCAATCCTCACTTCCCGTTGCTCCCGCGGCGCCGGTGCTCTGGCTTCATTCATCTACAAGAACTCCGGGCAGGTGGCTGTCGCGTGACCTTCCTCCCTGTGGAAGTCACAATATGGCAACGCCGCCCCCTCCTCTCGACCTCTCCCGCTCCATTCCTCCTCCTAGGAGCGGCTCCCCCGGCTCCGGCTCCCCTTCCCCTGCAAGGTCTCCCCCGATCGACCGCCATCGCCTGCTGAGGCGGGTGGGGGTGAGGTGGCCTCGGGCCCTGCCTCCACCCTAGTTGATGGGGTCTTCCTTGGCCACCTTGGAAGTTGCCCCCTCCCTGGGCCCTGCCTCCCTCTTCCTGCTGCCTCCCCCCACCTCTGGGGCTCTTGACTCCTCTCTTCTCCTTGGATCTGGATGCTTGACCTTCGGCTCGCTCAGCCGTGCCAACCTTTTCATGAACTCGGGGTTTGCTGCCTCCCCCTCTATCTCCTCTGCCGCTCTCTCCATCAGCTCCTCGAAAGACAAAGGAGCCCTCCTCTTGAGGTCCATCTTGAAGAACCCCTCTCGCAGCCCCACTATGAAGGCAAGCTGGAGAGTGTACCCTGACACCTCCTGGAACCGATCCACGTAATGAGCTAGCGACTCCCCTTGCCTCTGCTTGATGCTGAAGAGGGCCTCGGGGTCCTTCTTCCTCCTCTTCGTGGTTGAGAAGCGCGGCAGGAAGCCGCGACGCAAATCCTCGAAAGCATATATCGACCAAGAGGGCAACTGGTGGAACCAGTCCCTTGCTTTCTCCTTTAGGGTGGTGGCGAAGAGTTGACACTTGAAAGCGTCCGACATAGGTCTGATAGAGACCATGTCTTCGAACCACTGCAGGTGCTGAGTGGGGTCATCCTTGCCGATATACTGAGTCATGGCCGGCTTGCTGAACCCCTCGGGGAGTGGTGTCGAGAGCACCAACTCGCAGAAGGGACTCCCCCCTTCGCACTCCTGACCTGCTCCACTCGCCCCGCGAGCTCCCCGGGCGAACCGGGTCCTAGCCTCACGCTCGCTGAGGGGCCACTCGCTGGGATCCCACTGACTGGGATCCCTCCTCCTGGGACGGCGCTCGCCTGGACCCCACCCGCACTCGCCGGGCTGGGGAAGAGCTCCCGCCCCGCTAGATCTCGCTCCGGCACCTGGGACATTGCCTCCTTTCCTGGCCTCTGCCCCGGGGCGTGCTCGCCTACTCCAGCTGGAGGGGCCACTTGGGGCGCAGGGGTTGCAAGACCCCCAAGGGCCATGGCGAGGGCGCACTGGAAGGCCCCGAGCAGATCCCTCTTGAGGTCGGCCAGCATTTCCACCGTTGCTGGCGCGCCGGGGTGCGGCGAGCCGCCCAAATCCTCCTCTCGCTGGTTGTCTCCAGCCATCTCTTCCTTAGAGCTTTCTTGAACCAGCTGCACTCCACGCTCATCGCACCAAAAATGTTGAAACCAGGACTTGGCTTCTTTGTGGAGCTCGGCCCCTCAACAAGTTGAGGGGCAGCTGGCGCTTACTGATTCCTTGGAAGGAACCGACCGGAGACTCGGAACTAAACACAGAACCTTGGTCGCAGCGAGGAGGTCTCACCACACACCTGGAAGATCTTTGAGCGCTTCCCCTCCCAATCCAAAGCTGAGACTGGGCACCTTGGAGAGCCTGAGAGCTAAGCCAAAATCACCTAGGGAGAAAGAAGCTCAGAGAACTGAGATTGGAATCCTCTCTCCCAAGGTGCCCTTCAAGGTCTATTTATAGTTTTTCAAGTCTGGTCTGCTAATAGAGGGATTCTGCCTTACATTCTTGCTATACGCAGCCTAAAATGGTCTGCCAACAGCCAAACTCCGCTGTTTGGAGGCGCTAACTGCAGACCATCAGGAGTTTTTGGGAAAAACGATCATGAACCTTTTCTGGGCGAGCTGCCCATAAGGGCCTCTCTCGCGAACTGAGAGGCTCGGCTCGCTCACCTTCCTGCGAGCGACCGACGAGGACCTGACCCGCTCAGCCTCACGCGAGCGGCCGGTGAGAGCCCAGCTCGCCTGACCCCCTGGCTCCCTCGCCTTCTTACTCTTTTCGCCTGTTGGATCCTTTGTCTCTGCTCACCCCCTGGCGGACATCGGGGCTGTACACCAACAATTGAGAAGATCCATTATGAACTCATCTTCTCTTTCGGAAGATAAAGATGGCGATTCATTGAATTAGGGTCAAATCATATTGGTTTTCAACCATATAATCGAGCATTTTGAAAGAGCATACAAAAATCAAAACCAAACTGCCAAAAACCGATCAAAAACCGAACCGACTACGAACCGAACCAATCGGGTTCGGTTCGGGGTCAGTTTGGACCTACCGAAATCCAAAGGTTGTCAGTTCGATTTTGGTTTCATGTCCAAACCGAACCGCCTGCACCCCTACCGACCCTAGCTTCGAGGTACTTGCCCTAAATCCATCGTTTATTACGAGATGAAAAATGGAGTGTCAATAGGTGCATGGGCCGCTCTGGTTATTAGTCCCGCTGGATTATTTTGACCCTAGATGCCGATTATGTCTTGGTAAACCCTTCTTGGGTGTTGCCACATCAATTTTTGATGATGAGACATGATTAGGGGCCCAAACATCATTTTACCCTTATCTCGATTTGTCTCGGGATATTTTTCCTTCTTAAACCCAAAATGACTTAATGTAACTAGGTTTATGTCATGAGGACTTGAATATGGCTTAACATACCGATGTGACTCTGTTGACTTTGTATGTTTATTTGCCCTTTTTGGCGCGGCTTATTTGCTCCGATGAGTTTGGTCAAAAACGCCATTATCATAGATTTTATGTTTGGCAAGACAAAGGTTATGACCGCTACCGAGAAAATAAACTAATTTTGAGCATAGAAAGCATGAATTTTTTTAGGTTAGGTCGGGCGTTCACGAACGACGGTTCATGACCACAGCGTTCACGACTGTCACCACCGCGCCAAACGAAGCCCAAGTCTACTCACGTTGTTCTCTGAACAGTCACGTGGTCCATGTTAGAAAATTTCAATGTCATGAGCGCCAACGAGAGTTGGCTACATTTCACACTTGATGGTTTTAGGCTTGGGGAATTTCTATTCTCTATTTTTGCATTCATTTCGACCTTGCTCCCATACTACCACACTACAGAGTATTTTCTTAACACATAAATCTATAGTACGCTTATTTAGGCCTAAAACATTGTGTTGTATTCCTATCTTAAGCTCTGTTTGGCAAGACGGTGACGGACGTGAACGCGGTGGTAAAATCGTCATTCGTGAACGGGCACCTAAGGAACTTCATCCATTTTCTTAGGTGGGCGTTCATGAATGACGATTTTACCACCGCATTCATGACCGCCACCACTATACCAAACAGAGCCTTAGTTGTGGAGGTGGATGACCCATATTTGCCCGGTTTGTTACACCGAGTGAATCATGTGTTACTGCTACAAATGAATAAAGCTATATATTATATCAACGTATGGTACAACAACACTCAAGCCTTTATCCCACTATAGTGGGGTCGGCTATATGGACCCTTTGTCGCCATTGCGCCCTATCTTTAATTATAGTATCACTAATGCCTAGTGACTAAACTCTCACAACGCCTAACAGGTGCCTCTAATGGTCTCCCATGTACATGTCTGAACCATTTTAATCGATCTTCTCGCATCTTCTCTACAATTGGTGTCACTCCTGTCTTATCCCTGATACATTCATTCCTAATTTTATCCAGTCTCGTGTGACCACACATCCACCTAAGCATTCTCATCTCCGCAACTCCCATTTTTTGCTCATGTACACCATTCACTGCCCAACACTCAGAACTGTAGAGCATTGTTGGTCTAATTGCAGTACGATAAAACTTGCCTTTAAGTTTTAATGGTACTTTACGATCACATAAGATCCCAGACGCGCCTGTCCACTTCAACCAACCTGCTTGGATTCTATGTATCACATCTTTATCTACACCTCCATCATTTTGAATTATCGATCTCAGATATTTAAAGCACTCACTGCGGGAAATATCTTTGTCACCCAATTTAATGACGGAGTCATCCGACCTTCTTGCACTACTACATTTAAACTCTATATACTCCATCTTTGTCCTGCTCAACCTAAAACCCTTCTTTTCTAAAGTGTCTCGCCAAGATTCAAGTTTCGCGTTTACACCCTCATGCGTCTCATCGACCAAAACAATATCATCTGCAAATAATAAACACCAAGGTATTGCTTGTTGGATATGTCCAGTGAGCTCATCTAAGATAAGGGTAAAGAGATAAGGGCTTAAAGCTGACCCTTGATGTAAGCCAACATCGATAGGGAATTCCTGTGTTAATCCTCCAGTTGTCCTCACCAGATAGCCAACACTTAATTACGTTCGATAGGGAATTCCTGTGTTAATTCCTGTGTTCATTGTTATCTATGTTGCGTTGTCAAATTTTCTCCTGGTATGACTTTGCAATCCTTACAAATCTTTTTATCCATTTTACGAGTCATATAATAATCAATTTGTGACTTATTTTGTCCGCTCTTGAACGTAATTAAGTGTTCTTCCCTCTTCATGTAGAACGTATTTGTCACAATTAGCTCATGTGATATGGTAAAGTCTAGAATGGTTCTTCCTTCTTCATTTTTTTCTCCATACTCAAATCCTCCACGAACATCTGTATAATCCGTATTTTTCTTCCTTACATGTTCATTTAAGTCTCCTCCAATGAAAATTTTCTCACTTTGTGGGATTTCTCTTACCAAATCATCTAAGTCTTCCCAAAATTATACTTTAATAGCTTCACTTAATCCTACTTGTGGCGCACAAGCACTAATTACATTAATAGTTTCTTTTCCTACGATTAATTTAAGAGCTAAGATCCTATCACATTTTCTGCTTACCCCAACAACTTCATCCCTCCAAGTAGTATCTACAACAATACATACTTCATTGCTGTTTTATTTTTTCCTGTGTACCATAATTTAAAACCCGAATTATCTAGAAATTTAGCTTTCTCACCCACTCATTTAGTCTCTTGCAGACATAAATATTTATCCTTCTCATTATCATTGTATCCACTACTTTCATCATTTTTCCCGTTAACGTACCTATATTCCAACTTTCAAATCTAAGTCGATCACAAATTCTACGATCTACTTTTCTCGGAAGCCTAATATGTGAATGTCTAATATGCGAGGGCGCTTGCATATTTAACACTACACCCAAGTCCTCTTGGAGGTGCAGCGGTCCTCGCCAAGACGCCGCATTCGGACCATACGACGAGTACTCTTGCCTATTTAACACTACACCCAAGTCCTGAAGATGTAGCGGTCCTTTCCAAGACGCCGCATTCGGACCATACCACGCATTCCTTATGGGAAACAACCTAGCTTTAACACAATTTCTCAAAAGATCCATATTCATAAGGATGACTAAATTTTACGCTGGCCGTCTAGCTAACACAACCCTCACCATTTATCAACATATGGTGTACTAGAAAAATGATTTGAAGTGATAATTTATGGATAAGGTTTTTGTGTGTTATAAGTTGTGCAAGCATTATCATAGTACTATGGTAGTATACTTACATTAGGTCATTACAGTATTGGTTAATTATACTATCAAGCTCCTGCTAAGTGTATTTCACGCACACGAGGCAGAGTAGCGAGGGATGCTGGACAAGTGGCTGCTGACGAGATTTAGAGGCCCCCGCATTAGAGGGTAGGGCAACAAGCGATTCGGTTTGGTTTGGACCTAAACCGAAACCAAACCAATGTGTCAATTTGGTTCATTTCGGTTTGATTTTTTGTCAATTTTCAATTCTCTTTTATAATTTTAGAAGAAATGAAGACTGGTTGATACAGTAACTCCATCTTATTTATATATATATATATATATATATTAAAAATGAACTAATATTTACTCAAGCGACATAGCTTTACTCAAGCATGATCCTCGAATAAACTAAAGCATCATTTTCAAAAGTTATAGCTGTAGTTCCAATCATGATAAAAACATCCCCCAAAACGCACAAATGCATGCTTGTGTTCGGCGAAAAAATTTCTCAAAGCACAATAACCACAAAGACTTCTATATATAGAATTTTCAAGTCTTTAGACTATTCACAAGTCATAAAATTCAGTCCATCAATCATATAACATCAGCTTCTACATTAATAGCAGCTCCACCAATAGATTATAACTCAGGCGACATAGCTTTACTCACAGGCAGCACACATGTTACACAAGCTAAATTAATGTAGGAATTTCTGAACTGGAGAAAAGACGAATTTAATAGAAGAAGATCCAACCGTTTAAGGATTCAGCGTTCGAATGCTGCACGAGAATGTCGGTGAAATGATCAGCCGTAGCAGCGGATGGGATCGCTGCAGCCTTTCGAGGCGGATTGCTGGAAGCCGAAGCGGCCCCCTTTTTCGAGGTACTGCTGATGGTACTCCTCGGCCCTGTAGAATTTCTTCGCCGGAAGGATTTCGGTTACGATCTTCCGGCCCAGGTTCTTCTGGTGCCTCTCTAAGGACTCCTTGGCGGTCTCTTCCTGCTCGGGCGTGTAGTAGTATATCCCGGAGCGATATTGAGATCCGACGTCATTGCCCTGCACGATTAAACTGTATAGAATCATCACATTGAAAAAAGAGAGGAATAGGGATGATGCTTCAGAAAATTTTCTATCAGTCCGCGGCCTGGATCATCAAAAAAATTCATTTTTCAATCAAATGAGTTAAAAAAGAAAATGCAATTACAAATATGTAAGAAAAGTTTCAATTTGGTGTCTGCGTTTATTTTTTATTTAGATGTAAAAATTAAAGGCATGTTTTACCGTACTGCAATTAGGCCAACATTGCTCTACGGTTCTCAGTGTTGGGCAGTTAATGGTGTACATGAGCAAAAAATGGGAGTTGCGGAGATGAGAATGCTTAGGTGGATGTGTGGTCACACGAGACTGGATAAAATTAGGAATGAATGTATCAAGGATAGACAGAAGTGGCGCCAATTGTAGAGAAGATGCGAGAAGCTCGTTTAAGATGGTTCGGACATGTACATAGGAGACCATTAGAGGCACCTGTTAGGCGTTGTGAGAGTTTAGTCACTAGATGTTAAACGGGGGGAGGGGTAGACCAAAAATGACTTGGAATGAAACTATAAGGAAATCATATGATGTACTTAGGTATTAATGAGGCTATGATTAAAGATAGGGCGCAATGGCGACAAAGGATCCATATAGCCGACCTCACTATGGTGGGATAAAGGCTTGAGTGTTGTTGTTGTAGATGTAAAAATTAAAGCAATTAATTTCATTCAAGAGAAGTTTACATACAAAAAAATGACCAAAAAGGAATCAAAATGACACTATGGGAAAAATACTCACTGTATGAATTTTAAACCCTAAAACATGAGAGTACAAATATGTTAAATGTAGAGCCGATGTTTATAAAGTACGATAGGGAAAAATACTCCATTGTTGGCGCATTCTGAATGAGAAAATATTGTCAGTTGAAAGGGCTGCGCGCGCAGTGACCGAGCGTACACGCAATTACGCTCAGATGTGGGTAATTTTTCTTTCTCACTGATCATGCAAACCTCTCTTACTCACCCGACTTTTTCTCATTCAGAGATCTCATGGCATGTCACCATAATTATTACAGAATCTGCTTCATCATTCTATCACTATAATAACAAATAAATTGTGGTGACAGTCCATTGTCCAAACAAGAAGGTATGGTACAGAATACATATCTTGTCCAAATAAATTATTGGTCTACATCGCTGACATTATTTTCACCGGCGGCGATGTCATAGATATCCCCATCCACAGTCAAGAAGCATACGCCTAGAAATTCTTAGACGAAGGATCGTGTTTGTTGTGGGCCTCCTGTGGGCTGTGACGTAATCGGAAGCTTTGTCGGAGTGGTTGTTAGAGGTAGCGCGTGTGGCGGGGATGCTAGAGATACAAGGGGAGTCGTCTGAATGGTGCTGAGCTCGACCAACAGGATGTGACACGGAAGTGTGGCTCAGAGAAGGGTATAGAAATTTGTGAGGTGGGTTATCCGGTTCCTTAATTTCTGTCTAGAACAACTCTGACGAAGATAAGTAAAAATAGAAAACTGTTATTTATTGCGGAGAAATTCAATAGCCTTACAACCTGGCAAATCGTCTCAAATCAAGCTTGGGTAGACTGCTTAAGGACATAGATTTTTTACAAACAACAAAAGAAGCTCCGCCGTAGTTTCGTACACCAGCAGGATGTCGTATGGATACATTCTCAATCAAATAACTTATAATAAAGACATTTTGATGTTGACACAACTTCCAGCAATGATCGACGACAAGAGAGACCAGAACTCGAATTGTATTAAGGCCTGACAACTAGCTAGGAAGTCTCCATATAATCACATTCGCGTATCTCACCCTCCCATCGTAAAATTAACCGCCTTAAACCCTGAAGGAGTAAAATTTGGCCTCCTCACTTCAGTGCGAAATTATTTAGTACGGGTGAGGAATCATGATTCAAGGAGGTAGATGCATAGAATGTGGTTAGTTTTTTACTATAATAACTTTACTGAAACAACTTTCCCAACTTTTCCATCAAGATTTTGGGTGGAATTTTCTTATGTTATCTTTTTCGGAACTTGAATAGGAACTGGCGAAATTTGTTTCTTACCATTGTTCGTCGAGTAGTTGCTGGAGTCTTCCCCCTGGCGGACTTCTTCTGGCACCAAATATTAATATTGTAGTTTATGTTGAATTTCAGGTGCCGATTAGTTTTCCTACTTGAATAGGGGTTTGTGGCCTCCTTGTCTCTTGGCTGGGCAAATAGCCAAGAGCCTAAGATGCCGATGTCTGCAAGCATCAACTACATTATATTTCATTTCAATCTCCAGATTAAAAGAAAGTTCCTCTAATAAGCATAAGGTGATTTCAGATTCAAAATCTCAATCAGAAGATATGCATAAAATGCTTTCAATGCATGAATTGATTGCTTCAGATACAAGAAAGTTCCTCTAATAAGCATAATGTGGTTTTTCATAATTAAAATTTCAATCAAAAGATATGAAACAAAATTCTTTCTATACGCATAGATTGATGGAGAAAAATAAGAAAACATGAACCGTGGCTTGCTTGACAAAAGGTTGATAGAAAGATGGCGGACACATTGACGCAGGATGGAGAGAGGAGTGCTCTAGAGGGCCCATCCTCCGGGTGCTTGGCGGGTGTGTCTCCCAAGTGTATCTTTTATTTTCATGTTATGCAAACTACTGTTTGTGTTTTTCGTTCTTGATACGGCTACCACATATCAATTGGTCCAACCTACCGCTCTCCGCCCGCCACTTGAGCCGCCGGAAACCACCTATCTTCCATTTTCCCCGCCATGGCCCCCATTGCAGTTTCGTTACAGACTTGCTGCGATCGTCGAGGCGAGGCCATGCCTTCCTCGCCGCCGCACAAGAGCTTCATCGCCAGCTCCTCGCACAAGCGCACGTCCCACCACTGTGCCCTAGCCCCGATGGGATGCCGACCCACACCCTGCACACCGGCGTTCCAGTCCAGTGGCAGCCAACCCACCGCATACATCAGCCGCTCGGCATGGGCACCCGAGCTCCGGGATTTTTCTCCGTTGTAGCCAACCCAAATGAGCTTTTCGAGCCAATCACAACCACTCTCTTCTCTACCGCAAACAAAGAACGAGGCGCGTCGGCTCTGCCACAGACGGTCCCGGCACCCCCTTCGTTACCCCTTTACCCATCACCCACGCTGCCAACCTTCCCGTTTTCTCCCTCGCTGTTTCACTCTTCCCCACCGACGCTATCCCTCCAAGGTCTGTCGTTTCCCAACCGTACCCGAGTCGCAGGCTTCAACGCCTCCTCCTCCCCCTCCATCGTGGTCCGTCTCACCTCCCAACAATTTTGCCATGCCGTTGCAACCATTCATGTTCCCCGTACCTCTGCGCAAGCCTCTTTTTCCCTCTCCTGCCACACCATTCTCGCGCCCCACGCCTTGTTGTTTCCCGTTCCCTTCCAACTGCTTTTTTCAACACAGGTGGGCCCCCCTCACCCATCTCTCATTTAGTACAAGGAAAAAACTGCAGCCCGGTCTCCACGCCCATGCTATTTCGATGCCTACTTGTGCCTTCACATACCCCTATGGTCCATGTCTCAGCGTCCTCACGTCTATTTCCTTTCATCAGCCACTTACTCCTCTTCTCAGGGGCCACTCCACCTCCCCACTACATACTTCTTTTTTAATGTCCGTTATTGACTACTCTCCGCCGTCTTTTTCAGATTCGCTCCTGCATCAATTAACATCCGCTCCTCCAATTTTTCAGGCAGTTATTATCAAGCATAAATTCACCAATGGCCCCAACAACTTCGTTTCACTTCTTTTCAGCCCGTTTCAACTCCACCCGAGATCGTGGCCCAACTGGTGTGTTCTGGTCATTGTGGCAGCCTGCACGTCAGCGCCACCTCGCACGTCCTTAAGGACAAGGTCAATTTTCAATCCAGGGGTGTTGATACATATACAACTTGAACATGCGCGCTCGGACGTTCGTCCTCACTACACGAGAGCTCTTCCGGAGATGCGGCGACTTTTATGAATTACCTTATATTTCATAATTAATTATGTAATTGTCCTTGATGTATTTCGTCATGTAGTGTCCTTGTCCTGTAGTGGGGTCTTCTATATAAGGATCCCCTTAGGTGGTGAGATTTTATCTTTGCAGTCTTAAGAGTCTTGGACTCTCTTTGGAGAGAGGAGTGCTCTGGAGGACCCAACCTCTGGGTGCTTGGCGGGAGCGTACCTCCTGAGTGTATCTTTATTTTAATGTTATGCAAGCTACTGTTCGTGTTTTCGTTCTTGATACGGTAGGGCCCCCATGTATCACGATGGTAGGCGAGACGGAAGAGGAGTGAAGGAACAGAGGGGATGTTGTAAGGAGATGATCGGATGACGACACGATCAGGTGAGGACAATGATGGATCTGGCGACTGTAGGGAGGTGAGAGGTTGCGGTTGTGACTGAGGGTATGGGGCGATGAGATTGAGTGAGGATGATGAGGGATAGGGTACTGGGGCAGACCTAGGAGTCGTCACATAGGAACTTACGGAGTCGGCACCGTGAGGAGCACCAACGACTCTGAAATCGAAACCAAAGCGTAATGCCCTCACCTCAAGCGTACACACAAATAAATAGATAATGGGAACTAGGGCAACCAATATGGACGGCTCATAAGGCGCGTTCATATTGGTTGTGATCAACACTAAATCAAACACAAAATAAATAAATTGATACATAAACAACCATCCGAACGCATCTGTGGACTTGAATCATCCGAATGAGGACCAAATCAATGCCTCTTGCGAGGGTACATGTCAGTGGGCCATCGGGACCGTTCATCTCCAACAACTCACCTAGCTTAAAAGCTCCTCAAGTATGATATCTGTGTAGTCATCCAGCATATGACAGACGTCCGAATCAGTAATACTCGCATCAATAGGGTCCTCAAAATATAAGGTACCATCTACAACATACACGATCCCCGAATTCAGACTCTCTCTCTCGAACTCACTTCTCCTCAATACATGTAGTGGCTTGGAGGAGCCCATGCCAATAGATGATTCGACCCCACCCTTGGATGGTTCCTTGGGTTGGGTCGAAGGGAGAGTGATCTTTCAACCCATATGGAGGAAAACACACGTGTTAGAACAATCATAACACATGGTATCGCGATCATACAACCAGGGTCGTCCTAATAGAACGTGCTCTACGACCATCAGATGATGTGTCACCATAATAGAACGTGCGCTACGACCATCAAAATGATGTCTGATGTAGACCGGAGTTCTCGATTCAATTTTAGATAAAAAAAACTCAGTGAAGGTTAGGAAAAAATCGACTCGGAGTTTGTTACGCTCTCAATCTCAGGGCAGACAAATTTTCTTTAGAATTATTATTCAAAATTTGAGAGGGAAATTCTTTTGTGCTCGCGGGTTAAGCTTTGCACAAATCGAAAGTTCCACAGACAAGATTTGCATAAAATATTTTATGGAAGAAATAACGGAAATTTCAATAATTAGGGAGCTTTAGACAAGCTCAACATTATTTAAGTGACTGCATAAAAATATCGTAATGAAAATTAAGCAAGATGGAGTGTACCAAACACGCACTCGGACGCAATTAAGGAGTTGACTCACTCAAGCTCGAAGAGTCATTGTGAGATACGGCTAAATTCAACAGGGCACACTGGAGGCATTCACGGGAGTCCACATCGCCTCTGGGACGAACATCGATCCAAGCATGGAGTATCGTCGTGGTCGACGGGGCTTATGGGATTCAACGGCATCTGGAGCAGGAGGGCTGGAGTTCGCGATGTCGGCAGGTCGCTGCTGGGCTTCACGAGAAATCAGAACAGGGGCGTTGGGCTCGCAGAAATGTCGTCGCGAGGGATTCTACCGTCGGAAAGAGTGTCGAGGTCGACGACGATAGAATCGCGGGTGAGGCAGTCGACAGACGCCGCAGTTCGCCGGAGAACTGGAGGAAACCTTGTATTGCAGAGCTGGTGTCGCCAGGGGGGTCGAGAATGATTGCGTCAGTCGGCCGACAGAGGGGAACGAGAAGGGACTCGTTTCCTCTGTAATTTTGGCCTCCCTTTGTTTTGTTTTGTTTTTATTTATTTATAACCTAAAGAGGCTCATACTCTTTTTAGGCATAATTTGATTTGTTGATTGCTAAAATGATTCTTCATTTCCAAAGTTATATTATTCTCCTTGATTATCAATTGATATCCTCCGTCTTTATTTTATTTGTTATTTAAATAATTAGAGCTTGCCTTTTTCTCCTAAACTATCCTAAATTACCGGACTTCTTTATTCATAGTCTTACTGGACGGTCAAAAAAAAAAACTTACTGGACGGTCAACCCAGTAAGTTGTCGTCAAATGGAAAATATGCGCGCGCGCGAAAACAACATAATAATATAATGCCGACAATAATATATATATATGAAAATACTAAGGTTTGTCGCCGGATGCGACCTTGGCTGCATCAATGCCGCACCAAACTCTGTCCTGGAGAGACGCTAGACGTATAAGAACTAGACAACATTGGGTGACCTGAATAGTGGTCTTGTCCACCCAAAGGACTCAATAGGGATGTTGATATGGTTCCTCCGCAATCTTAATACGCTCTAGACCCATTGTCCTTTCTGCCGACAATGTTCACGCAACTACAATTATCAATAGCAAGCTTGCAGAGGCTGCTTGCGCGTCACCAGTCCACCGTATGCGGGGTGTGCAGAAGGCGCCGAATGACTCCTAGCTCTAGCGATCTCAATTTACCACCAAATACTCACCTTAAAAGGTTGGCTCGGTTATTTAAAAATTCAATTAAACTGACCCATTTCAATATCAACCTATTCAAATATCAGTTAATAAATTAATGACTGCAGGTTTTATCACATTACACTGCAGATTTTGAATACCTGAACTAAAGCCAAAGCTCAAAATTGACAATCACTTACTGTCAATGGGTATTCATAGAATTATTATATGAAGAAAGATTATCTATAACTATTTATAAATAATGATGACGATATACCATCAAAATATGAGGATCAATCAATTTTTGTAATCATCATCATAACACTAGAAGCACACAATCCCGCGGCAACAATCTCTCGTTTCCATCCCAATCCTGATGCAGGACAGACGTCACACCTGCATGCCACCCTGGAGTCCCACCAGGCGGCCCACCCGGGAATCCACCAGAGCGGATTTATCAAGGTTGCAGCCGGTACACCCCAACCCGTCTCTGGCACCCAGGGCGCAGAGCGAGTTGCTGAGGCCGGGGATCGAACACTCGACCTCCTCGATAAAGAGTCTGCCGATATCCATGGCTAATTCATTTTCTTGATTATTACATTGAGTGAGTTGGATTTATATCACAAAAATAATTACAAGCTGAAGCAATGCGTTCAATAATAATAAAAAAACTCACTTTTTAATTCAGAAGTTTGGGCTATCATGTTTGTTATAATAAAATGATAAACTCACTTTTTTTCTTTTTTCTTTCATTCTGGTCATGATTTCAGATCAATTGTTGTACTCCATAACAATTATAATCGAATCAATGATCTTGAACTACATCGAGCTTCAAATTACAGTGGATAGAGGATCAAACGCACATAGACAATGCTAGCACTTCCACGATGCTGGAACCTAGCAACAACAATCCACTTCCTCCCTCCAATATGGTTAGTTCACATTTTGATTTGATTTTTCATTTAGTTATTTATTTAGTACTTCATTTTAATCAAAAACAATGCTCTCTTTAAGATTTATTTAAGCTCGATGATTCCAATGGAGGCTGGTCGCACAGGTTTCTGCTGGTCTCTCACATCCACTCCCGAAATTAAACGTCAATCTAGGGTTCGAACTTTATGCTTTGACAATTCTCACCCTCCCAGTGACATAGCGGCACGAACTGGGAACAAGATTTAGCTATGTATTCCAGTTCATTATTGAACAATTCGAAATCTTCCATAATCATATGCCGCTCCTTCAAGCTCTCAAAATCCCCAAATTTACATTAGTGCTTCAACCAAAATACCCATTAAACCCTACTGCAACAGTAAATGATCTAAAATTCACCCACCTGACTCCGAAGCCAACAATTGAAGGAACAAAATAGTGAAATTACCTGACGATTGAGCGTGGTGGGGTCGTGGCGAACCCAGAAGACGTCAAGCAGATCCTCATACCGGCACGAACTGGGATCATACTGCATGCGGACAACCTCGGCATGCTTAGTCGCCCCCGTGCACACATCTTCGTACGTCGGATTATGCGTCAGCCCCTGGCTGTATCCAACCTCCGTCTTCGTAACGCCAGGAACCCTCTGGAAAGCGAGCTCCACGCCCCAGAAGCACCCTGCGCCGAACTGCGCAAACTGCTGCCCAGGCGCCGGGACGTCATCGTCCGGACCTTGAGCAATCGCAGCCGACGAAGCATCCATGGATGATATCCCGGTGCGGTTGCCGAACACTAACCCTAGTTTCCCCAGCCAACTCATTGAGGGCGGGGATCGGCGTAATGGGAAGGAAGATAATGAAGATGAAAGGAGGTTGTGTTTCTGGAGAAAGATGGCGGGGAATCGCCGGGCGTGGGGGAAGCGGGAGAGGGGAGACGAGACGAGAGAGAGATGAGTGATCGAAGGCGAAACCGCTGGTAAGATCAGGTTCATCGTTTCGTGAAAGAGAAGCAACGCATAGAAAATAGAAAACAGAGGAGGCTGGCAGTTGGTGAAATCCACTGGAGTTCGCTCACCTGAGTATGATTACCGCCCGTATAATCATGTGTGTTGTACCTTACATCTATCTATACTATATTTTTTGGAGGCCCAATGTGTAACCGTGAGGACCATCAAAAGACTCATGGTCGTCCGATAAACAATGATTAATTTTCCGCTGCCCTACTTCTGCCTACTGAACCATTTACAACGTGAAATTACAATTTTAGTCTTAAGTTTATTGAAAAGTGGGTCATACGACCCGAATTTTAATTTCGCAAAAATTATGAACAGTGGAATTGAACATCAGTTCCCACTATGACAATAAAAAATGATAACCATCACAAAATCTATTTTTTGTTAATTGCCGCCTTCTTTGAAGCAGTTGACGCCTCACCTCATGAAGAGAAGAGGCACGAGAAGATGGAGAGTAAAAGAAAGAGAAGGATGACCTCTACTCAGTCCTGCGCGAAACTTGCCGGAGAAGTCGAGGTTAGCCCGGAGGGGGAGTGCTACTAGAAAAGGTCGTCCCTGCTTTGAAACTCACTCCGCTAGAGGATGACCCCTCGATAATTCATTTTTGTCGCATCAACGAGGTATCTCTCTAGCTCGTCATCAATTCAAAATTTCATAACCGATCATGATTGCATTTTGCAGACCTATGATAAAATGTATTTGATGCCGTCCCCGACTTGACTAACAAGGACTACCTCTTCTCTGAGGTCACTTACGATGGTGCCCCACTATCTGGGGGAGACTAGGACACAAGTTTTTCTCTAGGTAGGTGAGTTGCCTTATAAAATTGATAACCCTTTCTATGAGAGACAGCGAATTAACGATCTTTACCCCTTTTATTCCATCATAGATTCAACCACCGAGGTTGAGTGGTGGGGACATGGACGAAGTTTCCGTTAGAGCCTGCTATGGAGACAGCGCAACTCACTGGAGAGGAGTCACGACCTCCCATTTCCAAATTCGGCGGATGTGAAGTCACTCCTCAACTTACACCCACTATGGAGGCGAGTTCAATCATCATACCACTGATAAGAGAACCGGCAGAGCAAACTCCACCGTTACAGCCGACTTTGCCACCTCGCTCCTCGAGAAGCCCTCCTTCGGATGTTACATAGGTCGCATCATCTAGTGAAGGACAAAAGTGTGTTGCAAAATAGACGCTTCACAGGTCACCTTCCCGCGGGAATGATTCTTTACTCTCAATTACCCAAGCGAACCCAACATGGGCTGGCACTTTCCCCCAAGGGTGATCTCCCTCGGTAGATCGCCCCCGACCGCGCAATCAACATGGCCACAACAATCGCGGCAAGCAGACCTTCGCAACCTTATCCTTTTTTGCAACTCAGTTCTTGCTCACGTCAATATGCATAGCTCATCGCTTCACATCTCGTTAAGAGTCCCCTAGTCGTTTGGACACTTCACGTCGCACAGACCCGACGGGGACTCACGTGGCTCTGGTAAGTCGCAACCACGAGAATCCACCACGTGATGACAAATATCTGCAAACTAACGAACACATGCTATCATGTAGGTGCAGTGCCTTCTATCTCCTCTAGTCCAGCTCGCCACTCTATGGTTTCCACGAGCATTGTGAGTACCTCGGGACCTGGAGGCTCCTTCGTGCGAGTATCAGTCCTGCCTGCACACCTATGCGACTGCTCTGGAATCTCTGCGAGGGCATTGGAGGGTTGTGTTCTCAACATCAGTGTGACCTCACTTGAGATCAGGATGACAAATATGGAGGCATTTAAAGAGTGTCTCGAAAGTTTGAAGGCCTGCTACTTCGACATCTTAAGACTGGAGAGCTGGAGTGTCATCAGAGACTCCTGGAGGATGACTTGTATAGGATAATTACATCTTCTAGGGTCCCAACAATTTGGTGCGGATTCTGGTGCACGTCCGTCGGGGTGAGGTAAATATAAATCAGGCCCAAGTGGAGTCCAAGAAGGCAATCGACTTGAGGCGGAAAGTTCGCCACGCTCTGATCCCTTCGTGTCGAGGCCCCGCTTTCCAACTTTAATATTTAAACTTACATAATGTTATAATTCATGAACATTTACTTTGTTTGTTTTTAAGATCTGATGTGATGTGATGAACCCTCTTTAATTTACTTGTTTTTAAGATCTGATGTGATGTGATGAACCCTCTTTAATTTACTCGCTCTTCTCATGTGATGTTTAATTCCCTCTTTTTCTATCGGTGTTTATGTTGTTTGTGGAAGTCGCCCATTGGCGAGGTGTATTCTTTTTGCAATTCACTCATAAGATTGTGCAGGTGCGAGCTCGTTGGCATCGATTTCGTGGAGTGACAGTTCATTGGAGAGCTAATGCGGGTGGTCACCACCTATAAATAGTGAGTCCCCACCTACCTATAATAGTAAATGTTCTCTTTTACTTAACATGTGGCTTCTGCTTGACGAGTTACAAGACGCGAGTTAACATAGTCATTTCTGACCTTCAACATGTGCGATGTCGAGTAGTTGTGCATTCCTTCCATTCCCGAAAGCACAAAACCTTCCCGGACTAAAGCAAACCATGATTGAGTTTGAGAATTTTAAAGCTCGTCATCTCCTGGTCGGATTCTCAGTGAGGATGGAGACTTCAGAAGAGAAGATAAATAAACATCGACTCGACGAGATCGCCTTATCGCTATCTCATTTTGACAATGGGTTTAGGCTTTCGCTGTGGCCTAAGAACTGCCAGATTCTGCACCACTATGACCTCATCCCCGCCCTAATCATCCCTAACAACGTGGCATCCATGGTGTCCTTTGCTTTCTTCCAGGAGGTGGGTATTGAATGAGATTTTCTAGCATGGTGGAAAAATTTCGCCATGAAAGCAACTACTGACGAGGTCGCCTACTTCAGTAGCAGCTTCATGAAGTAGAGGAGGCTTTTGAAAAAGATTCACCATTGGAACGATCGGGTGATCTTCGTTCGGGGTGAATTCAGGACGATTCCCTCAATCCTCGAGGTGAGGTATGCGACGACCTTCTGCACCCCATGGGTTAGGGAAAACACACATGAGTTATGCAAGTTTCTGTAGGAGCGGGAGTTCAACGTCATCAACTATCGATGGTGAGTCGACGAGCTCCCCTACATCGTGTAAGGTAAAGGTAACCACGCTGATCCAAAACTCCATCTTATTACGACAACCTCGGTGTGCAGCAATGTGCCGACACATTTCATTTTCCAGGGTTGTGAGTTCTTCCCTCCGCCCCTCTTTTGTGGGATAGGAGGTCACCTACTTCGACGGAGCTCGCTGGCCCGAGACACGTCCATAACCTAGTAGAGGTGGGGGCGAGCTCAGACAAGGGCAAGCGCCTTGAAGCCGCCAAGCCTCTTCCATCCTTGGGAAATCCGCTAAGAAGAGGCGGCGTAAGGAGTGTGCCAACAAGTGCATGCATGATGCCTCATTCGATGATCTGGCATTGCACCCCCTCGATGACATGGGCAGGGAGGGGTCTGACATCGCGAGCGAGCCCCTGGTCTTTTGGGAGGGAGACCAGAACAGGGTGAGACTTAGCTCTCACCTCCAGTCTTGGATCAAGGATAGTGAGCCGAACGACAACGCCTTCAATGTTGTGTTTGTACTCGGCGGATTTGACGACACTGAGATATTGGAGGACTCCTCTCCTCGTTACCTAGTGGACCAGGGCGCCATGAACCTGTTTTGATATCGTGAGCTATTCCATCGAACGAGAAGGGAAAACCTCAAGCTCACTACCAAGCTGACAAAGGCTGAGCAAGCTCTCGCTGAGTACAAGAAGGGTCGTGTCGAGGCTGAGAGAAAGCCTGCCAAGGCCAGCGAGGCCAAGGATAGTGCAAACGTCAACATCCTGGTAACCTCCAAACACTTCTTGTGTGTTGTTTAAGTCCCTTCTGGGGAATATTGACTTTGCCCGTAATGCACAGAAGGCTCAAATCCTGGCATCGCGGCAGGTCTCACAGGACAAGCAGGTCTTGGCCGACTACCAGAGGCAGCTAGAGGTAGGGTTGCTCACAAATAGTATAGTTCGTGAATAGTTTGAGATTCGATTCGTGAAGATTCGATTAAAATTCTTATTTTTTGAATTCGAATTCGAATAGTTTTCGAATCCGAATCGGAATAATTTTATTCATGTTCGAAGGATTCGCGAATAGTTTACGAATAGTAAAATATATAGATAAATAAATTATATATATATAATTAAATATTATATATAATTAAATATTATATATAATTATATTTAAACATTAAATATTATAAAATTCGAATTCGAATCCAAATCTGATTTGAACCTAAATTCAAATTCAACATTTCCTAACGAATCCGAATCCTACTCTGAATATTCGAACGAATCCACATCTCTGCATTCTATGTCAAAATTTGATTCGGTTGAATAGATATTCGATTCAATTCGGTTCGTGAACACCCCTGGCTGGAGGAAACTCGGGTCCGCCTTGCTGAGGCTGATTCATAACCTCCTTCTGACGAGCTTGCAGTGAGGGAGCTCAAGGCTCTCCACAAGATGTCCATCACGACGGGAGGAGTGACGTTGAGTCGTCTTCACTGGCAAGGCCTGCTCACTGCAGAGGAGATGAGCGCGAAGGTGGTGAGTGTCCTCCCCAAACTCCTCCCGGATTAGGATTCATCTTCTTCCTCATCCTCGGACTCAGGCTCCCGGAATAAGACCATCTTGCCAAATGAAAAATAGAATAGATAAGAATAAATGTAGTGCATACCTTCACTTATTCCACCAGCATTTGACTATAATTTCACCTCAAAGAATCAACCGTTATTATATTCCGAAGGAATTAGCTAATTCCACATCCAAACGGTACCATTTCAATAGAAATCAAATATTTTAATATATCTTAAATCAAACTTCCCTTTACTAGGGTAGAAAAAGTCATATGTTTTATATTCTAATACAAGCGCAGATATAAATTTGTAATTGATAATTACAATATCTATACTATATTAAAAGAGCAAATTTGCAATTGACCAGTATCTTAATCAAATAAATCTAAGTCATTCAATTTCAATCTCCTTGCATGATCTTTTAATGCTTAGGGCTAACATAAAATCTCTCCATATATATCAATCTACATGGACCTCAAGTCTAAGTTTGCAAAATTACAAATTACACCCCCTCTATCTTTCAAAATTACAAAAAACACCCCCTATAAGTTAGATGTGGAGAAAAGCGCCAAGAGCGGAATTTTGTGCGTGCATGTTATGAAATGCAACTTAAGTGGAGCTTTTTGTAATTTCAAAAGACAGAGAGGTGCAACCAGTAACTAAGCAAACTCCCACGAGAGATTTGAAACTCTCTAGAGCGACCGCCTCTAATAAAAGAGGACAAAAACTCAAAATACAGGCAATGAAACTGCGGGATTTTTCACCAAACAACCATTCTTGTGCAAAAAATTACAATGGAAATAAAATTACAAAGCATTCCACATTCATCACAGAAGAAAAAACCTGTCCTTTAAGCCATTTCTAAAACACTTATTTTTTTTCTGGCACAACATACAAAGGAATAAATTAATATGACAACAAAAATCCCGACAAATAAACTAGAGCAAAACACATATGACCCCTCAGAAATTTATTAAAAAAAGTCATCTGAAACCCTGTAATTTAAAATAAAATAAAATAATCAAAACCCCTTATTAAAATGTAACCAAATAAGCATTTGCCGAGGTCCTTTCTCTCGCCAACTAGCTTTTAAAACTGATCTTATCTGGTTAAAAGTCAATCAAATAAAGATTTCAGTTTTTTTTTTTAAACTTCAAGAGATGCAGATGTTTTTTTTTTGGATAAATTTCAAGGGCGTGAGATGTATTTTACCCAATAAACTACCAGAAAACATTGCAGACGACCCGCACAGGTTACACGCCGGACGGCGATGATAGTGCGAGCTTTAGTAAGGTGCCGATCAATAGTCCGATGAGCCCGGCGACGGCGGCGAATGTCAACGAAAAACCTGCATCAGTTTGACTATCTTTGTGCCTCTTCAACAATTCCTGAAATATTAAACACATGATAAGAGAAATATAGAGGGTAGAAGACAGCCCGGCTTATTATTCTATGCAAATCAAGCTGCACATTTGCTTGGAATCAAATTTGTGGGAAGAAATAGTACAAAATCATGGCTAATATGATAATGGCATAAGAGTTTTTTGGAAAGACTGGCTAGGATTCTAACAACAGATTAATATGATAAGTATATGAGTATTTAAATTAATGATTCCACATATAGAAAGGAGCTTTAACAGACACTGTTCCAAAGTCCGTCCGGTCTAGTTCTGACGTTGTTGAGCAGACACGAGAGTTGCACAATCACCCAAAGTGCCAATTGGATGAAGTATTTTCAAGTAAAATTGTACCAAGGAAAAGGAGAAATGGCGTAGGCCGGGAGCAAGAGAGGAAGAGAGCAAAAGTGAAGTATCTACCACCATTCCTCTCCGCGGTATTTATACAACACCAGAGGGCAAACAAATGTCCATTGACAATGGCTAGTATGTGCAACAAGTCGAAAAATGGCGAAGTACATGCAAGAATCTCATAATGAAAGGTCAAAATAACAATAGCAAAATAAAAGGGTGAAGAATTGTGAATGCACATATTCACTAATTTTTAGTGGTTTAAAATTGTTAATAATTCTGATAAGTGAATACTACAATTCGAAGTAAAATAGAGCATTAAAGCGGATGTTACCAAGTAATCAGCATATAGTAAAATGTAAACATGCAAATATGTTTCTGAGGCAAAAAGAATTTAGGGTCCTTTCGTTTGGACGGAATTGACTTTCTAGAATCGTTTTTTCGACGAAAATCAATATCTGCAGGAATTGATTTTGTGTATAATTCCAATTATATTGTTCGGTTGCAGGATTGAATTCAGTCAACAGAATTGAAATTGAAGCACAAAAACTGTTCGGTTGAATGATGGAATTGGTATTGAAATTAACATTATACAATAATTTTATAACATCCAAAATGTGCAGCGTCAAACGCATTAAATTGCGTAAGATGTTTTAAGACGGGAATTTTTTGCCCAAGCACACTTTTTTTGTCCGGGCGCACGATTTCTCCCGAGTGCGCGTTTTTCGGCCCAGGATAGAGTTTTTCGCCCGATCGCGAGATCTTTGGCCGGGAGTGCGTTTTTCGGCACGAGAGCGTGTTTTATGTCCGGTCGCTGTTTTTTTGCCCAAGCGTGTGTTTTTCGCCCAAGTGCATATTTTCGGCCTGGGCGCGCGTTTTTCGCCCGAGCGCGAGTTTTTTGTCCCAGGAAAAAACACGTAATGGGGAAAAAATGCGCGCCCGGGCGAAAAACGCGCACCCGGGGGCCGAAAACTACGCACTCGGGGACCGAAAACTGCACGGCCAGGCCAAAAAAACGCGCGCCCGCGGGTCGAAAAACGAGCGCCCATGAGAAAAACACGCGCCTGGACGAAAAATGAGCGCACGGGGGCCGAAAAACGCGCGTCCGGGCCAAAAAAACGCACGCCTGGGCGAAAAACGGGCGCCCGGGCGAAACATGCGAGCTCGGGAAAAAACCGCGAGCCTGGGCCTAAAACCGCGCGTCAGGGCCGAAAACCTCGCGCTACGGCTGAAAACCGCGCGCCCGGGCCGAAATACGCACGCCCGGACAAAAATGCGCGCCCGGGCAAAAAACGCCTGGTCGGGTGAAAAATGCACGCCCGGACGAAAAACATGTGTCTTGCCAAAAAATGCGTGCCCGGGCCAAAAAACGTGTGCATGGGCGAAAACAATCAATTATGTGGAAAACCATTGACGGAGGTAAGAATTGGCGATTTGATTTTTTAGTTCAAAGTCAAAGCCATGAGTTTTTACATAAAAGCCAATATCCACGTAAATTTCATCGTGTCGAACACTAGAATTGAATTTCTAATCTCCAATGCAAATTCCAGAAAGCCAATTCCGTCCAAACGAACGGACCCTTACGGATCTCACCCCGAATCAGAGCAACTTTTGTATTCACGGGTCACGCATCGATGCTCATGCCCATTTCCGAGCTCAACTCGGAGTATCATGGCATGGTCTACGTGCCTGAGGGGTGCATAGGTCCGGCTACTAATCATCTCAACAAATAGTACAAGGAGGGTATATAAATTCATCAACTTAGGATCTGTTTTGCACGCCGGTGGAGCTCCGGTGAGGCAAAAACCAACCACACTAGCTAAATCACATCGATCTCTAAACTGCACCGCATAGCTTTGGTGCAGTGCGGTTTTTAGATCTTGAAAATTGCAAAAACTGTACTGCATGACTAGTCAGCTTAATTAAAAAATATATAATAAAACATTGAGCAAGTGTTAATGATGAAATATCACACTACACTGATATGAAGTTGAATAAGGAGATGAAACATAATGGCCAAAAGTATTATAATTTTATAACTAGTGATTCTAAATCTTGCATGATTTATGGACAATGGTGTTTGAATTCTCTTTGCAAAACTTCATTGAACTAATGCTTGACTTCAATTTTTTTAGATGGTAGTTTTATCACCATGTAATATATGAAATGTATTTGATTTGCATTATTTAAAAAAAACCTTAAAATTTCGAATTTCTACTTTGGTATTTGATTTCTTTCAAATCATCCAAATAATTAGCATGCAAAACATCGCGCCACCCACGAAAAATCGCACCGCACATTTTTGGTGGTGCGATTTGCTCGGGCCAAAGACGCACCATTGTGGTGTGGTTGGGGTTTGGGCCCAAATCACGCAAAGTGCACCATGCCTCTACTTTTGAGCTTTTCACTAAAAGACAACCAACAAATTTCATATGCGATCTCATATAAAATACATGAGAAGTCATTGAGCTCAACCACTCAATCTCATAATGTTAAGATATTGTTAGTAGTATTAATATGTTTACTTTGTTTTATCTTCACATTATACCCTCTACTATATGTAGAGGGCCCTCTTTTCAAGCAATTTAACAAATTTATTTTTCCAACATGGCATCACAACCCTAGAAGCTCGATACTTTCTTCCTCCAACTCTCGTCCTTCTCAACACCAATCATCCTTCTCAACACTGATCATTCTTCTACTCCACATGATTCCACCGCATATCCTTCTCCTCTCTCCACCACAGATTCTGATCGTCAGCTACACAACCCTGCGATGAAGTGCCGATCGGAGCACGAGTCGATCGGCGCACGAGCCGATCAACTCCAATTGATGTCTGCTTCTTTGGAAACCGTCTGGTTGGCAAGATTTTTTTTCCAGAAAAATTTCATTTCTCCATCCACTATCACATACTAAGAGGATTGATCAATTGATTCATTGGATCTCTCTTAATCGTTGTTCTAGTATTCTTCTCCCCAATTGACTTCCATGCCTAGAAAAAGGTCTACCTTCTTATTCAGTCATCTAATGACTTCAAACCTTAAGGGTTTAATACTCTAGGATCTTGACGGTCCTATTAGTGGTGTCCCCAAATTTTTTCAGCAACGACTTTCCAACAATTTTTTCGGTGGCCTTTTTTGAACTAATCAAAATATTTTGAGATTTTTCACTCTCCATATCTCATTATGTCTGATGTGGTTGATTCTCGTGATGACTCACAACCTGTTGGATATTACAATTATTTGTCTTTGATACTAAACTATCTGTCTTGGTCTCGATCTATTGCTCTGGCTCTTAAGAATCGCCAATTTTTTGGCTATGTGAACGGTACTATTACGGAGCCCGCGAAGGCTGCGCCCAGTTGGGGACAATGGGAATCAAAGAACTCATTGGTTATGTCATGGTTGATTAATTCTATGCAAAATGATACTGCATCCACATATTCCCAGAAAGGAAACACAGCTCAAGTATTTAAGTTAAAAGGAAGATCTTTCTCCTTCGAAAGGGCAATAAAATACCATCTAGTATTTGAAGTTCATCTAGCTATATCAGGAGTATGACTATTTTGACTCCATCAGCCTTATTTGCTCCACTGATGCAGCCATTGTTCGAGCTTTTGAAGATCGGAACATAGTGTTTACACAAAGATTTTGATGAGATCATTGTTCAGATCCTTTCCCACAACCCTGTCCATATTCTTTGACAGAGACCTATAGCATTGTCCAGTGGGAATATAACCGCCGTCAGTCTTGGAGTTCAAAGGTCACCTATGATGGTTTTGTGCTTGCTGATTCTAATAATTTTGTTACAAAGTCATGATGTAAAAGTAGTGTGTAATGGCCCATTTATTGGCTCATTGTAAAGCTCATTAGGTGAAGTGGTTTTAGCCCCACACCAAAGAATTGAGTTATATCCTCCTCCTCTCTATATATATTGTACAAAGTCATGATGTAAAAGATGTTTTTATGGGAAATAAATGAATGTATTATTTTCTCTTTCCTCTTTTATGTATTTCTACATGGTATTAGAGCGAAATCGTCCTAAGAGTTTTTTTGTTGCGCCGTAGACCTGTGCCCGCTTCTTTGCTTGCCAGTGCGACCTGGCGGCCTCCTCTCTCGAGTTCGCATCTCTGCGTCTCATTTCTCCCCGCCTCCATACCCCCCTCCACTCCTGTTGCCTTTATAGCATTTCACCACTGCCTAACAGGACCCACCTGTTTGGTGTCTCTCGCAACCTCCCACTTGTTGTCCACTCTGTCCCCCCTTTGTGTGCGCGCTTCACCGCACTCCGACAACGTCTGTCGTGCTCCCTCTAGCCGCGGACAACCTTGTGATCGCGCACAATCTCTCGCGCAGCTCTTATCTGTCGTAGCTTAGCATAGCCTATGCCGAGCTCAATGCCCACCGAGCTCGCTGCCCACCGAGCTCGCTGCCCACCGAGCTTCGCTGTTGTTCGACGACTCATGTCCACAGGGCTTCGGGTGCTCGCGACTCTCCTCCATACTCGTGATTATCCACTCGCTCACCCGCCCCTCCTCTTGGTATCTGCTCGTCATTTCTACGATCGCAAGCGACAGTCATTTGCTCGCCTCCAGAGCTTGCATCCAGAGCTCGTGCTCGCCTCCTGAGCTAGCATCCAACATTCGCTCCACTCGCCCAGCTCGCATCCTTTTTCTGATGGTCGTGTGTTCATCCGATGTTGCGATCTCGCCGAGCCTGCTGTGTTTGATAATCGGGCTGCGTTCCTTGCCTCTCTGAAGCCGCAGTTGCCTTCTCGAGATCTTGCGAGCTCTCTAATCGCCTGCTCGCCTGTCGTTTCGAAGTCGATGTTCATCTATGATTCAGCCTTCCGCTGGTTTGTCTCTAACTAACAGGCCATGCTGTAACACTAAAATTGCCATCCTGCTGGATGAGCTCAAACACTTGCAGGAGCTAATTGCTCGCATCTCTGGCCCGGTGGCTTCCTCCTCCCATGTCAGTTTACCTTATTTTCCTTTTGTCTCTTCCTGGATTGTGGCCTCTGGGGCTACCAATCACATTTCTCCACAGAAGTCCTATTGATACACAGATATTGCTACTCCCAAGGCTATCACAATTGCAAATGGCGATACCACCCACGTTTGCAGCTTCTTTGCTCCATGAAAAGCGGTTCACAATATTCTGTTTCCCATGCTCCTATTTTATTTTGCTTTGTTCTTGTTTATTTCAATGTTCCGAGACTTTTCCTTCTTGTTTTGGAATTTGCCTTAGCGTTCGTGCCTGCGCCGCCTGCTACCTGAGCCGGTCTGCGTCAAGCTTCAGGTTCTATATTTATGTTTCACTTCTTTTACTGTCGGATATTTTTGTTATGTAATAATTATAATCAGCCATTTTCCCTGTTTGCATGGACAACTGTTAGGCTAAATATTATATGTACTAGAATTTGACATGATTTGCATGCTCATTCATCTGCGATGATCACTGCATAAAAATCTGTTCCAAAACTTGTATCATAAATTTTTTATTTGCAAAAAGCATGCGCACCTGTTTTAAACTATCATATTTTAAAGCTTCCAGAATAAATCAATCTGTTTTACTCAAAAGTAACTATTTGTAGTATTTCTGTTTCCGCCTTAGCAGACATGGATTCCTTTTCGCACATGCCTGTGGCATCACGGCCCACCCCAAAGCGCACTCTGACTTTTGTCGAGACGGATCGTGACAGAAGTAAGAAACAAAATGTGGTTGCTCGATCTTCCGCAGAAGCTGAGTATCGATCAATGGCTTATGTTGTCTCTGAATTGACATGGTTGGAAAGTCTCCTGAAAAACCTGGGTGTAAAACTTCCTTCGCCGGCCACTCTCTTCTGACAGTCATGTTGATATTCATATTGCCAAGAATCTCGTATTTCATGAACGCACCAAACACATTGAGGTGGATTGTCACTTTATTCGAGAAAAGGTTCAATTAAGAAAATTGAACTTAAGACATGTTCCTGCTGCCGAGCAAGTTGCTGATATTCTGACAAAGACATTACCTCGTCCACTATATCACCAATTTTTGTCCAAGCTTGGATCCCACTATTTGTACGTTACAGCTTGCGGGGAGTGTAAAAGTAGTGTGTAATGACCCATCTATTGGCTTATTGTAAAGCCCATTAGGTGAAGTGGTTTTAGTCCCGCACTATAGAATAGAGTTATATCATCCCCCTTATCTTGATATATGTTGTACAAAATCATGATGTAAAAGATGTTTTTTTAATGGGAAATAAATTAATATATTATTTTCTCTCTCCTCTTTCATGTATTTCTACAATTTTGTACTTGCTGACTCTAATCATTCTGGAGGTACTAATACTCGGGACTTTAAGCTCGAGACAACTAACTAGGGGTGTGCAAAAGGAACCGAAGAACCGAGAACCAGATTGAAATCGAAACGAAATGGGCGGTTCGGGTGGGTTCCCATGTTGTTCATTTCGGGTCTGGTTTCAGAAAATGTAGAATCATCGGTTCGGTTCTCGGTTCCTAGAGTCGGGTACCCGATAAACGACCCGAACCAATAATAAGTCGGGTGCTTGGGCGTAGATTTCGCACGAATACGGGTTGAAATAATATTTCGCGCGAAGCTTCCACTTTAGACTGAAGCAACCAAATACTAATTAATTCACATGCCCTGATTCTCGTCTCTGCTTTGGTTCTTCCCGACAAAAGCTTCGATGGTCGCAATTTTCAAGCGAGGATTCAACCTTTTCTTCTCTTCGGTGTCCCGTCGACTCCACTTCTTCGTTCTTCCACATGTTTAGCGAATTCCTGCTTCCTCCTCGCCGGGTGTCGGGTGTCTCCAACCAGGAGACCACTTGATCAGACAAGATTTTTTGATTCGCCCTTTCTTAGCATTCTCCTTTCCGGTGTTCTCTTTCTGCCAGTAAATCACGAGAAAAGCAGCTTTTTTCCTGGTGTTCCTTTTTATTTCTTCTTGCAGCCTGCACTTTCTTCTTCCTTGAATGTGGCTTACAGGGGAGTTTCAGGTACAGTGCAGGCTCAACCTTATTTCAATTTTGTGAGGAATGTTGAAAAAAGCAGGAACCGAGGTTAGAAGCTATTATTATATATATTAACTCACACACTTGCTTGCCACCGATCTAGCACGATTGTTGTGACCACTACCTCTTCTCTCCATTGTATTGGATTGTCTGATTGTCACTCTTTGATGTAACATCTTGGTGTATAAAAATAGGATTATCATTTAATATCCTTAATTGAATTGAGTAGACTAGTTCAGTTTCATGTTGACTATTGTTGTGACTTGTGAGGTATTAAACTCTGTGATTATGTGAGGTATTAAACTCTGTGATTCCGGTCCCAAAGAGGTTGGAAGAGTAATTTTTTCAATAATTATGAGATATGTTTAGAATCGAGAACCGAACCGGAACTGAACATAACCGAACGGTTCGGATCCAGTTCTATACTTAGGCCCGTGGGTCAGTTCCGGTTACACAAATTTGGAACCGAACCTATATGATCGGTTCTGGTTTTGGGTGAAACCGAACCGAACTGAGTTGCACCCCTACTACTGACAATGACCACCTGCTATGTAACTACTATGGCAGAAGTCGGCATACTCGCGATACTTGCTTCAAATTGCATGGGTTACACCCACCTAGAGGTGCAATGGTACCTCGTGGAGGACGTGGTTGTGGTAGGTTAGGATTTACCTCTCCTCGCTCTGCTCACTTGAGTAAGTTCATTGATGACAATACTTTTGGTGGCCAGATATCTGAGCCTCCTTCTCTACGTGGTTCTTTCTACACTGATGAGATAATGACTCTCTGATGCATGATGCAGAGATTATCTTCTGAGCCAAGTTATGATCAATGCTCGTCATTTGCCCATTTAGGTACTCCCAAGAGCCCATTCTACCATCGTGTCGCCTACCACTCATTGGATCATTGATTCACTAACCATATGACTGGGTCATCATCGGGTTTTGTTTCGTATACTCCGTTGTTTGGCAAAGACAAGAGCATTGCTAATGGCACTCCCTCCTCTATTGCAGGAAAGGAATTCATCAATTGTTCTTCTCTTATCTTGGCTTCTGTTTTATACATCACTTCTTTTACTCGCAATCTCTTACTTGTTAGCCATATAACAAATTCTATGAACTACTCTGTCACTTTCTTTCCTTCTTAGTCTGTCGTTCAATACCTGCAGACGAAGAAGATGATTGGCTCTGGTAGGATGCGATATGCGTTGTACGTGTTTGATACTGATACTCCCAAGATTTTCATGCTCTACAGCTTCCCCAATTGACTACCTCGCATCGACGCTTGGGTCATCCCTCTATTACTACTATGCAGTCATTATTTCCTAATTTTTTATCTCCTGTGTTTCAAACTTTTATGTGTGATGTTTGTAAACTTGCTAAGCATAAACATGTTACCTTTAATCATACTTCAATGCCTTGTATTGTCCCTCTTCATACTATTCATACTGATTGATGTGTGGGGTCCTTGCCCAATTGCTTCTATCTCTGGTTATCATTGGTTTAAAAAATTCATTGATTGTTATTCATGCACTACTTGAATTATTTGATGTGTCGTAAGAGTGAAACTTTTCCACTCATTCAAAAATGTCAAAATATGATTTCTACTCAATTTAGTGCAGCCATTAAAACACTTCTCAGTAATAATGGTTGTGAATATATTGATTCCAAACTTGAAAGTTATCTAAGTGATCTTGGAATTATTAATCAAACCACTTGTGTCTATTCTCCTACATAAAATTGTGTTGTTGAATGCAAAAATTGTCATATTTTTGCAGTGACAAGATGTTTATTATTTACCATGTCACTTCCTAAATACTATTGGGGTGATGTCATTCTTACTATTGCATATCTCATTAACCATATTCCTTCCCTTCATTTGGGAAATCGTACCCCTCTACATACCTTGAGTATTCCTCCTACAACCCTCTCCCCTAGAGTTCTTGGATGTTTATGCTTTGTTCACATCCATAACATCGCTCGGGCAAAACTTGATCCTTGTGCCTAGCGATGTGTCTTCAATGGTTACTCTCCTACACAAAAGGGTATAAATGATATCATCCTCCTAGCAAGAAGATCTTTATCTCTATGGATGTAACTTTTCATCCGCCTCACTTGGACAACTCTCACCGAGGCACTCATTTAGCGGTATGATCACCACAACTACGGAAACGTGATCGAACGCCTTTGCGGGGTCGGTCAGACTGGCTCCATTGACTTGTACTTGGACGAATTTATCGAGTTGGTCACCCACGTTATGGGTCTCCCACCCGACCATTACTTGGGCTATTTCATGTACGTCTTGCAACCTCATATCCGCGCTCTCCTCCACACCCTTCATCCGTCTACCATTAACCAAGCCATGGACTTCTCCTTACTCGTGGAGGCCGAATTCCTTGCGACGTTCGGGGACCCTCCTTCTACCTCGCCTCCTTCCAAACCCCCCTACCAACCATATTGTGCCCCCTTACTAAAAACCACCACCACTACCACCTCCTCTATCTCGCCCACCTGTTATGCCTCTACACAACACCAGCTCTATCCCTACTCACCGTCTTTCCAACCAAGAGTATCATGACTGGCGGAGTAATGGCATGTGCTTCCGTTGTAAACAACCCTACTCGCCTAATCATGATTGTCCAATCAAGGAGTTTTGAGCCCTCATTGCGGATGACTTGGAGGAGGTCGGCATTGCAGACTTCGGCACCCTTATGATCATGAATATACAACCGGACGGAGCCCCAGGCACCTTTGCAGCAGCCCACCCGCGGGCATATCACTACTAGACGGCGGGCGGCACCTTGAACTTGGGGACAAGGTCAATTTTCTGGCGGGATATATTATTACGCACGCGCCCACGACATCCTATTGTATTATTGTTATTTTGTAGGGCATTAGGGTAATTTGTATGTGAGCCCCCCTCCCTATATAAGGAGGTGGCTTGGGAGTTTGTCATCTTGAATGTTTAGGATTTTGAGATCTCTCATTTGGGAGAGGGACTACTAGGAGGAACCAGCCTCCTGAGGTTAGACACGAGCATGCCTCGTGATTGTATCAAATTCATCGAGTTTAGCGCAAGTATTTTCATTAGGTAACATAATGTTTCATTGACATAAGGTATCCAAGCGTTAAAACAGTTCACCTTCTATTGAACCAAGAGGTTTATATTTATACATAAAGAGTTATAACAGTAATGCTCCAAACTCCCCTCTCAATAAGAAGCATAGACATCATGCATTTCAAACTACAAATAAAATCGAACTTGTTAAAAGATTTTGTAAATAATTTTGAAAATTGAATAACAGATTTTGCGTACATGGTTTCATTCTACAGGGGTTCATCTTTTGTACCAATTACTTGTGTCGAGCCACTCGACAATCAGTCTCACTTTGTTTGGTTCTTTCATAGAAGAAAAAGTTGTAGGCAATATAAATGGTTGTTTCATTATTACAATGCGATCTCATAAAAATTGAGTTCTATAAGTTTTTCTTATCCAAGTAATCTCAAATGATATTGGCCATAGCTCTACACTCAATACGCGTGTTAGAATATATGAAACGGAAATAAAAGGTACAATTTTATTCATCCATATAGGACAATTTATAGGAAATACAACTGACTCACAAACATAACCCACGATGTGGGACTAAACCTGACTCAAACATATTAAATACCTAAATATAATAACTCTAACACTCCCCCTCAAGCTGGAGGTGAAACCTTCAGCTTGAACACAACATAAAAGGAGAGGTAAATGGTGGTTGACAACGTGGAACAAAACAACAGCCGCCAAAGCCCAACCACGTGTCACCGGGGATACTCCAACCGGGCATAAGCCACGCGACGTTGGTCCACAAACCGACTATGATCACACTGGATGCTCCCGGAGCTGAAACCAGGTCAACCAACAAAGGTCAAACCAACCCTACCTCAAATCAAAGAAAAAAATGGGGAGACACAAACAACCGACAACATATGCCTGGAGACATAGTGACTAAGGCAGGAGTCGGGAAAGAGGCATCCAAGTCGCCGTTATCACAAACACCCCCCCCCCCCCCCCTCCCCCCGTGGATCATGTGCATGAAGACATAGGCTACGCCTGGAGGCCTTGTGTGACTAAGGCAGGAGTCGGGAAAGAAGCATCCGAGTCGCCATTATCACAAACACCCCCCTCACGTGGAATACGTGCATGAAGGCATAGACTACGCCTAGAGGCCGTGACGTACACTCCCCCTCACATAGAACATGTGCATGATGGCATAGGTTGCATGGAGACACAAACAACAACAACAACAACAACAACAAAAAACATAGCATAAAACAACTATGGATAACGGCTGCCGGCAAGACCACGATCCAAGATACAACGAGCAAAACACAAGCCAGCGGCGAGCAGAAGGCTCAAGCAGCTGCGAGCAGAGTGCTCAAGCAGTGGAGAGCAAAAAGGCTCAAGCAGCGGCGAGTGAGAAGGGAGCACGACAAGGAAGAGAAGAGCTCGGCACGAAGGAAGCCATGGATGCAACAGCAACTAGGATCGGAAGAAGACAGCAGTAGCGACAGCGGAAACCTTGCTGGAATCGCAGGGCGTAACAACTTCATAAGAACAACAAGAACGAAGAGGTCGCCGACTGGAATGGGAGCAGCGAGGGCCTGGCGGGATCGTCGACGAGAGTCGCAACCGGGCATGACGAAGGAAGCTTCGGCTGGATCAGAAGAAGGCTTCATCGAAGGGATAGGTAATTGGACTGGATCGAAGGAGAGGAGAATAGGCACAACAGTAGCTCGACGCGAATAGGGAACAGGAAGCGGGATCGGCGTCGACGATCTGCGACAAACGTAGACTGGAGCAGGAGACGAACGGGAAGCAGCTAAGCCCTCTGTCGACGGGATCGTTGGGGGAAGACGCTGCTCCCTCTTGCAGTAGCTGGACACGATGGGATCGCAGGAGTGGAGGCGGACGCGTCGACGATAGCGCAGAGAACCTCCGTCGTCGACAGAAGAGACGGCCACTCCCGTCGATGGAATCAAATGACGATTCCGTCGGCGGGAGCGGGAACAGAGGAGTCAATTCCTGCTCTGATACCATGTTGAATATATGAAACGGAAATAAAAGGTACAATCTTATTCATCCATATAGGGGACAATTTATAGGAAATAAAACTAGCTCAGAAACACAACCCACGGTGTGGGACTAAAACCTCAAATATATTAAATACCCAAATACAATAACTCTAACAACGCGCTTGACCAACATACTACATCTTTCTTTTTTGCTCTTCCAAGATATCAAACTTACTTCAAAAAACACTATCCTATGATCAGATGTGATATCACATAAAAAATCCCACATTTTTGCAAGAACATTAATAAATTTGAGTATTGTTGCGGCTTCCCAACGCCCTCGGTAGACCGGTTTCGATTCGGCCCGTCTTAGCCCGGGCGGTCGAGCGCGCACACAGTCAGAATGTTGCAGAGAGTAAATGCTGAAAATGGTACACACAGAACTTTAGCGTGGAAAACCCTCCAAAGGGTGAAAACCACGTGGCCAGGGCGGTGCTGGCCGAAATCCACTATGTTATGCTGTTACAGTGCTTTCTTGGTGAATGCGAGGGCGACAGGTCGCGCCTCGTTACAATTATGGGAGAGAGAGAGAAAGAACTCCGTGGGTGACAGGCCACCGCTTAGGAGTTGAGCGCCCTGCAGCGCGTCTGGTGCGGCTGTGCACTGGCTGGGTGAGCACTTCGCGGAGCACCTTGGCTTTACTGTTCGGGTTCGGGGTGCTCGCCTTGAATGGCGCAGCACTTCTTCTCAGGTGAGAGGCGTTCGCAGGAGGAATCTGTTAGTTAGTAAAAATGAAGTGGCGGAGTGGCGGAATGTAGAGAGAGAAGCTCTGAAGAGGAAATGAAGAGAGAGAGAGTCTGGGAGAGAATGAGAGATCCCCAAATGAAGACCCTTGAGGGTCTATTTATAGGCTTGGGGGGTGGAAGTTACGGTGGTTATCGTGGATAACCACCAAACGGAGGGCCGAGATCGCGCGAGACGATCGGAGGGCCGCGAGGGCCTGGAGGGATCCGACGGTGGAGAGCGAAGGGCGGCGACGCGAGGGGCCGGCCATGGGTGGCCGGCCGCCGGGGGATGGCCGGCCGGGGCCGCCAGCCATGAAGGGGGCGACGGCGGCGGCGGCCGGCCGGCGATGGCCGGCCGGCGGGGGCCGGCCGGCGGCGGCCGGCCGGCGGCGGTCGGCGGCCGGCCGGCGGCGGCCGACGGCGGCCATGAAGGGGGCGACGGCCATGAAGGGGGCGACGGCGGCGCCGCCGGCCATGAAGGGGGCGACGGCGGCGGCGGCCGGCCGGCGGGGGCCAGCCGGCGGCGGTCGGCGGCCGGCGGGCGGCGGCCGGCGGCGGCTGGCGGCAGCCGGCCGGCGGCGGCCGGCTGGCGGCGACCGGCCGGCGGTCGGCGGTGCCGGCCGGCGGTTGGCGGCGGCCGGCCGGGGGCGGTCGGCCGGCGGCTGGTGGCGGCCGGCCGGTGGCGGTGGTCGGCCAGCGGTGGCCGGCCGGTGGTTGGCGGCGGTCGGCCGACGGCGGTTGTGATCCCGCGCGGGACGGTTGGGATCCCACGCGAGGTGGTTTGGATCGGCGCGTGGTGGTTCGGATCCGATGAGCGGGAGTGGGATCCGGTGTGCGAAGGTGGGATTCGGCGTGCGGTGGTTTCGGGATCCGGTGTGCGGTAATGGGATTTGACGTGCGGGAATGGGATCCGGTGTTCGGTGGTTACGGTCTTTTCCATAAGTAGAGGGGGAACCCATCATTTGCCCCCCAAATCCATTTGTTTGGAGTGCACGGAGAACAACTGGATTTTCCCCTGAGACTTGCATCTGTGAGCGATGGCCGGAGCGAATTCTGGCGCGGAGGTGGGCGGTGACGACGGCGGTGCCAAGGTGAGCATGAGGTACAAAAGTTTAATTTCCAAAAAGGCGGGCGAACAGCGCACTAGAAGTGCGGGAGGTCGTGCGGAGGTGACGGGCGGCGCGCGCGCGTGCGCGGGGTCGCCGTGCGCGCGCGCGCGGAGAGGCGTGGGCGGGTCGCACCCGCGCGGGCTTGTGCGGCCGGGCGTGCGCCTGCGCGGCAGGGCACGCGCGTGCTCGCGCGAGGCAGGGCCCGCATGCCCGTGCGGGCCCGCGCGCGGCAGGGCGCGCGCCCGCGCGCGCTCGCGCGCGGCAGGGCGCGCGCCCGCGCGCGCTCGCGCGCGGCAGGGCGCGCGCGCCAGCGCGCGCTCGCGCGCGGCAGGGCGCGCGCGCCCGCGCGCGCTCGCGCGCGGCAGGGCGCGCGCGCCCGCGCGCGCTCGCGCGCGGCAGGGCGCGCGCGCCCGCGCGCGGCAGGGCGCGCGCGCCCGCGCGCGGCAGGGCGCGCGCGCCCGCGCGCGGCAGGGCGCGCGCGCCCGCGCGCGGCAGGGCGCGCGCGCCGGCGCGCGCTCGCGCGCGGCAGGGCGCGCGCGCCGGCGCGCGCTCGCGCGCGGCAGGGCGCGCGCGCCCGCGCGCGCTCGCGCGCGGCAGGGCGCGCGCGCCCGCGCGCGCTCGCGCGCGGCAGGGCGCGCGCGCCCGCGCGCGCTCGCGCGCGGCAGGGCGCGCGCGCCCGCGCGCGCTCGCGCGCGGCAGGGCGCGCGCGCCCGCGCGCGCTCGCGCCCGCGCGCGCTCGCGCGCGGCAGGGCGCGCGCGCCCGCGCGCGCTCGCGCGCGGCAGGGCGCGCGCGCCCGCGCGCGCTCGCGCCCGCGCGCGGCAGGGCTGTGCGCGCCCGCGCGCGCTCGCGCCCGCGCGCGGCAGGGCGTGCGCGCCCAGCGCGCGCCCGCGCGCGGCAGGGCGTGCGCGCCCGCGCGCGCCCGCGCGCGGCAGGGCGTGCGCGCCCGCGCGCGCCCGCGCGCGACAGGGCGTGCGCGCCCGCGCGGGGCAGGGCCGTGCGCGACCGCGCGCGCTCGCGCGCGGCAGGGCGTGCGCGACCGCGCGCGCTCGCGCGCGGCAGGGCGTGCGCGCCCTGCGCGCGGCAGGGCCTGTGCGCGCCCGCGCGCGGCAGGGCGGTGCGCGGGGTCGCGGTGCGCGCGCGCGGAGAGGCGTGCGCGGGTCGCACCCGCGCGGGCTTGTGCGGCCGGGCGTGCGCCTGCGCCGCAGGGCACGCGCGCCCGCGCTTGCGCGCGCGAGGCAGGGCCCGCATGCCGCGCGTGCAGGGCGGGCGCGCCCTGCGCGCGGCTGGGCGCGCGCGCCCGCGCGCGCCCGCGCGCGCCCGCGCGCGCCCGCGCGCGCCCGCGCGCGCCCGCGCGCGCCCGCGCGCGCCCGCGCGCGCCCGCGCGCGCCCCGCGCGCGCCCGCGCGCGCCCGCGCGCGCCCGGCGCGCGCCCGCGCGCGCCCGCGCGCGCCCGCGCGCGCCCGCGCGCGCCCGCGCGCGCCCGCGCGCGCCCCGCGCGCGCCCGCGCGCGCCCGCGCGCGCCCGCGCGCGCCCCGCGCGCGCCCGCGCGCGCCCGCGCGCGGCAGGGCGCGCCCGCGCGCGGCAGGGCGTGCGCGCCCGCGCGCGCTCGCGCGCGGCAGGGCGGGCGCGCCCGCGCGCGGTAGGGCGCGCATGCCCGAGCGTGCTCGCGCGCGGCTGGGCGTGCGCGCCCGCGGGCGCTCGCGCACGGTAGGGCGCGCGTGCTCGTGCGCGGCAGGGCGCGCGCGCGAGCTCGCGCGGTAGGGTGCGCGCGCCCGCACGTGTTTGCGTGGCAGGGTGTGCGCGTGCTTGCGCGGCAGCGTGTTCGCGCGTGCTTGCGCGGGCTACCGTGGGGGCAGTCGTGCGGGCTGCCCTGCGGGGTCTGCTGCGAGTGTGCTTTCGGGGCTTACCTGTGTGTGAGGTTTGCGTGGTGGTTAGTCTCGCGGGTGGACTCCTCTTATATTTGTCTGAGATTTGTACTGACGCTCTTTCCTTTTCTTTCAGGCTTCTCGGCGTGGCGGGCAAAGTCGCCCCATGCGACTGGGCTCGAGTCTTACTCTTGATCATGTTGCCATATGGAGGAAGCGTTTCAACCTGCCCCCAAAATTAGAGATCCGGATCCCAGGTCCTGAGGAGCGAGTACAGAATCCGCCTCGGGGTTGGATGACCCTTTGCGAGTCGTCACTTCGGAGTGGCTTTCGCCTCCCGGCGTGCGAGGAGGTGATTAAGATCCTGAAATTTTGCGGCGTCCCAGTGTCACAATTTACGCCTCAGGGGATGGTGCGGATCATGGGGCTGATTGCCTTCTTCCGAGAGCATGGTGCGAAGTTCTCCCTGGGCCTTTTCAAGGAGTGGTGTAAGGTGCAGGTTGACGTCGGAGGTCGTATTGAAGTTTTTAGCAACAAGAGATGGCTGGAGTTCGAGACCCGGGTGGACCGCCGTCACGGGAATACTTTATTTGGCTATGTCAGGAACCCGGAGGGACTACCGGAGGTGTGGAACTCTTTACCCGATCGTTGTCGGCGCCTCAAAGGGCGTGAGCGGGAGTTTTCTCCTGTTCTCGGATTTTCAGATGCTCGAGAGCTGGGGAATATTCTGCACAGTATTTCCCTGTTCGTGGACGAGAAGCGCCTGCTTTTATGCGGGCTGTCCGTTGATGCTGGTCGTGCCGCTGCTGTTCCTCTTGTTCGAGACAGAAAGAGGAAGTTGGTGTTTAAAGGTCTGGAGGAGCCAGGTCCTGCTCCTCCACCGGTACAGGATGCTCCTCCGGAGGAGGCGGCTCCTTGTGTATCTGGAGCTGATGGCGAGCCGGCTGATGAGGAGATCGAGGTCCTGGGATCTACTGCCCCCCAGGCCTCTCCGGAGCGAGGCACAGCTCGAAAGGTGCCAGAAGGGAAGAGGGTCTCTTCCTCTCTGGAGGCCATGAGCCAAGCGGTAAGCAGGATTTCTACTTCCTCTTGTATAACGTCATTCTGTGGTTGCGGCTCTGACTTATAACTTTTCTTTTGCAGATGGAGACCCAGGCATCGATCGCGCTTACGTGGAACGATCACTACGTGAGCTTGAAGGACGGGTTTATGGCCATCCAGGGTGAGCTTCGGGAGGCGAGGAGCGCACTTGCAGAGGCGGAGAGACGGCGAGACCGCGACGTCTCGCGCTTCAGACGGATTGGCTCGGAGATGCAGGATGAGCTGGAGAGGACCAAGTCCGGGCTGGGTGCGGAGAAGGCGGCGTTGGAGGAGGCCTTGCGCTCTTTAGAGGCAGCTCGTGGTGACATAGTGTGTCGGGATGCAGAGCTGGAGCAGTGCCGGGATGAGATAACGCGTCTTTCTTCCGTGGAGCGGGAGACCGAGCTGAAGGCGGCCGGCTTGGCCGAGTACTTGGAGTCGGTTGATTATCTGCGGGATCGTTGCTTGATTTCCGAGGAGGTCCGAGACGTGATCTGGACTCAGGAAGTGGAGCCTCATCTGGAAGACTCACGTGAGCTTGCCCTTCGACAGGGAGCGTCGAAGGCTCTTCGGATGGTATCCCGAAAGCGGGGCTATGATGTTAGCGGCCTTGGATTTGACGACCTGTCAGATGATGAGGACCATAGTCCTAATGAGGAGTGATTTCTTTAGCTTCTTGTAGCCGTGTTCGCCAGATGTGGCTGTATCTCTTTTATTGTATTCGTCATACTTGTTCATCTGCTCGATCTTGTCAATCCGGTTGTTGGCATCTGCATAGTTTGATTATTTTCAAAGTTACAGATGAGTTTGCGCGGACTTGAGCTCGCGGCTTTTATGTTAGTCAAAAAACTGGTTTGCACGAGTCTGGCTCGCGGCTAAAATAGGTGCACGAGTCTGGCTCGCGGCTTTTATAAAATAGGTGCACGAGTCTAGCTCGCGGCTAAAATAGATGCACGAGTCTGGCTCGCGGCTTTTTATAAAATAGGTGCACGGGTCTGGCCCACGGCTTTTTTGCGCGAGTCTATCCCGCGGCTAAAATAGGTGCACGAGTCTGGCTCGCGGCTTTTTATAAAATAGGTGCACGGGTCTGGCCCGCGGCTTTTTTGCGCGAGTCTATCCCGCGGCTAAAATAGGTGCACGAGTCTGGCTCGCGGCTTTTATAAAATAGGTGCACGGGTCTGGCCCGCGGCTTGGCCGTAAGGGGGGCAGGCCCCTACGGTGCACGAGTCTGGCTCGCGGCTTTTTGCACGAGTCTGGCTCGCGGCTTGGCCGTAAGGGGGGCAGGCCCCTACGGTGCACGAGTCTGGCTCGCGGCTTTTTGCACGAGTCTGGCTCGCGGCTTGGCCGTAAGGGGGGCAGGCCCCTACGGTGCATGAGTCTGGCTCGTGGCTTTTAGGTGCCCAAGCAACGTTGAGGCAATGTGCCCAAGCAACGCTGAGGCAAGGTGCCCAAGCAACGTTGAGGCAAGGTGCCCAAGCAACGCTGAGGCAATGTGCCCAAACAACGCTGAGGCAAGGTGCCCAAGCAACGGTGAGGCAAGGTGCCCAAGCAACGCTGAGGCAATGTGCCCAAGCAACGTTGAGGCAAGGTGCCCAAGCAACGTTGAGGCAAGGTGCCCAAGCAACGCTGAGGCAATGTGCCCAAGCAACGTTGAGGCAAGGTGCCCAAGCAACGCTGAGGCAATGTGATCTTTTGAGCTGCAATGATTGATGAGAAGTTGTTTGCATGAATCGAGGTTCGCTGCTTGCACATAAAACTGTAGCTAAATAGTTTGCGTCAGTCTTGTACATAAGATGGTAATAGGATAGTTCGCGCGAGTCAAGGCTCGTGACTTTTACATGACAAGATGAAATAAAATCATTGATAAAAGCGGCGCAGATTCTGCGCGTTCCAGGTGCGTGGGAGGGTCTTTCCTTCCGCCGTTCTGAGCTTGAAGGTTCCAGGTTTCACTGTCGCGGTGACCACATAAGGTCCTTCCCATGCTGGTGAGAGTTTGTCTTTCTGCGGACCTTTCCCGGCTGCTTCAATGCTGCGCAAGACGAGATCTCCGACGTTGATTGGTCAGGGCTTCACCCTTCTGTCGTAGAGTCGGGCCACACGCCTTTGGTAGATGGCAATGCGCTGGGCGGCGTGGTCTCGAGTTTCGGAGATTAAGTCGAGATTTTGGCGGAGCAGTTCGTCATTTTTGCTGGGATCGAAAGTCAGCACCCGGATGCTTGGTACTCCGATGTCGACGGGGATGACGGCTTCGGTCCCGTAGCAGAGATTGTACGGGGTCTCTCCTGTTGGAGTCCTCTCCGTCGTGCGGTATGCCCATAGTACATTTGGGAGCGCATCCACCCATTGCCCCCCGGCTTCTTCAAGACGTGTCTTTAGCCCTTTGAGGATGGTGCGGTTGGTGACTTCTACCTGCCCATTTGTCTGCGGGTGTGCTACGACGGTGTGACGGAGATTGATCTTTAGGTCATCGCACATTTTGGTAAATGATCTCCCAGTAAACTGGGTGTCATTGTCGGCGATGATTGCTGCTGGGATCCCGAAGCGGCAGATAATGTTCTTCCAGACGAACTGCTTAGCATTCTCCTCCGTGATCTTTGCCAGGGGTTCGGCTTCCACCCACTTAGTGAAGTAGTCAATTGCGAGGATGATGAATTTTCTCTGCCCTGATGCCAGTGGTAGGGGGCCGAGGAGATCAATCCCCCACTGCGCGAAGGGCCATGCAATCTGGAGCGCAGTGAGCGCAACTGGGGGCTGGTGAGGTACATTTGCATGAAGCTGACAGCTCCTGCACTTCTGAACGAGCTCTGCCGCGTCTTTCTTCATTGTTGGCCAATAGAAACCTTGGCGCAAGATTTTCTGGGCCAGGGCCTTTCCTCCCAGGTGCTCTCCGCAGACCCCTCCGTGTACTTCTCTTAAGGTGTAGTCCGCTTCGCTGGCCGGTAAGCACTTTAGGTAGGGCCCTGAGAATGCCCGCTTGTAGAGTTCCCCATCTATGATGGTGAACGATGCTGCTCGCATTCGTAATTTGAGTGCCTCCATGCGATCCTCGGGGAGGTGCCCCTGCTCGAGGTAAGCTCGCAGAGGGGTTATCCAGGATGGTTCTTCTTCATTGATGGCTGCAATCTCCCATGGCCCTGGGATACTCGGGGCCATGATCTCTTCCACTCGGCGTCTTCGTGACTGATAGCTGGAGGGTGAAGTTGCCAACTTAGAGAGCGCGTCCGCTCTAGAATTCTGCTCCCGGGGCACGTGCAGAACTTGGTACGACGGGATCCTCTGAAGGAGCGACTTTACGCATGTGAGGTAATGCGCCATCTGGTCACTCTTGACCTCATAATCTCCCTCCACTTGCGAGACTACAAGCTGGGAGTCGGCGTGAATTGTCAAGCTCTCTACTTTACAATCGATGGCGAGCCAGAGGCCGACGATCAGGGCCTCGTACTCCGCGACGTTGTTGGTTGCTGGGAACTTCAGCCTGAGACCATATTCCAGAGTGATCTCGTCGGGGCTTATGAGGAGCAGTCCTGCTCCAGCTCCCTCAGCTCCTGAAGCGCCGTCGACGTAGAGAGTCCAACGGGGTGGGGCAACATCTTTGACAGGAGTTGCTTCTGATGGGATGGTATTTTCTACAACAAAGTCAGCGAGCACCTGTGACTTGATGTCCGGTCGGGGCAAGAATTGGATGTCGAATTCGCCGAGTTCTACTGCCCACTTTACAAGTCTCCCCGAGACTTCCGGCTTTTGGAGGATTGCTCGCAGCGGGAGCTGAGTTAGTACTTTCATTGTGTGTGCTTGGAAATAGGGTCGAAGCTTTCGCGCCGAGAAGACAAGTGCTAAGGCCGTTTTTTTCTGCTGCCGGATACCTGGTTTCGGTATCGGTGAGGACCTTGCTGAGGTAGTAGATCGGCCTTTGCACCCCTCCTTCATCCTTCACAAGAACTGAACTGAGGGCCGTATGCGAAACTGCGAGGTACAAGAACAGGGTCTCCCCGGGGATTGGCTTTGAGAGAAGCGGCGGCGAGGCCAGGTACTGTTTGAGGAGTTCGAAAGCCGTCTGGCACTCGTCCGTCCACTGGAACCCAGTGTGGCGCGCTCCTCGGAGAACTTTGAAGAAAGGGAGGTACTTGTCCCCCGTCCTTGACAGGAAGCGGGACAGTGCGGCGATCCTCCCATTCAGGCGTTGCACTTCCTTGATTGAGCGAGGCGGCGACATGTCCTCCAACGCCTTGATCTTCTCAGGGTTGGCCTCGATCCCCCGATGGGTTACCATGAAACCCAAGAACTTCCCCGCCGTCACACCAAACGCGTATTTGTTGGGGTTGAGCCGCATCTGGAAGCGACGAAGAAGCTGAAAGCACTTTCCCAAGTCTTTCAAATGGTTGCGACGGTGGACGCTCTTCACTAGCATGTCATCCACATATACCTCCATCGTCTCCCCGATGAGGTTTTTGAAGACTTTATTCATCAGTCTTTGGTATGTTGCTCCGGCGTTTTTAAGGCCGAACGACATCACCTTGTAGCAGTAGACTCCTTTATCGGTGCGGAAGGCGGTGTGCTCCTCGTCCGCGGGATTCATTCTTATTTGGTTGTAGCCTGAGTATGCATCCATGAAGCTGAGCAGCTCGTGGCCGGTCGTTGCGTCGACAAGCTGGTCAATCCTCGGAAGAGGAAAACTGTCTTTCGGGCACGCCTGGTTCAGGTTGCTGTAGTCAACGCACATCCGCCACTTTCCGGACGCCTTTTTTACCATCACCACGTTTGCGAGCCACGTGGGATAATCCGCCTCGCGGATGAACCGCGCCTCCAGGAGCTTTGTTACTTCTTCGATTGCCCTTACTCGCTCAGGGGTGAAGTTCCTCTTCTTTTGGATTACGGGCCTGCAGGCGGGGTTAATGTTTAATGAGTGAAAAATGATTTCAGGATCTACCCCAGGCATGTCCTCCGGGCTCCAAGCGAAAATGTCCTCGTTCTCTTGCAGGAAGGTTGTAATCCTTTCTCGTTCTTCTGGCGTCAAAAGGGACCCGACCTGGACAGTCCGGGTTTGATCCTGCTGGGAGAGCAGTACTTTCACTACTCCTTCAACGGGTGCTCCTCGCTGAAGAGTGGCTTCATCTCGTAGGTCGAAGTTGTCGATGTTGAGAGCCATCGCCCTTGCCGGTTGAGCTTGCCTCAGGTAACAGGTCCTAGCTGCTTCCTGGTTTCCACGAACGACCCCGATCCCGGCGGCGGTCGGAAACTTCATGGCTAAATGCGGGATTGATGGGATGGCTCTGAAGATGGATTGGAGCGGTCTCCCGAAAATTGCGTTGTAGGCGGAACTTGACTCCACGACCACGAACTGGATGTTGTGGGTTACCTGTCTTGGGAACTCGCCAAGCGTTACCAGAAGGGTGATCATGCCCTGGACCGGGACGGGGCGATTGTCAAAACCGTAGACGGGCCCCGCTGCTGGGCTGAGGTGCTCCTTGGTGAGGTTCATGCTTTGCAGAGTGGAGAGGAACAGGACGTCAACTGAGCTTCCGTTGTCGACCAGTACCCTTTTGACGTTGAAACAGGGATCCCCGATCCCGGCGCTGATCACGAGCGGGTCTTGGTGTGGCAGCCGTAACCCCTCGAGATCTTCATCTCCGAAGACGATGGCGGCGTCCTGCTTTAACTTCTTATCTTCGTGGCCTCTCTCTGGCCTAGCGATGGAGAGAATTTGCGCGGCGAGATTAGGAGACCCAGCTATAGTCTCGACTTGCCCTACCATCGACATTCCAGCCGCCGCGCCGTGAGGTGCAGGAGGCTGATCTCTGGGCTGCCTGGGTTGCTGTGGTTGGTTTGATAGCTGGCCTTGCAGGAACCTTCCAAGGAGTCCTTGCCTGACGAGGCGCTCAATTTCCTCCTTTAACCTGGCGCATTCTTCGGTCGTGTGCCCAGCTCCTCTATGGAATTCACAGTACTTTGAGTGGTCGGTTCTTTCATTCTGATTTAGCGGCCTCGGCCTACGGAATGCCGGATTTTCTTGAATGGCGTAGAGCACGTTGGTTCGCGACGTGTTGAGGGGAGTGTAATTCAGCGGTGGCCGGGGACCCTGATCCCTTCGGAGATCCCGACCGCGATTATGGTTCCGACGCTCTTCCGTACGCCGCTCTTCCTGCCTTCTGGGAGATTGTTCCGACCCTTTCTTCCTCTTCAGACTTCCTTCGAACTGCTGGCGATGTGCTTCGATGGCTTCATCCGCTGCTATCTGTGCCTCCACTCGGTGCACGAGGTCCGGATAATTTGGAACTGTCTCCCTCATTAGAGCGGAATAAAAGCCGCTTGGGCGGAGTCCTCCTAGAAAGACACCGCGCAGAAGCTCGGGGTCGACCCCTGGGATTTGTCGCGCCTCAGTAGTGAAGCGACGGAAGAAGTCTTTAAGGGTCTCGCCCTCGTTCTGGCGGATCCCCGAAAGATGAGAGGGATCTCGGACGATTCTTCGGTTGGCGACGAACTGATCTGTGAACAGTCGGGCTAGCTCGGTGAAGTTGTTGATGGATCCTTCTCGCAGGGAGTGAAACCAGGTGCGAGCTTGCCCCCTGAGCGTTGCCGGGAACACTTGACAGAGGAGCTGATCGGCAGCGTTGTAGATCCTCATGATGGTGGTGAAATGATTGATGTGCTCCAGCGGATCCTCCGTTCCGTCAAACGATTCGATGCTAGGAAGCTTGAAACCGTGTGGAACTGGATGGACTAGGAGCTGCCGCGCCAAGGGGGAGCCGTGATGTAGAGGACGGCGGGCAAATATGCCCCGTCGTCCGACTTGTCCATACTCCTCAGCAATTACGTCGCGGATCTCCTCGCGAGTGGGCCCTCTTATGGCTTGGTTGATCCCTGCTCCTTGCTGATGGTGCAGGGGTTCTCTCCTAGCGCCCCTGCCAGGACGGGCTGGATGCGCAGAGCTGGCTGCGTCCGAGTAGTCTTCTTCGTAAACTTCCTCTTCCTGAACGGCTTCTCCTAAGGGAGCGCGATTAGGGACCAAGGGAGGTGGGATGACCGGAGCGGCAGGTGGAGCAGGTGCTTCAAGGTTTCTGAGAAGAACCAGCATTTCAGCTTGCTGTTCCTCTATCTGACGCATGCGTCCTTCTAGTGTGACGACAGGTGCCAAAGGGACCTCTTCGACGGGAGGTGCGTTGATGAGTGAATGGGATGGAGCGGGCTCAACGCGTCCTCCAGGAACGGAGCCATTAGTGGTGCGAGCACTTCTTCTCGTCATTGTTGTCGGTCACGAGTATTGCCGCGAGGCGAATACTGTCTTCAGAGAACTTTTGCAGAGCTAGGGGAACACTGTTCCCACAGACGGCGCCAAACTGTTGCGGCTTCCCAACGCCCTCGGTAGACCGGTTTCGATTCGGTCCGTCTTAGCCCGGGCGGTCGAGCGCGCACACAGTCAGAATGTTGCAGAGAGTAAATGCTGAAAATGGTACACACAGAACTTTAGCGTGGAAAACCCTCCAAAGGGTGAAAAACCACGTGGCCAGGGCGGTGCTGGCCGAAATCCACTATGTTATGCTGTTACAGTGCTTTCTTGGTGAATGCGAGGGCGACAGGCCGCGCCTCGTTACAATTATGGGAGAGAGAGAGAAAGAACTCCGTGGGTGACAGGCCACCGCTTAGGAGTTGAGCGCCCTGCTGCGCGTCTGGTGCGGCTGTGCACTGGCTGGGTGAGCACTTCGCGGAGCACCTTGGCTTTGCTGTTCGGGTTCGGGGTGCTCGCCTTGAATGGCGCAGCACTTCTTCTCAGGTGAGAGGCGTTCGCAGGAGGAACCTGTCAGTTAGTAAAAATGAAGTGGCGGAGTGGCGGAATGTAGAGAGAGAAGCTCTGAAGAGGAAATGAAGAGAGAGAGAGTCTGGGAGAGAATGAGAGATCCCCAAATGAAGACCCTTGAGGGTCTATTTATAGGCTTGGGGGGTGGAAGTTACGGTGGTTACGGTGGTTATCGCGGATAACCACCAAACGGAGGGCCGAGATCGCGCGAGACGATCGGAGGGCCGCGAGGGCCTGGAGGGATCCGACGGTGGAGAGCGAAGGGCGGCGACGCGAGGGGCCGGCCATGGGTGGCCGGCCGCCGGCCATGAAGGGGGCGACGGCGGCGGCCGGCCGGCGGCGGCGGCCGGCCGGCCGGCGGCGGTCGGCGGCGGCCATGAAGGGGGCGACGGCCATGAAGGGGGCGACGGCGGCGGCGGCCATGAAGGGGGCGACGGCGGCGCCGCCGGCCATGAAGGGGGCGACGTCGGCGGCGGCCGGCCGGCCGGCGGCGGCCGGCCGGCGGGGGCCGGCCGGCGGCGGTCGGCGGGGGCCGGCCGGCGGGGGCCGGCGGGGGCCGGCCGGCGGGGGCCGGCGGGCGGCGGTCGGCGGCCGGCGGGCGGCGGTCGGCGGTGCCGGCCGGCGGTTGGCGGCGGACGGCCGGGGGCGGTCGGCCGGCGGCTGGTGGCGGCCGGCCGGCGGCGGCCGGCCGGCCGGTGGCGGTGGTCGGCCGGCGGTGGCCGGCCGGTGGTTGGCGGCGGTCGGCCGACGGCGGTTGGTGGCGGTTGTGATCCCGCGCGGGACGGTTGGGATCCCGCGCGAGGTGGTTTGGATCGGCGCGTGGTGGTTCGGATCCGATGCGCGGGAGTGGGATCCGGTGTGCGAAGGTGGGATTCGGCGTGCGGTGGTTTCGGGATCCGGTGTGCGGTAATGGGATTTGACGTGCGGGAATGAGATCCGGTGTGCGGTGGTTACGGTCTTTTCCATAAGTAGAGGGGGAACCCATCAAGTATAATTAGACTCTTAAATTAGGATATCACGAAAAAAAATCTTTCACGAAATCAATTTTTGTGTGTATCTACACTATATTTACTGTTACCGTTTTCTTTTTGCCTCGTGTATATCTCCCTAGATCCTCCAGTAACTCCCCTCGACCTAGCAACAACTTAGATTTATGATATACTGGTGCATCAACTCGCATGCATATCATCATCCCACACTCTAAAAGCATGCCAGCGACATACTTCCTCTAAGATGAATAAATCACTTGGACTGTGCAATGTCGATGCCCAAGAAAAACTCAAAGCTGCCAAGATTCTACATCAAAAAACTATATTGAATCAATTTACTAGAGAACCAGAAAAATTTATGCATTCCTAATGGCGAAGATGCAAGATTGAATGATCCCTTTGGCACTTGACGCAGGGTAAGGTCCTATCAGGTGCTAATGGATGATTTCTAAATGCAAAAACAAATCTGACAACTAACTTACAATAATAATTTTTTTATAAAAATACTAGATAGACCACAATTGTTAAAGCTTAACAAGTAAGGAAACAAGTGTTGTTGTATAAATACGAGAGAGCACACAATCAAACTATTTAAGCAAATAGAAACATACAATGTTACAAAAGTTCAACAACAAAGATTACAAAACGATATAACTTAAGTAGAGAACTAACACGAATTCAACACAAAATCAATGACCACAATCTAGAAACTTACAAAATTAGAAAGTAGAGGACTTGACGGGTATCCAACAAACTTCAAGTAGCTGGATAGGTGGCAATGTACTGGATTAAGGCCTCCAGGGAAACTCAGTTTGCTGAAACTGGGCTGTTGCAGGACTGGACGACAGGGGACAGCAGATGAGTGGCCGTAGGGTGCTGATTTGAGGGGCTGAACGACTGTAGAACAAACAAATGTGTGATGTATTTAACTCCAGAGGAGGGTTTCCAATGCCGGAAGAGTTTCTGGATGGTTGGGAGTGAGGAGCGGGGAATTCGGGCTGCTGGAATGAATTCCAGTAACTGGAGTCTGCGGTTGGGAGGATTTCTGGACAACTGGAAGCTGAGGAACTGTAAGCTGGGCTGCTGCAGTTGCTCCCACGGGCAAACAGGGAGGGTTCCTGGGTGGATGGGGCTGAAGAAAAGGAAAGTTTGGGCGGCTGGGAGGCGTTTCCAGGTGGCTGGCGGCAGTTTTGCCCTTCCTGGACTGGGGCCGGGGAGAGGAGAGGGAGAGGTGGGAGTAAGGAAGGTAATGGCCAGCTGAAGGATAGCTCGGTTGAGGCCTGGAGGGTTTAGTGAATGGAGGGTTATGTGCGTTTTTAGGGGTGGGCCTAAATTTTAGGAATTGGGGATAATGGGGTAGTGGGGAGATGGCTTGGGAGGGGTGGTGATGGTGGTGGACGGCCAAGGGTGGCCGGAGGCCCGGAGGGGTTTGCCAGAGGTGGTACATGACTTCAATATAAATATATAAAAGAAGAGAGAAAAACCTCTAGAATTACAATGAGGCACTTTTAGGGGATAAATAAAGTACAAGAGTAGGATGATACTCTTTTAGGGAATCATGCAAACGAGCAACTTGTCTAAAAGAAATAAGTTAGCTCATGAGAAGTGTCAAATAATTCTACATTGAACAATATGTGTCATCACTAAACTCAAACAAAAATGGAATCGACTTTCCTAGCAGTCATAAGAAGCCCCAAAATAAATTTCATAGTGAAATCATCCCAAATTTACAAGGGATTGAAGTTTACAATCCATTATTTTGATACCAATGTGCCACCACGTATCAAGAACTCGTAATATTGCGCACTAGAAATGGAAGGAAGATATAAAATAACATAAATCAATCACTCAATACTTGCTTGTGTATAGCATCACTCTTAAATCCCCCAAGACACTTCACTAACACTCATTCATTAGAGTTCCCTTATAGCACAATTACACTATCACTTCACGTTATCCAACTTTAGAAAGCCTCGATAATCCGCTAATAGATTGACGCATGGATAACTCCCCTATTTAAATCACATATAGTCAATCAAGGGTCACTCAATTTATGACCCTAAGAATAATCTGCGAACATCACCGTTTGGGAGTTACAAATGTCAACCACATCGTGAAGGTCATCAGACTCTGACCGCTCAATCTCGATAAATGACATGGGCGTTTTCCATCTCCATTGGGGGAAAACGTCAAAGCTAAAAAATCGTTTGGTAACCCTTAAAATTCCCAACGCCACCGCTCCAAAACGCCATTTTGGCCTTTTTTGAGACCGCAACCACCCCCTCCATTTCCCACCTCTCCATTGCCAACGCTTATACTCACCGCTCCAACTCTCACTGCCGAAATAAACAGACCCATTATCTCCATATCAATCAAATCAGAAGAATCACCTCTATAACCCGACAAGTCGACGATGTTGAACATGGAAATTGGTCGCGTAGGTAGGAGATCTAACAAAGAATCATTACCCTAGTCTATGCAATACAAGTAAAGGACAAAATTTCCTTGTGCTCAACTTCTTTTAGGTACCAACTAGAAATCAATGTTGCAATAGTATGTCATAACTAAGTCAACGTCTTGAAAAAGTTGCTCCATCTTTGAAACTTTAGGAATTTCTCACTAATTTTATTAAATTCGGCACTAGCTCGTCCATGAAAAGGTTGGATTAAGATCAAGAATATGAGGAATAGGTTAACCATAAAATATTTTGCTAGTGACACAGTTTATAGAGTTATAATAGGCAAACTCAGCATAGAGAGGTATTAAATTCTGTTAAGTTGATTTTTCACCTCCTAAACATCTAAGTAGACTACCCATGCTCCTATTTACTACCCCGTTTTGTCCATCTCTTTGTGAATAATATGCACTGCTAAACTGAAATATAGTTCCTATTTTTTTTATAACTTTCTCAAAAAAGACTCAAAAACCTAATGCACTTACATGAAGTGAATGTCTAAAGAGAATCATGCAGACGAGCAACTTCTCTAAAAAAAATAAGTCAGCTCATAAGACGTGTCAAATAATTCTACATTGAACAATATGTGTCATCACCAAACTCACCCATTACAACAAAAATGGAATCGACTTTCCTAGCAGTTACAATAAGCCCCAAAACAAATTTCATGATGACATTTACAATCCATTATTTTGAAGCCAATATGCCGCCATGTATCAAGAATACAAACAAGAACTCGTAATATTGCGCATTAGAAACGGAAGGAAGATATAAAATAACGAGACATGCTCATTATCCCAACTCTTGAGGGTAAGTTCCGACTAAGAGTCCTCTACGAAGAGAGACAACTCAAAACTAATATCAAAGGTATAACCTATTCTTCATCTAGGGGCTCCTTACATATAATGGAGAACCCACTACAGGAGCCGGGACAAAACATATTAAAAGAAAACAAAATTAATTATGAGTACAATATTATCCATAAAAGTAACTGCATATCTAAGAGCTCACGCAAAGTGAGGACTATCGTCTAAGCGCGTGTCATGGAGCATACGTATCAATACACATGTCTTGAAAAACCGAGTTTGTCCCTAAGATCGAGCGAATGGGAGCGGATTTGAAGGCCTCTGTTATGGTGATGTTTACCAATTGGGCAAGGGCCATTGACTAATAATAAAATTTTGTTGTTGTCACGAGGTCCATGGAGGAGAAAAACCTCTTTTTGCCATGCGGTGGTTGGTTGGGAATGGTGGAAGTTTGCCAGTTGGGCCTAGGACTTGGGACTAATACTAAAATTTTGTTGTTGTTACGGCGTCCAAGGAGAAAATTTTCATTTTGGCATGTAGTGGTTGGATGGGAGCTCAATGAATTGGGAAGATGCAATCAGAATGTAAGCGGAGATTGTGACTGCGTCAGGGCGTGAAAATAATATTGGTCATCCCAGTGCGGGCATAGGGGCTAATGGGTGTTATTGTCGACAGAGCTTAGCATTGAGGGGAACATGTCGAAAGTTGGCGGTAGGATGATGTCATGGTAGAACAGCTCGGATGGGGCTCGAAACGACAAATCTAGGTGTGGTGGGGGTGGATCAATGGGTTGGGTTTATTTGTGCTAGTGTGGCAAGACGTAGGCAATGTCGGAACGGTCTTTGGCGAGGGATGACCAATGGGTTGGGTTTATTTGTGCTAGTGCGGCTAGCCTGGGATGTCGGTTACTCGACGACCAGGGAGAACAAAATATTGTGAGATGTGTATGGATCAGGGGTGTTGTCGGGCGCACGACCCGAGCATTTGTGTGATTGACGTCTGAAGTGTATGGGTTGGAACATGATTGTTGGCAGGAAGGGGAGTTAGGGATATGAATTGGAGAAGATTGTTATGGTTAGCAGCAAGGAACATTGCGGTGGTGAGGGGAGTAGTGGACGAAGTCACATATTGTGTCAAGGGAAGGAAAGGAGGGGTTGGTAAAGCGTGAGTGCCATTGTCAGCATGTTGGCCATGGTGCGTCAATCTTATCGAAGCAGGCGATGGCGGAGGGGATGGAGAAAGTTGGTTCTTGGCGTCCGGTTGTTGATGGTAGGAGGAAGTCAGTCAATTGATACGAATATGTTGTCACACGAATGTATAACCTGTAATTCGTCGATATTAGAAATATCTAAGGAGGACACTTTAGAAGACCTCACCCACCAGGGGCGAATCCAGAAGACCTCGCCCACCAGGGGAGAGTTCAGAAGACCTCTCCCACAAGGGGCGAGTTCAGAAGACCTCGCCCAGCAGGGCCGAGTTCAGAGGACCTCGCCCAACAGCGGCGAGTTCAGAAGACCTCGCCCAGCAGGGCCGAGTTCAGAAGACCTCGCCCAACAGGGGCGAGTTGTCAAAGGACCTCGCCCAGCAGGGGTGAGTTGTCAGAGAACCTTGCCCATCAGGGGCAAGTTGTCAAAGTACCTCGCCTAGCGGGGGGGAGTTCATAGGACCTCGCCCAGCAGGGGCGAGTTCAGAGGACCTCGCCCAGCAGGGGCGAGTACAGAGGACCTCGCCCAATAGGGCGAGTTCAGAGGACCTCGCCCAGCAGGGGAGAGTTCAGAAGACCACTCCCAGCAGGGGCGAGTTCAGAAGACCTCGCCCAACAAGGGCGAGTTCAGAGGACCTCACCCAACAGGGGCGAGTTTAGAGACCTCTCCCAATAGGGCGAGTTCAGAGGACCTCGCCCAGCAGGGGCGAGTTCAGAGGACCTCGCCCAGCAGAGGAGAATTCAGAAGACCTCTCCCAGCAGGGGCAAGTTTAGAAGACCTCGCCCAGCAGGGGCGAGTTCAGAAGACCTCGCCCAAGTGTGGGCGAGCTCAGAATTTCACCTCGTCGAAAGCAGATATTCACAGATCTCACTAGAAGGGGGGAGAAGCTATTCATAGTCCATCCCAGAAGGCGGGAGCATCTATTCGCAGTCCATCCCAAAAGGCGGGACCAGCTATGCGCAGACTACCCCCCCCCCCCCCCCTTTTTGGAGTTGCTTATAAATAGACCCTGAGGCACAAGTAGAAGGCACCTTCCTTCCCCTCCCCCACCTCCTATGGTGGGCGAGTTCAGTGCCCGTCTCTCTTATGCCGAGCTCAACATTGTTTTTAGGAGGGGAAATTCTTTTAGACTTTCGGGTGTGTGGCGGGACCTCCTCGCTGCAGCGCACGGGTCTTGTTTGTAGGCAGTCCGAAGATGCTTTTGCTCTCTAGCTTCTTCTCGCCGTGTCTCATGTGGGTCGACCACTAAAACCAATGACCTTTGTTCACCCCCGGGTCTGAACGCTAGGAACCCATTTTCGTGGTTCCAACATTTCGGTGCGGTGAGCGTGGACCGTGATCAGAGGAAGAAACTTAAGTGCGAGACCTCACAGTGAGCCATGATGATAAGGATGCGAGGCGAGCTCCAACTAGGCGAGTTCCAGTTGAGTCGAGTTCCAGCTGAGTCGAGTTCCAGCTTAGGCGAGTTCCAACTCAGGGGAGTTCCAACTCAGGCGAGCTCAAAATGGGTGATTTCTTCATCTCGGCGACCTCAGTCGGCAAGTTCATTATGGAGACCTCATTCGGCGAGCTCATTATGGAGACCTCATTCGGCGAGCTCATTATGGAGACCTCAGTCGGCGAGTTCATTATAACAACCTCAAATTTAGCGAACAAATCTTAAGCTACTTCATCTCGTTGTTCAACTCGCCAGACGAGCTCAATCAACTCGCAGGTGTTCTACTCGCAGATATTTTGCTCGCAGGTGTTCTAATGGCAGATATTTTGTTCGCAGGTGCTCTGCTCACAGGTGTTCTACTCGCAGATATTCTGCTTGCAGGTGCCTACTCACAAATATTCTGCTCGCAGATGTTCTACTCGCAGATATTCTGCTCGCATGAGTTCTACTCGCAAGATGTGAGGCGACCCCGTGTAGGTGACCTCCTCTAGGGAAGCGTAAGACCATGCGAGATGAAATCGAGCTCGGTGAGAAGCGATTTCGAGGCCAGGCGAGCTCGAATCTGGGTGAGTTGGAGTGTAGAAAATAAAAAAATTCCAGGGGCGCTGCCCCCGGACCCCGCAAGGGGCGCTACCCCCGAAAACTCTGCATAGGGGGCATAAAGTCAAAGGTGACACTAGCTTTGTCCTCATTTTCACTCTTTTTAGTGCTAACATCTTTTCATACATAATACATATTAAGCCTCATGGGTGCTTTGGTAAAGCCCATGAGTGCTTTCATATGATTTGCAAACAGTGTTGGCTTTGGTGTTTCGACCACGATGGAAATCATCACAGAAGGATCCACATAATGGGGTCATGGTGAAGCGTATATTCCGCGAGTCCATACTAGCGAGGGATTCTTTTACATTCCGCGAGTTCATACTCGCGAGGTCATCACTTCAGCAACTATATTATTCAGTTCATCTCTTCAACGACTATATTAGTCCATGACTACATATCCACAAGGTGCTATCTTTAATTCCGAGAGTTCATACTCGCGAGGTCATCACTTCAGTAATTATGTTATTCATTTCATACTAGCAAGGACATCTCCAACAACTCGTCCGTACGAGATGCACAAAAAGTCTATATTCGGCGAGTCCTCGCTTGCGATGGGTGTTCTCACTCGGGATGATCTTATTTTCGGCGGCTTATACTTCACGATGAAGACTCAAAGGGCTATTACTCATTACTCACTTCGGCAAGGAAAAATCATCATAAATCAGGTCACCTAAAACATATGGGTTCTTTTTTTCATTCACTGCATAAATCAACATTATCCTATATATTGTGAAATTCTTAAGAACCGGATCGAACAACCACTCGAAGGAGTACGATGTGTCCAAAGGTGTTCTAGGTTGTGTGATTTCACTTCTCCTCTTGAAATTCCTGGTCAAGCAACGAGATGACGCCTCGAGTTCAGTGTGTCATCCTAAGTCCAATCCACTGCATTGCCGACCGCGATCAGCTCCCCCTTACACGTTGGACAATCTGCCCCTCGAGTGTCGACTCTCTTTGCCCGTGCAATAGTTACCATAGGAGAGAATGAAGCTACATTCTGAAGTACTCCGCGTGAGATGAACACTCTCAATCAATAAGAGAATAAATTGTTCTATGGAAAATGTTATTCAAAATTCAAGGAGCATCTGATCTCCGAGAGCATTGCATGATGCAAACCTCCTACTCGTCTATATGCACCTCCGGACCGGTAGTGAGATGACGCCTTGGGCTCTGTGCGTCTCTCCTAAAGCCACGCCTCTGCAATGGCGACCGAGATCAACTCCCCCTTGCATACTGGTCGACTGCCCCCCCCCCCCAAGAGATCATCCTCCCTACCTGTCCACGGGTTCCTAAAAGATAGAACGGACCCGTGTCCTCGAAGGCCTCACAAGAGACTAGACCTCTATTAGCTGCAAAGAAATTTACTTTAAAATGTTTTCACTACTTTCATGATTTGACTAAGTACTAACATCCAAGCAGGTGGCGGGGCTAGTCAACTTAACTAGACTCGCGTCAAATCTTATATATATGTGCGAAGCCCTCGAACAGAGAGTTGTCGTAGACCAGGCCATTGCAATGGGCTCCTTCCCTGTTGGCTGGCTACTTGCCCCCTCGAGTGAGTTCTATGTCCTCGAGCAGAGAGTTGTCGTAGACTAGACCATTGCATTGTGCTCCTCCCCTGCAGGCTAGCTACTTGTCCCCTCGAGTGAGTTTTATGTCCTCGAGCAGAGAGTTGTCATAGACCAGGCCATTGAACTGGGCTCCTTCCCTGCAGGCTGACTACTTGCCCCCTTGAGTGAGTTCTATGTCCTCGAACAGAGAGTTGTCGTAGACCAGGACATTGCACTGGGCTCCTCCCCTGCAGGATGGCTACTTTCCCACTCGAGTGAGTTCTATGTCTTCGAGCAGAGAGTTGTCGTAGACCAGGCCATTACACTAGACTTCTCCCCTGCAAGCTAGCTACTTGCCCCATCGAGTGAGTTCTATGTCCTCGAGCAGAGAGTTGTCGTAAACCATGTCATTGCACTAGGTTCCTCCCCTACAAGCTAGCTACTTGCCCCCTCGAGTGAGTTTTATGTCCTCGAGCAGAGAGTTGTCGTAGACCAGGCCATTGCACTGGGCTCCTCCCCTGGAGGCTGGCTACTTGCCTCCTCAGTGAGTTCAATGTCCTCGAGCAGAGAGTTGTCGTAGACCAGGTTATTGCACAAGGCTCCTCCCCTGCAGGCTGGCTATTTGCCCCCTCGAGTGAGTTCTATGTCCTCAAGCAAAGAGTTGTCGTAGACCAAGCCATTGTACTGGCTCCACCCTTGCAGGCTAGCTACTTGCCCCCTCGAGTGAGTTCTATGTCCTCAAGCAGAGAGTTGTCGTAGACCAGGCATTTGCGTGAGCGGAAGAGCTCAGCTCACCTCCCGCATGCTGGCTACTTGCCTCCTCGAACTAAATTCCCTCGAGCAGAGAAATGTCGAGAACCAGACCTCTGCACTGGGCTCCTCCCCTGCCTGTTGGCCACTTGCCCCCTCGAGTGCACTCCTCGAGCAGAGTGTTGTCGTAGACTGGATCCCTGCATGAGTGGATGAACTCAGCTCCCCTCCAGCATGTCAGTTACCCGCCCCCTCAAGACCGATTACGCACTTCAAGTGCAATAGGGAAGTGACGCTTGAGAAGTAGACCTCCAAAGGTGTTCAAGATAAGGAGTTCAGTCCTTGACTCATCTGGTGACCCATGACGAGGGCGAGGCGAGTGCCTTCACTGTCCGCGCTAGTCCGTAAACAGTCCTCAGCTCTTACTAAGGTAAGGTGTGAGACGTCAATCAACTTGTTCGACTAAGAGCCTAAAATGTTTTCCATCTCCTACAGTTGAACTCCGCTTCTGGGAGGTGTCGACCATTTTCCACCTCCTCCAGTTGAGCTAGCTCGTCTAGCAAATGGCATGGGAGGATGTCAAATCTTCTCCACCTCTTTCAGTTGAGCTCCGCTCCTGGGAGGTGGCAATTCTTCTCCACCTCCTTCAGTTGAGCTCCGCTCATGGGAAGTGTCGACTCTTCTCTACCTCCTTCAGTTGAGCTCCACTCCTGGGAGGGACCTAGTGTGGCATACCATTCTTGGCCCATCTCTCCGAACCATGGGTCCTACATTATTTTTCCGAGCTCGTATCGAGCCCGGAAAAAGCGGGGATTGTGTATAACCCGTAATTCGTTGAGATCAAAAATAACTAAGGAGGACACTTTAGAAGACCTCGCCCAGCAGGGGCGAGTTCAGAAGACCTCGCCCAGCAGGGGCGAGTTCAGAAGATCTCGCCCAGCAGGGGCGAGTTCAGAAGATCTCGCCCAGCAGGGGCGAGTTCAGAGGACCTCACCCAGCATGGGCTAGTTCAGAAGACCTCGCCCAGCAAGGGCGAGTTCAGAAGACCTCGCCCAGCAGGGGCGAGTACAAAGGACCTCGCCCAGCAGAGGCGAGCTCAGGCGACCTCGCCCAGCAGGGGCGAGTTCAGAGGACCTCGCCCAGCAGAGGCGAGCTCAGACGACCTCGCCCCTGGACCTCGCCAGCAGAGGCGAGCTCAGACGACCTCGCCCAGCAAGGGCGAGTTCGTCTGAGCTCGCCCAGCAGAGGCGAGCTCAGACGACCTCGCCCACCAGGGGCGAGTACAGAAGACCTCGCCGACCAGGGGCGATTTCACAGGACCTCGCCCACCAGGGGCGAGTTCAGAAGACCACGCCCAGCAGGGCGAGTTCAGAAGACCTCGCCCAGCAGGGGCGAGTTCAGAAGACCTCGCCCAGCAGGGGCGAGTTTAGAAGACCTCACTCAGTAGGGGTGAGTTTAGAAGACCTCACCTAGCAGGGGCGAGTTAAGAAGACCTCGCCCAGCAGGGGCGAGTTCAGAAGACCTCGCCCAAGTGCGGGCGAGCTCAAAATTTCACCTCGTCGAAAGCAGCTATTCGCAGACCTCACTAGAAGGCGGCAGAAGCAATTCGCAGTTTATCCAAGAAGGCGGGAGCAGTTATTCGCAGTCCATCCCAAAAAGCGGGAGCAGTTATTCGCAGTCCATCCCAAAAAGCGGGAGCAGTTATTCGCAGTCCATCCCAAAAGGCGGCAGCAGCTATGCGCAGACCATCCCCCGCCCCCTTTTAGCTTTGCCTATAAATAGGACCCCAAGGCACAAGTAGAAGGCACCTTGCTTCCCCTCCGCCATATGGTGGGCGAGTTCAGTGCCCACCTCTCTTGTGCCGAGCTCAGCATTGGCTTTAGGGGGGAAGTTCTTATAGATTTCCAGGTGTATGGCGGGACCTCCGCGCTACAACGCACAGGTCATTTTGTAGGCAGTCCAAAGATGTTTTTGCTCTCTAGATTCTTCTCGGTTGTTCTCGCCATGTCTCATGTGGGTCGACCACTAAAACCAGTAACCTTTGTTCACCCCCGGGTCCGAACGCTAGGAACCCATTTTCGTGGCTCCAACAACGAACAAGAACTCGTAATATTGCACTAGAAATGAAAGGAAAATACAAAATAAAGACACATGTGATAAGTTGTTTTTAGTTATATTATTTTATGTTATTTTAAGCATTATCTTTTTAATCTTTAATAAAACTTTGATGATTTTATTATCAGTTTGCTTAACTTCATATTTTTGTTCAAACTAATGTGGTTTTATGTTTTGTTTTGTAGGTGGAGTTCACCTTGGTGAGCTCATGCTCACCTTGATCAAACTCAAGTTTTGTACACTTCAATTCATGTAGCAGCCCGGCTACATTTGCGGCCAAGACGAAGCCAATTTCAGCACTAATGCAGTCCAAAACTAGCCCTCCAAATGCTGCCCCAAAACCAGTCTAAGTGCAGTCCAAATGCAGCCTTATTCCAGCTCAAAACAAGCCCAAATTCAGCCTCTTGTTGCTGTCCAAGTCCATCCATGTTGCTGAATTCCTGCAGCCCAAGAACAGCCCAAATTGTAGCAGCTCCTCCATCCAAGTGCAGCCCACATTGGTGCAACGTGAGCTATGCACAGCAGCCCAAACAAATTGCCATGTAGCAGCCCGTGTGCCACCTCTTGAAGCCCAAAACGTGAGCCAGCATTTTGATCCAGCCGGCCCACTTCCTCCTTGTGCAATCCGTGAATGCCCAGCTGCCACCTTGAATGAATCATCCTCCCCATGCATGCATTGGCCGGCTGCTCCCTCTCTCTCCCCTCCTCTTTACTTCACATTCACCCCCTTCTTCCTCTCTCTCTCCTCTTTATTTCTTATTCATCTCCCCTCCTTCTATTTTCTATTTTATTTTATTTCCTTCTTAAATAGAACACAATGCATTTGGCCACCTCTCTCCTCCTCATTTAAACCCATGCATGCATCCTTCCATTCATGCATTTCCCTTCTCTCTCCCTCATAAATCTCATCTAGAACCTTCCACCTCTTCTATATAAGGAACCCATGCTTCATGCTTTGGCAAGTAGAGCTTTGGAGAGAGCTTTGGAGAGTGCTAAGTTCAAGAGTGCTTTTTACTTCATTGTTGTAATTTTTCCTTCTTGTAATCCCTTTTCATTTCAATAGTATAGTATTGCTCTTTAAATATTTTGTACTCCTTTATTTTTTTTCAAACTAATGAAAATGCAAGCTTTCTTTTCTATCTCCTTCTTAATTTCCATTATGCGTAGCTAAATTTCCGTTAGCGTTTGATCATGAGGATCCATGAAATGAGATGAGATTTCTCTTTATTTCTTAGCTTTATTTTTGTTAAATCTTCACTCGATCCTTCTTTGATTCTTCTTTTTGTCGACTCCGTATTTCCGGTATACGGTAGTAGGCTTTTTGATCTCATTTCATAGAAGTCGAGAGACTCGTTGATTTGAAAGATCGCTCAAAGAAGGAAGGAGTTGCACGCACCCCTAGAGATAGGATGACGTAAATCCTCCGGATTGGAGTCAAATCCAATAGTGCGGTTCACTTCGATAATGCGACTTTAGACATGTTTGATTTACGAAGAGATTCCGATTAAACCGTCTTTAAGTTAGGAGATTTAGTGCTCTAGCGAGACTATCTCTCATTTTCGGAACTGTCACGGTCGGGTTTGATTTGCAATTATAAAGCTATATTTTTATCCCTCTCATCTCTTTTCATGGTGAATCTTTGATCAAACGCTATTTTCTTAGTCTGATTTTATCATTTTAATATCGTCTTTAATATTGTGTTAAAAATTCTCAAAATCACCCAACAATCGTACGGTAGGATAATCGTTGGAAGCGTGAGTAGTAATATTTGACAGCCCCGTGTCTTAAATACGACCTTGGTACTACAATTCGATAGGTACACTTGCCTCTTCGGGTTGATTGTCAATCTTAATCACCAAATTTTTGGCGCCGTTGCCGGGGAATTTTGTCAATATTAAGAAAACGCCGCCGCTATTACTTCTGCAAAAAAAAAAAAAAAAAATTATCATATATTATAAACCAACATCATCGTTTTTCTATCCCACCTAAAATCCTGGAAAGGACGCTTTGGGCTTGAATTCCCATCACAGCCTCTAGTACCGTTGCAAACCCTTCACAGGGCAGATCTCGGGAAGTCCAGGACTATTATAATCCGCCTAATATTATCCTTCTAAAAAAAAGAAAAAATCATCATCATCATTTTCAATTTTGGTATTCTTTCACTTTCGTTTATTTTCCCCTCTTCCCCTTTTCTTTCTGCTAGTGCATGACCCGCACGAATTCGTCGTTACTTGTTGATTTGGACCCGGAAATCGAACGCTCCTTTCGGAGAAATTTACGATTCGGTGGTTCCACTTCTCAGGAGACGGTTGAGGATTCTATCGGTGATTGTGATTCTAATTCTGAAATTATGGGTGATCCCAATCCAGAAGTTGACCAGCAACGGACCATGTCCTATTATGCTCGGCCAAACTTGGAGGGTACAGAATCTAGTATTGTTCGACCTGCCATAGCGAACAATAATTTTGAGCTTAAGCCCGGCACTATACAAATGGTGCAGCAATATGCGCAGTTCGACAGATTACCAGATGAAGATCCGAACTTACATATTGCTAGTTTCCTTGAAATCTGTGATACCTTCAAAATCAATGGTGTCTCAGACGATGCGATTAGGCTAAGACTCTTCCCCTTCTCTTTAAGAAACAAAGCCAAACAGTGGTTGAGTTCTCTCCCAAGAGGATCAATCACTACTTGGGACATTTTAACAGAAAAATTTCTTGCTAGGTATTTTCCCCCCGCCAAAACTGCTAAATTTCGAACTGATATTTGTTCTTATAGTCAAATCAATTCTGAGACCCTCTATGACACTTGGGAGAGGTTCAAAGAACTTTTAAGACGCTGCCCCCATCATGCTCTGCCTGTATGGTTACAGGTCCAGACATTCTATAACGGGCTAAATCAAGCAACCCAGCAAATGATAGACGCCGCTTCCGGTGGTTCTTTGAACCGAAAAACTCCGGAGGGTGCTCTTGAGCTTATCGAGGATATGGCGATGAACACCTATCAGTGGAATTCGCCTAGGTCTCGCCCAATTAAACCTGCAGGTATCTATGAAGTGGACTCCGTATCCCAACTGGCGCTTCAAGTGGAAATGCTGAACAAGAAAGTAACGGAGATGACTGTTGCCTCCGCTAGTCAGGTACATGAAAATTCAATTGCTGCTGCTGCCGAGCAGGTGGATTATCTGGGGAACATACCCAGGCCTGCTCAAAACAATTTTTCTAATTTTTCTGCTTTTTCTGCTCCTCCTGGTTTTAATGCTGCGTCTAATTCGTATCACCCCGGATGGCGTAATCATCCAAATTTTTCGTGGAGTAATCCTGCAAACGCCGCACGTCCACCACATGATTTCCCACCACCACCACAACAAAATCAAAATCAAAATTTTCCAAAACCTCCATCTTTGGAGGAAATGCTTTCGAAATATATAAATTCGAACGAGGCGACCATTAGAAATTTAACAGGGTCAATGAAAAATCTTGAAACCACGGTCGGCCAACTAGCTAAGGCTGTCTACGAGAGACCACCTGGGACTCTTCCCTCAAATACTGAACCAAACCCAAGGGAACACGCGAAAGCGATCACCCTTCGGAGCGGCAAGGTAGTCCACGACCCCACCACCAGGGAAGAGCCCGAGGTTTTTGCCTCTCCTGCTACTGAACAAATCATCATTAAAGAAACTGATTTTGAAAAAGAAAAAGAAGAAGTTGTTTTTGAAAAGAAAAAGATCATTTTCAAAGCGCTACTCTTGATTCTACAAAAGATTTTCCGCCGCCTCCCTACCCCGCTAATCTTAGGAAGGATAAATTAGATGATCAATACCAACGCTTTCTCGAAATTTTTAAACAAATCCACATAAATTTGCCATTTCATGAAGCGATAAGTCAAATGCCGAAGTATGCGAAGTATCTTAAGGACTTGTTAACGAACAAAAGGAAATTAGAAAATTTATCCCAAGTAACGTTGAACGAAGAATGCTCGGCGGTCATAAAAAATTCAAATCTTCCGAAAAAGATAAACGATCCGGGTAGTTTTTCGATTCCTTGCGTTTTTGGAAATCTGTTCATGAAACACGCGTTAGCGGATTTAGGTGCGAGCATCAACTTGATGCCATTTTCTTTATTTAAGAAGCTTGGATTAGGCACTCTCAGCCCTACGCGTATGAGTATTCAGTTAGCCGATAGATCAATTAAATATCCGTTAGGTATCGTTGAAGACGTGCTAGTGAAGGTCGACAAATTCATCTTCCCGGTGGATTTTGTCATTCTCGATATTGAGGAGGACGTCGACGTCCCTCTTATCCTTGGTCGTCCCTTCTTAGCTACTTCTCGAGCGGTCATCGATGTAAGTAACGGGAAACTTCTTCTTCGGGTAGGAGATGATGAGGTCGCGTTTCTATTAACGAATCCATGAAAAACTCTTTAAAAAATGACGACTCATGTTTTTTCGTAGACGATAATGGAAGATTCTCCTTTTCTTCTTTCAAATATTTCTGCAAATAAATTTTCTGCGTGCTTTTCTGATAATTCTCCAACTGATTTTGAAGACACGGTTATGTCCGTGCAAACAAATTTTGAAAATCCACCAATTTTCCGACAAAAAAATTTTGAAAATCTCGTTTTTGAAAAAGAAAAAGTTTTAAAAAATTCTTATGACGAACCACCCACTCTTGAACTCAAACCACTCCCCGAACATCTTAAGTACGCCTTTTTGGAGAACAATTCTAAGTTGCCCGTTATAATCTCGGCGTTTCTTTCTCAATCCGAGAACGATCAACTGATCGAAGTGCTACGAAAGCATCGCCGAGCTATAGCGTGGCAAATATCAGATATTTCTGGCATAAGCCCTTCTTTTTGCACCACAAAATTTTCGTTGAAAATAATTCTAAAACTGTGATCCAACCTCAACGTCGTCTTAATCCGAATATGAAAGAGGTCGTGAAAGGAGAGGTTCTCAAGTTGTTAGATGCGGGGATAATTTATCCAATTTCTGATAGTAAGTGGGTTAGTCCAGTGCAGGTTGTACCTAAGAAGGGTGGGATCACGGTAGTAGCGAACGAGAATAACGATTTAATCCCAACTAGGACGGTGACGGGATGGAGAATGTGTATCGACTACCGTAAGTTAAACGATGCCACTCGTAAGGATCACTTCCCCCTCCCCTTTATCGATCAAATTTTAGAACGCTTGTCCGGGCATAGTTTTTATTGTTTTCTCGACGGTCTTTCGGGATACTTCCAAATCCCTATCGCACCCGAGGACCAAGAGAAAACAACATTCACTTGCCCCTTCGGAACTTTCGCCTACCGTAGGATGCCTTTCGGTTTATGCAACGCACCAGCTACCTTTCAGCGGTGCATGCTCGCTATTTTCGATAAATATGTGGAAAATATTATGGAAGTATTTATGGACGACTTCTCAGTTTTTGGCGACTCTTTTGCTTTATGCTTAGAAAATCTAGGAAAAGTTTTACAACGCTGCGAAGAAACAAACTTAGTTTTAAACTGGGAGAAGTGCCATTTTATGGTGCGAGAAGGTCTAGTCTTAGGTCATAAAATTTCTGCTAAGGGAATCGAGGTCGATCAAGCTAAGATCGAGGTGATCGAGAAACTGCCGCCGCCTACGAACGTTAAAGCGATTAGAAGTTTTCTAGGCCACGCAGGTTTTTATCGACGCTTTATTAAGGATTTTTCAAAAATCACCAAGCCTCTAACCCAACTTCTAGAAAAAGATATTCCTTTTAACTTTAACGAATCATGCTTAGCTGCCTTCGAATTAATAAAATCCAAATTAATTAATGCTCCGATTATGATTGCTCTGGTCTGGGAATTGCCGTTCGAAATTATGTGCGATGCGAGTAGCTTTGCGGTAGGTGCGGTGTTAGGACAACGAATAGCTAAAAATTTCCACCCCATCCACTACGCTAGCAAAACACTCAATTCGGCACAAGAGAACTACACAACAACTGAAAAAGAGCTCCTCGCTATTATTTTCGCTTTTGATAAATTCCGGCCTTATATTACGCTCTCTAAGGTTATCGTTTTTACGGATCATTCCGCTTTGAAGTACCTCCTTTCTAAACCGGACGCCAAGCCGCGTCTCATTCGCTGGATCCTCTTACTTCAAGAATTCGACTTGGAGATCCGGGATAAGAAAGGAGCGGAAAACCCAGCGGCTGATCATCTTTCTCGTCTAGAAAATCCAGAAATAGGTATTTTAAATGAAAATTTTCTTAGTGACTCTTTCCCGGATGAACAACTTTTAAATATTTCTTCTTCTACTCCCTGGTTTGCCGACTTGGCCAATTATCTAGTGGCCCGCGTCCTCCCAAAAGAATACTCCTCTCAGCAAAAGAAGAAATTCTTTTCGGAGTTGAAGTATTATTTTTGGGAGGACCCATTTCTATTCCGCATTTGTGCAGACCAGGTGGTGAGAAGATGTGTATCCCGGGAAGAAGGTCACCAAATTTTAAAGCATGTTCATGAAGGACCGACTGGCGGGCACTTTCAAGCAAACCGCACCGCACACAAAGTGCTTAGTGCTGGCTTTTATTGGCCAAGCATATTTAAAGATGCACAAATCTTTGTGGGCGGATGTGATCGGTGCCAGCGGACAGGAAACATCTCAAATAAAAATGAAATGGAACAAAATTACTTTTTGGAGTGCGAGGTGTTTGACTTATGGGGCATCGACTTTGTCGGCCCGTTTCCTTCAAGTTTAGGTAATAAATATATTTTAGTCGCGGTAGATTATGTTTCTCGATGGGCAGAGGCCCAAGCTCTTCCAACCAATGATGCTCGCGTTGTGATTTTATTTCTTAAAAAACTGTTTTCACGTTTTGGTTTTCCTCGAGCGATCGTTAGTGACAGGGGAAGTCACTTCTGCAACGCCCAACTCGCTAAAGTCCTAACTAAGTACGGCGTTACGCATAAATTATCCACCGCATATCACCCCCAAACTAACGGTCAGGTCGAGGTAGTCAATCGCGAAATTAAGAGAATTTTAGAAAAAACCGTTTCTATATCTCGCAAAGATTGGTCGTTAAAGTTAGACGATGCTCTTTGGGCCTATCGGACAGCGTACAAAACCGCTATCGGTTGTACTCCCTTCCGATTGGTCTATGGAAAATCGTGTCATCTCCCGGTTGAAGTAGAACACCGCGCGTATTGGGCACTGAAATTTTTTAATTTTGACCCGCACTCAGTCGGCGAGCATAGAAAAAATCAACTAAATGAACTCGACGAGTGGCGAGCGTTTGCTTATGAAAACAATAAAATTTATAAAGAACGCACAAAATATTATCACGATAAGAACCTTCGCCACCCTAAAACTTTTAAACCAGGCGATCAGGTTCTGCTTTTTAATTCGCGTTTACGTCTGTTTCCGGGAAAGCTCAAATCTCGATGGTCTGGACCGTTTGTTGTCAAGCAAGTTTTTCCGTACGGAACTGTTTTAATTTCGCACCCGGATAAGGGTGAATTTAAGGTGAATGGTCATCGACTGAAATTATATTTCTCTAATGATTTGGTGTCTCCTGAAAAGGAACAAGTTTTATTCATTTCCTAATTATTATCTTTCTGTGGAACTATGTTTTTTTGGAACTTTTATTATGGACTTTATTATTATTATCAAACTTTTTATTCGAACATTATGTATTGTTTAAATAAGAACAATCTTGAGATCTTCCCCAAGTTCCTTTTCTGCATTTATTTTTGTATTGTGTTCTTCTTCCCGGTGGCCCAAATGCTTCAAAGTTCGTGACTGCCGCTCCAACGTTGTCGATTTCAAGACGGATCAAATCATACCTACTGATGATCCAGTAACTAAAGTGCAAGCATGGGGGAGCGACATCCGCATTTCAGCCTCAATACCCCGGGGAAGTCCTGTTCTTTTTTTATTTTTAATTTACTGCATTCTCGTCTTCTTCCTCCTCTTCTCCTTCTCTTTCTCGTTTTTTTTTTCTTTTCATTGAGGGCAATGAAAGATCTAAGCATGGGGGAGGGTTGAGTCCTTTCTTATTCTTTTCTTTCAAAAAAACAAAAAAAATTAGTGTAGTTATAAAGTCTCTTAATAGTACTATAAAATCCAAAAAAAAAAAACTAGAAAACTAAAAAACCCAAAAAAAAATCCAAAAAAAAAAAAAAAATTCAAAATCCAAAAATATTTAGTATCTATTTGAAAATCACCATCAAAAATAATTTTCTATCATTTCTTTAGTATGTTTCTTTGAGTGTTGTGTAGGCTCATGTAGTATTTTTAATCTTTGGTAGTATGTTAGGATAGAGTTTAGTTTAACTATATTACTTTTGCATACGTTAGTTTTGCATTTTCTCTATCATAACTTTTGGCATCATAATTTCATTCTATCATCATAATGATGTTGTAGTTTTTCTTCTAATCTAAGTGTAGTAGCGTGCATATGTTTGTTAGATGATATTATTAGACACTCACTCACATTGTAGTCTTTCTTGGTGGCTAGAACTTGCCTCTAGCGATCCTCGAAGCATTTGCATAAGTTTGTCATGGTTTTTAGAAATGATTTAGGTCATCCTTTTGGATAGTTTGTGTTTCTTTTGCCCACCTAAAACATTCACTTTGCAAAACAATTTTGGGCCTTCTTCTTATTTTCTTTGTTAGCTCCACCTCTCATTTTCACCAAAGCCAAATGCCCTTCCTATTATCACACTAAACTACTATTGAGTTTTATTTGAATATCATTTTGTGTTGGGTTGTTATTTGGAAAACGAGGAGAAATTTATTTCAAGCTTATTTTGGAGCTCTTATGAGCAATGAAAAAAAAAGAGAATGAAAAAAAAATCATTATTATCCAAAAAGATTATTTGAAAAGTTATTGTTGGCCAAGTATGAAAAAGAAAAAAATATCCATGGCCTTATGTTCTTAAATTATGAGAAATTTGACGTACATCTCTTGTCATTTCTCATTCTCGTGTACTTTGTTTTGAAAATTATTTAAAACTCTCCTCTTGGTTTAGTGTGATATTTAGCCATCATGTTTATCTTTGATTCCCAAATCCTTATCATTTACCTAAGCCGAGTCTTTATGCCTAATGAAAGTCCTATTAATCTCTAAGCCATGACAATGTACTTGTGTAGTGGAGAGGGTGTGACCGGGCGAGCCTATGGACACCATCATTGATGGATTTCTTTGGAGGTTACCTTGGAGTGTTTGTAGAATAATCGTAGTCTCAGCAACTTGTTGCTTGTTCAATGCACTTATTTTGGTTGAATTGCTATTCATGTTATGTCTGTTAGCTTAAACCTTTTGATGCCTTTTTGTTATGTTAGTAGGAAATTTGCAATCTAGTCCTATACCTAAGTAATGTTTTTAAACTCTTCTCTATTCTCCTCTACATCGATTTCTCGCCGCACTCATTGGTAGCATATTAGTTTTGATAGCTTAATTTTTGTTTGGGCTTCGCAATTAAAAAAAAATTGGGTAGTATAACTCTCATATATTTTAATTTCTATCTTGCTTGAGGGCAAGCAAACTCTTAAGCATGGGGGAATTTGATAAGTTGTTTTTAGTTATATTATTTTATGTTATTTTAAGCATTATCTTTTTAATCTTTAATAAAACTTTGATGATTTTATTATCATTTTGCTTAACTTCATATTTTTGTTCAAACTAATGTGGTTTTATGTTTTGTTTTGTAGGTGGAGTTCACCTTGGTGAGCTCATGCTCACCTTGATCAAACTCAAGTTTTGTACACTTCAATTCATGTAGCAGCCCGGCTACATTTGCGGCCAAGACGAAGCCAATTTCAGCACTAATGCAGTCCAAAACTAGCCCTCCAAATGCTGCCCCAAAACCAGTCTAAGTGCAGTCCAAATGCAGCCTTATTCCAGCTCAAAACAAGCCCAAATTCAGCCTCTTGTTGCTGTCCAAGTCCATCCATGTTGCTGAATTCCTGCAGCCCAAGAACAGCCCAAATTGTAGCAGCTCCTCCATCCAAGTGCAGCCCACATTGGTGCAACGTGAGCTATGCACAGCAGCCCAAACAAATTGCCATGTAGCAGCCCGTGTGCCACCTCTTGAAGCCCAAAACGTGAGCCAGCATTTTGATCCAGCCGGCCCACTTCCTCCTTGTGCAATCCGTGAATGCCCAGCTGCCACCTTGAATGAATCATCCTCCCCATGCATGCATTGGCCGGCTGCTCCCTCTCTCTCCCCTCCTCTTTACTTCACATTCACCCCCTTCTTCCTCTCTCTCTCCTCTTTATTTCTTATTCATCTCCCCTCCTTCTATTTTCTATTTTATTTTATTTCCTTCTTAAATAGAACACAATGCATTTGGCCACCTCTCTCCTCCTCATTTAAACCCATGCATGCATCCTTCCATTCATGCATTTCCCTTCTCTCTCCCTCATAAATCTCATCTAGAACCTTCCACCTCTTCTATATAAGGAACCCATGCTTCATGCTTTGGCAAGTAGAGCTTTGGAGAGAGCTTTGGAGAGTGCTAAGTTCAAGAGTGCTTTTTACTTCATTGTTGTAATTTTTCCTTCTTGTAATCCCTTTTCATTTCAATAGTATAGTATTGCTCTTTAAATATTTTGTACTCCTTTATTTGTTTTCAAACTAATGAAAATGCAAGCTTTCTTTTCTATCTCCTTCTCAATTTCCATTATGCGTAGCTAAATTTCCGTTAGCGTTTGATCATGAGGATCCATGAAATGAGATGAGATTTCTCTTTATTTCTTAGCTTTATTTTTGTTAAATCTTCACTCGATCCTTCTTTGATTCTTCTTTTTGTCGACTCCGTATTTCCGGTATACGGTAGTAGGCTTTTTAATCTCATTTCATAGAAGTCGAGAGACTCGTTGATTTGAAAGATCGCTCAAAGAAGGAAGGAGTTGCACGCACCCCTAGAGATAGGATGACGTAAATCCTCCGGATTGGAGTCAAATCCAATAGTGCGGTTCACTTCGATAATGCGACTTTAGACCTGTTTGATTTACGAAGAGATTCCGATTAAACCGTCTTTAAGTTAGGAGATTTAGTGCTCTAGCGAGACTATCTCTCATTTTCGGAACTGTCACGGTCGGGTTTGATTTGCAATTATAAAGCTATATTTTTATCCCTCTCATCTCTTTTCATGGTGAATCTTTGATCAAACGCTATTTTCTTAGTCTGATTTTATCATTTTAATATCGTCTTTAATATTGTGTTAAAAATTCTCAAAATCACCCAACAATCGTACGGTAGGATAATCGTTGGAAGCGTGAGTAGTAATATTTGACAGCCCCGTGTCTTAAATACGACCTTGGTACTACAATTCGATAGGTACACTTGCCTCTTCGGGTTGATAGTCAATCTTAATCACCAACATGCTCGTTATTACAACTCTTGAGGGCAGGTTCCTCCTAATAGTCATTTTCTCTGAAGAGAGCGAACTCAAGACTAATATCCAGGATAAAACATATTCTTCATCTAGGGGCTCCTTATATAGGATGGAGGCCTACAAAACAAAACATGCTAAAAAACATAACAAAATTAACTACAAATACAATACTATCCATAAAGATAACCATGTCACTAAGAAAACTCTAGCGAAGTGAGGCCGATCATTCAAGTGTGCTTGTCACTTGGCCGTCAGAGTGCATACATATCATATTTGAGTAGTCCCTCTAAACGAGTGACACATGGGCAGCTTCTAATGATACGATAAACATCTCCCCACATGCCTAACAAACAACATATATCCTTGATATTGAGCCATGCCTGAGCTCAACTCATGTCATTGAGGTTGATTCATCGGTCCTAGCAAGCATCCCACCGAATGGAGGGGTGGCCAATGTTATAGTTAGCATTACTTGTCACCTATTTCCAACCACTCTAAGCAACATGTCATTTAAATTATAGAAATCCATAAACAAAAACCAACATAACAGGAAGTTAGAAGACAGGGAGAACAAAAGAAAAATACCAATTCTCGTTGCAATTGCTTGTTTTGTTGAAGAGTAACATCCATGTCCTCTCTCAAGCGTTTCACCTGCTGAATCTGAAAAAAAGGAAATGCTGGTTTAGAAGCAATGAAGAGGAATAGCATGTAGAAAGAGAACAAATTCTCAAAGAGCCGAATAAATAGGACGTTAAAGTAAGATAGGCAATAAAATAGTAAACGGGTTAATAATTAAGAGGCTCATTTCCTAAAAACACACTTTTATAATATGAAGCAGTTCAGTCGTATCACCTTATTAAAACAAACTAGGTTCTCAGGTCAAGTCCAGTGTACCTGACTTTGGGAACCAAAAAATGAATTGGGGGGGGGGGGGGGGGGGGGGGGGGGGGGGGGGGGGGGGGGGGGGGTCAGTTCTCAGATTTTTTGGAACTAGACCAAAACCTACAACTATTATAACTGAACCAAATTGCTCTATGCGGTTCAGATATGAGTCGGTTCTGGGTTCCCCTATCGATTTTGCACACCCCTGCTATTACTTCTATTCATGCTTGACAAAATAAAAAAGAGAACAACTCAAGATAAAATATAGTAAAACAAGCAATTGGACAAGAGAGCTGCCACATACCATACTCGAGTTCTTGGCCATCTATAAATCGCAAAAAAGCAAACAAAGATTACTTGCACATAAATTACATGAAGACTAAGAGAAGAAGAGAAAATGAGCAACTTACATCAAAACCTTTCCCAGAAAGCTTAGATGTTGAACTAATTCCTGACTCACCCTCAGAATTTGAATGGCCAGACTGAGGAAAAATAAAAACCACTTTAAGCTTGCATTCCTCTATCACCTTTTCCCCATGTTTGCTAAACTGTTTGCAGACACAAAGAAGATAATAATCAGGAATCTATATTTTCATATATATAGACACAACCTACACTTAGTTATAAAGTATATGCACAGAGTTAATGCGAATGTGGATTATCTGCATATTTCATATATATATAAAAGAATAATTACCAAAACTTCCCCTGTACGTTAGCATAATTACAAGTTGCTCCCCTCTTACTTTTGAAATTACAAAAACCTCCCCCGAAGTTTACATTTCATAACATCCATGCACAAAAATACCCCCTCGGAGTAAATTTTCAGGGGAGGATTTTGTGCATGGATGTTATGAAACGTAAACTTCAGGGGAGGTTAATGTTATGAAATGTAAACTTTAGGGGAGGTTTTTATAATTTCAAAAATAAGAGCGGTGCAACCTGTAGTTTAGCAAACTTAGAGGGGAGGTCCCGGTAAATGGCCCTATGTATAAATGATAGAAAATTTAGCATCTATGTGATGGTTATATGTATAATTCAAATGAAATGTATCATTTGGGAATTGTGTACACTTTACATGTCAAAATTACATAGCAATTATGCTTCTATTTTTAAATTCACATGGGAGTTACTAATAATTAACATTATACATACAGCCCCATGTCATTTTGAAAACATAACCTCGATGCATGAATCATATCTATATCAATATATATAATTGAAAAGGCTAACATTTATGTGATGATTAGGTGTACATTTGTTGGAATTTGGTGTGCAAATAACTCAAATTGGTGTGCAGATAGCGGCCTCCTCCTTTTGTGTTTAGTCTCACATCTCAGATTCTGTTTTTGGGTCCCTCTCTTGTGTGTATATATATGGGAGAAATGTATTGATTTAGAGTGTGTGAATAATAAAACTTTATTCCTTTTAATTTCTATTTGATATCAGAGCGAGGTTCGCAAAACCGGTCCGGAGAAATCCCGCTTCCGCCCGCAGCCTTGATTCTCCCGCATCCGCACCTCCTTTGCTGGTAGCGTGAGGAAACGCAGAGGGGCTAAAGGAGTGCGGCGAAAGGCGGAGTGCGCGAAGAGGGACTGTGCGCGCAGGGGATTGCGATTGCCGCAGAGGGAGTACGCGACAGTGTCGCATGCGGGTTCGGCAATCCTGTTGCGGCAGGAGCACGGCAGACGGAGCGCGAGATCTCTTTTACGCAACAATGCCGCGCGCGGGTTCGGCGGACCTGTTGCGACAGGAGCGCGGCAGACGTTGCAGAAGGAGCACGAGTAGTAGAGGGGAGAGCGCGGCTCTTCAGAGCAGGGAGAAGGAGCGCGACATCCAAAATCGCCATGGGAGCGCGCATCAAGGATTGATACGCACGCGTGCACAGTAGGATTGTGAAGGTGCGTGGGCTTCTCGTTGCGGGGTTTCGAGAGAAATTCATTTGCTCAGAAAAAATAAATAAATCAAGAGTTGTGCTTGCTCATGGAGAAATTGGTCGCCAAAATGGAGGAGGCGGACTTAAAAGTATTTTTTGAGTTCTTGTGAATGTCCAAAGGCGAGGGATCGGCTTAGTTGTCGTCGCCTCCGATGAAGCTGAATCTTCCTCCCGTGGAGCTGAATCTCCTCCGGTAGTGGCAAGATCTACAGCCGAGGCAAAATACAGGGTCATGGCCTTCAGTGTAGGGGAGATGTTATGGTTGAAAGCCCTGCTGAGTGAACTCAAGATAGATCAAGACAGACAGATGGCATTGTGGTGTGATAGCAAGTCAGTCATTAGCATTGCAAACAATCTCGCCCAACATGATAGAACCAAGCATATAGAGATCGATAGGTTCTTCATCAAAGAAAAACTGGATGGTGGGATACTAAAGCTGGGACATATTGCTACAAAAGAACAGGTGGTTGATTGTCTAACCAAATGACTTAGCTCACTGGATTTATGTAGATTGTTTCACAAGATGAGCTGGATATCGTTCGCCCACCTTAAGTGGGAGTGTTGAAATTTGGTGTTTAAATAGCTCAAATTGGTGTGCAGTTAGTAGCCTCCTCCATTTGTGATTAGTCCTGCATCTCAGATTCTGTTTTTGGGTCTCCTTCTTGTGTGTGTATATATATGGGAGAAATGTATTGATTTAGAGTGTGTGAATAATAAAACTTTATTCCTTTTAATTTCTACTTATTTCATTATATACAATTGAAAAGGCTAACAATTATGTGATGATTATGTGCATTCTTCAAATTTCATTAGGAATTTATGTGTATTTCATAATTAAATAGAGACTGTGCTTTAAAAAATTAATAATTACATTTTCCTCTTGAAAAAAGAGCATAGATTCATCACCGTATCTGGAGGAATCTCATCGATATCAATGGTCGGTGGAACTTTTGTGCTCTGGAGAAGGAACTTGTCCAAGCACTGCATGTTTGGTGGATATTCCTTCTGCGCTTGAAGGGTAACTGGAAATCGAAATAAACCAAAAGGGGGATCCGAAATAAATCAAAAAATTGAATCAAAATAAGGCGAGAAATATAGAAACGATTAAGAGAAGCTGAATCACAACCAGTTATAGTACATGAATCCCAAGGCTGAACCACGTTGATATTTGGGCGTACAAAATACTTCTTCGGAGAAGTGGTTTTGACCTATCAAATAGGAACAAAAATCCCCAATATGAACTGCGTAATTTGAATCTTTGACTGCAACAGAATCGAAATCAATAATAAATTCGAGATTCCTCTGACCTTGAAAGCCACATGGTGCTCGGTGTTGTTGACGACCCTCAGATTGCAATAAGACGGCTTTTCCAATTCGACTAAGATCAATGACAGAAGACACCGTCATCGTTTAAAGATTGATCAAAATTTATTTTCTGAGGAGAAGAGGGGGAAATTGAAAGGGGGGAGATTACACTCGAAGGTGAGCTCTTCGGGATGAATGGAGATCAACTGGCCGCCACCCATCTTTTCTGCCTGCTGATCGACGGCCTATCGAATGAGCTTCGGAGAAGGGGAGTAATTCGGGGAAATGGTGAAAGAAACAAAAACAGAAAGGAACAGGATCGAGATGACAATCCTGCTATGATTCGAGTTCGACCGGAGACAACGGAGAACCAAGAAGGCGTGCGGTTGCGAAATACCGACAGATGGAGGAGGTTTTCCGAGGGAGATGGAGAGAAGGGTTATGATTGCTTTGGAGTTCACTTCCATGGCGAAAACGACGAGGGTGGTTAATAAATGTACCACGACCACCATTATTTTCGATTAGCTAAAAATTAAAAACTGAATAATTAATTATTTATTATATCAAATTATCAAATTTTATTTTAAGTTACAAAAATTAAAAAAAAACTAATTAGTTAATTTATATATCTCACTCCCTCTCTTTCTCCTTGCAAAAATAATAATAATATTTAAGTAGGTATTTTTGGTGCTTTTAAAATGTAAGACTATGATTATACTTTGTTTTTAAATTTATATATACGAGTGAAAGTATATGAGGGGTCTCCCGTGAGGATATGACAGTGTCAGTGATCACATGTGATGAAAATACCACTATTTTCATTGATACCATCGCCCCCATAATGTTTGACAGTAGCAGTATTGTCATTCATATTTTCTCGAATCTTTAGTGTAATTGGCAAAGAGTATGGATGAAACACGATTGGTCTTAGGTTCAAGCCCAACTTTCATTAGAAATATTAGTTTGATAACTAAATAATAAATTATTTAAATAATTAATTCGACTTTTTTATTTAAAAAATATTTTTTTTTTCAAAAAAAATTTAATTATTAAGAATAATTTGATGGTATAATGATACACCTCCTCTTAGAACTATATTATAGTATAACGAGTCATAGTATTTGTGATAGCATGAGGTGATAGCATCATTAATCACTAATCATTAATCACTCGCGCCCTGCGAAGTCATGATAGTATCATTAATCACTCGCGCCCTTTGTAGACAGTATGAGGTGATAGCAATATCACTACTTCACTTGATATCCTTGATGCATAGCATTTGACCATATATTGTCGCTCGTGTAGTCGTGTGTGTGTGTGTGTGTGTGTGTGTGTGTGTGTGTGTGTGTGTGTGTGTGTGTGTGTGTGTGTCCATGCAAAGAAATACTTTTGCAGCCCATGATGTAACCCCTGAGGCCCTTCGAGAATCATTCTAAATCGCCCGATCTCGCTGAAATCAAATCTAACCATCTTATTACCTACGTGGCATAATGGTGGAGCTCATATTAATTTTAATAGATCTTATATACCTACTATTGTTGCGGGTCGTTTAGCGCTCTCTCGGTCCAAAAGAATCGAACAACCTTAGCTCGAGAGTTAGCCAAGTGCACAAACAATTAAAAGAGAACCAACAACTAAAACGACAAAATGTTTTTACGTGAAAAAACCCAGAAAAGGAAAAAAACCCGAAAAAAGGAAAAAATCACAAGGTCGGTTCGGTGTCGACCAAATCCACTAATTTGTTTGCGGTTACAAGTGTTAAAATTCTCAAGAGGGTGACAGGCCACCGCTCCGTTTACAAGAAATAGAAAGAGAAAACTGAGCAAATTTTCCTTGATGCTCACAGGAACGGTTTCTAGAGTAGTCACCGTGGAGTGCGGAGTTAACCCTTGAGCGGGAGAGAGCGAGCAGAGTGAACCCTTGAGCGGGAGAGGGAGTAGAGTGTCAAGTATTCGCCGGAAAACTTCAGAGCTCTCTCTTCTCTTCTTGGTTGCTTCTCTTCAAATAAAGCTCTATAAGCAATTTTTATAGTTTTTCGGGGGGGGGGGGGGGGGGGGGGGGGGGGAGGGGGGTATTGTGTTCCCTTGGAATTTGAACTGGCGAATGAGAATGCGTAATTTCTGGTCACCTAGATCACCATTTTTTGAAAATGACGTCGATGCCCCCCCGGTGGTCTGAGCATTCCGGGTAGGTTCGCCAGAGTCGGCGGCGGCGGATGGAGACTACAGCAGGCGACGGATGGAGACTACGCCAGGCGGCGGAGGGAGGGTGCGGCGCGCGCTAGGAGAGCGCACTTGGAGCTTGCGCACGCGCGTTGGGAGCGTGCACTTGGAGCTGGCGCGCGCTCGCTGGGAGCTTGTGCGCGTGCGCTGGGAGCTTGCACACATGCTAGGAGCTTGCGTGCGTGCGTTGGGTGCTTGCGCGCATGCTGGAAGGGAGCGTGTTGGCGCTGGAAGCTGTTCGTGCGCGCGCACGTTGGGAGTGCGTGTGCGCAGGCTGGGGCGCGCCCTCGCTTGGGCGCGACCTACGTGTATGTGCGGCTTGCACGCCCGACATGCGTGAAACCTTTTCAGTCATGCTCACCGAGCGTTCCGGTGTTCGTTTGAGGAACCAAACGAACTCGGAATTATGCGAGGAAGAGCTTGTTGGACTCATCTTGGCGAGTCGATCGAGGGCTTGACAAAAATCACTAGTTCGATCAAACTGCTATTGTGAAACCCCATCAACCTTGGTAGGGTGTCCTATGCATATATCTTTAGGTCACGGGTGCCCTAAAAATGCGAAATTATGATTTTACATTTATCTACATTGAAATTTTAATATTATAAATTAGGTTACCGTGCGAGCCAGGAGACCTGAATTTTAATCTCTGAAAAAAACTGGTGGGATTCGAACTGACGTCATCTCTAGAACTACCTTGGATGTTAACCACTACACCATTTTGAGATTGTTAAAATTCCATGAAATATAAAATATACATATACATATTTAGATAAATAGAAAAATATAGTTATCATCACTTGATATTTATTTTTAAGGGCATTGCTATAAGCACACCGATTATGACTATTGAACGTCAAATTATAATGACACACAAAAACATGTTATTTTCACACTGACATGTTATTGACACACTAAAGCTAAATTTTTTATTTTTGCACACCAAAGCTAAACTTTTTGGATCACTAGCCTGCAACCTCTATGCCTTAATTATCATCTTATTCTCTCTTTCTATTTTCCTTCTTCTCTTTTGGATTTAGAGAAGGGCAATCCAAGAGAAGTCGTTTCAGTTTCCTTTTGAGGGGAGAGATGGAGGCATTTACTTCTTCCACTCCCTTCTTCATTATCAAGGAACAACCACAGTCGTCGGCAGGCGGCAGCGGCACGACAACGACCTTCAAATCTGCAAGCTCTTCCTCCAGTTAAGAAAAGGAACGTGTTGGATCTTAAGGCACACGTAGAGGGGGTGAATAAGGGTTTTAGAAACTTTAATATTTAATGAAAAACTTTTGATATTTTAGATAAACTAAAAAGTAAAGTGATAGAAATAGAAAGCCAAATCAATTTTATTGAACAAAAAAAAATATGATTATCATTTATAAAATTGATTACAAAATTGGACTTCTATGACGCTAGAAATCAAAGCGAACATTAAAACTTTTTGTTTTCTATACCGGCTCTTCTCCCAAGAGCCGATTGGTTTTAGCCGATCTTTCCCCAGATACGGCCTCAAGTCGTTGTAGCCTCTCTATCCCTAGAAAGGACTCGAGCACCCCCTAGATCTAAGTATTAGACCAAGTCTCCTTGTGGCGAATTCCCCCTAAGCCGCACACGGACCTAGTCGCCAACCACCACGGTGAATTTACGAAACGATCAACAAGATGAAAGTAATACAAAATATGAAATACAAATTTAAAACTCCCTATGAGAAAATCTGAAGGAGACGACGAAGAATCACTGAAGATCGATGAAGTCGAAGCATGCGTTCTTCGCATTGAGTTAGCGTTGTTCCAAGCCTCCTTCGGTTTCTTCTCTTGAGATTGAATAAGAGATCATTTGTGGTCAGGAAATACGGCCTCAGAAAATTCAGAGTGTTGGAATAGGGCGCCTTGAGATGCGTTAACTTGAATAGAATGAATGCCACATATTTATAGGAGAGCAAGCTAACGTCGGCGTTATGGATAACGTCGGGCGTTGACTTTGTATAGAAATGATTTGATGGCTCGGATCCACATTCCAAGAAGTAGATATTGCATCTTTGGAAACATTTCATTTTAGGCACCCCTAACGTTGGCGTTAAGGCTAATACTGGTGTTAGGTCAGATCATTTCCAAAATGCACCTTCAATCACAACAGCTTACCTTCATACCATTTTCATGCTGGTGAGATCGAGGGTCAACGTCGGCGTTGGCTCTAACGCCTGGCGTTAGGCCACAATCTTTCTTTTTAGTACTTGAGCAATTCCAGACCAACATGTAGCATCCTAGTGTCATCTTTATTGAATCATGCATACTATAAAAACAATGACAAACTAAATCAAATACAAGTAGGATTTGTTATTCTCAAACCAAAGGGATGCGGAAAATCGTGTTCCAACAATCTCCCCCTTTTGATAATAACAAATCCAATTAAGATAAATCAGACTTCAAAAGGTAAATGATATGTTTTTAAAAGAGATATGACACTTATGCTACTTAGAGATGTTATGACAAATATTCTTTTTATAGAAATGTGCTCCCCCTATTTAAGTGATCCATCTTAGTGTATGCTCTCATAGAATAGATTTATGCCGCCCCTTAATCTAGTGAATCCTACTCCTTAATCATTTAAGATTTATCATTTTATTCTCGCCCTTTTGTTATTAGCAAAAGTGGGTGGAGTGAAACAAAACAAGACTAGAATAATGTAAAAAGGTGAAAGTTGTGACACCACGAGAGGGTTAAGAGTTTTGTTTTATAATAGAGGAAGTCATGATCGAGCATAGAGGGATGTAATGCAGCGGAAAAACATATGATAAGCGTGTAAGTAACAAAATCCTTTGTACTTTACCAAGCAAGTTTACCACTTGTTGAAAAAATAAAAAAGAGTTTGAAAATACAAGTGATGAAAAGACTTCAAATTAAGACTTGAGATAAGCATGATAAAGTATAGTAAAAAAATGATCAAATCAATAGTGCGGAAAAACAAAGTAATTAAGATAATCTTTTTAATTTTTGGAGAAGGTTTCTTGATTTTTAGTTTTGGATTGTGAAAAGAAAATGCAAAACAATTTTTCTAGAATCTTCACATGTAATGAGCATTAACCTTGAAAATTTTTCAACAACTAAAGGCAAACATGATTGCACATATTCAAAGAGATAATACCTACAATGTAACTAATTCATATTTCAAGTAAAGAAAACATTATAGAGATCATGCATTGCAATATAGTGCTTTTAAGATTTTTAGAGAATTTATGTAGATGTGCATTAGGATCCAATTCTCACGAGTAGAAGCTTTATGAAAGATAATGATGTGTGCAAATAGTATTTTGATAAGAGTATACAAGTGAGATAATCAAAACACATGCATATGTAATGAAGTAGTAAAACAATATTAAGAAAGTAGTCTTAGAATTACTTCCGCACATCAATTCTAGAATTATATTTCAAAACACATTAAAAAGAGTGCAACTACCAAGGTGTTTCACCCACACAATGCTCATTAAGATTTATCAGGGAGCAAAATATTACTTGGGGGATCACATAAGCATTTGATATTTTTTTTTTAATTTTGAGTGATCTTATGTACAAATAGAAGTGATAAAAACAATGTGTTTGCACAAGACACTTTACAATTCTTTCCAAGGTGCTCAACCTCACAATACTCATTAAGACTTATCATGAGGCTAAATAGTGTTTGGTGGAGTTATCTTTGTCATGTTATTCATATATATATATATGTCATGTTCTCAAATTTTTTGTTGTTTGCAAAAAAACAAGTGAATTCAGAGACATTTGTCTCCAAATTCACTTGTTTTTTTTGCAAACAACAAAAAATTTGAGAACACATTTCTATATGTGCAAGAAATTGATGTTTGAAAAGAAGGTGTAGGTAATTTAGACATACAACTCAACATGTTAAACTATTACACTACACAATCATGCAAGACTAAGATTATAAACACATATAGATTACCCAAAGCGTGAGTGATTAAATCATTATTTAGTATAAATGCATTACTCATACATAGAGGCATGCTAGACAATTTTACATAATTTTTAATAGTCTATTTTATTGCACATAATAAGATTAAGGTCAAGGCATGAAAAGACAAACAATGTTTAGGAAACTTAAAATGAAAATTAAACATTAAAGAAAATCCTTAAGAGTGTGCATAAACACGTTTGACCATTTAAGATAGTAGCTCATGTGAAATCCAATAGGCAAATAACAAATCATATATATTTGTTTTTGTTTTTAAAAAATTTTAAAACAAAAAAAACAGACACAAAACATATTTTTGAAGAGTTTTAATTATTTGATTTTTTTGTGGATTTTTGAATAAAAAAATGAATATATATAAAAATATAAGAAGAAAACATATCCCTAAATGTTTGAGAATATAAAACAAACACAAAAACATGTTTTTGAACATTTTTTTATTATTTGAATTTTTAGTAAAGAAGAAAAAAATTAAAGGAATTTATTATTTTAAAAAAATAGGGAAACAGATGTGAAAATATGCATTAGAGGATATCAAATATTTTTCAGCATTAAAATATTTGAATTTGGAGCACAGAAAGCTAACATCAGGCGTTGAGTTTTAACGTTGGCGTTGAAGCCTAACGCTGACGTTAGGAGTTAAAGCCAAAATAGTAGACTATTTCTTGAGTTTTTGAAAAAAAATTCTTTGTTTTAGAGTTGTTGTATAGAGACCTTCTTAGTGTAGAAATATCAGACATTTTAGAGATCATTAGAAGGCTCTTTAAGCATATTTTTGATTGATTAAACATGATTATACTTTTTATAGGGTAATGCTTTTATTTGAGAAAATAAAAAGATGCAAGCATGATAGAATAACATAGTATTTTATTGTTAGGAGAGGTATCATTTTATAGGTTTTAATGGGATATATCTAGGACACCCAACTCTAACCTAAGCATGTTGAAACGAGCATCGGGGAGAGGTTTGGTAAAGATGCCCGCAAGTTGGGATTCTGTGCCTATGAAGCTAACTTTCACATGTTATTTCTTGATGTGATCCCTAATGAAGTGATGACGCACATCTGTGTTTAGACCATGAATGATGAATGAGGTTGTTGGGTAGATCAATTGCACTTTTGTTGTCACATTTTAATTCAATATTGTTTAGATGAACCCCCAAAGTCTTCTAGTGTTTGACTCATCAAAAGGGTTTGGGCATAACAACTTCCTAGTACAACATATTCGGCCTCAGTTGTGAGGAGGGCAATGAAATTCTGTTTCCTACTCGACCATGCTACAAGTGACGAGCCTAAGAAGTGACATGTGTCACTTGTGCTCTTACGATCTAGTGAACAACCTGCATAATCGGAGTTGGAATATCCATGCAATATAAAGAAATTGTTATAAGGATACCATAAGCCTAAACTAGATGATCCGATTAAATATCTAAAAATTCGTTTAACCACTTTTAAATGAGATTCTTTGGGATTAGCTTGAAATCTAGCGCATAAGCAAACGACAAATATAATATCGAGTCTAGAAGCACTTAAATATAATAATGAACCAATCATTCCTCTATATAACGTTTGATCAATAGATATTCTAGCTTCATCTTTTCCTAATTTTAGAGATGCACTCATAGGAGTGGAGGCTTGTTTTAAGTTTTCAAACCCAAAATTTTTCAACATATCATGAACATATTTAGATTGACTAATAAATATCCATCATTTCTTTGTTTGATTTGAAAACCTAGAAAATATATAATTTCTCCTACCAAGCTCATTTCAAATTCTTTTTGCATTACAAACACGACTTCATTACACAACTCTTCATTAGTAGCTCCAAAAATTATGTCATCTACATAAATTTGTAATATGATCAAATCTTTATTAACATGCTTAATGAAGATTGTGTTATTGGCACTTCCCATTACATAACCGTACTTTAATAAAAATAAAGTTGATCTTTCATACCAAGCACGTGGTGCTTGTTTTAAACCATAAAGCGCTTTATCTAGTTTGAATACATGATTTAGAAATTTTTCATTTATGAAATCGGGGGGTTGTTCAATATAGATCTCTTCCTTAATAATCTCATTTAGAAAAGCACTTTTAACATCCATTTGAAACAGTTTAAATCTTTTGAAACTCACAATGCAAGAAAAATTCTAATGGATTCTAAGCGAGCAACATGTGTAAATGTTTCATCAAAGTCTACCCCCTCGATTTGAGAATATCCATGTGCAACCAAGTGAGCTTTGTTCCTAGTAATCCTAGATTCAACATCTAATTTACTTTTGAAAATCCATTTTGCTCCCACTACCAGGTGATTAGATGGTCTTTCTACAAATATACAAACCATATTGCATTCAAATTATTATAATTCTTCATTCATAGCTAAATACCAAAATTCATCATTTAAAGCGGTTGAAACATTTTTTTTGTTCTATTTCGGAAACAAAACAAAGGTTGAAAAGGATTCATGTAGGGAAGAACGAGTCGTTGCCCCTTTCGATGGCTCTCCAATGACAAGCTCCCTTGGATGGTGTTTTGTGAACTTTAGCATGCTATGAGGCACATACTCCTCTTGCTTATCTACTTCTTCCTTGTTCTCCTCTTCTTGTAACTTGTCATCCTCATGCTCTAATGGGGAGAGGGGTTCCTCTTCATTTCATGCAATAATGTTCTCTACACAAGGAACAAACTCATCAAATCTAACATGAATAGATTCTTCAACTATTTTTGTTTTTTTGTTATATATTCTATAGGCTCTACTAATTGAAGAATATCCAAGAAAAATTCATTCATCACATTTTTCATCAAATTTTCCTAATGAATCATTTGTATTTAGTAAAAACATTTGCAACCAAATACACGAAAATAGGAGACATTATGCTTCTTTTGACAATATAATTCATAATGGGTTAATTTTAAGAATGGTCAAAGCATGGCAGATTATTGACATAACATGATGTGTTAACTGCTTCGGCCCAAACTGATCTAGGTAACCCAAATTCAGAAAGCATGGTACGTGCTAATTCTTGAAGGGTTCTATTTTTCCACTCCACAACATCATTTTGTTGTAGGGCGCGTGGAGCGGAAAATTCGTGCTTAATTCCTAGATCACTACAAAAAGTGGTAAATTTTTCATTTTCAAATTTTCTTCCATGATCCGAGCGAATACATTGAATTTGTAGAACAAATTCATTTTGAATACATTTACATAATTTTGAGAATTCATAAAAAACATCGGATTTTGAGGTAAGAAATATTGTCCAACAATATCTAGAAAAATCATCAATCAAAACATAAGTATATTTTCGACCACTTAGACTAGCGGTGCTCATTGGACCAAAAGATCCATATGAATTAATTGTAAGGGTCTAGAGGTATAAATTTTATTTTTACTTTTAAATGATGTTCTAGAATTTTTTTCTTTTTGGCAAGGCGGGCAAAGTGAAGATAAAGTTCCATTAAGCATAGGTAATCCTCTGATTAATTTATCTTTTGCTAGTTTTAGAATAAGTTTAGTGCTTGCGTGTCCAAGACGCCTATGCCTTAAATCCAAATCATCATTTTTTGAAATAAGACATTTGATAGATGAATGTGAAAGATCGTGAAAAACAATCATGTAAACATTATGAGTTCTTAGTGTTGTGAGTACAACTACATTTGTTTTGGGATTTATAATTTTGCAAAGATTTAAAAAAGATTCAAATAAAACATTTAAACCTTTATCACATAATTGAGTAATAGATATTAGATTGTGTTTTAAACCTTCAACATATAAAACATTTGAAATAGAGAAAGAGTCGTTACCTACTATATCAATGTCCATGATCCTTCCCTTGCCATTGTCACCAAAAGTCACATATTCCTCCTTTCTTCATCATGAGACTAAGGAACTTTGCTTTATTGCCCGTCATGTGCTTGAAGCATCCCGAGTCCAAGTACCACATGTCTTCTGTATCCTTAGCCTGCCAACACACCTAAGAAAGAGAATGAGAGTAAAGTTTAGGATACCCAAGAGGTTCCTCCCATAGTATAAGTGGAGATCTTAGGTACCCAGATTTGCTTCAAAGCTTGTTTTTCCTTCTTCCTACAAGAGTCCGTTGTGTGACCAAAAATCAAATAATTGATACACGCAATAAAAGGGATTGAAACCTTTCTCTGAGAATTTTGTTGACTCTTGTTGGTAGACGGGGATGTAGCGGAGATGATAAATGAATTTTTTAAAGAAAGATTTTGTTTTCTGTAAATGGGGCTAACGCCAACGTTAGGAGTTAACGCTGGGCGGTAGACTCCCGAACCATATCCCAGACCAAACTTTGCAGAACCATGACACTGGTTGGCCAAAATCATGTCCAGTGATTTTTGGCCAACACCGAATTTTTCTATAGCCATATTTAGATCATGAATTCGGGCTTTCAAAGAGGTATTTTTAGTAACTATCATCACACATCGATTTATAAACTATTTCTTTCCTTCTTCTATTTGGATAAGAGAGGTTTTTAGTTTTCTCTCTAAGTCACCCTTTTCTTTCATAAGAGATTTTCGATCGGAGAGAGCCTTAGAGAGAGTTTCCTCAAGTTCTTGAATTTTTGCCAATGAAGGATCACTATCTTGGTTATCTACCTTTTCTTTTCCAAAAATATTTATTTCTTTAGTTAGTCTCTTATTTCCATTTAATAAAGTCTTATTTTAAGTTTTTAAGAGATCAATATCCTTAAGACTTTTTTTCAAAATATTTGCATGTTTGAAGAAATTCATCGTAGAGATCATAAGTAGGAGGAGGTGCCTCAGTGTTACTTTGGACACTGGTTTCGTCGTCGGTAAGATCTTTTCTCCTATCCATGAGGCACATGTTTGCCTCTTCATCGTCGCTTGAAGAAGATCCACTTGACTCCTCAGAGGAAGAATCATCCCATGTAGTGCCGCATTTAGAACTTTCTTCTTTTCTTTTCCTTTGTGCTTTCTTTCCTTCCGCTCTTTAAGATATTTTGGGCACTGGCTCCAGATGTGTCTAGTATTTTGGCAATGGTAGCACTCCGGCGATGGCCGCTCATCATCATCTCCACTACCTTTTTTCTTTCAAAGAGGATGATCCCTTCCTTTTTGCATCTTTCACGAAGTATTTCCAAAAAGAGTTTCTTCTCTCCGAATTCTTCATGAATTTCTTGAATTTCTTTACAAAGAGGCTTTCTTCATCCTATTCATCATCATTTGCCTCCTTGGATTTTAGCGCCAAAGCCTTCTTCTTAGGTTCTGCATGGTACTCTTCTTATTGAATTTTGAGTTCCACCTCATGGGTTTTTAGATTCCCAATGAGGTTCTCAATGTGGAGTCGCCTTAGATCATGAGATTCTGATATAGCCATCACCTTCGGATTAAATTTTGGTGGGAGAGATCTAAGAATCTTTCTCACTATGTGTCCGTCTGCAAATGTCTTTCGAGGATTTTTGATGCGTTTATGATCTTTGTGAATCTTGTGTACATGACGTTGATATCCTCGCCTGGTTCCATGTGGAACTTTTCGTACTCCGATTCCAATTGGAAAAGCTTTGAATCCTTCACCTGCGAAGTGCCTTCATGAGTAATTTCCAATAAATTCCATATATCATATACAGTTTCACAAGCACAAACACGATTAAATTCAGTTCTATCTAAAATACAAAATAGTGTGTTCATTGCTTTAACATTATTTTTACATCTAAGTTTCTCTTAATCATCCCACTTATCTTTAGATTTTCAAAAGTAGCTTCTCCTACTATGGTGGTAGGAAGAGAATAACGTTGTTCAAACATTCCCCAAACTTCAATATCTAACGTCATTAGAAAACAACACATCCTAGTTCTCCAGTAGTTAAAATCGGACCCGATAAATAGTAGTGGTCTACTAGTTCCTTGTCCCTCGTAGAAAGCGAGCTCATGGTGCGCATTATTCTCGGTGGTGAAACCATTTTGGAATAACCTACCTCTGATATCACTTGTTGGATCTTAAGGCGCCCTTAGAGGGGGTGAATGAAACTTTAATATTTAATGGAAAACTTTTAATATTTTAGATGAACTAAAAAGTAAAGTGCTAGAAATAGAAAACCAGATCAAATTTATTGAACAAGAAAAGACATGATTATCATTTATAAAATTGATTACAAAATTGGGCTTCTATGACGCTAGAATCAAAGCGAATATTAAAACTCCTTTTGTTTTCTGAAAGTGCATAGTGTGCCTTTGAGTATTCTCTAGAGGGGGTGAATAGAGATTTAAATTTTGTACCCTAGTTATGCACACACAATAAAAACTACTAAGTATTATGCAATCACCAAAGCTAAAATAAAATAAAATAATTACAGTAAATATAAAACAGAAACAATAAACTGGACAGCACAAAAAATCAATTCAGAAGACACAAATTTTTTATAGTGGTTCCCCAAAATGTGGGTAGTCCACTCTTCTACCTCCCTGGTGCACTAACTGTGCCTGAGTCTTTTGATAAGGAGAGACTCAAAACCACTGAGTATTTTGATAAAGAGACTCTTAGAACCACTGAATCCTTTGGAAGAGGGATTCTTAAAACTCTTTTACAGTTGGTGGATGAAAACAGTAGAGTGAGAAGAAGAGAGAAGAATTCTCTAGTAAGAATCCTTCAGAAGATGTCTCCTTGAATGTTGTAGCATTTGTTTATCTCAGGATCTTAATATGATGAACTCTTGCTTATGATAGTGATGATTGCAAGGGTTGTAAGCTTGATCTTGATTCTCTGCACTTTTGTAGACTTGCAGATATGTGATGTAGAGGAAGAAGCAACACTGTTGTTATGATCTTTTGTTGTGCAGAGGAGTTGTTCTGTTGTTCTGTCTTAGGGTTGAAGGAGGAAGAAGAAAAAGCCCTATTTCAACAGACAGAATAATGAATCAGTTTCTAATTTTTTTCTTCTTCTCTCAGCATACTTATTCTCTATCATTTGAATTCTAATTTCTTTGTTCTTCTGGGTTGTCCTTAGGAGGAATGTCCTTTAGACAATTGATGTTTCCTTCTATTTTTGTTCCCGAGCCATCCTTCTGATTTGAATAATTTCCAAGAATGTCTTTGTTGTATTTCTGGAATACTCCATTCCATTCATGGCAATAAACGAGCCGTTGGAGAACAGTCTTCAACTTTGTAGACCTTCTGAAAAGGTATTAGAAAAGACAACAAACAACCTTCTATTTCTGACGGTATTCGATGTTGCGTCGACTTCATCTTTCGTCATTTAGACGCACCTCTGAGTTCTTATAGAAGTAGCTTCGAATTCCATCTTAGCTCTGGCTGTACTTAGATGTCGACGTTGAGTCGATTACTTATCGATGTAACCGTTGAGTTGATGACTTGAATTTGAACTTCGTCTTCTGCGTCGAATTGAAGTCGAAGTTGCGTCGACTTCTAAGATGGCTTTGACAGGCTCTGTATTTTGCGTCGAGATCATTTCGGCGTTGCGTCAACTTCACTTATACTTCAACAGACAGATTGAGTTACTTCGACTTTCAGTCAGAGTTACGTCGACATATAGTCGAAGTTGCGTCGACTTCCATTTGCCGCAATTCTTAACTTAACTGAATTTGTGCTTCTCTTAGGCCTGGTCTTGTGACACTTGAGTGAATGTGATATCCTAGGACATCTAATGACTATTTTACCCTTTCTCTACAATGTGGGTAATACAACCTAACTGATGAAATCACTTTAAGATAATTTGTTAGATAAATCACAAGGATTTTTTCCATTAATCTCCCTATATTTATCTTAACAATTTTTACAAAATAAAGTGAGTGATTTCAAACATGCTTTGACATAAACTCAAATACAAACAATTATACATAGACAATAAAGACATTATTGAATGGGATCACAGACCATATTATAAATTGTCAAGTAATCATATTGTTCTTAATAGTTGTGTCCTCCTGATGATATAATGTAAGATGTTCACAATTACTGAATACCTGGACTTCACTATTCTTTGTCAGGAGTTTTCCCCTTCCTTGAGAAGACCAGTGGTACACATTTCTTGCAGCAAATACAACATGCCCATTCTCTTCTTCATCAGTCATGTCAGCTTCTTAGAGAGTATGATCTTCTTTGGAAGGCTCCCCTTGAGATTGTGCATTCTTTTCAACAGCCAGAGCAGCCTCCTTAGTAATCTTTGATACTTGATCCAAGAGTTGATCATCTTCTAGGAGCTCCCCCTGAGTTGATGGAAGCTCCCCCTGGGTTACTTCAGGGATTTCTGCAGCTGCCTCCCCCTGAGTTCCTGCATGAAGCTCCCCTAATGTAGTGCAAGCTTTTCTTGAGGATTTGCAAGAGGCTCCCCCTAGATTTGTGCATCTCCTAAGAGAACATCTGGAATTTCTATTTGAAATACAATCAGCTTGTTAGGGCTGTTATGATCACAAGCATCAACAATCTTGTCCTTCTCCTGGTCATCCTATTTTCTTGACCAATCACTTCCTCCTCATGAAATTTATCCCCCTTCTGAACCTTACTGACTAGGGAGGTTAAGAACTCTTTAGATACCATAGAGGATATGAATGCTTTGAGGGCCAGGAGAGACTCTTGTGATTTCTTCAGTTCACTCTCCATCTGTGAGTACTTCCTATTGAACTTTCTAGCTTGAGTGGTCAGCAAGTCAGCAAATGTGCTAGTAGCCAATCCTACTGCTTTTGAAATCACTTGCTCAATGTCAAAGGAGGGAGTAGAATGTATGGTAGAGACATGAGGTGGGGTAAGAGTAGGTGAGTATAGGATAGCTGGAGGAATTACTGTGAAATCCTCATTGAAGTTTGGTAGATTTTGGTGGATAGGGGAGTGTGATTGATTTTGGTGGTAAGAGTAGACTAGTTGTGTATAGTGTCTTCAGCAGAAATGATGGTGTATGGCTGTTGATGTGGTTGGAGAGGAATCTAAGGTGTAGGTTCTGTGGTTGGAGTGGATGGAATGGACTGGAAATTTTGAGCAGTTGCCTCCTCTAGAACAGTATTCCTTGGTGGATCTGGTAGACTTGGCTCATGATCTTGTGGAACTGGAGAAGAAGGGGGGAGGGGCAGCTTGACCAGACTTCAGAATCTGCCTGGTCCATTTTGAAAAGATCCCAATATTGATCCTTTTCCCATGTGAATTGGCACCCATTTTGAAGTACATACACTTGGATAATGCTGGAGCAGAACTTGGCTCATCATTCTCATGTTAGAATTATCCTTATTAGCATATTTGTGTCCTATCATCTTCAAAAGGCACCTCCCCCAGTTTATCTTCTTGTTCAGAACCAGAACTCTCATTACTTGTTGTTGTTTGGGAATTGCATCATGAGCAGAGATTTTACATACTAAAACCTTGCCTACAATGTCTGTCAGGAATCTGTACTCTTCCAAAAAGTCATTCTTCTTAAGATTGATTGACTTGTCTTTAGTGAAATTCATGATCTGCAAAGCTTGTCGACTTTCTTCAGCTGTCAGTTCAGATGGCTCTTCTCCTGCCGGCAAGTCAAGGGTGAGGTTCAGCAGTTCCTCAGTAATATGAATATTTTTATTAGAGATCTTCCCTCGAAGGGACCCATCCTCTTCAATAAGGATATTATCTTTCAGCTCTGTTAATTCTACATCACATATCTTGCATCTGGTAGAAATCGGTTTTGTGAGTCCTGCTGTCTGGAAGAGGTCCAAGATTGCTTTGAAACTTTCTGCTGCAGCTTTGAATGATTCTATGTCAATGTCAAACTCTGAGTTCACCTTTGGTGGAGCCATCTTATCTGGAGTTCCTGCAAATACAAGAGAAAAGAGAGAGATGGATAGGGAAGAGTGCAAGTGAGCTGGAGAGAAAGAAGGCACGAGAGCAAGGAAGAGAGAATTCAAAAGCGTAATGAATTCGACGCCTATGTTGCTTAAAAGAAGACGATTCATCACAACTTAGGGTTGTATTTGAAGCACCGTCGATAAATATTAATAGTCAGCGTGCCAAAATGTGTAGAGGCAGCTTTTAGAAGTGAAACTGTGTGCGCCTGTCATGTTGACGTTGCGTCGATTAGAACTCGACGCACCTTCGAATTTGAAGAGTAACTATTAAGTCGACGTATGTGTCGATACGAAATCGACGCTGCGTCGAATGCTATTCAAATTATCTGTTGTAGATTGCTCTCGAAGCAGACGTCGAGTAGAATTAGACGGTACGTCGAATTTTATTCGACGCAACTCTGAATAAACAGATCTGTTTTCTTAGAAAGTTCTTGCTGTTTTTCTTAGCAATGATTTTTTATTGAATATAGTAATTATACAATTATTTTAATGAACCAAAGAAAATAACAAGGGAATTCAGGTAAGAAATCACTCCCTTTGTTGGATTTAGTTCCTTATTAAGCACTTAGTTCTTCCTTCCCCCTCCAATATTTCTTGGGAGGATCCTATCTTATCCTGCACAAGTAGCTCAAATATTAGAGGGTGCTCAGGTTACCTTGGGTCCTTTGCTTCTACCATTATAAGGTTCTATGAAAGAATAGAATGGTCTTTCATGATATCCTTTTGGATGTTAGAGAATGATTTTATTAAACCTAGATTTATTATCTTGGTGCTGGAAATGTGTATAAAATGTATCTAGACATAATAGATCTGCAGAATGTCTAATTCTTCTACTTTTGACTTTAGCCTTTTGATTGTTGTTGGTTAATTTCTCTGAATTACTCTTGCCTAGAGATTTCCTTTCATTGGTTGGATTTACTCTATTAAATACAATTATTTTTTCAGGATTATTAATATCCAGATCCTTAAATACTACACTCCTCTCATTTGTTTGATAGTCACCAGGTCTAACAAATCTAACTGGATTTTCCAGGCAGGTCTACTATGGACTCTGTACTAGTGCATGGGTCTGCTCCTCGACCTAGGTGCTTAAATCTCATGGAGAGATTTTGTGTAATATCTTTGAGCTTTTGACTCCTCCCATTGAGAGAGTCCTCAAAAGTTTTTGCCTTTGTTAGCTCTTCATTTAGTTTTAGATTTTATTTCTTATTTCAATCAATTCTATTTCCTTATTCTGAATTTCATTTCTCAAATCCTTATTTATTGAATATAACTCATATTTCTTGAAGTTTTCTAATTCTTCTCTATCTGTTTCTAATTCATTTTGTATTTTAAGGTAGTCATTGCAAAATTCTTTAAAGCAAGTTTTAAAGTCTTCTGACTAAAAATCAAAATTGTCAAAAAGACTTACCTGGTCTCCATCAACATCTGAGAAGACATCCAATGTGTAACATCCCGACTTTTATTGGGTCACTAGTCCCCTGTGAGCCCAATAAAAGTAGGCCCGAGCGATAGAGAATGACCCAATATAGGATGGTGTGCCAGGGGACTACGATTTGACTTCCGCCAGTTCCGTTAAACTCGTATAACCGATACGAGTGTAATGGAGCTCGTCCCTTTTTGATCCGAGGTCGTTTGGAGAAAATGACTATTTTGGGTATTATTGCGCGCCGCAACTAAGTCATTGGGGTACAGTGACCAGATATACCCCGATTCGACTTCCGCCAGTTTTGTTAGACTTGTATAATCCACACTAGCGTCATGGAACTCATTGATCGTCAATCTGAGGTCATACGGAGAATATGCCCGTTTGGGACTATGCAGACCGCCTCAGCACAATGCACGAAATACGGAATGCGCAAACTTGGAATCGGCCCCGGTAAATCTTGGTGGACCCTCGGGACCATGGAGGGACCCCGCCCTGAGTTGACCTTGGTCAACCTCCCCCCCCCCCCAAGCATGAAAACCTTGGGAAAAAAAAAGGAAAGGGGGGGGGGGAGGAGAGAGAATCTCTCCCCCAGGAGGGAGCGGGCTGCCCATGAATAGGCTGCCCCCTGTTAGGGCAAGGGAAGGGGGGGGGGGAGAAAATATCTCCCCCACCCATCCCTCCCTTTAACCCACGTGGGATAAAGGAAGGGAGAGGGGAAGCCTCCCTCATCCCTTATAAAAGGAGGGGCCCAACCTCCTTCCTGAGTGCACAAACCCCCCTCCTCAGCCCCCTCCTCCCCCAGACGGCCAGCCCTCTTCCACCCCTGTCGTAGCTCTTTCCAGCCGAACCGCCGCCACCACCTCCTCTCCATGGCGAGCCACCCCTTTACCTCCCGATCCCCTCCCCTACAAGTAGAAACCTCCCCATCCTCCTTCCTACTTCCCTAAGGCAACCGGTCGCCCTTCCCCGTCGCAGGAGCGCCGCCAGCACCACCCCGATCCTTGCCCAGGCGCGGGTGGAGGTGCTGGCCGTGAGAGCTGCACCCCCAACGTCGGTGGTGGTGCTGGGAGAGCAGGTCCCCACCAGGGGACCTCTGCTCCGACGAAGGACGGCGGCAGGGCCGCCGGTGGCACCCGCACTCTTCCCCCTCCCTCCCTGCGTTCCCTGTACGGGAAAAAGCACTCCTCGGCGGCATCCAGGACGCCGCCGCCCCCCTCCCCCCCCCCCCCCCCCCCCCCCCCCCCCCCCCACCCCCCCCCCCCCCCCCCCCCCCCCCCCCCCCCCCCCCCCCCCCCCCCCGCCGGAGGATTGCCCCCTCCCCGGCGCCCCGGTCATGGGCGGCAGGGGAGGCTCCCCCAGCAGGGGGCGGCGGCGCAGCAAGCCTGCATGGCGCATGCAACATGCACCACCGCCCCACCCCAATTTCCTTCTATATCCTGGTGTTGACCGGAGGCGCCAGGCCGTCGAACCATCACCAGAGTGCTCGCCGGCCCCCGGCGCACCGACCGGGGGCGGCGTCGGCCCCAGCCGGCCGCTGCCCGGTGGTGGCAGCGGCCGCCTCCCGCTGAGATAGCGGGAGCCGTCCGATCTCCCCCAGGAGATCGGGCGGCTCCTCTATCCTTTCCCCCCCGCCTCCGCTGGTCGGCCTAAATCTCGAAATCGCCGGATGTCGCTAACATCCAGTTAGTACACCAAGTTGTACGAGAGGGCCTAAGTGATACGATACGACTACATTCAGAAGTGGCATAACTGACCACTGTCACCGCGACTACATCGGTGAGGCCCGCGGGGTTCGCAACCCCGCTTGAAGCAAAACGGTCCAAGCTGTGTCGACACAGGGTTTTGTGTGTACAGGTTTGAATACCTGGTTACGGGTATGTGCGATTTAGTGTTGTTTGTCGTTTCGTACCGCACGTCTGTGTCACCTCGTGGAAATTATGATTGGTATGCATTATAGGTATATATACGTATATATGCTTTACATGCTGCTAACTCTCTACCTTGCTTCGACAATTTATTCCTGTCCTTTAGCCCGCCCCAGGATACGGATCCGGGGAGGGGATGTGTTTTCTACTTAGCTCTGTGACTAATGGTTATTTTATAACTAATCACAGGAGATAGGATAGCGTGAAGCCCCCGCGTCGTAGGATGAGTTACCGGCCTTAGAGATGGCCCGACCAGATACTCCAGCCTCGCCCCTTGTCTTCCGCGACGTGAGTCCTAGAGTGTAGGACTAGTTTAAGAGCACTTTGTTATGGTCATGTGTAGCCCCCGAGGCAGATGTACTAAACAATAGGCTTCGAACTTTTTCCGCTTTATGTATATATCAGCTGTGTGCTTAGTTTTCCTGTTCTAATGCTTCCTCTATGTGAATCTTATGAGTTGTTGTGATTCTTGTGCCTGATAAGGCGACCACTCAGTCCTTGAGAGGGTGGACCGCAGCCACCCGGGAAGTGCTATTGGCCATCCTTGGGCAGTAAGATCCCCCCTCCCTGAACCGGGTTCAGTTTTGGGGAGGGGGGTCTTACAAATGGATCAGAGCTACCACGATCCGACCATATGGGGCAGTATTTAGATCCTCCCTTCCTAGTTTCCGTTACTTGGTTCGGGACGAACCACGCAGCGGAGGCCTGGTGGACCCTTAGGTTTAAGGTTTAAGGATCCTAGATTGCATGGTAGTACACCACGCATTTTCCGCTCCCTTTCAGTCAGTTCTGCAAAATTCCCTTATTTTTGCAAATACTGATGTTCGTCTGTTACTTCTCCAGATACCGGAGTCCAGTAACGGAAGGTCCTCCTCTAGGGATCAGTACCATCCTACCAGTCCACCACCAGCCCCGGCAGCCCCAGCAGCGCAGGGGACATACAGATGTTTCCCGGGCTCAGGGACGAGGGAGAGGAGTAGACCCTCGCAGACAGGACCGGGATAGGAGAGAACGTCAGTGCCACCAGCCATATAGGCAGGCACCCCAGCCCCGACCAGCACCTCCAGCCCCAGCACCTCAGCCCGCCCCAACCGCACGACGAGATGCCCCCTTTGCAAGGAACTGCTACCTTTGCCAGCAGCCCGGGCACATACGAGCTTTCTGCCCTCAGGCTATAGGTAGGCCCGGCCTAGGAGCAGTACAGGGAGCCGTAGAGAGAGGACGAGGACAAGGTGGACGTAGAGGATGACCTGCAGGCAGGAGAGGCCAAGGCAGACAGGGCAGAGCAGCACCGCCCGAGGCATACGCTTTAGATCTCCAGCACGACCCTGCACCAGATGTGGTGATAGGTATCTATTTTCATTAGCCACGATATCCTAGGAGGATGATATAGTAGAAATCTATGATGTAGTCTTTTGTTTAGCTGGTGTAATTACTACTCATGTATATATGTAAAGAGCTTATGATCATAGTACATATATATATTATCAGGTTTACTTCTGGTAGAAGGACACTCCGCTAAAATGCTGTTCGATACCGGTGCCACGCATTCCTTCGTCGCACAGAACTTCATCGCAGACAAAGGAAACACCGTACGATCATCCGGAATGTCGATACGAATACGACTCCCGGATGGATCAGACATGACGTCCACGGAGAAGTGCTCCTTCCAAGCAACGCTAGGAGGCGTAGAATTTGAAATCAACGCAACCATTCTAGCGATAACCGGATTCGACATCATTTTAGGAATGGATTGGTTGACCGAGCACAACGCCCAAATCAATTGTTCGACTCGAGAGATCCACCTCCGGAGCCCAAATGGGTAGTCAATCTCACTAACAGGTATACCCTCTGTCACCCGCATCATCTTAACATCCGCTCAAATAGTCACAACAGTCCGACGAAAGGATGAGGTGTACCTAATCTACTTCGAGATGGAAGACAAGACGCAAGTGCTCTCTACAGTACCCATAATTCGAGACTTCCCAGACATCTTTCCGGAATCCCTTCACGGGTTGCCCCCGCAACGAGAAGTGGACTTCTAGATTGTACTTGCTCATGAAGCTCGACCAATGTCCCGAGCACCTTACCGAATGGCCCCAAGGGAACTAGCCGAGCTCAAGATACAACTATAAGAGCTAATTGACGCAGGTTTCGTTGGTCTGAGTACCTCGCCCTGGGGAGCTCCAGTACTATTCGTCAAGAAGAAGGATGGATCCCTGCGACTGTGCATCGATTACCGAGAGCTAAACAAACTCACCATCCGAAATACCTATCCACTACCTAGGATAGATGAATTATTCAATCAATTGCAAGGTGCGTCCGTCTTCTCCAAAATGGACTTAAGGTCCGATTACTACCAACTCCGAGTACGAGAAGAAGACATCCCCAAGACCGCCTTCAGCTCCCGCTATGGACTTTATGAATTCATGGTAATGCCGTTCGGGCTGACCAATGCCCCGTCTGCCTTCATGGCTCTAATGAATAAGGTGTTTGAACACTGTTGGAGCTTGCTTTCCGCATCTCTTGGTTTGAGAATAACAAATACCATGATGTATTTGATCTAGTCTTTTGTGTGTTTATAGTGGCCAGGTTGTATAGGTTCAATGAGGAGACAAGTCCTCGTTCATGGGCATGATCCGAGAACGACAAGTCTCAGGTTGGATGAGTTTTGTGTGCTGATCTTAAAATGGCCATAACTCTCAATCCAGGAAGAGTTACAGAACGTGCCACCCCATTTCGGAGATGAGAACGACTCAATCTACAGGCTGGAGCTAAATTTGAATATGGGAAATTTCACAGTCGGAAAATTCCGACAGCCGTTGTCGCCCAGGCGATAACAGAGAAGTTACAACTACTTCCCTCCACGGCAGCACGACGAAAGGCAGTTTTGAGCTGTCGGAATTCCGACAGCGATGTCGCCCAGGCGACAGCTCGACGGTTACAGCAACTGCCCGCACGACGCCACTCCAGCGGCAGTTTAACGCTGTCGGAAATTTTCGACAATCACTGTCGGAATTTTCAGACAACGATTTTCTATAAATTGACACCTTGTGTTCATGCATTACAACCAATTAAGAATTTCAAGTCCCTTCCTGAGTGCATTCCATCCAGAGAGCTCCAGAACCTCATGAACTCCCATTTATGCTGAGAAGGTTTGAAATTGAAGACGAGATCGGACGCGCTTCTACATCAAGGATCATCTCGAGCTTTCAACCTTCCTTTCAGAGATCTGAATTTCTAGGGAGTTCTTATTTTAGCTTGTATTTTCATTTATATACATTTAACTTTGTATTGGTAGGGAAAATCGCTTCCTTGTGCGGAGCGTCTAAGTCCTTGCGTGGCTTAGGGGAAAATCGCTTCCTTGTGCGGAGCGTCCAAGTCCTTGCGTGGCTTGGTGGGAAATCGTGGCCTTGTGTGCTACGTCTAGATCTTGGGAAGATCTAGAGGATAGGCTTGGGCTTGGTCTAGGGAGAGACAAGTGATAGCCTTCCGATCCTTAGGAGAAGGATTGGTAAACAAAAAGAAATTTACATTTGTACGCCTCCGATTTCTAGCGATATAGAAATCAAATTTATGTAAAAACTTTTTCATATAATATAATCATGTCTCTTTTGTGTTTACTTGATTTCTATCATTTGGCGTAATATCTATTATATTGTGTTCTAAGTTTTCAATTCTAAATCTAAATTGTTTATTTCAATCTCCTTCATTATAAAACAATTTAGTAATTATCTTGAAAATTATAGAAAGAATTTTATTCCCTTATTCACCCCCCCCTCTAAGGGCGCCGTAAGATCTAACAATTGGTATCAGAGCCAGGTTATTCCAAATCGGCTTAACAACGGGTAATAATGGCGTCTCTTGATCATGATCTCGCTTCTACTAGTGGGGAAAATTTTAATATAAATGAAAAAAATATTATCACCACCTTTATTTATGGGCAAAAATTTTAAAGGGTGGAAAATATTAATGAAAAATTTTCTTAAGGCCTTAGATGAAAAAGTTTGGAATATTACTATTAAAAAGCCATCTAGCGTACTAACTAGAAACGAAATTATTTTAAATGCAAAATCTATGAATAGTATATTTTGTGCGTTAGACCAAAATATTTTCAAACTTATTTATACTTTACCTACCGCATATGAAATTTGGAGTTTTCTTGAAAGAACTTATGATTCTCCTTCTACAGGTACGGAACATTCACAAGAACCGGAGAATATGCAAGCCTATGCAAATATTCAAGAAAGCTACACAAAGGATGGATCCATAGAATGCTCATCATGCGGAAAGGATGATGGACACTCTTGTTTGGAAGAGGAAGATGAAGAAGACAACGTCACAATATTGGACTCAGTTGATGGCAAAACATCAAGCAAAAGAGAAGACAGAAACTATAACAAGGTAAGAAAATCTAAATCTTCTCTTTTAGTAACTAATTCTATTTCTACATTTCGTGTGCTTAAATTTGCTAAACGTAAAATTTCAAAGTTGAAACATGCTAATTCCAAATTACATTTAGAAAATAAAACTTTAAAAGCAAACACTAAAGTAGAATCTTATATTGATGTTTCAAATTCTTGTTCATGCTCTTTAATTGAAAATGCTAAACCTTGTTTTTATTATAATTCTTTTAAAGAAGAACTCAAGGTTTTAGAAAAAGGACTTTTAATTTCAAAAGAACATAATGAAAAATTGATAAAAGAAAATGATAATTTAAAGGATAAACTAGAATCATTAAAAATGTTTATTCAAAAAATTTCATATAATGAAAAATCTCTTTTTTCTAGTTTATCAAATTTTCAAAAGTCTAAAAGCTTAACTTCATATTATAAGAGTAGGTCTATAAGAAAGAGTGGAAATGAAAATCATCTAAATAAGGACCAATCATTTAAAACATTTTGTAACTCACTCTTTCAACATTCAATTCTAAAGAAAGACAATCACTCTTATAAATTTTCAAAGAATCCATATAATAAAATTCATTATGATGATCAACATCAATCTATTTTGAAAAATAATTTGAATAAGCATAAATCTCAAATGAATTATTTTTCAACCAAATACAATCATATAAAGATGTCACATAATCATAATATGAATTTTAAAGATAAACAACCAAGGTATGAATGGAGACCCTTAAAGAAAAATGACACATCAACTTTAATAGAAAGGGCTCATTTATCCTTGTCTCCTAAAAAATCATCATGTCGTATTTGGGTACCCAAAGGAACCATCCCTCATGGTCCCCTTTGGATACCTAAATCTCTTATTCATTAGTATCCTATCATTTGCATGAAGTAGAAACAATTAAAATTGAAATATCAATTCTCTACTTCATGATATGCTTAATTGTTTTTTCTTTTGTTTGTTTTCTTATTTTTGAGTCAACATGCTAAGGTCACTTAGATATATTATGAAATATGACTTTTACATTTTAAGCCTAATGTTTATCAAATCAAAATTGAATTAAATTAAACATAAAGTCATAATTTTTAAGTGATCTATCTTTTCTTTTTGTTTTATCCTTTTTAAATCCTTTGCCTATAAATGTCTTATATTATCATTATAAATTGAATGCTAAATTTTCTAAATGATATTATCAAGACTAATGAAATTACTTTCAAAATTGGATTTAAATGGATTTTTAGGGGTCTTAGGCTAAAATATTAAATGCGCAACTAATTGCATATTTGTCTATTTTTCGTTGCTGCATATAATAGCCCCTATATTGAAAATCATAATCGAGAAAAATCAGAATCAAATAATATCAAAAACAATGTGTTTTAAATCAAATATAGTAACTCTGTTACTAACGCCAGGCGTTATCACTAACGCTGACGGTAACATATTTTCCTAAAAAAAATTCTGATTTCTCTGAAAAATTATTTTTACTATCATTATTGTCAAATACCTTGTATTTGTTTAGTCTAATTTCTAAAAATTAAAATCAAAAGAAAATTTTCAAAATGATAAATATGATTTCACAATCACCACCATGATCTATTAATATCCTATGCTAAAATTTACTATAATCATATATCATAATTCATGATCCATCAAGACTTATCTTAAATCAACTAATTCTATCAACCTTAGGAATTATGAAATATATGATTGCAATTGGTATTATAGTTTCATATCTTGTTTTGTGTGTGTGATGTGCATCTTTATTGTTTGCATGTATATCATTATCTTTAGACCTATGAATTAACTTGGTATCAACATGATGAAATCAAATAGAATTGTCACTTCATTCTAGGTCTATAAATTTTCAAAACTCTAAAATTGATTACATGCAAACCAATTATATAAATTTAGCATATTTTGCATAACATCCAAATTCATTATCCTAGCCGCACCTCTTTGTATATGCTCAATTTAGTGTTTATGTTAGGATTATCAATATAGTGACATGCTAAAGGTAGAGAAATTTGAACTTTAAAATTCATGAGTACATTGTGATTTCAAAATCTACTATATGTTCTAAAACTAAAACAAACTCATATTTTATGAATCAATCCTTAGACTAAAACGCTTAGTATATCCATAATCATTAACCTATGACATGTGTCTCACAATAGCGAGGGCGTAGGATTGTGTGCATTAGAGACCTAACCTCTAAGTCACGTCTTGTCCTTAACCGGGGAGGGTTCCAGTGGGGCCTTGAGAGGCACTGGGGGAAAGAGTGCTAGGTTGAGCGTCGTCTTTTGTATGCATATGGGATTAACACCCCAACCTACGGCATGTGTGCAGCTCCTCATGCCCATCCGTCACTTAGTACGGGGCTAGAGTGTAGTCATGTAGTTAAGGTATCTTGATCTTAGATATACTTATATTATATTCATTGCATGAATATTATCTCACTCTTTATACATAAATCATGCATATTTTTTTTATTTATTCTAACATTGCATCATGTGTTTGCATATTTTAATATTTCGAGCTTTAATGATTTTACCAAACACAAATATTTGAAAAATCACCAAATACATGCTAAAAGAGCCATCAAATCTAATCAATATACTCTGAAATTTCAACTAAAGGAAGGTCTCTTTATAATACAAATGAATTGAGAAAAATATTTTTCAAAACATCAAGAAATGCAGTTCTATTTTGGCGTTAAGAAGTTAATGCCTGGCGTTAGCTCCTTTGCTCCAAAATATTTTTTTTGTTTTGAATTATTTCTGGTATTATTTTAATATTTTGTGTGTTTGTAAAAAGTTTATCTTTTTATTCCTTTTAAAACAAAATTTTATTTCTTTTAAAAAAATATATATATGTGTATTTTCTCATACATTATTTTTGTTTATTTCTCTGGCATAGAATATCATTTACTGAAAGGGCTATTAAAGACTTCTATGAGTTCCAAAGAATATATATAAAAAAAACAAATACAAAATTACAAAACAATTTCAAAGAACAAAAATATGTTTTTCTTTATGTGTGTTTATTGTTTTGTACATATATTAAAAAAAATTCAAAAATTTATAAAAACAAAAATGATTGTTATTCATTGCCATTGTCAAGGATGGATGATTAATTATATCAATTAAAGATTAAATACAATGTTTAATTTAACTTTCAAGTTTCTTAAAAACATTGTTTTGTATTTGTCATGCCTTGAAAATTATCTTGTTATGTGCAATGAAATTGATTGTAGATAAACATGTGTAGAAATGTTTAGCATGCCTCTAAGTTTGAGTAATGTATTATGTTTGATAATGATTCATTCACTCACTTATTTTTGATAACCTACATGTGTTTACAATCTTATTCTTACATGATTGTGTAGTGTAATAACATAAATAATTAAAATGCCTAAACAGATTACCTACACAACATTGAATTGGTTATTACAATTCTTTGTCTTTCATGCACTTATTCTTTAGAGAAATGTGGTTTAAAATGCTATGTTTGCAAAACAAGTGAATTCGGAGTCCTTAGTCACTAAACTAAAAATCAAATAATAAATGACAAGGAAAACTCCACCAAGCACTACTCACCCTCCTGATAAGTCTTAATGAGCATTGTGAGGTTGAGCACCTTGGCTAAGAATTGTAAAGTGTCTTGTAGCAAACAATTTATACACCACTTCTCTTTTGCACACCGGATCACAAAATTTTTTTTTTTGAAAATAAAGCTAATAAGTATAAAAGTGATCCCCCAAGCACTACTTTGCACCCTGATAAGTCTTAATAAGCATTGTGTGTGCAGAGCACCTTGATAGTTGTACTATTTATTCATGTGCATTGAAATAGTGTGGAAGTAATATTATTTGTGTATTTTAATGTTGTGTTATTTCATTATATATGTCATGTGTTTTTGATTGATTCACTTGTATACTTTATCAAAACACTACTTTGTACACATCATTATCTTTCATAAAACTTCTACTCATGAGAATTGGATCCTAATGCTCATCTACTCAAATCTCTACAAACTTAAGTAAATGCACTAGATAACAAAGCATGACCGCTACAATGTTTATGTTTACTTGAAATGAAAATTTTATTACATTGTAGTTTCTGTATCTTTTCTTGATATTATGAAATCATGCTTGCAAATTTTTTTTATCTTAATGGAATAGCATCTCTTCAATCTTTAACTCAAACATCAACTTTTCAAATTTAAAACTCATTATCCTTTATATGGTTTTATCTTCTAAAATGATGTTTATGTTTAAGAGTGCTTATTATTTTTAACACTGTGTTTTCCTTTAAGCAAGTGATATCTTAAAATAGAATGCTTACTTTATCATGTTAGCTATGTTGCTTACTACTTTATGTTACATCATGCCTATATTTTTCTCAACAAGTAGTATTTAACAAGCTTTTGATTGCATCCTATTTTTCTTCTCGACATAAAAGCTATTACTCTTATATACTCCCATATTTATTATTTCTTCATAATTATTCATTCTTTATTTCAAAATAACTTTTGATAATATCAAAAAAGGGGAGAAATATAAATTCAAGAAATCTCTTACTAATCTCAATTTTTCAGAATGCACCATTGCAATTAATTATAACATTTAGGGGGAGCATACATTTAGGGGAAGAATACAATTTAGGGGGAGTATATTAAAAAAAATTTCATGGAAAGCGTTTATGTAGAGGGAGTGATATTGCTCGATTATGACAACCCACTTTTGGTAATAACAAAAGGGGGAGAATAAAATGAGAAATCTAGTGACATATATATTTAGGGGGAGTAAAATCTATCACGCAGTAAACCTTTTATTCATGCATATCTTTTATCGCACTTATCTATAAACTCACTAATTTCTCATATGGGTATTTGTTATTATCAAAAGGGGGAGATTATTGGAGCTTGCTTTCCGCGTCTCTTGGTTTGAGAATAACAAATACCATGATGTATTTGATCTAGTCTTTTGTGTGTTTATAGTGGCCAGGTTGTACAGGTTCAATGAGGAGACAAGTCCTCGTTCATGGGCATGATCCGAGAACGACAAGTCTCAGGTTGGATGAGTTTTGTGTGCTGATCTTAAAATAGCCATAACTTTCAATCCAAGAAGAGTTACTGAATGTGCCACCCCATTTCGGAGATGAGAACGACTCAATCTACAGGCTGGAGCTAAATTTGAATGTGGGAAATTTCACTGTCGGAAAATTCCGACAGCCGCTGTCGCCCAGGCGACAGCAGAGAAGTTACAACTACTTCACTCCACGGCAGCACGACGAAAGGCAATTTTGAGCTGTCAGAATTCCGACAGCGATGTCGCCCAGGCGACAGCTCGACGGTTACAGCAACTGCCCGCACGACGCCACTCCAACGGCAGTTTAACGCTGTCGGAAATTTCCGACAGTCACTGTCGGAATTTTCCGACAGCGATTTTCTATAAATTGACACCTTGTGTTCGTGCATTACAACCAATTAAGAATTTCAAGTCCCTTCCTGAGTGCATTCCATTCAGAGAGCTCCAGAACCTCATGAACTCCCATTTATGCTGAGAAGGTTTGAAATTGAAGACGAGATCGGACGCGCTTCTACATCAAGGATCATCTCGAGCCTTCAACCTTCCTTTCAGAGATCTGAATTTCTAGGGAGTTCTTATTTTATCTTATATTTTCATTTATATACATTTAACTTTGTATTGGTAGGGAAAATCGCTTCCTTGTGCGGAGCGTCTAAGTCCTTGCGTGGCTTAGGGGAAAATCGCTTCCTTGTGCGGAGCGTCCAAGTCCTTGCGTGGCTTGGTGGGAAATCATGGCCTTGTGTGCTACGTCTAGATCTTGGGAAGATCTAGAGGATAGGCTTGGGCTTGGTCTAGGGAGAGACAAGTGATAGCCTTCCGATCCTTGGGAGAAGGATTGGTAAACAAAAAGAAATTTACATTTGTACGCCTCCGATTTCTAGCGATATAGAAATCAAATTTATGTAAACACTTTTTCATATAATATAATCATGTCTCTTTTGTGTTTACTTGATTTCTATCATTTGGCGTAATCTCTATTATATTGTGTTCTAAGTTTTCAATTCTAAATCTAAATTGTTTATTTCAATCTCCTTCATTATAAAATAATTTAGTAATTATCTTGAAAATTATAGAAAGAATTTTATTCCCTTATTCACCCCCCCTCTAAGGGCGCCGTAAGATCCAACAAACACTTCCTAGACCACTTTGTGATCGTCTTTATAGACGATATACTCATCTACTCCAAGAATAAGACCGATCATTCTAGGCACCTCCAAATGGTTTTACTCAAGTTAAGAGAACACTCACTCTTCGTGAAGTTTAGCAAATGTGAATTCCTGATGGAAGAAGTCGGTTTTCTTGGGCATACGGTTAACAAGAATGGGGTAGCGGTGGACCAAGCAAAGGTACAAGCAGTACGAGACTGGCCGCCACATAAGTCAACAACCGATATCAGGAGCTTCCTTGGGCTCGCCGGCTACTACCGCAAGTTTGTAGAAGGTTTCTCAAAAATTGCCTTGCCCCTCACCTCCCTCACTGTTGAAACTGATTTCTCGGTCTCTCGTAGAGCTCGGGGCCCTCACCGAAATGAGGGGCGGCTAGCCCTTACTGATCCATCGAGGAGGGTAGACGGACGATTAAGAAATTGACTAAGACCTTAGTCACAGCGAGGAGGTCCCTCCACTAACCCGGAAGATCGTTGAGCGCTTCCCCTCCCAAGCCAAAGCTGTGACTTGGGCACCTTGGAGAGCTCTGGAAATGCTAACCAAAGAAAGCATAAGGAGAGGGAAGCTGAAGTGACCTCTCTCCAAAGGTGCCCTTAAGGTCCTATTTATAGATTTTCTGGTCTGGTCTGCAAATAACAGGATTCCGCCTTTTGATTTTACTATCCGCACCCCAAATGGGTCTGCTAACAGCCAAGATCCGATGTTTGGAGAGGCTAAGGGCAGACCACCAAGGGTAAAAGGGTAAGTTGACCCTAATGATTTATGGATAAAGGATTGCGAGAACCTTACTGTCGGAGCTCTCGCATGTCTTCTCGCGGATCCTGCCCGTGGCGCCTCTTTTAGAGGGTCGCCTTGCGAGAACCCTGCTGACGGGGCTCTCGCGGGTCTTCTCGCAAATACTGCTCGCGGCGCCTCTTTTAGGGGGTCGCCTTGCGAGGACTTCGCTGGCCCATTTTGGTGGTCTGCCGAGGTCTCATCGGCTGGGGGCCGATCTCGGCGAGGTCTGGATCTCGCAACTCCTGTCTCGCTCGGTTTCCTTGCCTGGCGAATTTCGGGGTTGTACACAATCCCCGCTCTTCGCGAGGATAAATGTCCTCGCGAAGAATCATCCAACCCCTGATATTCGCCCGCTCCCGGATGACCTGTCAGGAATCTTTGGTGGGACCCACCCCGTGGGCTATAAATATCGTCCCGAACCCCCATTGGCGCGCACCGTTACTTTTCTTCCTTCTCTTACTTTAGTTGCCTGGAGATGCCGATTTCCGAAGAAGCAGAGGCTCGCCTGAGGGCGATGAGAGCTAGCGGGCTACCTTCCACGACCAAGGTCCCCGCCTGGATGAACCGGCCGTCCCCGCCCAGTCGCCGAAAGTCAAGAAGGAGAAGGCGGCTCGTCGCACCGGAGACGACTTTGTGATGCTGGACTCCTCCCCGGACGATCGCCGCCCCGAGAAGGTATGAGCTACTCGAACTTACGTTAATAAATTGCTCCTCATTCATTTCTACTCGCAGGATACTTTGCCGAGCGAGATCGTTGGAGAACTTGCTGAGGGGTCTCGGAAAAGCCCGCAGGTGGACACGAACCTCGCTGGGAAAAACACCACCGGTACGATCTGGATCTCGCATACCGTAATATTTCTGTCAACCATATATGACCTCCGTTACTCTTTTCTTACAGTCTCGCCCCTGAAGTCTCCGGTCCGCCAGTCGTCGCGACCTCCGTCTCCGCTTCCGCCTCCTGAAAAAATCATAGACAAGCCTGGATTCCAGCTCTTGACGAGCGAGGAGACCGGGGGTTCTGCACCGCCGAAGATCCCTCCTACCAACAGTGCAGCCTACCCCGCCGGTTTGGGCAAATCTCTCTATCCTCACTAAGGCAACGTGTTCCAGGGTCGTCCCTCGACCTCTCGCCTCCCGCTTGGTAAGTATTCTGACCTCGCCGGAACCCTGCGCGAACTCACGCGCGCCATCTGACCTCTTCGTAATATCTTGCAGACAATGCCGAAAATCAGCCTACTGATTCCGAGCTGGGCGACGACGAGATGTCCCCCCTTCCGGACCAGGTGGAGGACTTCTTAGGGGATCCACGAGACCCCGAGAGGTTGAAGCAGCGAACCGCGGAGTTGCTGAGGAAGCACGGGAGGATGCTGATGGATCTCAACATGCAGGCGAGGCGGGACCGAGAAGCCGCCGAGGACAGGCACGCGGTTTTAATGGAAGAATGTGCGAGGCTCCGGCAGGCGAGACAACGTGACCAGGATGAGGGCGCCACGACGCCGGAGGTTCATATAGCTAGGATGAGAGACTACGCCTTCCTCACGGACAGGGAGGGTCGTTTGGCGGAGGACTATTATAATTCTAGGGTACCGCCGAGGTCCGGGTCGCGTGGTGGGGGCCGGTGGAAATGGCTACCCCATGATTCTCGCTAACTGCTATGTTATGGAATTATTTGTAATGGGTGTCGCTATTTTTTGAACGATCTCGCTATGTTTCGTGGCTTGCGTAATTGCCACTGATGCTGGCTTGTCTGACAATCACCGTTATTTTTTTATGGTTTCTCGCTCGCTATCTATAGATCTATTTTAATTGTTATATTGTGCTCGCGAAGACCCTCTATTCTCACTAGACGTATCCCGCAAGAAATGTTTATACTAACCTTGCAGGTCCATCTCGCCCATGGCCATGATGTGATGTTTTTACTGCTACCCGCGCTCGCCGGCGCTTGGACTTCTTCCCGCCCTTTTGCTTTGGCTATAAATAGGCGGTTTTAACTGAGTCAACCACCGCATTTACTCTCGGCCTTCTTCTTCCTCTGCTTCAGAGCTCTCGCTTCTTCTCATTTTTGCATTTCATCCTTTCTCGCAGGTTGCTAAGATGGACGGTGACGCGGAGTCGGAGGGTCGGAGAAGGGTCGCGAAGGCCTTCGCCGAGCATAGCTTCTTTACTTGTAACTTGACCGATGAGGAGTACTTCAGCGCGGTCGCTGACTACGTCACCCCCCCCCCCCCCCCCCCCCGTTTGAGGCACGCCGCCCTAGCGAGGATGACGTGATCAACGACCCGTTGGTCGACGAGTTGGCCATTCCTACCGCCCATTTCGCGGTCGGTCTGCGCCTTCCCTTGTGGCCGGAAGTCCGCCAGGTAATAATCGCTCTCGCTTGTTTCCCATTTTTTTTGCCACTCGAGTTTCGCTCTCCGTGCAGACTAATCCTGTTCTCGCTGCTCATTAGGTGCTCAAACACTATGGGGTGGTTCCCGGCCAGCTCACTCCTAATGCCATGGCGGTGGTCACCGCCTTCGCCTGCTACCTTCGCGATGAGCGCATCGAGTTCAGCCTCCCGGTCTTCCGGAAGCTGTTCTCGTTCCGCGCCTACAAAGATGGGACAACCTACTTCGTGGGCACGGGTCCGAAGGTGGTCGAGACCGTCAACAAGGCCCACTTCTGGGCCCAGAAGTTCGTCGTCGTCAAGGGGAACTTCGGCAACATTCCCTTCTCGCCAGTTCAACATTGCGAGACCACCTACCGGCCCACCGCCCTCGGCGGCCATGACGCCCTCCTCCATCAGTTCTTCTGCAAGAAGAACTTCGAAGTCGTCTACCTCCGCCGCAACCTAGATTCGCTACCTCCGGTTCTCGCCGGAGAAGGTTAAGATCTCGCCCAACACCTTTGTCTTTATTCGCTACCATATCGTACTTATCTGAACTATTGTTTGTTTCTAGGCGAGCGAGATCTGCCCCTTCATCCCCCTTACGCGAGCACCCGGAAAACCGACGCTACCATGGCTCTCGCTACCATGGGGGCAGAAGCTTGCCGAGGCGTCGTCACTCCGGCCGAGCCCTCTTCTCGCAAGAGATCGGGGGCTTCTGGTAGTCATGCTGCCCCTTCGAAATCTCCGCCCAAGAAGAAGAGCAAGAAGAGCACGGTCTCGCTCGCTCCTTCGAAGGGTAAGGAACCTCGCGAGGCCGCCTTCGACGAGTTTGACCTTACCGGCCTCTCGGGGGGGGGGGGGGGGGGGGGGGGGGGGGGGGGCGAGGACGAAGAGCCCTGCCAGGAGGCGGTTAGGACCTCCGTCCTCCCCATCCCGGTGAACCACTACAACTTCGACCTCGGCCAGAGGCGCCGGGACGAGACTGGTGAGCCCCTCGTCACTTGGAAGCCGGAGACCAATAGGGTGGATATCTCCTCCATCCTCCCCTCTTGGGTGGAGAAGGAGACCGTCAGCGGTCATGCCTTCGACCTCGCGTTCGCTCTTTATGGTCGCGAGGATGCGGGGTCTTATAAGGATGAGACCGCGAGGACCCTTGCTTACGAGAGTGCGAGGTCCCAGCTGCGCTCTGCCAAGCTCGCCCACATGACGGGGAGGCGTTGCTTACAGCTGGAGCTTCAGAATGTGGAGCTCGCGAGGGCCTACCAGGGGGTTCTTGCCGAGAACACGCAGCTGAAGGAGAAGCTGCTCGTCGCAGAGGGCAGTGTGGTGAGTCATCTAGACCTCCTCCATCTTCCTTTCCCCTGGCCATTTCGCCTTTCTAATTGAACTTATTTGCAGGATGTCGAGGCCGCCGGGAGAGCCAACGCTCGCATCGAGGATTTGGAGGGCGAGGTGGCTGGGCTGAAGGCCCTAAACTGCGACTTCACTCGCGTCGTTGTTCCCCCCTCACCTCGCCGTTTAAAAGAAGACCGGCGAGCGCGAGACGAAGAAATCCGCGTGGGATCCATAGAGTCAGCTCGCTATATCTTTTCGGTGGTGAAGGCGATCGGCCTCTTGGCTGATGATGCGGTCAACATGACTCTGGAAGACGTCGTCCCGGAGCTCTTCCTCCCTCTTCCGCCCGTGAAGGACAGTGATGACGAAGAAGGATCTGCGGGTGGTTCCTGAAGCTCGCCGCTATTCTTTTCTTTTGCGCTGTAATTTTGATCGGCGAGATCGCCAAAGATTGTAACCGAACTATGAAATGTAGAATGCCAATTTTGCTTTGCTCATTGTGCCTTCCTTTTCCTGTCTTGCAATTTTCATGCGTTGAATGTCTCGCCCTTGCTTATCTCGATATCCGCCTTCGCGGAGGCTATTCTCGCGATGATTGTTCTCGCGCCACGCGTTATTGAACAGATAGGTATAGGCTACTTTGGTTGCTCGGTCCTTTCGCCGTTTGCCTTGGGATTACTACCCTTTTAGTTATGCGTATTTTCTCTAGGTTTCGCAAGGCATTTTTCCTCTTGGCGAGAGCTCGCCTCTTACCCGGTGCCGGCAACCTTTCTGCCGAGGACCGGTTGTTCGGAATCGCATAAGATTGATTCTCGCCACTCGCATGGTGTGCGAAATTTCTCTTTGCCGAGCGGGCCTGTCCGCCAAGCGAGACGGAACCTTCCAGTATAAAGACCTGTCATTCTTGCCAGCCTCTCCAGAGATCAACCAGAACCCCCCGTCTAGGTAAGAGCCCGGGAGCGGAATCGATCTGGGGCATTCCAGCACCAACATATCCAACCTCGCCAGCCTCTCCAGAGATCAACCTGAACCCCCCGTCTAGGTGAGAGCCCGGGAGCGGAATCGATCTGGGGCATTCCAGCGCCAACATATCCAACCTCGCCAGCCTCTCCAGAGATCAACCTGAACCCCCCGTCTAGGTGAGAGCCCGGGAGCGGAATCGATCTGGGGCATTCCAGCACCAACATATCCAACCTCGCCAGCCTCTCCAAAGATCAACCTGAACCCCCCGTCTAGGTGAGAGCCTGGGAGCGGAATCGATCTGGGGCATTCCAGCGCCAACATATCCAACCTTGCCAGCCTCTCCAGAGATCAACCTGAACCCCCGTCTAGGTGAGAGCCCGGGAGCGGAATCGATCTGGGGCATTCCAACGCCAACATATCCAACCTTGCCAGCCTCTCCAGAGATCAACTTGAACCCCCCGTCTAGGTGAGAGCTCGGGAGCGGAATCGATCTGGGGCATTCCAGCGCCAATATATCCAACCTTGCCAGCCTCTCCAGAGATCAACCTCAACCCCCCGTCTAGGTGAGAGCCCGGGAGCGGAATCAATCTGGGGCATTCCAACGCCAACATATCCAACCTTGCCAGCCTCTCCAGAGATCAACCTGAACCCCCCCCCCCCCCCCCCCCCCCCCCCCCCCCCCCCCCCCCCCCCCCCGTCTAGGTGAGAGCCCGGGAGCGGAATCGATCTGGGTCATTCCAGCACCAATATATCCAACCTTTGTCACTCCGGCACAACAGTAGTTATAAGCATCATAAAAAAGGAGTAAGACATTAGTTAAACAACATAATAAAGCTCTCAAGGGTAAAACCTTTTCAAATCATCCCCACTTCGGGCTCGGTCGAGGGGTACCCCTTCCACATCCTGGAGGTGATACCCCCCCCCCCCCCGACTTGAGCACCTCGCTTACAATATATGGTCCCTACCAGTTGGGGTTGAGCTTACCTACCGCGGCCCCTCTGCCGGTCGCATCGACCTTCTTCAGGACTAGGTCTCCTTTCTGAAAGTGCTTTATCCGGATATGTTTGTCGAAATATCGAGCCATCCGCCGCTTGACCTCTTCCTGCCTGATGGCGGCCAAGTCCCGTAGTTCTTCCACCAGGTCCAAAGACAGCCTCTGCTCTGCATTGTTATCTTCTAGCCACTCTTCATCCCCCTCGCTCGCAGCGATCACCCGGGGGGTCTTTACCTCAAACTCTATGGGGAGAACGGCCTCGGACCCGTGAGAGAGCTTGAATGGAGTCTCCCTGGTGGCGGTATTTGGAGTAGTCCTCATGGCCCAGAGGACGGAGGGTAGCTGTTCCACCCAGTTTCCCCGAAGGTTCTCCACTTTCTTTTTTAATAGGTTAACGATTAATTTGTTCGCCGCCTCCACCTGCCCATTGCTCCTTGGGTGGTGGACCGATGCGAACCTGAGGACAATGCTGAGCTGAGTGTAGAAGCCAACAAACTCTTCACTGGCAAACTGCGGCCCATTGTCCGTCACTATAGCTAGAGGGAGCCCGTGCATGCAAATTATCTCCCCCCACACAAAATTCCTTACAACCTGAGAGGTTACCTTAGTGAGTGCTTTCACTTCTACCCACTTGGAGAAGTAGTCGATCATGACCAGCAGGTACTTCCTCTGGCCGCTGGCTTGGGGGAAGGGACCGACCAGGTCCAGCCCCTATATGGCGAAGGGCCAGGGAGCCGTGATGGTCCGGAGCCTTTGAGCTGGGAGGAGTTGGAGCGGAGCATAGAGCTGGCACTTTGGACACTTTCTCGTGAACTCTGCCGCATCCTTGCTGAGAGTGGGCCAGAAGTAGCCTTGCCTCAACACCCTCCCTTCCAGGGTCCGACTCCCGGAGTGACTGCCGCACTCCCCGGAGTGGATTTCTTCCAGGACTCTCGGAACCTCCTCCTCGGAGACACAACGGGCTAGGAGTCCCGAGAGGGTCTTTCTATACAGCCCTCCTGCATGCAAGGAGTAATAGGCGGACTTATACCTGAAGCGTCTCTTGTCCACGTACTCTCCAAGGAACCTCCCGGAGGACAAGAAGGTGATGAATGGATCCATCCACGAGGCTCGTCGGTCCACCTCCATCAACTCTCCTTCTTCGATGGAGGGCCGGAAGAGTTCCGAAGCCGTCCCTCGACACGTGCTTGATGGAGAAGGTGCGGAACTGCCCGATGATCCCTTTGACCTTTTCCAGGTATAGTAGGAGGGTCTGGTCCTTCGCTTCAAACTCTCCCTTGATTTGGCATGCTACCACCATGGAGTCCGTTGAGGCCTCCACGTCCTGCACCCCTAGTTCTCGGGCCAGCCGAAGGCCCGCTATCACTGCCTCGTACTCAGCCTGGTTGTTGGTAATTGGGAAATGGATGTTTAAGGCTTGCTCAATCCGGGTCCTTTGGGGGCTCACCAGGACTATCCCCCCTCCATAGGAGTACTTTCCCGATGCTCCGTCCACCAACATCTTCCATGCCTCTGGGGGAGGTGGCCCGTGCTCCCCCACCTCGGCCGCGTAGTCGGCCATGAAGTCTGCCACCGCCTGAGCCCTGATGGACGTCCTGGGCACGAACATGACATTGAATTCACTTAACTCCACGGACCACTTTGCCAACCTTCCCGAGTGCTCCACCCCTTCCATGATTTTACGGAGCGGGTGGTCTGTTACTACCTTGATTGAATGAGCTTGGAAGTAAGGCCGGAGCCTCCGGGCCGACACCACCAATGCGAAGGCTAACTTTTCCAGGATCGGGTACCGGAGCTCTGCCTTCCTCAGCACTCGGCTGACGTAGTAGATAGGGAACTGTTTCATCGCCTCCTCCCGGATCAACATGGAACTTACTGCTTCAGACCCTACCCCCAGGTACAGGGACAGGTCTTCTCCTGGCCTAGGCCCCTGGAGCAGAGGGGTCTGGGTGAGTTGTTCTTTCAGAGCCTGGAAGGCTTTCTCGCACTCCGGGGTCCATTCAAACTTCTTGTTGCCCCGTAGCACCTTGAAGAAAGTCGCACACTTTTCTCCCGCCTTGGAGAGGAACCTGCTGAGCCCAGCCAACTTCCCTGTAAGGCTCTGAACCTCCTTCGGATTCCTCGGCGACCCCAACTCCATCACCGCCCTAACCTTGTCCGGGTTAGGTTCCACTCCCGCGGGGGTGAGCAAGTGGCCTAGGAACTTTCCTCGGCTCGCCCCGAAGACACACTTCAAGGGATTGAGTTTCATCTTGTACCGCCGCAGGGTCCCGGACGTCTCCTCAAGGTCTTGGAGGTGAGACCCAAGGTCTCGGCTCTTCACCATGAGGTCATCAACATAAACCTCCAAGTTTCTTCCCTTCTGCTCGCGGAAGACTCTGTCCATCATCCTTTGGTATGTGGCCCCTGCATTCTTGAGCCCGAACGGCATCATCTTATAACAGTAGCATCCATCCCCCATGATGAAGGAGACATCTTTGATGTCTGGGGGGTGCATGCGAATTTGATGGTAACCTGAAAAAGCATCTAAGAAAGACATCACAGGAAAACCGATGGCTGAGTCAACCAGCGCGTCGATTCTAGGCAAGGAGTAACAATCCTTAGGGCATGATTTATTAAGTAAAGAAAAGTCGATACACATCCTCCATTTACCTCCTCCCTTTTTCACCATAACGACGTTGGAGACCCAGCCTGGATACTGGATCTCCGATACAAAGCCTGCCTGTAGGAGCTTGCCCACCTCCTCGCGGATGGGCCTTTCCAGCTTGTCGGCGATGGCCCTCCTCTTCTGGCGGGTGGGGCGGGTGCCGGGGTCGAGGTTGAGGCGATGGCAAGCCACATCCGCGTCGATCCCGGGCATTTCCGCGGCGCTCCAAGCGAAGACGTCTACGTTCTTCTGTACGCAAGCCAGAATCTCCGCTTGATCTTCCGGGGTGAGACCTCCGCTGACCCGGACCTTCTCCACCACCCCCAGCCGGGTGGTGACCTCGAGCTCCACGACCTCGTCCACAGCCTCCAACCGGGACTGCTCTCCCCAAGCCCTCTCCTCCTCGGCACAAGTGAGATCCTGGGTTCCTTCCTCGACCTCCTTTTCTACCAACATCAGCTCCTCCGCCCCTCCCTCCTGGGCCTTCTCTTCTTCTTCCTCTCCTTCCGCCCGGGGTCCCTTAGCTACCCCTTCCTGGGCATAGACTTCATCTCCCGCCAACTTCTCCTCGGCTACCTCCTTACCTCCGGCTTCGGCCGCTTCCTCCATCATCTTATCCCATTCCTCCGCTTCTCCCATCCAGGAGATGGTGTTGACAGCCGTAACGTAGCACTGCCTTGCCACCTTGGGATCCCCCCTGATCCGCACCTGGACCCCTCCGTCGTTGAACTTAAGGCATTGATGAAAGGTGGAGGGGACACAGCGGAACGCGCTGATGAGTGGCCGTCCGAAGATGGCGCTGTAACTGCTTGGAGCGTCCACTATGACAAAACGACAGTTCCTGGACTGCCCACCCAGGATCACATGAAGTCCTACTCCCCCTTCCACTTCTTTCCTCTCCCCCGAGAATCCAAACAGAGGGCCATCCGAGGCCAACACCCTTCTAGGCTCCACCTTCATCCTGTCAAACGCCTTCTTGAAGATGACGTTGACCGAACTCTCGTTGTCCACTAAGATTCAGGAGACGGTGAAGTTCTCGACCGCCGTCTGAATGAACAACGCGTCGCAGAATGGGTCCTTATAGACCGACATGTCCTTCTGGGTGAAAATGATTTTTTCAGCTGGGGGTGGAGCGGTGGATGTTGAAGCTACGCTCCGGCGGTAGATGGTATGGAGGCTAGCCTTGCGGGTCGCCTCCACCCCCACCCCCCCATGGATCACCCTGATCCCTCCCCTATTCCCCACATCGTTTCTATCTTCACACCTTTCCTGATCCTCCTCTCGAGGTTCGACCTCCACGATCCTTACTGGCTGCAGCTGCTGTGGCGCGGGCGCTCTGCCTCTCTTCACTTCCAGGAACTCCGGGCAGGTGTCCGTCGAGTGACCTTCCTCATCATGGAAGATACAATATGGCAACGTCAACTCCCCTGCATCGGCCTCCGCCACCCTATTCCTTCTCCTCCTAGCGGCTGCTGTTTCTACCTCGCCTCTCCTTCCTCTTCCTCTTCCTCTTCCCCGTCCAATTGCCATGGCCTGTTGGGGAGGGGGAGGCATCTGCATCGGACGTTGCCTCTACCCTAACTGGGGGGGTCTCCATTGACCTCCGACGTGGTTACCCCTTCCTGGGCCGTAACCCCTTCCCTGCCCTTGCACACCTCCGCCTTGCGGCCTCCATCCTCCTTCCGGGGTCCGGGGCTCTTCCCTTCTCCTGACCTTCTGCTGTCTCACCTCCGGCTCACTAAGCTTTGCTAGCCTCTTGGTGAGCTCTGGGTTGGTTTCTTCACTCGCGACTTCCTCCGACACCCTCTCCATCAGCTCCTCATAGGAGACGGGGGCCTTTCTTTTCAACGCCATCTTGAAGAAACTTTCTTTCAACCCGACCGTGAAGGCGAGTTGGAGTGCGAACCCAGGCATCTCCTGAGTGAGCTGCACTTCCTCCTGGAACCGATCGACATATTGAGCCAACGACTCTCTGGGTTCCTGCTTCACCTTGAAGAGGGAATCAACGTCCTTCTTCCTCTTTTTTGAGGTCGAGAACCTCAGCAAAAAACTTCGGCGCAAATCCTTGAATGAGTAGATTGATCCTGCAGGGAGCTGATGGAACCAGTCCCTGGCCTTCTCCTTGAGGGTGAAGGCAAAGAGCCGACACTTGAAGGCATCTGACATCGGCCTGATGGAGACCGAGTCTTCGAAACTCTGCAGGTGCTGGACAGGGTCATCCCTACCGTTGTAGTACACCCGATCCCACTCTCCAAACCCCCCTGGGACGGGTGTGGAAAGCACCAACTCGCAAAAGGGGCTTCCCCCTCCTGTCACCCTTTCTGGCTCCACTCGCCCCCCAAGCTCTCTCGCTAGACTTGAGCTCGCCGGGACTGCACTCGCGAGGGCGGCGCTCGCCTGAACCACCCAGACCGTCGCCGCGTCCTCCTGGTGCGCGCTCGCTTGCGTCGTGCTCGCTGGGACAGAGCTTGTCGGCACTGAGTTCGCCGGCCCGGCGCTCGCCGGCGCGGAGCTCGCCAGCCTCGGGCTCGCCGGACTGGCGAACAACACTCGCCCCTCCCTGTCCTGTCCTGATCCAGCGGAAACTTCCTTTCCAGCCCTTCCCCCCGGGGCATTCTCGCCCACCGTCGTTGGGGGAGGGGTCACCTGAGGTGTTGGGGTCGCAAACTCATTTCGCAGAGCTGTGACCGTAAACCCCAAGGTATCGAGCACTTCCTTTCTGAAATCTGCGAGCATCCTGGCCATCGCCACCTGGGGTGTCTCGCCGAACTCCTCGCCTTGTTCTTCATCTCCCGCCATAACCTTTCTCTGGAACTTTCTTGAACCAGCCACGCTCCACGCTCACCGCACCAAAATGTTGAAACCGATTTCTCGGTCTCTCGTAGAGCTCGGGGCCCTCACCGAAATGAGGGGTGGATAGCCCTTACTGATCCCTCAAGGAGGGTAGACGGAAGATTAAGAAATTGACTAAGACCTTAGTCACAGCGAGGAAGTCCCTCCACTAACCCGGAAGATCGTTGAGCGCTTCCCCTCCCAAGCCAAAGCTGTGACTTGGGCACCTTGGAGAGCTCTGGAAATGCTAACCAAAGAAAGCCTAAGGAGAGGGAAGCTGAAGTGACCTCTCTCCAAAGGTGCCCTTAAGGTCCTATTTATAGATTTTCTGGTCTGGTCTACAAATAACAGGATTCCGCCTTTTGATTTTACTATCCGCACCCCAAATGGGTCTGCTAACAGCCAAGCTCCGCTGTTTGGAGAGGCTAAGGGCAGACCACCAAGGGTAAAAGGGTAAGTTGACCCTAATGATTTATGGATAAAGGATTGCGAGAACCTTACTGTCGGAGCTCTCGCATGTCTTCTCGCGGATCCTGCCCGTGGCGCCTCTTTTAGAGGGTCGCCTTGCGAGAACCCTGCTGACGGGGCTCTCGCGGGTCTTCTCGCAAATACTGCTCGCGGCGCCTCTTTTAGGGGGTCGCCTTGCGAGGACTTCGCTGGCCCATTTTGGTGGCCTGCCGAGGTCTCATCGGCTGGGGGCCGATCTCGGCGAGGTCTGGATCTCGCAACTCCTGTCTCGCTCGGTTTCCTTGCCTGGCGAATATCGGGGTTGTACACTCACCAAAAAGGATATAACATTCCAGTGGACTCCTGAATGCGAAGCAGCGTTCGTAGAACTAAAGAACCGACTAATATCGGCTCCGATTCTGACACTCCCCTCAGGCACTGAGGGCTTCCAAATCTACGCCGACGCATCACTGAAAGGGCTGGGAGCCGTACTGATGCAACATGGCAGGGTAGTTGCCTACGCCTCACGACAGCTAAAGCCTCACGAACTAAACTACGCAACCCATGACTTGGAATTGGGTGCGGTAGTATTCGCACTAAAAGTCTGGAGGCATTACCTCTACGGAGTAAGATGCGAGATCTTCTCCGACCACAAGAGCCTCAAATATATCTTCACCCAGAAAGAGATAAATCTCCGACAGCGTCGGTGGTTGGAATTCCTGTGCGATTACAACTTCGCCCTCCAATACCACCCCGACAAAGCTAATAAGGTTGCAGATGCCCTGAGTCGGCAACCTCCGATAACCAGAAATTGGCTAGAGATGATACCGGAAGAGTTAGTCAAGTCCTTGGCAGACATGGATATCATCCTCATCACCCGAAGGAACCCGATGGATTACCAGGCCCATCTCTACTGGATGGAGATACAGTGTGACATCAGAAACAGAATACGAGAGGCCCAGAAGATCGATGTAGAAGCAGACCCAATCATTCAGACTCTACAACATGGCGCTCGGGAAGACTACAATCTATATGACGACATCCTGCAGTACAAGCACCGCATATTCATTCCCTCTGCCGAAGGAATCCGGGAAGAGATACTACTCGAAGCACATCAATCAAGGTATTTAATACATCCGGGAGTAGTGAAAATGCATACAGATCTACGGAGAACGTTATATTGGCCAGGTATGAAGAAGGACGTCACCGATTATGTAGCACACTGCCAGACCTGTCAAATGGTTAAGGCAGAATGTCGTAGCCCAGGAGGTTTACTACAACCCCTGCCCATCCCAGAATGGAAGTTCGAAGATATTTCCATGGACTTCGTTCATGGCTTACCCCGATCTCGTGCAGGGAACGACTCCATATGGGTCGTAGTAGATCGCCTTACCAAAGTGGCCCGTTTTATCCCAAACAGACAAGGCGACGACGTCGACATATTAGCCCGGCTATTTATAGAACAAGTGGTCTGATTTTATGGGATACCCAAGTCAATCGTGTCTGACCGCGACGGGCGCTTTATGTCGAAAGAATGGAGGAGAGTGCAAGCTTATCTGGGAACCAGATTGGCTATTAGCACCGCCTTCCACCCCCAGACCGACGGGCAAACCGAAAGGACGAACCGGACGATGGAAGACCTCCTCCAATTATGCATAGTAGAACACAATGAACCTTGAGAACAGTTACTACCTTTGGTAGAATTCTCATACAATAAAAGCTTCCAGGCAAGCATCAAGATGGCACCGTACGAGGCCCTCTACGGAAGACGTTGTCGAACACCACTATCATGGGCACAGGATGAGGACCCCGAAGCTTTAGGAGTCACCTATATAGATGATACCACAACAGCTATAAGGTTAATTCGAGAACGAATGCTGGAGGCACAGAGCCGTCAGGCCAAATATTACGATGCACGTCATCGACTGGTGGAATTCCAGGTAGGAGACATGGTATTCTTGAAGATTAAACCAATGCATGGGATATCTCAAATATAGAAGCAGAAAAAGTTGGATCCCCACTATCTGGGCCCATATCAAGTCATAGAGAGGATTGGCCCTGTGGCATATAGGCTAGCTCTACCAGTTGAACTGGGAAATCTCCACGACGTATTCCACGTCTCCTCGCTGGACGTGTCCTTCGCCAACCAGAGTAGCATCTTCCCATGCCACCAGCGACAGTGCAATCCGACCGATCCGTCCAACTCGAACCGATAAAGATAGTAGACTCCAAGATTAAGGAACTGCGGAACAAAACCATCACGATGGTCAAGATCTTGTGGTCAAACTGTGGACGCGAGGAGTTTACCTGGGAACCCGAGACGCTCGTTCGGGAAAAATACCCGGCACTCTTTCCCCAGGTATGTCCTTTCAACCCCCCTATTTTAGGCAATTTTCGAGGACGAAAATCCCTTTATTTTTATTGGATTGTAACATCACGACTTTTATTGGGTCACTAGACCCCAGTGAGCCCAATAAAAGTAGGCACGAGCGATAGAGAATGACCCAATATAGGATGGTGTGCTAGGGGACTACGATTTGACTTCCGTCAGTTCCGTTAAATTCGTAAAACCGATTAATGGAGCTCGTCCCTTTTCGATCCGAGGTCGTTTGGAGAAAACGACCGTTTTGGGTATTATTGCGCGCTGCAACTAAGTCATTGGGGTACATTGACCAAATGTACCCCGATTCGACTTCCGTCAGTTTTGTTAGACTTGTATAATCCACACTAGCGTCATGGAACTCGTTGATCATCAATCCGAGGTCATTTGGAGAATATGCCCATTTGGGACTATGCAGACCGCCTCGGCACAACGCACGAAATACGGAACGCGCAAACTTGGAATCGGCCCCGGTAAATCTTGGTGGACCCTCGGGACCATGGAGGACCCCGCCCTGAGTTGATCTTGGTTAACCCCCCCCCCCCCCCCCCCCCCCCCCCCCCCCCCCCCCTTAAGCATGAAAACCTTGGGAAAAGAAAGGAAAAGGGGGGAGGAGAGAGAATCTCCCCCCAGGAGGGAGGGGGCTGCCCATGAATAGGCAGCCCCCTGTTAGGGCAAGGGAAGGGGGGGGGGGGGGAGAAAATATCTCCCCCCACCCATCCCTCCCTTTAACCTACGTGGGACAAAGGAAGGGAGAGGGGAAGCCACCCTCATCCCTTATAAAAGGGGGGGCCCAGCCTCTTTCCTGAGTGCACAAACCCCCCTCCACAGCCCCTCCTCCCCCAGCCGGCCAGCCCTCTTCCACCCCTGTCGTAGCTCTTTCCAGCCGAACCGCCGCAACCACCTCCTCTCCATGGCTAGCCACCCCTCTACCTCCCAAGCCCCTCCCCTACTAGTAGAAACCTCCCCCTCCTCCTTCCCACTTCCCTAAGGCAACCGACATCCCTTCCCCGTTGCCGAAGCGCCGCCAGCACCACCCGGAGCCTTGCCCAGGCGTGGGTGGAGGTGCTGGCCGTGAGAGCTGCACCCCCAACGCCGGTGGTGGCGCTAGGGGAGAAGGTCCCCACCAGAGGACCTCTGCTCCGAAGAAGGACAGCGGCAGGGCCGCCGGAGGACGCGCCTCTGGCGGCACCTGCACTCTTCCCCCTCCCTCCCTGCGTTCCCTGTACGGGAAAAAGCCCTCCCCGACGGAGCCAGGCCGCCGGACCCCCACCCCCACCCCGCCGGAGGATTGCCCCCTCCCCGGCGCCCCGATCATGGGCGGCAGGGGAGGCTCCCCTAGTAGGGGGCGGCGGCGCAGCAAGCCTGTATGGCGCATGCAGCATGCACCACCGCCCCACCCCCCTTTCCTTCTATATCCCGGTGTTGACCGGCGGCGCCATGCCGCCGAACCATCATTAGAGTGCTCGTCGGCCCCCGGCGCACTGACCGGGGGCAGCGCCGGCCTCAGCCGGCCGCTGCCCAGCGGTGGCAGCTGTTGGATCGGTAGGCGCCTTTAGGGGGGGGGGGTGAATAAGGGTTTTAAAAACTTATAATATATTTTGAATAACTTTGAAAAAGCTTTGATTATTAAACTAGAGAAGATCAAGACAAATCAAGTGAAGTAAAAGTAAAGACATGATTTTATTAACTTGAGAAGCATGATTACAAAACTTGATCTCTTATCGAAGCTAGAAATCAAAGCTAATAGAAAGACTCTTTTTGTTTTCTATACCGACTCGTATCCCCACGAACCGGTTGGCTTTAGCCGATCCTTCCCCGGATACGGCCTCAAGCCGCTCTAGCCAACCCTTCCCCGGATATGGCCTCGAGCACCCCCTAGACCTACACCCGAGACCTAGTCGCCAACACGAGGCGCATTTCAGCCCTAAGTCCTACCCAGACCTAGTCGCTAACACGAGGCGAATTCACTAACGATTACAAGAATAAAGATGTGAAAATAAAAACATCAATAATAAAAACTCCCTCTAAGAACTTCTGACGTTGGAGACATTGGACCGCTGTAGTATAAGCGTTGTTGAAGCGGTCGCCGGTCGGATGAAGCGTGTAGAAGTCCTCCTTCAGAAATTCTCTCTAAGCTTTTGGTGGGAGTATCTCTCTGAACCTTCCTCTATATGTTGTGGCACGAAGCTCTGGAGTTTAGGGATGTAGAAGAGTAAGGAAGACGGAGCCAAGGGGTCCTTTTTATAGCTTCAGCGCTAGCGCCTGCGCTAGTGCTACCGCCGGCGCTATCCCATTTTAGGACATATTCTGCGCGGCAGAATCTTCAATCCGTGGCAACTCTGCTGAGATTCCTCTTGTGTTTTGAGTTAGCGCTAGCGCTATCGCTACCGTCGGCGCTATCTCAGATTAGGCAATATTCTGTGTGTGCGAATCTTTTATTCGGGGAAACAATTTCGCCATTCCTCTTGTGCTCCGCGCTAGCGCTAGTAGATACCGCCTGCGCTAGCTGCTACCGCCTGCGTTAGCTGCTATCACCTGGCGCTAGCACCTTCTAGAATTGTTTCCGAGATTTTCTCAAGTCCACGCTAGCGCTAGCGCCGGTGCTAGCGGGCATGTTGGAATTTTGACTTCAAATTTTGGCGCAGCATTCTTATGTTATCCTTGAGTCATGTGGACTTGTTATCCTGCACACTTAAACACACAAGATCAGATACACACAGCATTTGTTATTCTCAAACCTAGGAGATGCGGAAGACCATGTTCCAACAAACTCCCCCTTTTGATAATAATAAATCCATTAATGATAAATCAAAGCATTAATATATATAAGCATGAAGAAACATACTTGTGTGTGTGTGAGAGTGATGACTTAGGATAATTGATGATTTTAGCATATAGAATTGCTCCCCCTAAATGCAAGCTCCCCCTAAGTGAATGTTCTCCTAATATATAAGCTATCAACTTAATTGCGCATGTTAGTTATATATTTTGATAGCAGATTATATTTATCATGTTCGTTCTCCCACTTTTGTTATTAGCAAAAGCGGGTAAGGAGACATCACTGAAAAGTTGCGAAGAAGATAAAAGCATGATCGAGCTTGTAGAGAAGGAAATGATAAGGAGTTTTAGAATACTTTTCATTTAAATAGATCAGAGTTTGAGTATTACAACATTTTCATAAATCAGAGTTTGTAGTATAACCAAAATGTAATGATTTCCAAGTAACTAAACTACCCAGACAATATGTCTACACCCTAGCCCCGTACTAAGTGACGGATGGGCATGAGGAGCTGCATACATGCCGTAGGTTGGGGTGTTAGTCCCATATGCAAACACTAGATACAACTCAACCTAGCACTCTTTCCCCCCAGTGCCTCGCAAGGCCCCACTGGAACCCTCCCCGGTTAAGGACAAGACATGACTAGAGATAAAGGTTATCTAATGTCTACAACCCTACGCCCCCGCTATGGTGTGAAATGAAGTCATGGATAATAATTATTGGAAGCATATAAGCATTTTAAATTTAATGACATAGCCTATGGATTTATATTTTTATTTGAATTTATGAAAACACTCACAAATCTATTTTGAAATCCATTCATAAATCAGAATTTTAGCATTACAATATTTTCATAGAAATAAATCAGAGTTTTTAGCAAAAAAAATATTCATGTGTAGAGTAACCAATATAAAATCTACCAAGCAAGTCTACCATTTGTTTGAAAGAAAGGAATTTTGGTATTTAAGACTTTGATATAAGCATGAGAGCGCAAGGTAGAACAATTATATGGTGATGATGCGGAAGACTTATAGAAAGACAAGAAATATCTTATTGTAATCAACGATGATCCATAGAAAGATATATGAGTTAAATTTCAAAAAGAAGATGTTTTTGTAAATCATTTTTCAATTAAAATCTTTAAGTTTGATAATGAAGTAACCAAGCATGAAATAATGTTATCAAAAAGAGATTACTACAATGTTACTTTAATTCACAATTTCAAAACATACCAAACATTGTAGAAAGCATGCTAGGTTATCTAGTGCATTTCATAAGTAAAGAATAGTATAGAAACAACATTAGGATCCAATACTCATGAGACGAAGTGTTATGGAAGATAATGATGTGTACATAAGTGTATTTTTTAGTAGAGTAAACACATGTGTTAATCAAAAATACAAGTGATATGTAAAGTAAGAGCACAATAAAACACAAATAATTTTACTTCCACAAACTTCAATGCACAAAAAAAATGTACAACTACCAAGGTGCTTTGCACACATAATGCTCATTAAGACTTATCAGGGTGCAAAGTAGTGCTTGGGGGATCACCTATTTTATTTTTAATGGTGAGACTAGTGATCCGGTGTACTTAAGAGGAAGTGGTTTTTATTTTGAAAGACAGATTTGGTTTGCACAAGATACTTTATTATTATTTCCAAGGTGCTCAACCTCACAACGCTTATTAAGACTTATCAGGAGGTTCAAGTAGTGCTTGGTGGAGTTATCTTTGACACTTTATTTTATGATTTTGTTTTGTACAAAGTTATCCGAATACACTTGTTTTGCAAACCAATATAATTTATGAGAAAGATAACCACTTTTCTTAATTTTTAAAAGTGCAAATAAAGGAGTATAGGTAAGATACTTGTGCAATTTTAATTTATTGTACTAATACAAAACATACACAAGCATTCTTAGATTAAACACAAATGTAGACAATGCCAAAATAAGTGAGTGAATAAAGATCATTATCAAATATAAAACATTTACTCATACTTAGAGGCATGCTACGCATAGTTCTACACAACTTTTACACTATAATTGATGCACATATTAATAGATGTATCAAAGCATGATGAAAGCAATGTTCAAAGTAGTTTGAAAAGATAAATTGCAACATTATGGAAGTTCTAAATAATAGATTAAATCATGTTTGATTTTTAATGAAGTTCATACAGTATTTTTGAAGAATAATTTTGATTTAAAGTTTGAACTCATAAGATTGATCTTGGACTTCCCGAGGACTACCTTGTGAGGGGTTCGCCCGGGTACTAGGAGATGTGATGGGATGATAGCCCAAATCCCCCTTTCGTAAGATACATGTAAGTAGAAAGTGTAAGTTCAAAATAATTATTTTTGATACTTGTTTTTGTTTTATATTTTTGTATTATATAGGAATAGAAATCAAACAAATAACCAATTTTTTTTTCTTTTTTGTAGTTTGGCTTTTGTAATTTTGTATTTTAATTTTTCAAAAATCAAATAAAGTCAGAAGTGCAAAACTAAATAGTTCTTATAGAATAATATATTTTTAAGAATTTTTCAAAATTTTAAAATTACAGAAAATCGGATAGGTTCGCTAGCGCCGGCGTTAGCGCTAGCGCTGAAAACAGTACATGATTTTCAATGATTTTGAAAATTTTACTTGTTGATCTTGATTAATTATCCCAATAGTAGTTTCATGCAGAAATTTTAGAATTTTAGGAAATGTTTTGGATGGTCCAAATTGCATGAAACGTTAGCGATTTCTTATACGACTTGACAAAATAATCATTGCATGAGATATATTTACTTATGTTTTCATTTTGATTTTTCTAAAGACTTGTGCTTATAACTTGAAAAAGATAGGAAATGAAAACCCAAGATATCATGTTTGAACAAATCAAATATGCATGGTTTCGATGAACAAAGAGTAATGTTCACGCAAAAAATAACATGGATATGCCTAAACATATAAAACCTAACATAGATATAAATATTCTTTAGGTGACAATGTTAGTATGATAAATTTGAGATTAATGTTATGCCAAAGTTTGATTGTGTTTCAACTTATAGACCTAAAAAGAAGTGAAGATTGATTTGATCTTATTGATATCAAGATGATTCTAAGGTCTAAACTTGAAATAAATCACAATACACACCAACCATTATAATATCAATTGTCATCATATAATTCATATGGATGTGATGGAAATAGTTGTTTTTAGAAGATATTTGATGTGAGTTATGATATATGATTTTAGAGAATTTTAGCAACGGACATCAATAGATCATGGTGGTGCGAGTTACATCAATGTTCATTATGAAGATAAATTCTTTCAATACATTTTAGTGATTTTCTTTTAATTAAGAATTTTGAATGTATATATGTGATTTTTGATAGGTGAACAATAGTGATGGTTTAGATCATGTTTGACATCAAGGAGTGAACACAATATAATTTTTGTTGTTGTGAACAAAGACAACCATATTGAAAGTTGAGCTTTTATTTAGATCTTGAATTTTCTTTTAGATCATGTTATTTCACAAAACCACTTGTTGGTGAAGGCTAAAACTCTTAATAGTCTAATAATTGGATTTAATTTGAAATATCTTATAGCAAATTTAGAGTTTGATTCATATAGATAATATAAGATATTTAGAGGCAATGAATATAAGAATAAAAAATAGGTCATCAAAATAAAATATGATTTTTGAATTTTGATCAATTTGATTTTGTAAACTTATTAAAAAATCAAATTTCCAATAATATATAGGATGACCATGACATGATAGTTTAAAAAAAAACAAAAAAGAAAAATAGAAAAGACATTAAAGCACATCATGAAGTAGAAATTTGTATATTTCAATTTGAAAATATTCTACTTCATGCATTTGGATGATACTAGTAGATGAGAGATTTGGGTAACCAAGGGGAACCAAGTGTAACGGTTCCTTTAGGTACCCAAATATAGCGTGATAATTTTGGGGAGACAAATATGAATGAATTCTTTCAAGTGGAGTTAATGTTTCATTTTTTATTTTGGGTCTCCATTCATATTTTGATTTATGCATCAAATTTCCATATTCATTAAGCGTAGGTTTAAAATAATAATCACTTTTGAAATTATATTTCATAGGAAATTTGTGCACATTAGAATTTAATTTGGGAGATACATAATGTGGGTTAGAATTCATTATGTTTGTGTGATTAAACATTTTACTAGGTGCATGTTTAATATGTTTTAACATACTAGTAGAAGTTTTACACAAGTTTGATGATAAACTAGAAATAAGATATTCAAAATTGTTTAATCCTTTTTGAAAGAGTGATTTTAAAGATTCTAGTTTATGAGAGAGAATATTATTTTTGTTTATCAATTTTTCGTAATGTTCTTTTGAAATTAAAAGTTCTTTTTCTAAATCCTTGAATTTTTCTTTAATATTATTATAATCAAAATAAGGTGTGTAGTTTTCAAATGAAGAGTATGATTGAGATTCAAACACATCCTTTTTGGATTCTTCATTCACATTTGCTTTCAAAGTTTTATTTTCTAAACGTAATCTCTTATTAGCATTTTTTAATTTCTTCATTCTACGTTTAGCAATTTTTTGTATATGGAAATAAGAAAAAGAATTAGACTTTCTTACAGCGCAATCAGAAGAGGCAAGATGTAAACATGACGTTCCTTTGTCGTCTTCTAGGCCTTCCTTCTTTATAGATGAATTTTCATCTTTTCTCGACAAATTGCTCTCTTTGGCTAAGTCAATTTCCATGATTTCCATGGTTTTGCTATAAGAGAGATTTTGTTGAATTATGGTGGATGCTTGTATGTCCTTCTCTTCCTGTTTTTGTTCCATACCTGCAAGCTGAAGATCATAAGTTATCTCAAGAAAATTCCACATCTCGTATGCAGTAGGAAAAGTATGAATGAGTTTGGAAATATTTTGATCTAACGCACAAAATAAACTATTCATAGATTTTGCATTTAAAACTATTTCGTTTTTATTTAATACGATAGGTGGCTTTTTAATAGTAATATTCCAAACTTTTTCATCTAAAGCTTTAAGAAACTTTTCCATTAATATTTTCCATCCTTTAAAATTTCTTCCTTCAAATAAAGGTGGTGCTAGTGATTTTCCTTCTTCATAAAAATTTACCCCACTAGTAGAAGCGAGATCATAAGACGCCATTATTCCTGGTTGTTAAGCCGATTGGAATAACCTCGCTTTGATACCACTTGTTGGATCGGTAGGCGCCCTTAGAGGGGGGTGAATAAGGGTTTTAAAAACTTATAATATATTTTGAATAACTTTGAAAAAGCTTTGATTATTAAACTAGAGAAGATCAAGACAAATCAAGTGAAGTAAAAGTAAAGACATGATTTTATTAACTTGAGAAGCATGATTACAAAACTTGATCTCTTATCGAAGCTAGAAATCAAAGCTAATAGAAAGACTCTTTTTGTTTTCTATACCGACTCGTATCCCCACGAACCGGTTGGCTTTAGCCGATCCTTCCCCGGATACGGCCTCAAGCCGCTCTAGCCAACCCTTCCCTGGATATGGCCTCGAGCACCCCCTAGACCTACACCCGAGACCTAGTCGCCAACACGAGGCGAATTTCAGCCCTAAGTCCTACCCAGACCTAGTCGCCAACATGAGGCGAATTCATTAACGATTACAAGAATAAAGATGTGAAAATAAAAACATCAATAATAAAAACTACCTCTAAGAACTTCTGAGGTTGGAGACGTTGGACCGCTGTAGTATAAGCATTATTGAAGCGGCCGCCGGTCGGATGAAGCGTGTAGAAGTCCTCCTTCAGAAATTCTCTCTAATCTTTTGGTGGAAGTATCTCTCTGAACCTTCCTCTATATGTTGTAGTTCGAAGCTCTGGAGTTTAGGGATGTAGAAGGGTAAGGAAGACAGAGCCAAGGGGTCCTTTTTATAGCTTCAGCGCTAGCGCTTGCGCTAGTGCTACCGCCGGCGCTAGTGCAACCGCCGGCGCTATCCCATTTTAGGACATATTCTGCGCGGCAGAATCTTCAATCCGTGGCAACTCTGCTGAGATTCCTCTTGTGTTTTGAGCTAGCGCTAGCGCTATCGCTACCGTCGGCGCTATCTCAGATTAGGCAATATTCTGTGTGTGCGAATCTTTTATTCGGGGAAACAATTTCGTCATTCCTCTTGTCCTCCGCGCTACCGCTAGCGCTAGTAGATACCGCCTGCGCTAGCTGCTACCGCCTGCGTTAGCTGCTATCTCCTGGAACTAGCACCTTCTAGAATTGTTTCCGAGATTTTCTCAAGTGCACGCTAGCGCTAGCGCTAGCGCCGGTGCTAGCGGGCATGTTGGAATTTTGACTTCAAATTTTGGCGCATCATTCTTATGTTATCCTTGAGTCATGTGGACTTGTTATCCTGCACACTTAAACACACAAGATCAAATACACATAGGATTTGTTATTCTCAAACCTAGGAGATGCGGAAGACCATGTTCCAACAGCAGCGGCCGCTTCCCGCTGAGATAGCGGGAGCCGTCCGATCTCCCCCAGGAGATCGGGCGGCTCCTCTATCCTTTTTCCCGCCCCCGCCTCAGCATATGTGCCCCCCACAGTGGACCCGCTGCAGATCCGCTGTGGGGACACAAGGAGGGCGCCCCGGTGCGGCGCCCCCCTGTTTCCCCCTCCCCTCTATTTGCACACCAAGCTCTGCGTTCGGCGAAAGTGTTCCAATCTGCGTTCGACGAAGATGTTTCAACCTGCGTTCGACGAACTCTATCCTGAGTTCGACGAACGCGTGCTTGAGTTCGACGAACGCGTGCTTCAGTTCGACAAATTGTTCTAGTCTGCGTTCGACGATGGTGTTTTAACCTGCGTTCAACGAACTCTATCCTGAGTTCGACGAACGTGTGCTTGAGTTCGACGAACGTGTGCTTGAGTTCGACGAGCGCGTGCTTCAGTTCGACAAATTGTTCTAGTCTGCGTTCGACGAAAGTGTTTCAATCTGCGTTCGGCGAACTCTATCCTGAGTTCGACGAACGCGTGCTTGAGTTCGACGAACGCGTTCTTCAGTTTGACGAAAGTGTTTCAATCCGCGTTCGACGAACTCTATCCTAAGTTCGACGAACGCATGCTTCAGTTCGACGAACGTGTTCTTCAGTTCGACGAAAGTGTTTCAATCTGCGTTCGACGAACTCTATCCTGAGTTCGACGAACGAGTGCTTGAGTTCGACGAACGTGTTCTTCAGTTCGACGAAAGTTGTTTCAATCTGCGTTCGATGAAGGTCTGGTTTCCGTTTGACGAATTAGATTCTTAGTTCGACGAACGCAGCCCTGCATTCGACGAATCAGTAACAAATATTCCGTTCGACGAACTCCATCCTGAGTTTGACGAACGACGAGCTTCAGTTCGACGAAAGTCTTATGTCTGTTTGACGAATCAGTAACAAACAATCAGTTCGGTTGCGAGGCAACACCGCCAATTCAATAACATCAAAATACTTGAAATATGAATCCAAAACACACGGAAATAAGGAATTCCACGAAATATAAGTAATCTCATAAAAATCTAAGTAAACTCCTATGAACGGAGAAAAGACCCCTATGAACGGGGATTGAAAGGAACTTCCTCCTAAGAACGGAGTCGACTTTGAAGCCTCCTATTATGGAGTGATTAGACTACTAACCCTTTATTTATTATGCTCTCCAGTCACGCACTGGTCCTCCTGCTTTTACTTTCAGCATTTATTCTTTAAATCCAGTCTTGCAGTGGTCCCCCTGCTTTTACTTTCAGCATTTATTCTTTAAATCCAGTCTCGCACTGGTCCCCCTGCTTTTACTTTCAGCATTTATTCTTTAAATTCAGTCTCGCACTGGCCCCCCTGCTTTTAATTTCAGCATTTTGTCTTTAAATCCAGTCTCGCACTGGTCCCCCTGCTTTTACTTTCAACATTTATTCTTTAAATCTAGTCTCGCACTGGTCCCCCTGCTTTGCTTTCGACATTTACTCTTTAAATCCAGTTGTGCACTGGTCCCCTTACTTATATTTCTGTTCATTCATTTCCAATAATTCAGTCCCGCACTGGTCCTTTATTTACTGCTTTCTGTACTTTCAATTCTCTAGTCTTGTACTGGTCCTGATATTTCGGCCCCTGCTTCTGGCCTTTCTTTCTGCTTATGTTGCACTTTAATTATATTTTAGTGCTAACCGCAGTCCGACGCTGGCTAACGGTACTTCTCCTCCTTTTTGTGAGGACTTAGTTGGGGAAAACCTGGAGTTGAGTCCCTCCTCCTAAGTTAGCCCCAAATAAGGAGCCCTCCTATCGCCAAGCCTCCCGATCAAGAGTCGAGTGACCGGTCGAGTAAGATTGTCGCGTCAAGTTTTAAAGTGCTTGCTCTGTGCTTATGCTTTTGAAGATTGTTTTGGAAGTGGCGGGTCGGTCACGCCCGCAGACCGTTCGTACCGGTGCGGGTGGGTTGACGACTCATGGCGACAGGGAGATGTGCACAGCGGTGATCACCACTCTGAACCTGCAGTTTTGCCTCCGCTGGTCGGCCTAAATCTCGGAATTGCCGGATGTCGCTCACATCCAGTTAGTACACCAAGTTGTACGAGAGGGCCTGAGTGATACGGTACGACTACATTCAGAAGTGGCAGGACTGGCCACTGTCACAGGGTTTTGTGTGTACAGGTTTGAATACCTGGTTGCGGGTATGTGCGAGTTAGTGTTGTTTGTCGTTTCGTACCGCACGTCTGTATCACCTCGTGGAAATTATGATTGGTATGCATTATAGATATATATATATACGTATATATGCTTTACCTGCTGCTAACCCTCTACCTTGCTTCGGCTATTTATTCTTGTCCTTTAGCCCGACCCCAGGATACGGATCCGGGGAGGGGATGTGTTTTCTACTTAGCTCTGTGACTAACAGTTATTTTATAACCAATCACAGGAGATGGGACAGCGTGAAGCCCCCGCGCCGCAGGATGAGTTACCGGCCTTAGAGATGGCTCGACCGGATACTCCAACCTCGCCCCCTGTCTTCCGCGACGTGAGTCCTAGAGTGTAGGACTAGTTTAAGAGCACTTTGTTATAGTCATGTGTAGCCCCCGAGGCAGATGTACTAAACAATAGACTTCGGCCTTTTTCCGCTTTATGTATATATCAGCTGTGTGCTTAGTTTTCCTGTTCTAATGCTTCCGCTATGTGAATCTGATATGTTGTTGTGATTCTTGTGCCTGACAAGGAGACCACTCAGTGCTTGAGAGGGTGGACCGCTGCCACCCAGGAAGCGCTAGTGGCCGTCCTTGGGCAGTAAGATCCCCCCTCCCTGAACCAGGTTCAATTTTGGGGGGGGGGGGGGGGGGGGGGGGGGGGGGGTCTTACACAATGCAATCAGGCAGGCAGCTTCAACAGCTTCTTCATCATATTCTAATGAAGAGGAGCTTAACTCTGCTTCAGAGTCACTCCAGGTTTCAACAATGAAACTTTTACCTTTCTTCTTGTCTTTCTACCTGAAAGATTTCTTCTTCTGATCATCTTTGTTGCTGCTCCTGTCCCTTTGTTCTTGTGGACACTCAGGGGCTATGTGCCCTGGCTTATTGCAGGAGAATCAGATCAATTCCTTTTTTGGAGTCTTACCAAATATGGGTTTTGAGCTCCTCTCTTTTCTTCTTGAATCTTCTGTCTTGACCCACTTTCTGAATCTCCTTGCTAAGAAATTGAACATCTCATCTTCAGGAGTGGAGGACTCTCCTTCAGCAACATTCAAGGCAAGACTCCTTTGGATGGGAGTTGAGGTTGTCTCCTTAGCCTCTGTTTCAGCCCTGCTCTTCAGTAGCATCTCATAAGATTTGAGCTTTCCTAGCAAAGCATCAGTAGAGATCTCTCTATGGCATCTGGACTCTCTGATGGCCCAGATCCTTGAGTCCCATGAGCTTGGGAAGCACATAAGGATCTTATCATTGAACTCTATCAAGGATATCTCCTTGTCCAGACTTTTTAGCTCATTAATAATAATGTCGAATCTGTCATGCATTTCAACAACATTTTCCTCATATTTCTTTTGAAAGTTCCCATATTGGGATATGAGAAGGGACTTTCTGTCATTTCTTTCATCAGAACTCCCTTCTACTATTTTGGAAAGAGATTCCCAGATCTCTTTTGCTGATTGGCAGTCAACAACTTTCTGGAAGATGTCATCTGACATTGTGGAGACTAGAATATTCATTGCCTTGGCATCACATGCCTTATGCTTCTTTTCAGCATCTGTCCACTCATTCCTTGGGACAGCTTCCTGTGTTGCAGATCCACTGTCATCTTATCTGACTAGAGCTGGGGGACCTGAAATGATAACATCAAACATGTCTTCATCAATAGAGTTCACATATAGCTTTATTCTGACCTTCCAGAGTGTAAACTTATTCAAGTTACACACTAGTGTTCTTGTTGATGCATAGTCCTTAGAACTCATTTTCTTTAGAAAATAGTTTAGTTAATTTTAAATAAGGAAATAAGAGTGAGGAGATCATTTGATCAAGATGTTAACCTTTTAATGATCAACCTCCCTCTGATACCAATTGAAAGTGCATGGTGTGCTTCTGAGTATTCTCTAGAGGAGGGGGGGGGGGGTGAATAGAGATTTAAATCTTTTGTACCCTAGTTATGCACACACAATAAAAACTACTAAGTATTATACAATCAACAAAGACAAAACAGAATAAAATAATTACAGTAAATATAAAACAGTAAACTGGATAGCACAAAAAATCAATTCACAAGACACATAATTTTTATAGTGGTTCCCCAAAATGTGGGTACTCCACTCTTCTACCTCACTGGTAGGATTGCACTACCTGTGCCTAAGTCTTTTGATAAGGAGACTCTCAGAACCACTGAGTCTTTTGATAAGGAGACTGAAAGTGCATAGTGTGCCTCTGAAAATTCTTTAGAGAAGGGGGGGGGGGGGGGGGGGTGAATAGATATTTAAATATTTTTACCCTAACTGAGCATACAATAAAAATAACTAAGGTATTATGCACTGAACAAAACCAACATAGAATAAATATGTGCTGTAAATAGAAAACAGAAAAACAGTAAGCTATAAATGAGACAACACAGAAAATGCACAACACAGAAGACACAAGATTTTATAGAGGTTCCCCAAAATGTGGGTAGTCCTCTCTTCTACCTTCCTAGTAGGATTGCAAAACCTGTGTCTGAGTCTTTTGATAAGGAGACTCTTAGAACCAAAGATCTTTTGATAAGGAGATCTTGAACCACTAAGATCTTTTGATAAGGAGATCTTGAACCACTCAGATCTTTTGATAAGGAGATCTTGAACCACTGAGTCATTTGGAAGAGAGATTCTTAAAACTATGTTCAGGTGAAGGAAATAGTAAGAAGAAGAAAAAGTGAGGGAGAAGGAGAGAATTCTGTTCTCAGAATTCTTCAGAAGCTTTGTTGATGCTTCTATCTTTCTTTCACTGGATCTGAAATGATAAACCCTTGCTTATGATAATGATGATTTGCAAGGGTTGTTCTGCTTGATCCTTTTCTCTCAGCACTTATTGTAGTTCTTGTTGTTGTATGATGAAGAAGAAGAACCAACATAGTATGGTCTTGTGCAGAGAGTACTCTTCTGTGAAGTCTGTCTTTTAAGGTTTGAGAAGGAAGAAGATGAAGACCCTATTCGACAGACAGAATAATGTGATAACTGTTGTCTTTCTTCTCCTATTTTTGGATATTTATTGTGTATGATTGTATTTTCAAAAACCATTCTTCTTTTGGCTTGTCCTGAGAAGGAATTCCTCTCAACCACCTAATTTCCTTTCTTCTTTTGTTCTCGACCCGTCCATTCATTTCAAATAGCATCCAAAAGTGATTTGCTGTGTCCTGGAAGGCTTCATTCTATTCTTGGTAGCAAACGAGCCATTGGAGAACTGTCTCTAGCCTGGTGGTCCTTCTGAAAAGGTCCCAAAAGGACAGCTGGAAAAGCTTTCTTTTTCTGTCCGTATTCGACGTCGTCGACTTCATCAATCTTCATGTCGACACACCTCTGAGTTCTTATCGACGTAGCTTCGAATTTCTTCTTAGCATTGACTGAACTCAGATATCAACGTTACATCGATTCTTTATCGACGTACTCGTCGAGTTGAAGCCTTGGACTTGATCTCTTAACTTCTGCGTCGAATTATTATCGGCGTTGCGTCGACTTGGTAGATGGCTTCAACAAGCTCTTCCTTCTGCGTCGAGCCCCTATCGACGTTCCATCGACTTGACTTATACTTCGACAGGCTGAATAATCTGCTTCGACTTTAACTCAGAGTTGCGTTGATATCAAGTCGAAGTTGCGTCGACTTGTATTCGACGCAAGTCTTTTCTTAACTTGTTTTGTGATTGCTTTGACTAGATCTTGACACTCTAAGTTGAGTGTGACATCCTAAGACATCTAATGACCAGATTACCCTTACTATACAATATGGGTAATAAATCCTAAGAGGTAAAATCACTTATAGTTAATTTGTTAAGTTAAATCAAAAACGGGTTTTCCCAATAATCTCCCCCTATTTATCTTAACAAATTCTACAGTTTAGTTAAAGTGATTTTACACACATCTTGACATAATCATAAATACAAACAAAACATTTATAGTCAATACAATATAATAGATTGAAAATACAGACCACTTCATATATTGTTAAGTAACTATGTTGTCCACCACAACTGTTTAGTTTTCAACATACTATTGCCAGAATACCTGAGTTTCAATGCTCCTTATTAGGAGTTTTCATTTTCCTTGAAAAAACTTTTGGTATTACCTTCCTTGCAGCAAATGCAAGAGGTTCATTCTCTTCTTCAGAATTCCTCTCTGCTTCATTATTGATTTCATCATCTTTGGGAAGCTCCTCCTGAGATTGTGCATCATGTTCGGCTTTTAGGGCAGCCTCCTTAGCCATCATTGTCACTTCATTCATTATTTGTTCATCTTCTAGGATCTCACCCTGAGTTGATGGGAGCTCCCCCTGGGTCACTACAGCTGGCTCCCCCTGAATTGATGCAAAATTTGTTGAAGGATTCACAACTGGTTCCCCCTGAACTGTTCTAGTTTGGAAAATAGTTAGCTTATTTGGATTGGTATCTGGAGCAATTTCTTCTGCAGCACTCTTGTCCTTTTTCCTGGACATTCTCATTTCCCTGGAAAAGTATCCCCTCCTCTTGAAGCTTCTCCCCCTTCTTAACCTTGCTGACAAGAGAGGTTAAGAATTCTTTATTGACCATGGAGGAGGATACAACTGTCCTGAGAGAGAAGAGTAGCTCTTTTGATTCTTGAATTTCTAACTCCATCTGGGAGTATTTCTTATTAAATTTTCTGGCTTGACTGGCCAGTAGGTCAGCAAATGTGCTGGAGGCCAACCCTACAGCCTTAGAGATGGCTTGTTCAATGTCAACAGATGGAGTATGGTTGAGAGAGGTAGGTGGAGGTGGAGGTGGATGTGTGAGGTTCTCATTCAGATCAGGAGGATCTTGGTAGGCAGTGGAAAGAGATTGGTAGGTTTCTGGAAAGATATAAACTGGTGGTGGTGGAGGAGCAGACTGATTGTCTAGAAGTAAGGTGGATGTTTATTGCTGTGGTTGGAGAGGAATGTGAGGTGTTGGCTCTGGAACTGTAGTGGATGGGGTGGACTGGACATTATGGGCAGGAGTATCATCTGGGATTGTATCTTGTTGTGTTGTTGCAGGATCCTATGCTGGGATGTCATCCCTTGAGAGATCTGGGACTGTGTCCTGTGGAGTTGGAGAAGGAGGAGGTGAAGGTACAGCTTGACCAGGCTTTAGGATCTGCCTGGTCCACTTAGAAAAGATCCCAATATTGATCCTTTTCCCAGGAGGAATTGGCACTCATTTTGATTTGCATACACCTGGATAGTGTTGAAGAAGTACCCGACTCATTATCCTCATATATGCATTCTCCTTATGAGAGTATTTATGCCCTTTTAACTTTAGGAGACATCTCCCCACCAATTGATTTTTTTATTTAGTATTAATACTCCGATTATCTGCAGTTGCTGCTTTGGGGTGGCATCATGGGCATAAATCATATAGAGTAGCACCTTCCCTACTATATCTGCATGAAATCAATATTCTTCTCCAAGATCAATCTTCTTCAGATTGATGACTTTATCTTTCTTGAACTTCATGATCTCCAGAGCCTTCTTGATCGCATCCCCTGTCAACTCTGTTGAAGCCATGCGGTCTCAAAGAGTTGAAGCCGAGCGGTCTCGTGCCAGCGGTCTGTGCGGTCTCCCAGAATCAGACCGCGACTTCTCCTCAGATGTGCGAGATCGTGTCGTATGAAGATCAGCGATCTCCAGCTCCATCAAATAACGGTATGATAACCACGATCTGTGCGGTCTCCCAGCATCAGACCACGCCTTCTCCTCAGAAGTGCGAGATCGAGGTGTATGAAGATCAGCGGTCCCCAGCTCAATCAAATAACAGTTGGATAACCGCAGTCTGTGCGGTCTCCCTGAATCAGACCGTTGTCTCTCCTCAGGAATACCAGATCGCTTCATGTGAAGAGAAGCGGCCTGGTACCCCCGCCATCTCCTTTACGGGGGAGTGTTCGCCAGAGCGGTCTCACGATCTGTTGGCCTTCTCTGTCACACGACCTTCCTCCTGTCGTGTGACCGCCCATCTTCTCTCCTGACCGCGGAGGTCGCTACGGTCTCGTTCTCCCTGACCGCTGACCGCCCAGTTCTCTTTGTGTATTGTATTTGTATTTAGTCCCACATTGTGTATTTTGTTTTTCCTCTTCTCTCCTAGTCTATATAAAGGAGGCAATACTCTTGTAATACTTAGATTTTTGGAAATAAAAAATTCTGTTATTTTCAAGTTCTTATATGGTATCAGAGCTTGCAACGATCCTTGTGTTGTGAGCTCTCTCTCTTCTGGCGGTCTCTCTTCCTCCAGACCACGTGATCTCCCTTGTTTTTCGGCCTTCTAGCCACGAGACCGCGCGATCTGCCTTTCCTCCTGCCGATCTCTTCTCATGGGTACCCCTTCTGAGAATGTTCTCACCTCCACTCCTGTGGCTACTCCAGCCTCTACCTCTACTACCTCTATCTCTACTTCTAGAAATCTTGTCACTTCCTCCAAGCTCACTGACTCTAATTATCCTGATTGGAGCGTCTCCTTCACCTTCCTCTTACGCTCTCAACGCAAATGACATCATCTCACCGATGATCCTCCTCTCAAAGAGTCTGCTACCTTTGATGATTGGGATGCTAGCGATGCTCTGGTCTGCACCTGGCTTGCTAACAGTCTATCTGATGAGTGTCTTCCTATCATTCGTCATGATGAGACCGTCAAAGCAGCTTGGAACCATCTTGCTGCCCTTTACTCCAAAGATGCCAAAACCTCCCGCATATACACCTTGTATGCTGATCTCTTTGCCCGCCCAACCATGGATCCCACCACAGCATATCAAGAGGTTCAGGCCATTGGGGCTGAACTCCTTCAGCATCGTCCCTTCTCTGCTGATCTTGCAGAGCAGCATAAACACTTCTAGGAGCTCCTAGTTGTATGTTACCTTCTCCGTCTTCCTGAGTCCTATGATATGATCCAACAACAAATTCTAGGGGAAGCTGACTCTCCAACCCTTGATGCCACCGTTGCTCGGGTTTCTGTCATTACCTCCCTTCTCCAACGACCCTTGTTATCCTCCCCTCCTCCTCCAGAGAGCTTTGCTCACTGGGATGAATGTGGTCACCCCGGTGGCCGTGGTGGATCTATTGGTGGTCACGGACCTCCTCGGTACATCTGTTCTCATTGTGGTTGGAAGGGTCACACTATTGACCGCTGCTATCAAGCATCCTCACCTTCGCCCCGTGGCTGCGACTTCTCACCCTGGTACTACACAACCGTCTACTTCTGTTGCTACCTCCTCAGGTAGCATGCACATGGTTACTGAAGGTACGTGGCTTATTGATTCTGGAGCAACAAATCATATGACACGGAAACCTCACCTTTTCTCACAGTTACTAGAACACAAGAATTTGCCCCCAGTTCTAACAGCAGATGGTTCTCCCTCACATATGTGCGGGACTGGAATAGTTCAAGTCACTCCGATGATTTCTCTTAAGAATACTCTTTATGTGCCTATATTTCCTTGCAACTTACTATCAGTCAAGGCTCTATCTCAACAGTTACAATGTTCTATTATATTTACTCCGACTAACTGTTATTTTCAGGATCTGCACACGAAGGAGACAGTTGCTACTGGGACTGAGAGTGGAGGCCTCTACTTCCTTGACGTTCTTACTTCTCATTCTACTTCCATAGCCTCTGATTCTCTCCATCAATGGCACCTCTGTCTTGGTCACCCTCCACCTCGGCTGCTGTATCAACTTCTACCTCACCTCACCAACGATACCTCTCCTCTCAACTGTGAAGCTTGTCAACTAGGAAAGCACCATCGGGCTTCCTATCCTGCCAAGCATGGTCGTAGCTCGACTCGTCCCTTTGATCTAGTTCACTCCGATGTCTAGGGTCCTTCTCCTACCAAGACTGTGGGTGGGAGTAGTTTATATTTTGTTACTTTTATTGATGACTTTTCTCGATGTACTTGGGTGTATCTTTTAAAAGAACGCTCTGAACTGTTTACTGTTTTCTCAACCTTCTATAATGAAATTTCCACTCATTTTGGAGTGTCTATCAAACCTATTCGCACTGATAATGCTAAAGAATATATCTCTCATCATTTTTCTGAGTTTTGCATGAATCATGGCATTATACATCAAACTAGTTGTCCTTATACTTCTCAACAAAACGGGATAGCGGAACGTAAGTATCGTCATCTCCTTGACATGACTCGCACCTTACTCTTCCAGATGAATATGCCCAAAAACTATTAGGGTCATGCCATCCTCATCTCCTGCTATCTCATTAACCGCATTCCCTCCACTCTTCTCCAAGGCTCCACACCTTTTTCTCTTCTATATCCTACCTTGAAACCTTTCCCGTTACCTCTCAAAATCTTCGGTTGTACTGCGTTTGTCCACACTCCTTCACCAGGTCGGGACAAACTCTCCCCTTTGGCAGTTAAGTGTATCTTTGTTGGTTACTCTCCCACTCAAAAAGGTTACCGATGATATGATCCTCTTCTTCGCAAACAATACGTTTCCGCTGATGTCACCTTCTTTGAAAATATACCATATTTTTCTTACTCTTCCACCTCTCTGCCTCCTACAACCCATCCAACACCTCCTCTCATTCACTCCCCACCAACAACACCTCCTCTCCCAACTCCACCACCTCCTCCTTTCACTCCACCATCAACAGAGTATCCTACCGTTTGTCCCCCACTCCGGGGCCTCCTCTCCCAACTCTTGGGCCAGCACTATCTTCTTCCGAAGATGACCCTCCTGCTAATACAATCACTAATGCAGACCTCCCTATTTCCCTTCGAAAGGGAGTTCGCTCATGTACGCAACATTATATTCATGATGTTGTGACCTATGCTCAACTCACCCCCTCTGCTAGGGTGTTTGCTATTTCTATTTCAGATACTGTCATTCCAGCTAATTATCAGGATGCTCTTGCTATCCCACATTGGAAGGCCACCATGGATGAAGAAATAACCACTCTTCAAGACCGTAGCACGTGGACCCTTGTTCCTCCACCTCTTGGGGTAGATGTTGTTGGATGTTGATGGGTCTTTGTGATCAAATACCGTGTCGATGGCTCTGTCGACCGATACAAGGCTCGCTTGGTTGCCAAAGGTTTTACTCAGACATATGGCATTGACTTCTTTGACACCTTCTCCCCTGTTGCTCGTCTTACAACCATCAGGGTCCTCTTCTCTGTGGTCGTCAACAAAGGGTGGCAACTATCTCAATTGGACATCAAAAATGCCTTTCTTTATGGTGATCTTCAAGAGGTAGTTTTCATGGAGGAACCTCCAGGGTATGTTGCTCCGAGGGAGACTCGTGTATGTAAGCTAAAGAAGGTTATCTATGGTCTAAAGCAAAGTCCTCGTGCCTGGTTTGAAAAGTTTAACGAAGTAATCAAGGTAATTGGATTTGTCCGCAGCTCTGCAGATCACTCTCTCTTCATTCACAAGACCTCTCATGGAATGGTAGTTCTGGCGGTTTACGTTGATGACATCCTTCTCACTTGTAATGATATTGAAGGTATCACCCTTACAAAGAAACATCTCCTTCAACACTTTGTAACCAAAGACATGTGGACTCCATAGTATTTTTTGGGTATTGAGATCTCAAGAAAGCATAGTTCTGTTGTCCCCTCACAACGTAAGTATGTTATTGACCTTCTGAAGGAAACATGTCTTCTTGGTGCTAAACCTGTTAAGTATCCAATATCAATAGGAGACGACAAACTCTGGAGTGACAACTTTCCACCTCTACCTGATAGCACTAGATACCGTCGTCTTGTAGGCAAGCTCATCTACCTAACTGTAACAAGACCTGATATTTGTTATGCCGTTGGGAAGGTCAGCCAATTCATGCAAGCCCCGAGGGAATGTCATCTTCAGGCTGCTCTAAAGATATTGGAATACGTTAAGGGATCTCCAGGAAAGAGACTTTTGTTCCAAAGAAACAACCATCTCAAGATAGAAGCCTACTCAGATGCTAGCTACGTTGATGATAAAGGAGACAGAAAATCCACATCTGGGTTCTGTACATTTGTGGGAGGAAATCTTGTGAGCTGGAAGAGCAAGAAACAAGCAGTGGTATCCAGATCAAGTGATGAGGCCGAGTACAGGAGCATGACCCATACTACATGTGAATTGAAGTGGTTACGAACTCTCCTTCTAGATTTTGGAGAATTTTACAACCATCCCTTGCCAATGTTCTGTGACAATAAAGCTGCAATCTATATATCTCAAAACTCAGTCTTTCATGAGAGAACCAAACACATTGAAGTGGACTGTCATTTTATCAGGGAAGAAATCTTGAAGAAACAAATCTGCACTCCCTTCGTAACTTCGGATAAAGAGCTGGTTGATATCTTCACCAAACCCATATCTTCATCCTTCTCTGATGTGTGAAACAAGCTAGACATGATTGATATATATGCTCCAGCTTGTGGGGGAGTGTTGAAGCCATGCGGTCTCAAAGAGTTGAAGCCGAGCGGTCTAGTGTCAGCAGTCTGTGCGGTCTCCCAAAATCAGACTGCGACTTCTCCTCAGATGTGCGAGATCGCGCCGTATGAAGATCAACAGTCTCTATCTCCATCAAATAACGGTCTGATAACCGCGGTCTGTGCGATCTCCCAGCATCAGACCGCGCCTTCTCCTCAGAAGTGCTAGATCGAGTTGTATGAAGATCAACGGTCCCCAGCTCAATCAAATAACAGTTGGATAACCGCGGTCTGTGCGGTCTCCCTGAATCAGACCGCCGTCTCTCCTCAGGAATATTCATGTGAAGAGAAGTGGTCTGGTACCCCCAGCATCTCCTTTACGGGGGAGTGTTCGCCAGAGCGGTCTCACAATCTGTTGGCCTTCTCTGTCACACGACCTTCCTCCTGTCGTGTGGCCGCCCGTCTTCTCTCCAGACTACAGAGGTCACTGCGGTCTCATTCTCCCTGACCGCCTGACCGCCCAGCTCTCTTTGTGTATTATATTTGTATTTAGTCCCACATTGTGTACTTGGTTTTTCCTCTTCTCTCCTAGTTTATATAAAGGAGTTAATACTCTTGTAATACTTAGATTTTTGGAAATAAAAAATTCTGTTATTTTCAAGTTCTCACAAACTCATCCGAGTCACTCACAGTTGGAAGATCATACGTATGATTTAGTAATTGCTCTGTAATGCTGATATCATGCTCAGAAATTTTCCCTTGGAGGGTGCCATCAGACCCTATATGAATATTTTCCTTTAACTCTGTCAACTCGACATCCAGAATCTTACACCTTGTGGATATAAGTTTTGATAGTCCAGCTTCTTGAAACAAGCCAAGAATGGATTTGAAGCTTTCGGCCGCTGCACTGAAAGAATCGACATTCACGTCAAACCCGGAGTTGACCTTTGAGGGTGCCATAGAATCTGTAGTACCTGCAAACACAAGAGAAAATGAGAGAGAGAGAGACAAAAGCACGAGAGAATTGGAGAAGGGGAGAGCACGAAAGCAAAGAGAAGAGAATTCGAAAGCGTAATGAATTCGACGCCGATCTTTCTTAAAAGAAGATGATTTGTCGCTACTTAGGGTTTTATCCGAAGCACCGCCGAAAAGATTAATAGAAAGCGCGCCAAAATGTGTCGAAGCAGCTTCTAGAAGTAAAACTACGCGCGCTGTCATGTCGACGTTGCGTAGAGTAAAGCTCGGCGCATCTTTGAATTTGATGAGCAACTATTCATTCGACATATCCATCGATATGAAGTCGACGTGGCGTCGAATGCTATTCGAATTATCTAATTTGGATGGCTCTCGAAGATGGCATCGATTAGAATTAGACGGTATGTCGAATTCTATTCGACGTAACTCTGAATTAATAGTTGCATATTGCTCTCGGGGCAGGCGTCAAGTAGAATTAGACGGTACATCCAATTCTATTCGACGCACCTCTGAATGAATAGTTCTATTTTCTTAGGAAGTTCTTGCTGTTTTTCCCATCAATGATTTTTATTGAAAATAGTATTTATACTATTATGTTTATAAGCTAAAGAAGATGAGATGAAGATTCAAAGTAGAAATCACTCCCCTATTGGATTTGGATCTTTATTAGACCATAGTTCTTTCTTCTCCTTCCATTATCTCCTAGGAGGGATCCTACCTACTCATGCACAACTAGCTCAAACATTAGAAGGAACCCAGGTTACCTTGGGCCCTTTGCTTTTACCATTGTAAGGTTCTATGAAAGAGTAGAAGGGTCTTTCATGATATCCTTTAGGATGGCAGAGAATGGTTTATTAAATTTAAATTTATTATCTTCATGCTGAAAGTGTGTATAAAATGTATTTAGATATAATAAATCAGCAAAATGTTCTTTTGATTATTGTTGGTTAGTTTCTCTTCATTACTTTTTCCGAGATATTTCTTTTCTTTGTTTGGATTTATGTTATTAACTGCAGTTATTTTATCTGGATGATTAATATTCTGATCCTTAGGTTTTGCCCTTCCCTCATTAGATTGATAGTCATTATGTCTAATAAATCTAACTAGATTTTTCCAGGCAGGTTTCCTAGGGACTTCTATGCTAGTGCATGAGTCTAACCCTTAGACCTAGTGCTTAAATCTCATGGAGAGATTTTGTGTAATATTTTTGAGCTTCTGACTTCTCCCCTTGAGCGTGTCCTCAAAGACTTTTGCCTTTGTTTTAATTCTAAGTTTTCTTTTCTTACTTCAGCTAATTCTGATTCCTTATTATGAATCTCTTTTATTAAGTCTTGATTTCTTAAATATAGTTCATCTTCCTTTAGGTTTTCTAGTTCTAACTTAGTTGTTTCTATTTCTTTTTGTAACTTAATATGGTCATTGCAGAATTCTTTAAAACAAGTTTTAAAATCATCAGAGTTGAAATCAAACTCATTAAATATAGATACTTGTTCTTCCTCATCATCTGAGGATATCCCCAATGTCATCATGCATGCAGCTTCTGCTTCTGCTTCTTCATCACTCTCAGATGAAGAGGAGCTTAACTCTGCTTCAGAGTCACTCCAGGTTTCATCAATGAACCCCTTGCCCTTCTTCTTGTCATTCTTCCTGAAGGACTTCTTCATTTGTTTCTTTTTGCTGCTGCTCCTGTCCCTTTGCTCTTCTGGGCAGTCAGGAGCAAGGTGCCCTGGTTTGTTGCAGGAGAAGCAGATCACTTCTTTCTTTGGAATCTTATCAAACCTAGGCTTTGAGCTCCACTCTTTTCTTCTTTAGTCTTCAGTCTTGTCCCATTTTCTTAATCTCCTTGCCAGGAGACTGAACGTTTCATCTTCAAGAGTGGAGGGCTCTTCTTCAGTAGCTTTCAGAGTAAGGCTCCTTTGGATAGGAGTTGGAGTTGTCTCCTTTGCCTCTATTTCAGCTCTGTTTTTCAGTAGCATCTCATATGACTTAAGCTTTCCTAGCAAAGCCTCATTAGAGATTTCTCTATGGCATCTGGACTCTCTGATGGCCCAAATCCTTGAATCACATGAGCTAGGAAAGAATATGAGGATCTTATCATTTATTTCTGTCAAGGATATCTCCTTGTCCAGACTCTTCAGCTCATTGACAATGATACTGAATCTGCCATACATCTCAGTAACAGATTCATCAGCTTTCTTTTGAAAGTTCTCATATTGGGATATGAGAAGAGACTTCCTATCCTTTCTTTCATCAAAACTTCCTTCTACCATTCTGGAAAGAGATTCTCAGATATCTTTGGCTGATTGGCAATCAGCTACCTTCTGGAAGATGTCATCTGACATGGTGGATACCAGAATGTTCATAGCTTTGGCATCACATGCCTTCTACTTCTTTTCAGTCTCTGTCCACTCAGCCCTGGACACAAGTTCTTGTGTTGAAGATGCACTGACATCTTTTCTTGTATGGGGTTGGAGGACCTGAAATGATAACATCAAAGATGTCCTCATCAATAGAGTTCATATACAACTTTATTCTGGCCTTTGAGAGTGTAAACTTATTCATATTACACACTGGAGGTCTTGTTGATGCATAATCCTTAGAACTAATTTTATTTAAAAAAGTTTTAATTAATTTTTTTTAAATAAATAAATGAGAGTAGGAGATCTTTTGATCAATGTGTTAACCTTTTAATGATCAACCTCCCTCTGATACCAATTGAAAGTGCACAGCGTGCCTCTGAGAATTCTCTAGAGGGGAGGGGGAATAAAGATTTAAATATTTTTACCCTAACTGAGCATACACTAAAAATAATTAAGGTATTATGCACTGAACAAAACTAACTCGGAATAAATATATGTTGTAAATAGAAAACAGAAAATAGTAAGTTATAAATGGGACAACACAGAAAATGCACAGCACAGAAGACACAAAATTTTAATAGAGGTTCCCCAAAATGTGGGTAGTCCTCTCTTCTACCTTCCTGGTAGGATTGCACAACTTGTGCCTGAGTCTTTTGATAAGGATACTCTTCGAACCAAAGATCTTTTGATAAGGAGATTTTGAACCACTCAGATCTTTGATAAGGAGATCTTGAACCACTCAGATCTTTTGATAAGGAGATCTTGAACCACTCAGATCTTTTGATAAGGAGATCTTTGTAACGCCCCAGAATTTCGAGCAGATTTTTGGAAACGAAAATAATAACAACTATTTTTGATCGAATGATTAATTCCGTCGTAGCGAGGGCGTTACCATCGTAGGTGCGTCGTCGTAGTCTGTCTCGTGTGTTCGCGGGGTCGCGTTCGATAGAAAATAAATATATATCCTTGTTTACCCTATTATGAAATATTTAATTAGCAAATAAAACATAATTTTATAAGAATCGCATGTCCAGAATTCTGTGCAACTTATGTGTAAATTCCTATAAAATCCTATATAGATATATATTTTTTCAAAGTTTGACTAAATATGGGTGTATACATATGTATGCAATGATTTGTTTATATATAAAGATGTATATATATAATTTTTATTCCTGCTTGGATTTTTGTTTGGGTTCCAGTTAGAACCCACGGTGGTGTTTTTTTTGGGCAGCCCCTCTTTTCTCCCAAGGGCTTGCCGTCCAGCTGTTTCCATCTCAGTCGTTCTTTTTCTCGCGAGCTCCAACCGAGAGAAAGAAGAGGGCCTCAGGCTAGGGTTTTCATCGGAGGCTTTTCCCGGTGGCGGAGGTGATCGGGGCTCTCGCCAGTGCGGGGGATCGGAGTGCTCTCATCGAGCTTTCCTCGGAGAAGGAGGTGTTGCGGCCTTGGGCCTTGGTTAAGGCAAGAAAACCTTTCCTCCTCCTCCCCCTCATCTCGTTCTGTTTCTTTACCGATCGTGGCCCTGATTTTGGAGCTTGTTGGCAGTTTCTCCTAGTTCCTGATAGCAGTTTTTCCTAGTTATGCTAGCAGATTTTTTCCTAGTCTTGTTAGCAGATTTTTTCTAGTTTTGTTAACAGATTTTGGGGGCTTTTTGCTAGCAGTTTTTCCTAGTTATGCTAGCTGATTTTTCCTAGTTTTGTTAACAGATTATGGAGGCTTTTTGCTAGCAGTTTTTCCTAGTCTTGTTACCAGATTTTTTCTAGTTTTGTTAACAGATTTTGGGGGCTTTTTGCTAGCAGATTTTCCTAGTCTTGTTAGAAGATTTGTTTAACTTATGCTATCAAAATTTCTTTTGATTTATGCTAACCAATTCCTGGCTGGTATTAGCTAACTTATGGGTATTTGTATCAATGCTAGCAGACATCGGAGTTTATGCTAATAAATTCGGGATTCCCTGTTTTGGTGGGGTTGCATGCTCGGTTCATTTTGGCGTTTCTGATTACGTTGCTTGCTAAATTCTGCATACTTTATATATTCATTGGCTAATTCTGCACAACTCTTTAGCAAAAAAAAAATCTGGATGGATATAAAGGTATTTTGGTTGGCTGCTAGTATACTCCTTTGTTTATCATGGCAGCTATTTGTTTTTGTTGTTGTTCCCCTTGGATTATGATGGCAGTTAGTATGTCCCTTGGTTTATGATGATTACTGCTTGGAAATCCCTTGTTCTAGGCTAGCAGCTACTGGGTACTTTTCTCCCTTGGCCTCATGATTGGCAGTTATTGATTTTCCATCCTTAGTCTCATAATTAGCAACTATGTTGGTTATGTTGGAAGTTTTAGTGAATTTCCCATGGTATATGATAATAAACACTTAATTGGCCCTGTTTTTATTATATGCTAGCTGCTATGGTTGGGTGAATCCTTCTATCCCTCTTTTATATGCTAGCTGATATATGCTTAGCTTTGTTCCGATCCTAGGCTAATCCTTGATGGTTTATTCTGGTTGATTTTGTTCCGGATCATGTTTTACTTGGCTACTTCTGCATATTTACTTGGCTAAATATTGATGGACTTGTTTGCACTGGAATGATGGATATATGGAACGATGGGGTCCCCCATCATAGTTCTGTTAATAGTGGTTGGTAGGGCGATGAGACCACCACCACGGCGCCTTTGTTTTGTTGGGGTGAATGTCCCCTTTATGTGCGTGGTTAGTGACATTGTTTGGGTCCGCCACCACTAGTTCGTTTTGAACATCCCCTTTATGTGAGTGGATAGTGACATTGTTTTGGGTCCGCCACCACTAGTCCATTTTTTTTGCATTATATGCCAAGTTTAGTCATGCTCTTGCGTATCGGGCTGGTTCTATACGGGATCTTCTTAACCTTCTATTACTGAAATCTTTATATAAGCGTATATATATAGTTATATATATGTGTATATGTATACATATATATATATATATATATATATATATATATATATGTATTTATATACCCCTTTCAGCTTGGATATGTCACTTGTTTCTTCTCCTGCTCTTACTTTTAACTATGTTGTTTTCTTGCACCCTTTGGGCTGAGACATTCTTTTCTTATGGAAGCCTCAGATTCAGGTTTGTAGCTGCCGCCGGAGTTTGAGCGGGGTCGATCAGTTCCCTGTCGAGGCCTTCCTCTCTTGTAGGTAAGGATTCAGTTTCTTTTGTTGTAGCTTTTCTTTTTGGTTGTTGACTCTTTTCCTGCGGGTTCGTTTCAGTTGTTGACACCCGTATGGCTTTTGTTTGGTTTACTTGATGATGCTGCTGCTAGCTTCCTTTACTGCTAGTTCTTTTTCTCCTACTTATTACCTTGTACTCGTACACTCTGGGAAAAGCCTATTTTGCTGAATATTAATGCAGTTCTTTTAGCAGATAAAAATTTGTTCTTGTAACTGTTTGTCGCATTTATTATTAAGTATCACCTATTTGCAAAGCATAAAACAGAATATAATGATACTTCTTTATTATATACTAAATTTAGACCGACGATCGCCCTGGAGACGTCTCTGGTCTTCAGCGCCGTTAGGAATAAAATGAACTTATTTTCTTCCGTTGTGTACGCATATTTTTGATAAAGTGCGGCTATGTAAACCGCTGGGCCGAGGGGCACGGCTTCCTAACCTATTGAAAATAATCTTAAAGATAAAATACTTTTATTAATTCACATCTTTTCTCGTAAAAATGTTCGTTTGAGTGCTCGCCTGAACGTCTGTAGTTGTCCCCTACAGGACGTGGCATCATGACGCGTGTTTTCCCTCTTTACTCTGATATTATAAATTATTTCGGGAAAATACGGGTTGTGACAGTTGGTATCAGAGGGAGGTTAGCCGGGTTGCTGGAAATGGTCCGGTTGGCCCGGTTAACCGTCCAGTGAGAATCGTTATTCATTGCATACACTCACCGATGGGTCATCGGTAGATCTCGGCTGAAGCACGAACACTACACTCATAAGCATGAAAGAAGTATACGGGGCATATTATGTAGTATGGGATGCATAATATGTGTCTGTATATGGATCCTCATAGGTGACAACATGCGATTGTTATGTAGTATGAGATGCATAACGTAGGTCGCATGCGTGTCCATTAGATTTTCCCTTTTCATTGCATGCGATAATATGTAGTATGTGATGCATAAGATCGCATGTGTACGCCGCTCATAACATGCATTAAGGCCTTTTTCTTAGTTTGCATAACACTGCATGCATATCATAACATTGCATAAGCACACGTGCCAAGCTAGAGATCTACACGATGACACATGTACACCCATGATTTCAAAGATAAGACACTAAGTTTATTTGCATACGGGAGAGATGCACGAGAGGTAAAGGATGGTATACCATCCTGAGTATAACGTGATATTATGTGTTTACTTTTCCCAGAGAAAAAGCAGTAGCAAAAGCAAGTATATGTATGTCTCTTCTTCCTATAGGTTTGAGTCCAGTCTTAGCAGGCTGTTTGTATCAGGTTCTTCCTCGTTCTCGTTGTAGTCCAATCTTTCTGTGGTAAATGAGTCGCTATATTAATGTCTCATCCTTGTTTTGTCGGGTGTATATACTGCTTTGTTAGGCGATTTTAAAGTCTGAGATTGTTGGGCGCACGTTCTTTTTGACTCTGGTGCCACTCTCTCTTTTGCGGCCAAGAAGTTTGTCGATCGACATCGCTGGGCTTTGGAGCGAGCTGATGAGCCGTCTTGTGTCAAGTACCCGTCCGGTGATTCGGTGGTGTCAGACCAGTGTATAGGGCAGTGTCCGATTATTTTGTAGGGGTTCTTGGCCTTTGTAGACTGAAGGTAATCGACTTGGAGGATTTCGACGTGATCTTGGGCTTGGTTTGGCTAGCCCGTTGCGACGCCGCGATCTAGTGCAGGGATAAGCATCTGGATTTCCTGATGGATGATGGCCAGCCCAGGAACGTGTTTGGCTTCCCGCGTCAAACTTCCTCAGTTTTGTCGGTGGTCTGTGCCCAGGCCTTGGCGGAGTTTGATGGCCGGGTCTGCTTTGTTTCTGTTTTGCTTGCAGCTTTTGCATCGTCGCCTTGTGTTGAGGACATTCCTGTGGTGCGGGAGTACCCGGACGTATTTCCCGACAACTTTCCTGGTTTTCCTCCTGAGCGAGAAGTAGAGTTTGAGATAGATTTGGAGCCCGGTACCCGCCCTATTGCAAAGACACCCTACCGTATGGCACCGCGGGAGTTGGAGGAGTTGCGCACTCAGTTGGATGAGCTTCTACAACTTGGATTTAATAGGCCGAGTTTGTCGCCTTGGGGTGCGCCGGTTCTGTTCGTGAAGAAGAAGGATGGGACGATGAGGCTGTGCATCGATTATAGAGAGTTGAACAAGGTCACTATCAAAAACAGGTATCCGTTGCCGCAGATTGATGATCTGTTCGACCAGTTGCAGGGTAGCTGCGTGTTCTCGAAGATCGACCTTCGGTCCGGCTACCATCAGTTGAGGATTCGCGACTCAGACGTTCCGCGAACTGCTTTTCGGTCGCGTTACAGACATTTTGAGTTCCTGGTGATGTCCTTTGGGCTGACGAATGCGCCCTCTGCTTTTATGGATTTGATGAACAGGGTATTCCAGGACTTTCTGGACCAGTTTGTGGTGGTTTTTATTGATGATGTGCTGATATATTCTTCGAGTGAGGAGGAGCATGCTCTGCATCTGCGTTTGGTGATGTCTACATTGAGGGCACACAAGCTGTATGCCAAGCTGAGCAAATGCGAGTTCTGGCTTTCGCAAGTCTCTTTTTTTGGGTCACGTGGTGAGCAAGGGTGGCATCTCTGTGGACCCAGCGAAGGTCGCTGCTGTTTTGGACTGGAAGAGGCCGGCATCGCCTAAGGAGATCCAAAGTTTCCTGGGTTTAGCAGGCTATTACCGGAGGTTTGTGGAGGGTTTCTCAGGTATTTCCGCGCCTCTGACTAGGTTGACGCGGAAGGGGAGCAGCTTTTGATTAGAGCGATCAGTGCGAGGAGGCCTTCCAGGAGTTAAAGAGAAGGCTGTGTTCTGCCCCGGTTTTGGCTCTCCCTGTTGAGGGAGTGGAGTTTCAGGTATATGTTGATGCGTCGTGGATAGGCCTTGGGCGCGTCCTCATGCAGGAGGGCAAGGTCATTGCGTATGGGTCGAGGCAGCTAAAGGTGCATGAGCGGAACTACCCGACGCATGATTTGGAGTTTGCTGCGGTGATATATGCCCTGAAGCTATGGAGGCATCTCTTGTATGGGGTGGTGTGCAAGATCTATTCAGATCACAAGAGCTTGATTTACGTGTTTTCTCAGCGAGTGCTGAACCTGCGCCAGCGTCGGTGGATGGAGTACGTGGCCGATTATAACGTGGAGATCCTGTATCACCCAGGCAAGGCAAATGTAGTGGCGGATGCCCTGAGCAGGAAGTCAGCTTCTGTTTTCGGACTCTTTGTGCAGTCTCTAGTTGAGGACTTCCTTTTGATGAGTATCGCGGTGAAGCCCAGGGGTGGACCGTCTTGTATGGAGGTTGAAGAGCCGTCCTGGATTACTTTGGCAAATTCGCATCAGAAGGATGATCTGGATTTGCAGCACCTCCGAGGTAGAGCGGAGAGGGATGAGTTGCCGAATTTCTCGATCGATGTGGAGGGTACCCCGAGGTACCATGGTAGGCTTTGCATACCCATTGTGGAGGAGATTCGAGCAAAGATTTGCGAGAAGGCTCACGACTCCAGCCTATCTTATCATCCTGGCTCTACGAAGATGTATCGCGATTTGAAGCAGATCGTGTGGTGGCCGGGCATGAAGGGCGATATTGCGAGGTTCGTAGCGCAGTGTTACACTTGTCAGCGCGTCAAGGCGGATCATAGGAGACCCGGGGGGCAAGTTAGCACCGTTGGATATTCCCTTGTGGAAGTGGGAGATCATCTCCATGGATTTCATTGCTGGATTGCCGAGATCCCCGCGGGGTCATGATGCAGTGTGGGTCATCGTGGACAGATTGACCAAGTGTGCTCACTTTGTGCCGTACAAGACTGGTTATTCGATGGAGAAGATTGTGTCTCTGTATGTGCAGGAGGTCATTAGACTGCATGGAGTGCCCGACCGAGAGAAAGAAGAGGGCCTCAGGCTAGGGTTTTCATCGGAGGCTTTTCCCGGTGGCGGAGGTGATCGGGGCTCTCGCCAGTGCGGGGGATCGGAGTGCTCTCATCGAGCTTTCCTCGGAGAAGGAGGTGTTGCGGCCTTGGGCCTTGGTTAAGGCAAGAAAACCTTTCCTCCTCCTCCCCCTCATCTCGTTCTGTTTCTTTACCGATCGTGGCCCTGATTTTGGAGCTTGTTGGCAGTTTCTCCTAGTTCCTGATAGCAGTTTTTCCTAGTTATGCTAGCAGATTTTTTCCTAGTCTTGTTAGCAGATTTTTTCTAGTTTTGTTAACAGATTTTGGGGGCTTTTTGCTAGCAGTTTTTCCTAGTTATGCTAGCTGATTTTTCCTAGTTTTGTTAACAGATTATGGAGGCTTTTTGCTAGCAGTTTTTCCTAGTCTTGTTACCAGATTTTTTCTAGTTTTGTTAACAGATTTTGGGGGCTTTTTGCTAGCAGATTTTCCTAGTCTTGTTAGCAGATTTTTCTTAGCTTATGCTATCAAGATTTCTTTTGATTTATGCTAACCAATTCCTGGCTGGTATTAGCTAACTTATGGGTATTTGTATCAATGCTAGCAGACATCGGAGTTTATGCTAATAAATTCGGGATTCCCTGTTTTGGTGGGGTTGCATGCTCGGTTCATTTTGGCGTTTCTGATTACGTTGCTTGCTAAATTCTGCATACTTTATATATTCATTGGCTAATTATGCACAACTCTTTAGCAAAAAAAAAATCTGGATGGATATATAGGTATTTTGGTTGGCTGCTAGTATACTCCTTTGTTTATCATGGCAGCTATTTCCCGGTGGCGGAGGTGATCGGGGCTCTCGCCAGTGCGGGGGATCGGAGTGCTCTCATCGAGCTTTCCTCGGAGAAGGAGGTGTTGCGGCCTTGTGGCTTGGTTAAGGCAAGAAAACCTTTCCTCCTCCTCCCCCTCATCTCATTCTGTTTCTTTACTGATCGTGGCCCTGATTTTGGAGCTTGTTGGCAGTTTCTCCTAGTTCCTGATAGCAGTTTTTTTTAGTTATGCTAGCATATTTTTTCCTAGTCTTGTTAGCAGATTTTTCCTAGTTTTGTTAACAGATTTTGGGGGCTTTTTGCTAGCAGTTTTTCCTAGTTATGCTAGCTGATTTTTCCTAGTTTTGTTAACAGATTATGGAGGCTTTTTGCTAGCAGTTTTTCTTAGTCTTGTTAGCAGATTTTTCCCAGTTTTGTTAACAGATTTTGGGGGCTTTTTGCTAGTAGATTTTCCTAGTCTTGTTAGCAGATTTTTCTTAGCTTATGCTATCAAGATTTCTTTTGATTTATGCTAACCAATTCCTGGCTGGTATTAGCTAACTTATGGGTATTTGTATCAATGCTAGCAGACATCGGAGTTTATGCTAATAAATTCGGGATTCCCTGTTTTGGTGGGGTTGCATGCTCGGTTCATTTTGGCGTTTCTGATTACGTTGCATGCTAAATTCTGCATACTTTATATATTCATTGGCTAATTATGCACAACTCTTTAGCAAAAAAAAAATCTGGATGGATATATAGGTATTTTGGTTGGCTGCTAGTATACTCCTTTGTTTATCATGGCAGCTATTTGTTTTTGTTGTTGTTCCCCTTGGATTATGATGGCAGTTAGTATGTCCCTTGGTTTATGATGATTACTGCTTGGAAATCCCTTGTTCTAGGCTAGCAGCTACTGGGTACTTTTCTCCCTTGGCCTCATGATTGGCAGTTATTGATTTTCCATCCTTAGTCTCATAATTAGCAACTATGTTGGTTATGTTGGAAGTTTTAGTGAATTTCCCATGGTATATGATAATAAACACTTAATTGGCCTTGTTTTTATTATATGCTAGCTGCTATGGTTGGGTGAATCCTTCTATCCCTCTTTTATATGATAGCTGATATATGCTTAGCTTTGTTCCGATCCTAGGCTAATACTTGATGGTTTATTCTGGTTGATTTTGTTCCGGATCATGTTTTACTTGGCTACTTCTGCATATTTACTTGGCTAAATATTGATGGACTTGTTTGCACTGGAATGATGGATATAGGGAACGATGGGGTCCCCCATCATAGTTCTGTTAATAGTGGTTGGTAGGGCGATGAGACCACCACCACGGCGCCTTTGTTTTGTTGGGGTGAATGTCCCCTTTATGTGCGTGGTTAGTGACATTGTTTGGGTCCGCCACCACTGGTTCGTTTTGAACATCCCCTTTATGTGAGTGGATAGTGACATTGTTTTGGGTCCGCCACCACTGGTCCATTTTTTTTTGCATTATATGCCAAGTTTAGTCATGCTCTTGCGTATCGGGCTGGTTCTATGCGGGATCTTCTTAACCTTCTATTACTGAAATCTTTATATAAGCGTATATATATAGTTATATACATGTGTATATGTATACATATATATATGTATTTATATACCCCTTTCAGCTTGGATATGTCACTTGTTACTTCTCCTGCTCTTACTTTTAACTATGTTGTTTTCTTGCACCCTTTGGGCTGAGACATTCTTTTCTTATGGAAGCCTCAGATTCAGGTTTGTAGCTGCCGCCGGAGTTTGAGCGGGGTCGATCCGTTCCCTGTCGAGGCCTTCCTCTCTTGTAGGTAAGGATTCAGTTTCATTTGTTGTAGCTTTTCTTTTTGGTTGTTGACTCTTTTCCTGCGGGTTCGTTTCAGTTGTTGACGCCCGTATGGCTTTTGTTTGGTTTACTTGATGATGCTGCTGCTAGCTTCCTTTACTGCTAGTTCTTTTTCTCCTACTTATTACCTTGTACTCGTACACTCTGGGAAAAGCCTATTTTGCTGAATATTAATGCAGTTCTTTTAGCAGATAAAAATTTGTTCTTGTAACTGTTTGTCGCATTTATTATTAAGTATCACCTATTTGCAAAGCGTAAAACAGAATATAATGATACTTCTTTATTATATACTAAATTTAGACCGACGATCGCCCTGGAGACGTCTCTGGTCTTCAGCGCCGTTAGGAATAAAATGAACTTATTTTCTTCCGTTGTGTACGCATATTTTTGATAAAGTGCGGCTATGTAAACCGCTGGGCCGAGGGGCACGGCTTCCTAACCTATTGAAAATAATCTTAAAGATAAAATACTTTTATTAATTCACATCTTTTCTCGTAAAAATGTTAGTTTGAGTGCTCGCCTGAACGTCTGTAGTTGTCCCCTACAGGACGTGGCATCATGACGCGTGTTTTCCCCCTTTACTCTGATATTATAAATTATTTCGGGAAAATACGGGTTGTGACAGTTGGTATCAGAGGGAGGTTAGCCGGGTTGCTGGAAATGGTCTGGTTGGCCCGGTTAACCGTCCAGTGAGAATCGTTATTCATTGCATACACTCACCGATGGGTCATCGGTAGATCTCGGCTGAAGCACGAACACTACACTCATAAGCATGAAAGAAGTATACGGGGCATATTATGTAGTATGGGATGCATAATATGTGTCTGTATATGGATCCTCATAGGTGACAACATGCGATTGTTATGTAGTATGGGATGCATAACGTAGGTCGCATGCGTGTCCATTAGATTTTCTCTTTTCATTGCATGCGATAATATGTAGTATGTGATGCATAAGATCGCATGTGTACGCCGCTCATAACATGCATTAAGGCATTTTTCTTAGTTTGCATAACACTGCATGCATATCATAACATTGCATAAGCACACGTGCCAAGCTAGAGATCTACACGATGACACATGTACACCCATGATTTCAAAGATAAGACACTAAGTTTATTTGCATACGGGAGAGATGCACGAGAGGTAAAGGATGGTATACCATCCTGAGTATAACGTGATATTATGTATTTACTTTTCCCAGAGAAAAAGCAGTAGCAAAAGCAAGTATATGTATGTCTCTTCTTCCTATAGGTTTGAGTCCAGTCTTAGCAGGCTGTTTGTATCAGGTTCTTCCTCGTTCTCGTTGTAGTCCAATCTTTCTGTGGTAAATGAGTCGCTATATTAATGTCTCATCCTTGTTTTGTCGGGTGTATATACTGCTTTGTTAGGCGATTTTAAAGTCTGAGATTGTTGGGCGCACGTTCTTTTTGACTCTGGTGCCACTCTCTCTTTTGCGGCCAAGAAGTTTGTCGATCGACATCGCTGGGCTTTGGAGCGAGCTGATGAGCCGTCTTGTGTCAAGTACCCGTCCGGTGATTCGGTGGTGTCAGACCAGTGTATAGGGCAGTGTCCGATTATTTTTTATGGGTTCTTGGCCTTTGTAGACTGAAGGTAATCGACTTGGAGGATTTCGACGTGATCTTGGGCATGGTTTGGCTAGCCCGTTGCGACGCCGCGATCCAGTGCAGGGATAAGCATCTGGATTTCCTGATGGATGATGGCCAGCCCAGGAACGTGTTTGGCTTCCCGCGTCAAACTTCCTCAGTTTTGTCGGTGGTCTGTGCCCAGGCCTTGGCGGAGTTTGATGGCCGGGTCTGCTTTGTTTCTGTTTTGCTTGCAGCTTTTGCATCGTCGCCTTGTGTTGAGGACATTCCTGTGGTGCGGGAGTACCCGGACGTATTTCCCGACAACTTTCCTGGTCTTCCTCCTGAGCGAGAAGTAGAGTTTGAGATAGATTTGGAGCCCGGTACCCGCCCTATTGCAAAGGCACCCTACCGTATGGCACCGCGGGAGTTGGAGGATTTGCGCACTCAGTTGGATGAGCTTCTACAGCTTGGATTTAATAGGCCGAGTTCGTCGCCTTGGGGTGCGCCGGTTCTGTTCGTGAAGAAGAAGGATGGGACGATGAGGCTGTGCATCGATTATAGAGAGTTGAACAAGGTCACTATCAAAAACAGGTATCCGTTGCCGCGGATTGATGATCTGTTCGACCAGTTGCAGGGTAGCTGCGTGTTCTCGAAGATCGACCTTCGGTCCGGCTACCATCAGTTGAGGATTCGCGACTCAGACGTTCCGCGAACTGCTTTCCGGTCGCGTTACAGACATTTTGAGTTCCTGGTGATGTCCTTTGGGCTGACGAATGCGCCCTCTGCTTTTATGGATTTGATGAACAGGGTATTCCAGGACTTTCTGGACCAGTTTGTGGTGGTTTTTATTGATGATGTGCTGATATATTCTTCGAGTGAGGAGGAGCATGCTCTGCATCTGCGTTTGGTGATGTCTACCTTGAGGGCACACAAGCTGTATGCCAAGCTGAGCAAATGCGAGTTCTGGCTTTCGCAAGTCTCTTTTTTTGGGTCACGTGGTGAGCAAGGGTGGCATCTCTGTGGACCCAGCGAAGGTCGCTGCTGTTTTGGACTGGAAGAGGCCGGCATCGCCTAAGGAGATCCAAAGTTTCCTGGGTTTAGCAGGCTATTACCGGAGGTTTGTGGAGGGTTTCTCAGGTATTTCCGCGCCTCTGACTAGGTTGACGCGGAAGGGGAGCAACTTTTGATTAGAGCGATCAGTGCGAGGAGGCCTTCCAGGAGTTAAAGAGAAGGCTGTGTTCTGCCCCGGTTTTGGCTCTCCCTGTTGAGGGAGTGGAGTTTCTGGTATATGTTGATGCGTCGTGGATAGGCCTTGGGCGCGTCCTCATGCAGGAGGGCAAGGTCATTGCGTATGGGTCGAGGCAGCTAAAGGTGCATGAGCGGAACTACCCGACGCATGATTTGGAGTTTGCTGCGGTGATATATGCCCTGAAGCTATGGAGGCATCTCTTGTATGGGGTGGTGTGCAAGATCTATTCATATCACAAGAGCTTGATTTACGTGTTTTCTCAGCGAGTGCTGAACCTGCGCCAGCGTCGGTGGATGGAGTACGTGGCCGATTATAACGTGGAGATCCTGTATCACCCAGGCAAGGCAAATGTAGTGGCAGATGCCCTGAGCAGGAAGTCAGCTTCTGTTTTCGGACTCTTTGTGCAGTCTCTAGTTGAGGAGTTCCTTTTGATGAGTATCGCGGTGAAGCCCAGGGGTGGACCGTCTTGTATGGAGGTTGAAGAGCCGTCCTGGATTACTTTGGCAAAGTCGCATCAGAAGGATGATCTGGATTTGCAGCACCTCCGAGGTAGAGCGGAGAGGGATGAGTTGCTGAATTTCTCGATCGATGTGGAGGGTACCCCGAGGTACCATGGTAGGCTTTGCATACCCGTTGTAGAGGAGATTCGAGCAAAGATTTGCGAGAAGGCTCACGACTCCAGCCTATCTTATCATCCTGGCTCTACGAAGATGTATCGCGATTTGAAGCAGATCGTGTGGTGGCCGGGCATGAAGGGCGATATTGCGAGGTTCGTAGCGCAGTGTTACACTTGTCAGCGCGTCAAGGCGGATCATAGGAGACCCGGGGGGCAAGTTAGCACCGTTGGATATTCCCTTGTGGAAGTGGGAGAGCATCTCCATGGATTTCATTGCTGGATTGCCGAGATCCCCGCGGGGTCATGATGCAGTGTGGGTCATCGTGGACAGATTGACCAAGTGTGCTCACTTTGTGCCGTACAAGACTGGTTATTCGATGGAGAAGATTGTGTCTCTGTATGTGCAGGAGATCATTAGACTGCATGGAGTGCCCGCGAGCATAGTGTCTGATCGTGATTCCAGATACACTTCCCGCTTTTGGCAGGGGTTGCAGGAAGCGTTAGGCACCGATCTCAGATATTCTACCGCTTATCATCCGCAGACGAATGGGCAGGCGGAAAGGGTAAATTAGATTGTGGAGGATATGATCAGGTTTTACATTTTTGGAGCATGAAGGAGTTTGGGATGAACGTCTTAGGCTTATGGAGTTTGCATACAATAACAGTTATCAGGAGAGCTTGTAGATGGCTCCTTTCGAAGCTCTGTATGGGAGACGATGTCAGACTCCCCTATTTTGTGCTGAAGTGGGCGAGAAACCAGTCTTGGGTCCGAGGCTTTGGAAGAGATGAGCGTTGCTGTAACGCAGATCCGTGAGAAGCTCCGGGTGGCTCAGGAGCGCTACGAGAAGTACGCCAATCGGCGTAGGAGTGATTTGGAATTTGCGGTGGGGGAGATGGTGTTCCTAAAGGTGTCCCCGATGGCAGGTGTTAAAAGATTTGGGAAGAGCCATAAGCTGGACCCCAGGTATGTTGGCCCATTTGAGATCGTCGAACGCATCGGAGTTTCTGCTTACAGGTTGTTGTTACCTGCCTCTTTCCCCGGTGTGCATGACGTTTTCCATGTGAGCCAGTTGCGGAAGTGCGTCCGCAACGATCGACATGTTCTGGATTCCGTGCCAAAGCTGCAGCCCAATCTGTCCTTTGTGGAGCAACCCGTTCGTATCTTGGAGAAGCAAGACCGGGTGCTGCGAAGAAAGTCCATCCCTATGGTGAAGGTACTCTGGGATAACCAGGATGTTCGGGGTGCAACCTGGGAGAGGGAATCAGTGATGAAGTAGTCGTATCCTCATCTTTTCGGCTAATTTTTCCCCGGTAAGTCTTCATCTCTTGTGTTTTTTTTCTTCTTCCTCATTTTTAAATCGTTGCCGCAAAGTTTCGGGGCGAAACTTTTTGTTAGGAGGGGTGACTGTAACGCCCCGGAATTTCGAGCAGATTTTTGGAAACGAAAATAATAACAACTATTTTTGATCGAATGATTAATTCTGTCGTAGCGAGGGCGTTACCATCGTAGGTGCGTCGTCGTAGTCCGTCTCGTGTGTTCGCGGGGTCGCGTTCGATAGAAAATAAATATATATCCTTGTTTACCCTATTATGAAATATTTAATTCTGTGCAACTTATGTGTAAATTCCTATAAAATCCTATATAGATATATATTTTTTCAAAGTTTGACTAAATATGGGTGTATACATATGTATGCAATGATTTGTTTATATATAAAGATGTATGTATATAATTTTTATTCCTGCTTGGATTTTTGTTTGGGTTCCAGTTAGAACCCACGGTGGTGTTTTTTTTGGGCAGCCCCTCTTTTCTCCCAAGGGCTTGCCGTCCAGCTGTTTCCATCTCAGTCGTTCTTTTTCTCGCGAGCTCCAACCGAGAGAAAGAAGAGGGCCTCAGGCTAGGGTTTTCATCGGAGGCTTTTCCCGGTGGCGGAGGTGATCAGGGCTCTCGCCAGTGCGGGGGATCGGAGAGCTCTCATCGAGCTTTCCTCGGAGAAGGAGGTGTTGCGGCCTTGGGGCTTGGTTAAGGCAAGAAAACCTTTCCTCCTCCTCCCCCTCATCTCATTCTGTTTCTTTACCGATCGTGGCCCTGATTTTGGAGCTTGTTGGCAGTTTCTCCTAGTTCCTGATAGCAGTTTTTCCTAGTTATGCTAGCAGATTTTTTCCTAGTCTTGTTAGCAGATTTTTCCTAGTTTTGTTAACAGATTTTGGGGGCTTTTTGCTAGCAGTTTTTCCTAGTTATGCTAGCTGATTTTTCCTAGTTTTGTTAACAGATTATGGAGGCTTTTTGTTAGCAGTTTTTCTTAGTCTTGTTAGCAGATTTTTCCCAGTTTTGTTAACAGATTTTGGGGGCTTTTTGCTAGCAGATCTTCCTAGTCTTGTTAGCAAATTTTTCTTAGCTTATGCTATCAAGATTTCTTTTGATTTATGCTAACCAATTCCTGGCTGGTATTAGCTAACTTATGGGTATTTGTATCAATGCTAGCAGACATCGGAGTTTATGCTAATAAATTCGGGATTCCCTGTTTTGGTGGGGTTGCATGCTCGGTTCATTTTGGCGTTTCTGATTACGTTGCTTGCTAAATTCTGCATACTTTATATATTCATTGGCTAATTCTGCACAACTCTTTAGCAAAAAAAAAATCTGGATGGATATAAAGGTATTTTGGTTGGCTGCTAGTATACTCCTTTGTTTATCATGGCAGCTATTTGTTTTTGTTGTTGTTCCCCTTGGATTATGATGGCAGTTAGTATGTCCCTTGGTTTATGATGATTACTGCTTGGAAATCCCTTGTTCTAGGCTAGCAGCTACTGGGTACTTTTCTCCCTTGGCCTCATGATTGGCAGTTATTGATTTTCCATCCTTAGTCTCATAATTAGCAACTATGTTGGTTATGTTGGAAGTTTTAGTGAATTTCCCATGGTATATGATAATAAACACTTAATTGGCCCTGTTTTTATTATATGCTAGCTGCTATGGTTGGGTGAATCCTTCTATCCCTCTTTTATATGCTAGATGATATATGCTTAGCTTTGTTCCGATCCTAGGCTAATCCTTGATGGTTTATTCTGGTTGATTTTGTTCCGGATCATGTTTTACTTGGCTACTTCTGCATATTTACTTGGCTAAATATTGATGGAGTTGTTTGCACTGGAATGATGGATATAGGGAACAATGGGGTCCCCCATCATAGTTCTGTTAATAGTGGTTGGTAGGGCGATGAGACCACCACCATGGCGCCTTTGTTTTGTTGGGGTGAATGTCCCCTTTATGTGCGTGGTTAGTGACATTGTTTGGGTCCGCCGCCACTGGTTCGTTTTGAACATCCCCTTTATGTGAGTGGATAGTGACATTGTTTTGGGTCCGCCACCACTGGTCCATTTTTTTTGCATTATATGCCAAGTTTAGTCATGCTCTTGCGTATCGGGCTGGTTCTATGCGGGATCTTCTTAACCTTCTATTACTGAAATCTTTATATAAGCGTATATATATAGTTATATATATGTGTATATGTATACATATATATATGTATTTATATACCCCTTTCAGCTTGGATATGTCACTTGTTACTTCTCCTGCTCTTACTTTTAACTATGTTGTTTTCTTGCACCCTTTGGGCTGAGATATTCTTTTCTTATGGATGCCTCAGATTCAGGTTTGTAGCTGCCGCCGGAGTTTGAGCGGGGTCGATCAGTTCCCTGTCGAGGCCTTCCTCTCTTGTAGGTAAGGATTCAGTTTCTTTTGTTGTAGCTTTTCTTTTTGGTTGTTGACTCTTTTCCTGCGGGTTCGTTTCAGTTGTTGACGCCAGTATGGCTTTTGTTTGGTTTACTTGATGATGCTGCTGCTAGCTTCCTTTACTGCTAGTTCTTTTTCTCCTACTTATTACCTTGTACTCGTACACTCTGGGAAAAGCCTATTTTGCTGAATATTAATGCAGTTCTTTTAGCAGATAAAAATTTGTTCTTGTAACTGTTTGTCGCATTTATTATTAAGTATCACCTATTTGCAAAGCATAAAACAGAATATAATGATACTTCTTTATTATATACTAAATTTAGACCGACGATCGCCCTGGAGACGTCTCTGGTCTTCAGCGCCGTTAGGAATAAAATGAACTTATTTTCTTCCGTTGTGTACGCATATTTTTGATAAAGTGCGGCTATGTAAACCGCTGGGCCGAGGGGCACGGCTTCCTAACCTATTGAAAATAATCTTAAAGATAAAATACTTTTATTAATTCACATCTTTTCTCGTAAAAATGTTCGTTTGAGTGCTCGCCTGAACGTCTGTAGTTGTCCCCTACAGGACGTGGCATCATGACGCGTGTTTTCCCCCTTTACTCTGATATTATAAATTATTTCGGGAAAATACGGGTTGTGACAATTGGTATCAGAGGGAGGTTAGCCGGGTTGCTGGAAATGGTCTGGTTGGCCCGGTTAACCGTCCAGTGAGAATCGTTATTCATTGCATACACTCACCGATGGGTCATCGGTAGATCTCGGCTGAAGCACGAACACTACACTCATAAGCATGAAAGAAGTATACGGGGCATATTATGTAGTATGGGATGCATAATATGTGTCTGTATATGGATCCTCATAGGTGACAACATGCGATTGTTATGTAGTATGGGATGCATAACGTAGGTCGCATGCGTGTCCATTAGATTTTCTCTTTTCATTGCATGCGATAATATGTAGTATGTGATGCATAAGATCGCATGTGTACGCCGCTCATAACATGCATTAAGGCCTTTTTCTTAGTTTGCATAACACTGCATGCATATCATAACATTGCATAAGCACACGTGCCAAACTAGAGATCTACACGATGACACATGTACACCCATGATTTCAAAGATAAGACACTAAGTTTATTTGCATACGGGAGAGATGCACGAGAGGTAAAGGATGGTATACCATCCTGAGTATAACGTGATATTATGTATTTACTTTTCCCAGAGAAAAAGCAGTAGCAAAAGCAAGTATATGTATGTCTCTTCTTCCTATAGGTTTGAGTCCAGTCTTAGCAGGCTGTTTATATCAGGTTCTTCCTCGTTCTCGTTTTAGTCCAATCTTTCTGTGGTAAATGAGTCGCTATATTAATGTCTCATCCTTGTTTTGTCGGGTGTATATACTGCTTTGTTAGGCGATTTTAAAGTCTGAGATTGTTGGGCGCACGTTCTTTTTGACTCTGGTGCCACTCTCTCTTTTGCGGCCAAGAAGTTTGTCGATCGACATCGCTGGGCTTTGGAGCGAGCTGATGAGCCGTCTTGTGTCAAGTACCCGTCCGGTGATTCGGTGGTGTTAGACCAGTGTATAGGGCAGTGTCCGATTATTTTGTAGGGGTTCTTGGCCTTTGTAGACTGAAGGTAATCGACTTGGAGGATTTCGACGTGATCTTGGGCATGGTTTGGCTAGCCCGTTGCGACGCCGCGATCCAGTGCAGGGATAAGCATCTGGATTTCCTGATGGATGATGGCCAGCCCAGGAACGTGTTTGGCTTCCCGCGTCAAACTTCCTCAGTTTTATCGGTGGTCTGTGCCCAGGCCTTGGCAGAGTTTGATGGCCGGGTCTGCTTTGTTTCTGTTTTGCTTGCAGCTTTTGCATCGTCGCCTTGTGTTGAGGACATTCCTGTGGTGCGGGAGTACCCGGACGTATTTCCCGACAACTTTCCTGGTCTTCCTCCTGAGCGAGAAGTAGAGTTTGAGATAGATTTGGAGCCCGGTACCCGCCCTATTGCAAAGGCACCCTACCGTATGGCACCGCGGGAGTTGGAGGAGTTGCGCACTCAGTTGGATGAGCTTCTACAGCTTGGATTTAATAGGCCGAGTTCGTCGCCTTGGGGTGCGCCGGTTCTGTTCGTGAAGAAGAAGGATGGGACGATGAGGCTGTGCATCGATTATAGAGAGTTGAACAAGGTCACTATCAAAAACAGGTATCCGTTGCCGCGGATTGATGATCTGTTCGACCAGTTGCAGGGTAGCTGCGTGTTCTCGAAGATCGACCTTCGGTCCGGCTACCATCAGTTGAGGATTCGCGACTGAGACGTTCCGCGAACTGCTTTCCGGTCGCGTTACAGACATTTTGAGTTCCTGGTGATGTCCTTTGGGCTGACGAATGCGCCCTCTGCTTTTATGGATTTGATGAACAGGGTATTCCAGGACTTTCTGGACCAGTTTGTGGTGGTTTTTATTGATGATGTGCTGATATATTCTTCGAGTGAGGAGGAGCATGCTCTGCATCTGCGTTTGGTGATGTCTACCTTGAGGGCACACAAGTTGTATGCCAAGCTGAGCAAATGCGAGTTCTGGCTTTCGCAAGTCTCTTTTTTTGGGTCACGTGGTGAGCAAGGGTGGCATCTCTGTGGACCCAGCGAAGGTCGCTGCTGTTTTGGACTGGAAGAGGCCGGCATCGCCTAAGGAGATCCAAAGTTTCCTGGGTTTAGCAGGCTATTACCGGAGGTTTGTGGAGGGTTTCTCAGGTATTTCCGCGCCTCTGACTAGGTTGACGCGGAAGGGGAGCAGCTTTTGATTAGAGCGATCAGTGCGAGGAGGCCTTCCAGGAGTTAAAGAGAAGGCTGTGTTCCGCCCCGGTTTTGGCTCTCCCTGTTGAGGGAGTGGAGTTTCAGGTATATGTTGATGCGTCGTGGATAGGCCTTGGGCGCATCCTCATGCAGGAGGGCAAGGTCATTGCGTATGGGTCGAGGCAGCTAAAGGTGCATGAGCGGAACTACCCGACGCATGATTTGGAGTTTGCTGCGGTGATATATGCCCTGAAGCTATGGAGGCATCTCTTGTATGGGGTGGTGTGCAAGATCTATTCAGATCACAAGAGCTTGATTTACGTGTTTTCTCAGCGAGTGCTGAACCTGCGCCAGCGTCGGTGGATGGAGTACGTGGCCGATTATAACGTGGAGATCCTGTATCACCCAGGCAAGGCAAATGTAGTGGCGGATGCCCTGAGCAGGAAGTCAGCTTCTGTTTTCGGACTCTTTGTGCAGTCTCTAGTTGAGGAGTTCCTTTTGATGAGTATCGCGGTGAAGCCCAGGGGTGGACCGTCTTGTATGGAGGATGAAGAGCCGTCCTAGATTACTTTGGCAAAGTCGCATCAGAAGGATGATCTGGATTTGCAGCACCTCCGAGGTAGAGCGGAGAGGGATGAGTTGCCGAATTTCTCGATCGATGTGGAGGGTACCCCGAGGTACCATGGTAGGCTTTGCATACCCGTTGTGGAGGAGATTCGAGCAAAGATTTGCGAGAAGGCTCACGACTCCAGCCTATCTTATCATCCTGGCTCTACGAAGATGTATCGCGATTTGAAGCAGATCGTGTGGTGGCCGGGCATGAAGGGCGATATTGCGAGGTTCGTAGCGCAGTGTTACACTTGTCAGCGCGTCAAGGCGGATCATAGGAGACCCGGGGGGCAAGTTAGCACCGTTGGATATTCCCTTGTGGAAGTGGGAGAGCATCTCCATGGATTTCATTGCTGGATTGCCGAGATCCCCGCGGGGTCATGATGCAGTGTGGGTCATCGTGGACAGATTGACCAAGTGTGCTCACTTTGTGCCGTACAAGACTGGTTATTCGATGGAGAAGATTGTGTCTCTGTATGTGCAGGAGGTCATTAGACTGCATGGAGTGCCCGCGAGCATAGTGTCTGATCGTGATTCCAGATACACTTCCCGCTTTTGGCAGGGGTTGCAGGAAGCGTTAGGCACCGATCTCAGATATTCTACCGCTTATCATCCGCAGACGAATGGGCAGACGGAAAGGGTAAATTAGATTGTGGAGGATATGATCAGGTTTTACATTTTTGGAGCATGAAGGAGTTTGGGATGAACGTCTTGGGCTTATGGAGTTTGCATACAATAACAGTTATCAGGAGAGCTTGCAGATGGCTCCTTTCGAAGCTCTGTATGGGAGATGATGTCAGACTCCCCTATTTTGGGCTGAAGTGGGCGAGAAACCAGTCTTGGGTCCGAGGCTTTGGAAGAGATGAGCGTTGCTGTAACGCAGATCCGTGAGAAGCTCCGGGTGGCTCAGGAGCGCTACGAGAAGTACGCCAATCGGCGTAGGAGTGATTTGGAATTTGCGGTGGGGGACATGGTGTTCCTAAAGGTGTCCCCGATGGCAGGTGTTAAAAGATTTGGGAAGAGCCATAAGCTGGACCCCAGGTATGTTGGCCCATTTGAGATCGTCGAACGCATCGGAGTTTCTGCTTACAGGTTGTTGTTACCTGCCTCTTTCCCCGGTGTGCATGACGTTTTCCATGTGAGCCAGTTGCGGAAGTGCGTCCGCAGCGATCGACATGTTCTGGATTCCGTGCCAATGCTGCAGCCCAATCTGTCCTTTGTGGAGCAACCCGTTCGTATCTTGGAGAAGCAAGACCGGGTGCTGCGAAGAAAGTCCATCCCTATGGTGAAGGTACTCTGGGATAACCAGGATGTTCGGGGTGCAACCTGGGAGATGGAATCAGTGATGAAGTAGTCGTATCCTCATCTTTTCGGCTAATTTTTCCCCAGTAAGTCTTCATCTCTTGTGTTTTTTTTCTTCTTCCTCATTTTTAAATCGTTGCCGCAAAGTTTCGGGGTGAAACTTTTTGTTAGGAGGGGTGACTGTAACGCCCCGGAATTTCGAGCAGATTTTTGGAAACGAAAATAATAACAACTATTTTTGATCGAATGATTAATTCCGTCGTAGCGAGGGCGTTACCATCGTAGGTGCGTCGTTGTAGTCCGTCTCGTGTGTTCGCGGGGTCGCGTTCGATAGAAAATAAATATATATCCTTGTTTACCCTATTATGAAATATTTAATTCTGTGCAACTTATGTGTAAATTCCTATAAAATCCTATATAGATATATATTTTTTCAAAGTTTGACTAAATATGGGTGTATACATATGTATGCAATGATTTGTTTATATATAAAGATGTATATATATAATTTTTATTCCTGCTTGGAGTTTTGTTTGGGTTCCAGTTAGAACCCACGGTGGTGTTTTTTTTGGGCAGCCCCTCTTTTCTCCCAAGGGCTTGCCGTCCAGCTGTTTCCATCTCAGTCGTTCTTTTTCTCGCGAGCTCCAACCGAGAGAAAGAAGAGGGCCTCAGGCTAGGGTTTTCATCGGAGGCTTTTCCCGGTGGCAGAGGTGATCAGGGCTCTCGCCAGTGCGGGGGATCGGAGAGCTCTCATCGAGCTTTCCTCGGAGAAGGAGGTGTTGCGGCCTTGGGGCTTGGTTAAGGCAAGAAAACCTTTCCTCCTCCTCCCCCTCATCTCATTCTGTTTCTTTACCGATCGTGGCCCTGATTTTGGAGCTTGTTGGCAGTTTCTCCTAGTTCCTGATAGCAGTTTTTCCTAGTTATGCTAGCAGATTTTTTCCTAGTCTTGTTAGCAAATTTTTCCTAGTTTTGTTAACAGATTTTGGGGGCTTTTTGCTAGCAGTTTTTCCTAGTTATGCTAGCTGATTTTTCCTAGTTTTGTTAACAGATTATGGAGGCTTTTTGCTAGCAGTTTTTCTTAGTCTTGTTAGCAGATTTTTCCCGGTTTTGTTAACAGATTTTGGGGGCTTTTTGCTAGCAGATTTTCCTAGTCTTGTTAGCAGATTTTTCTTAGCTTATGCTATCAAGATTTCTTTTGATTTATGCTAACCAATTCCTGGCTGATATTAGCTAACTTATGGGTATTTGTATCAATGCTAGCAGACATCGGAGTTTATGCTAATAAATTCGGGATTCCTTGTTTTGGTGGGGTTGCATGCTCGGTTCATTTTGGCGTTTCTGATTATGTTGCTTGCTAAATTCTGCATACTTTATATATTCATTGGCTAATTCTGCACAACTCTTTAGCAAAAAAAAAATTTGGATGGATATAAAGATATTTTGGTTGGCTGCTAGTATACTCCTTTGTTTATCATGGCAGCTATTTGTTTTTGTTGTTGTTCCCCTTGGATTATGATGGCAGTTAGTATGTCCCTTGGTTTATGATGATTACTGCTTGGAAATCCCTTGTTATAGGCTAGCAGCTACTGGGTACTTTTCTCCCTTGGCCTCATGATTGGCAGTTATTGATTTTCCATCCTTAGTCTCATAATTAGCAACTATGTTGGTTATGTTGCAAGTTTTAGTGAATTTCCCATGGTATATGATAATAAACACTTAATTGGCCCTGTTTTTATTATATGCTAGCTGCTATGGTTGGGTGAATCCTTTTATCCCTCTTTTATATGCTAGCTGATATATGCTTAGCTTTGTTCCGATCCTAGGCTAATCCTTGATGGTTTATTCTGGTTGATTTTGTTCCGGATCATGTTTTACTTGGCTACTTCTGCATATTTACTTGGCTAAATATTGATGGACTTGTTTGCACTGGAATGATGGATATAGGGAACGATGGGGTCCCCCATCATAGTTCTGTTAATAGTGGTTGGTAGGGCGATGAGACCACCACCACGGCGCCTTTGTTTTGTTGGGGTGAATGTCCCCTTTATGTGCGTGGTTAGTGACATTGTTTGGGTCCGCCACCACTGGTTCGTTTTGAACATCCCCTTTATGTGAGTGGATAGTGACATTGTTTTGGGTCCGCCACCACTGGTCCATTTTTTTGCATTATATGCCAAGTTTAGTCATGCTCTTGCGTATCGGGCTGGTTCTATGCGGGATCTTCTTAACCTTCTATTACTGAAATCTTTATATAAGCGTATATATATAGTTATATATATATGTGTATATGTATACATATATATATATGTATTTATATACCCCTTTCAGCTTGGATATGTCACTTGTTACTTCTCCTGCTCTTACTTTTAACTATGTTGTTTTCTTGCACCCTTTGGGCTGAGACATTCTTTTCTTATGGATGCCTCAGATTCAGGTTTGTAGCTGCCGCCGGAGTTTGAGCGGGGTCGATCAGTTCCCTGTCGAGGCCTTCCTCTCTTGTAGGTAAGGATTCAGTTTCTTTTGTTGTAGCTTTTCTTTTTGGTTGTTGACTCTTTTCCTGCGGGTTCGTTTCAGTTGTTGACGCCCGTATGGCTTTTGTTTGGTTTACTTGATGATGCTGCTGCTAGCTTCCTTTACTGCTAGTTCTTTTTCTCCTACTTATTACCTTGTACTCGTACACTCTGGGAAAAGCCTATTTTGCTGAATATTAATGCAGTTCTTTTAGCAGATAAAAATTTGTTCTTGTAACTGTTTGTCGCATTTATTATTAAGTATCACCTATTTGCAAAGCGTAAAACAGAATATAATGATACTTCTTTATTATATACTAAATTTAGACCGACGATCGCCCTGGAGACGTCTCTGGTCTTCAGCGCCGTTAGGAATAAAATGAACTTATTTTCTTCCGTTGTGTACGCATATTTTTGATAAAGTGCGGCTATGTAAACTGCTGGGCCGAGGGGCACGGCTTCCTAACCTATTGAAAATAATCTTAAAGATAAAATACTTTTATTAATTCACATCTTTTCTCGTAAAAATGTTCGTTTGAGTGCTCGCCTGAACGTCTGTAGTTGTCCCCTACAGGACGTGGCATCATGACGCGTGTTTTCCCTCTTTACTCTGATATTATAAATTATTTCGGGAAAATACGGGTTGTGACAGTTGGTATCAGAGGGAGGTTAGCCGGGTTGCTGGAAATGGTCCGGTTGGCCCGGTTAACCGTCCAGTGAGAATCGTTATTCATTGCATACACTCACCGATGGGTCATCGGTAGATCTCGGCTGAAGCACGAACACTACACTCATAAGCATGAAAGAAGTATACGGGGCATATTATGTAGTATGAGATGCATAAGATGTGTCTGTATATGGATCCTCATAGGTGACAACATGCGATTGTTATGTAGTATGGGATGCATAACGTAGGTCGCATGCGTGTCCATTAGATTTTCTCTTTTCATTGCATGCGATAATATGTAGTATGTGATGCATAAGATCGCATGTGTACGCCGCTCATAACATGCATTAAGGCCTTTTTCTTAGTTTGCATAACACTGCATGCATATCATAACATTGCATAAGCACACGTGCCAAACTAGAGATCTACACGATGACACATGTACACCCATGATTTCAAAGATAAGACACTAAGTTTATTTGCATACGGGAGAGATGCACGAGAGGTAAAGGATGGTATACCATCCTGAGTATAACGTGATATTATGTATTTACTTTTCCCAGAGAAAAAGCAGTAGCAAAAGCAAGTATATGTATGTCTCTTCTTCCTATAGGTTTGAGTCCAGTCTTAGCAGGCTGTTTGTATCAGGTTCTTCCTCGTTCTCGTTGTAGTCCAATCTTTCTGTGGTAAATGAGTCGCTATATTAATGTCTCATCCTTGTTTTGTCGGGTGTATATACTGCTTTGTTAGGCGATTTTAAAGTCTGAGATTGTTGGGCGCACGTTCTTTTTGACTCTGGTGCCACTCTCTCTTTTGCGGCCAAGAAGTTTGTCGATCGACATCGCTGGGCTTTGGAGCGAGCTGATGAGCCGTCTTGTGTCAAGTACCCGTCCGGTGATTCGGTGGTGTCAGACCAGTGTATAGGGCAGTGTCCGATTATTTTGTAGGGGTTCTTGGCCTTTGTAGACTGAAGGTAATCGACTTGGAGGATTTCGACGTGATCTTGGGCATGGTTTGGCTAGCCCGTTGTGACGCCGCGATCCAGTGCAGGGATAAGCATCTGGATTTCCTGATGGATGATGGCCAGCCCAAGAACGTGTTTGGCTTCCCGCGTCAAACTTCCTCAGTTTTGTCGGTGGTCTGTGCCCAGGCCTTGGCGGAGTTTGATGGCCGGGTCTGCTTTGTTTCTGTTTTGCTTGCAGCTTTTGCATCGTCGCCTTGTGTTGAGGACATTCCTGTGGTGCGGGTGTACCCGGACGTATTTCCCGACAACTTTCCTGGTCTTCCTCCTGAGCGAGAAGTAGAGTTTGAGATAGATTTGGAGCCCGGTACCCGCCCTATTGCAAAGGCACCCTACCGTATGGCACCGCGGGAGTTGGAGGAGTTGCGCACTCAGTTGGATGAGCTTCTACAGCTTGGATTTAATAGGCCGAGTTCGTCGCCTTGGGGTGCGCCGGTTCTGTTCGTGAAGAAGAAGGATGGGACGATGAGGCTGTGCATCGATTATAGAGAGTTGAACAAGGTCACTATCAAAAACAGGTATCCGTTGTCGCGGATTGATGATCTGTTCGACCAGTTGCAGGGTAGCTGCGTGTTCTCGAAGATCGACCTTCGGTCCGGCTACCATCAGTTGAGGATTCGCGACTCAGACGTTCCGCGAACTGCTTTCCGGTCGCGTTACAGACATTTTGAGTTCCTGGTGATGTCCTTTGGGCTGACGAATGCGCCCTCTGCTTTTATGGATTTGATGAACAGGGTATTCCAGGACTTTCTGGACCAGTTTGTGGTGGTTTTTATTGATGATGTGCTGATATATTCTTCGAGTGAGGAGGAGCATGCTCTGCATCTGCGTTTGGTGATGTCTACCTTGAGGGCACACAAGCTGTATGCCAAGCTGAGCAAATGCGAGTTCTGGCTTTCGCAAGTCTCTTTTTTTGGGTCACGTGGTGAGCAAGGGTGGCATCTCTGTGGACCCAGCGAAGGTCGCTGCTGTTTTGGACTGGAAGAGGCCGGCATCGCCTAAGGAGATCCAAAGTTTCCTGGGTTTAGCAGGCTATTACCGGAGGTTTGTGGAGGGTTTCTCAGGTATTTCCGCGCCTCTGACTAGGTTGACGCGGAAGGGGAGCAACTTTTGATTAGAGCGATCAGTGCGAGGAGGCCTTCCAGGAGTTAAAGAGAAGGCTGTGTTCTGCCCCGGTTTTGGCTCTCCCTGTTGAGGGAGTGGAGTTTCAGGTATATGTTGATGCGTTGTGGATAGGCCTTGGGCGCGTCCTCATGCAGGAGGGCAAGGTCATTGCGTATGGGTCGAGGCAGCTAAAGGTGCATGAGCGGAACTACCCGACGCATGATTTGGAGTTTGCTGCGGTGATATATGCCCTGAAGCTATGGAGGCATCTCTTGTATGGGGTGGTGTGCAAGATCTATTCAGATCACAAGAGCTTGATTTACGTGTTTTCTCAGCGAGTGCTGAACCTGCGCCAGCGTCGGTGGATGGAGTACGTGGCCGATTATAACGTGGAGATCCTGTATCACCCAGGCAAGGCAAATGTAGTGGCGGATGCCCTGAGCAGGAAGTCAGCTTCTGTTTTCGGACTCTTTGTGCAGTCTCTAGTTGAGGAGTTACTTTTGATGAGTATCGCGGTGAAGCCCAGGGGTGGACCGTCTTGTATGGAGGTTGAAGAGTCGTCCTGGATTACTTTGGCAAAGTCGCATCAGAAGGATGATCTGGATTTGCAGCACCTCCGAGGTAGAGCGGAGAGGGATGAGTTGCCGAATTTCTCGATCGATGTGGAGGGTACCCCGAGGTACCATGGTAGGCTTTGCATACCCGTTGTGGAGGAGATTCGAGCAAAGATTTGCGAGAAGGCTCACGACTCCAGCCTATCTTATCATCCTGGCTCTACGAAGATGTATCGAGATTTGAAGCAGATCGTGTGGTGGCCGGGCATGAAGGGCGATATTGCGAGGTTCGTAGCGCAGTGTTACACTTGTCAGCGCGTCAAGGCGGATCATAGGAGACCCGGGGGCAAGTTAGCACCGTTGGATATTCCCTTGTGGAAGTGGGAGAGCATCTCCATGGATTTCATTGCTGGATTGCCGAGATCCCCGCGGGGTCATGATGCAGTGTGGGTCATCGTGGACAGATTGACCAAGTGTGCTCACTTTGTGCCGTACAAGACTGGTTATTCGATGGAGAAGATTGTGTCTCTGTATGTGCAGGAGGTCATTAGACTGCATGGAGTGCCCGCGAGCATAGTGTCTGATCGTGATTCCAGATACACTTCCCGCTTTTGGCAGGGGTTGCAGGAAGCGTTAGGCACCGATCTCAGATATTCTACCGCTTATCATCCGCAGACGAATGGGCAGGCGGAAAGGGTAAATTAGATTGTGGAGGATATGATCAGGTTTTACATTTTTGGAGCATGAAGGAGTTTGGGATGAACGTCTTGGGCTTATGGAGTTTGCATACAATAACAGTTATCAGGAGAGCTTGCAGATGGCTCCTTTCGAAGCTCTGTATGGGAGACGATGTCAGACTCCCCTATTTTGGGCTGAAGTGGGCGAGAAACCAGTCTTGGGTCCGAGGCTTTGGAAGAGATGAGCGTTGCTGTAACGCAGATCCGTGAGAAGCTCCGGGTGGCTCAGGAGCGCTACGAGAAGTACGCCAATCGGCGTAGGAGTGATTTGGAATTTGCGGTGGGGGACATGGTGTTCCTAAAGGTGTCCCCGATGGCAGGTGTTAAAAGATTTGGGAAGAGCCATAAGCTGGACCCCAGGTATGTTGGCCCATTTGAGATCGTCGAACGCATCGGAGTTTCTGCTTACAGGTTGTTGTTACCTGCCTCTTTTCCCGGTGTGCATGACGTTTTCCATGTGAGCCAGTTGTGGAAGTGCGTCCGCAGCGATCGACATGTTCTGGATTCCGTGCCAATGCTGCAGCCCAATCTGTCCTTTGTGGAGCAACCTGTTCGTATCTTGGAGAAGCAAGACCGGGTGCTGCGAAGAAAGTCCATCCCTATGGTGAAGGTACTCTGGGATAACCAGGATGTTCGGGGTGCAACCTGGGAGATGGAATCAGTGATGAAGTAGTCGTATCCTCATCTTTTCGGCTAATTTTTCCCCGGTAAGTCTTCATCTCTTGTGTTTTTTTTCTTCTTCCTCATTTTTAAATCGTTGCCGCAAAGTTTCGGGGCGAAACTTTTTGTTAGGAGGGGTGACTGTAACGCCCCGGAATTTCGAGCAGATTTTTGGAAACGAAAATAATAACAACTATTTTTGATCGAATGATTAATTCCGTCGTAGCGAGGGCGTTACCATCGTAGGTGCGTCGTCGTAGTCCGTCTCGTGTGTTCGCGGGGTTGCGTTCGATAGAAAATAAATATATATCCTTGTTTACCCTATTATGAAATATTTAATTCTGTGCAACTTATGTGTAAATTCCTATAAAATCCTATATAGATATATATTTTTTCAAAGTTTGACTAAATATGGGTGTATACATATGTATGCAATGATTTGTTTATATATAAAGATGTATATATATAATTTTTATTCCTGCTTGGAGTTTTGTTTGGGTTCCAGTTAGAACCCACGGTGGTGTTTTTTTTGGGCAGCCCCTCTTTTCTCCCAAGGGCTTGCCGTCCAGCTGTTTCCATCTCAGTCGTTCTTTTTCTCGCGAGCTCCAACCGAGAGAAAGAAGAGGGCCTCGGGCTAGGGTTTTCATCGGAGGCTTTTCCCGGTGGCGGAGGTGATCAGGGCTCTCGCCAGTGCGGGGGATCGGAGAGCTCTCATCGAGCTTTCCTCGGAGAAGGAGGTGTTGCGGCCTTGGGGCTTGGTTAAGGCAAGAAAACCTTTCCTCCTCCTCCCCCTCATCTCATTCTGTTTCTTTACCGATCGTGGCCCTGATTTTGGAGCTTGTTGGCAGTTTCTCCTAGTTCCTGATAGCAGTTTTTCCTAGTTATGCTAGCAGATTTTTTCCTAGTCTTGTTAGCAGATTTTTCCTAGTTTTGTTAACAGATTTTGGGGGCTTTTTGCTAGCAGTTTTTCCTAGTTATGCTAGCTGATTTTTCCTAGTTTTGTTAACAGATTATGGAGGCTTTTTGCTAGCAGTTTTTCTTAGTCTTGTTAGCAGATTTTTCCCAGTTTTGTTAACAGATTTTGGGGGCTTTTCGCTAGCAGATTTTCCTAGTCTTGTTAGCAGATTTTTCTTAGCTTATGCTATCAAGATTTCTTTTGATTTATGCTAACCAATTCCTGGCTGGTATTAGCTAACTTATGGGTATTTGTATCAATGCTAGCAGACATCGGAGTTTATGCTAATAAATTCGGGATTCCCTGTTTTGGTGGGGTTGCATGCTCGGTTCATTTTGGCGTTTCTGATTACGTTGCTTGCTAAATTCTGCATACTTTATATATTCATTGGCTAATTCTGCACAACTCTTTAGCAAAAAAAAAATCTGGATGGATATATAGGTATTTTGGTTGGCTGCTAGTATACTCCTTTGTTTATCATGGCAGCTATTTGTTTTTGTTGTTGTTCCCCTTGGATTATGATGGCAGTTAGTATGTCCCTTGGTTTATGATGATTACTGCTTGGAAATCCCTTGTTCTAGGCTAGCAGCTACTCGGTACTTTTCTCCCTTGGCCTCATGATTGGCAGTTATTGATTTTCCATCCTTAGTCTCATAATTAGCAACTATGTTGGTTATGTTGGAAGTTTTAGTGAATTTCCCATGGTATATGATAATAAACACTTAATTGGCCTTGTTTTTATTATATGCTAGCTGCTATGGTTGGGTGAATCCTTCTATCCCTCTTTTATATGCTAGCTGATATATGCTTAGCTTTGTTCCGATCCTAGGCTAATCCTTGATGGTTTATTCTGGTTGATTTTGTTACGGATCATGTTTTACTTGGCTACTTCTGCACATTTACTTGGCTAAATATTGATGGACTTGTTTGCACTGGAATGATGGATATAGGGAACGATGGGGTCCCCCATCATAGTTCTGTTAATAGTGGTTGGTAGGGCGATGAGACCACCACCACGGCGCCTTTGTTTTGTTGGGGTGAATGTCCCCTTTATGTGCGTGGTTAGTGACATTGTTTGGGTCCGCCACCACTGGTTCGTTTTGAACATCCCCTTTATGTGAGTGGATAGTGACATTGCTTTGGGTCTGCCACCACTGGTCCATTTTTTTTGCATTATATGCCAAGTTTAGTCATGCTCTTGCTTATCGGGCTGGTTCTATGCGGGATCTTCTTAACCTTCTATTACTGAAATCTTTATATAAGCGTATATATATAGTTATATATATGTGTATATGTATACATATATATATATATGTATTTATATACCCCTTTCAGTTTTTTTTTGAAAAGTGCATATAGCATGAAATTAAAAATAAAAAAGGAAAACAAAGCTACAGCATGTCATCCAAGTCTGCACGAACAAGCTCGACAAACTCGGTCTGAGTGCTATCAACATCTAGCCATACATAGGTTTCCCGACGGGCAAAACAAGCACAGAAGTCAGCAACTCTGTTGGCAGCACGACCAATATGCTGGAATCGAAGCTGCGGGAAGCCGCTCAGAAAAGAGAAGTCCTCCTCGCCGTCCACCGTCACGCTCCAGTCGCCCCGTCGCAAACCAGCAGCACAGCTGTCCATAAGGGTCAAACAGTCGCCCTCCACAATAGCCCCGCGCACCCCATATAAAGATGGGGGGATAAGATCCTTGAGGGCCAAGACCGCCGCCAGCTCCACTCCCCCAGGATCCCAGTGCAAAAGCGAGGATCCAGCAGCAAAGATGAGAGCACCCCGGTCATCGCGGGCCACCATCCCAAGCCCAGCGAGCCCAGACGAGGAGTGGGAACCATCCACATTAAACTTTATCCATCCAGGGGGCGGGGGGCACCAAAAGAGTGGTGTCGACAGCCGGTGAGGCTGGGTGGTACCCCAGTGCCCCTGGAGAGGTAGAGTTCGCATAATGGAGAGGTTCTCAACAATGGTCGCCTCCATGACAGTAAAGGACGCCACCTCGCCACTGTGGACCTTGGCGTTGCGGCCACGCCAGGCCTGGTACACCGCACAACAAAAAACCCTCACTGTACCGAGCGCGCCGGCAGAGACAGAGGAGAGAAGCTCCAGCGCAGTCGCCCGGCTGGAGTAGGAGGGCAAACTGTATCCCCAACGCAGAAGAGCAGCATGAATAGCCGACAGACAGCAGCAGTCCGAGACCAGGTGGTCCCGGGTCTCCTCAGACGTGCAGCCCCAAGGGCATCCCCGCTCGGTAGTAAGACCCCGACGGGCAAGCCACACCCGGGTGGGGATCGCATCCCACAGGAGCCGCCACCAAAACATCCGCTCCCGCGGATGAAGTTTTAGCTTCCGAAGCCAGCTAAATTCCGGGCAAGCCCCGTCAAACTGGCCCATGTAGGCTAGGTAGGCAATAGAACGGCCGCTGAGGCGGGTGCAGAGCTCCGGCCTGTCCTGGGGAAATGAGCTATGGACCGGGATCTGGAGGACGGCCTCAACAAGATCCGGCCCAAAAAACTGAGACAAAGCGGAAACATCCCAAACGCCGCCTGGAAGCAAGAAGGCTGATACCTGGTGCGACTCCAGCGAGCCGCAGTCAGCGAAAGTTGGCCACCGGGAGAGAGGTCGGTCGAGAATCCAAGCGTGTGCAAGCACATCCACAGAATCCCCATCCGCAATCTACCAGCGAAGCAGGGGCCGAAGGCACGCAGCGCCCTCCTTGCTGAGCCGCCAAACCGGAGAGTCGCGTCGGGTGATCCCCTCCCGCCAAAGGCGGCCAGTGTAACGGGCTGAAACCAACCTGTGGAAAAGGGAGGATCCCGGCTGCATCAGCTCCCAGGCGAACTTTTCCCGCAAGGGGCCCTGCCACCTACTCACCCCATGGAAGCCAAGCCCACCCCCGGCAGAGGGAGAGCAACACTGCTCCCAGCTAACATAGTGCATCCCACGCTGGGAAGGGGCCCTCTGCCATAGGAAAAACTGCCCCAGCCGCTCTATAGCCTCCTGGACCGAGCGAGGCACATGACAATGTGTATAGAGGAACATCGGCGTGGCCAGGAGCGCCGACCTGACGAGGGTGGTCCGGCCCGCCAAGGAGAGGTGGCGGTTCCCCCAGGCCCGAACCTTCACCGCCACCTTCAGAAGCAGGTGTGAGAAGTCGGAGCGTTTCAACTTGCGCATAGCCAACAAAATGCCCAAGTAAGTAAACTCGCGAACCCTCTGGAAGCCCAGGCGGCGAGTCAGCCTGTCGCACATCCCCGTGGGGGTGGACTTGCCAAACATGACCATGGACTTCGATCTGTTGATCCGCTGCCCAGTCCAAGTATAGTACTCCTGCAACACGGCAAGACACTGATCCACACAAGACGTGGTGGCATCCGAGGTGATGAAGATGTCGTCGGCGTAAAGCAAGTGAAAGATTCGCGGGCCTGAAGCCGCAACCATAACGCCCAATGAGTTCCCCCGCTGACTGAAGGCAAGCGAGAGCAGCTCAGAGCACAGAATGAATAGATAAGGGGAGAGGGGGCATCCCTGTCGGAAGCCACAGCTTGCCGTGATCCACCTCGTACGTCGCCCGTTGAGGAGCAACGCAAAGTGTGGCCCCTTCACACACTGCAGAATCCATCTAGCAAACTCCTCCGGAAACCCAAACATGACCAGAACCTGCCGCAGTGTCTCCCACGACATCTTGTCGTAGGCCTGCTCCATGTCGACCTTCATAGCGAGGAACCCAGTCATGGAGGTCGAGATCGCCAGCTTGTGCACCACCTCCTGGGCGATGAAGCACTGGTGGGAAATAGAGCGCCCAGGAACAAAGGCCCCCTGCTCTTCCGAGATGAGCGAGGGTAGGAGCCCCCTCATGCGATCCACAATGATCTTCGCCGCCACCTTATAGATGGTCTGGCACAGACTAATAGGCCGGAACCAATCCGGTCGAGACGCATTGGGGCACTTCGGAATGAGTACCACCAATGTCTCCTTCCACGCACTGGGCATACGACCAAGAGCAAAAAAGTCGCCAATGGCCCTGCAAACAGAAGTACGCACAATGGGCCAGAAGTGGACAAAAAAAGAGGAAGTAAAACTATCTAGGCCCGGAGCACGGTTGTCCCTCATGGCCTTGATGACGCCCCAAATCTCCTCCTCAGAAACCTCCTTCAGCAACAAGGAGGCTGCCCCTCCATCAAGCCGCCGAGAGGAAGGTAGGAGAGGCCACCCAGCAAGAACAGGAGCCGCACACTCCCACTTCCGATCAAAGAAGTCCAAGAATGCCGCCTCGATGCCCTCCGGATCTTCAACAAGGTCGCCGTTTGCAAGCACCACCTAAGAAATCCGATTGCCTCGCCGATGACAGGAGGCGATGGAGTGAAAATAGTGGGTATTTGCATCACCCTCGTTGATCCACTGCACCTTTGCACGTTGTTTCAGCTTGGATATGTCACTTGTTACTTCTCCTGCTCTTACTTTTAACTATGCTGTTTTCTTGCACCATTTGGGCTGAGGCATTCTTTTCTTATGGATGCCTCAGATTCAGGTTTGTAGCTGCCGCCGGAGTTTGAGCGGGGTCGATCAGTTCCCTGTCGAGGCCTTCCTCTCTTTTGGTAAGGATTCAGTTTCTTTTGTTGTAGTTTTTCTTTTTGGTTGTTGACTCTTTTCCTGCAGATTCGTGTCAGTTGTTGACACCCGTATATGGCTTTTGTTTGGTTTACTTGCTGATGCTGCTAGCTTCCTTTACTGCTAGTTCTTTTTCTCCTACTTATTACCTTGTACTCGTACACTCTGGGAAAAGCCTATTTTGCTGAATACTAATGCAGTTCTTTTAGCAGATAAAAATTTGTTCTTTTAACTGTTTGTCGCATTTATTATTAAGTATCACCTATTTGCAAAGCGTAAAACAGAATATAATGATACTTCTTTATTATATACTAAATTTAGACCGGCGATCGCCCTGGAGACGTCTCTGGTCTTCAGCGCCGTTAGGAATAAAATGAACTTATTTTCTTCCGTTGTGTACGCATATTTTTGATAAAGAGCGGCTATGTAAACCGCAGGGCCGAGGGGCACGGCTTCCTAATCTAATGAAAATAATCTTAAAGATAAAATACTTTTATTAATTCACATCTTTTCTAGTAAAAATGTTCGTTTGAGTGCTCGCCTGAACGTCTGTAGTTGTCCCCTACAGGACGTGGCATCATGACGCGTGTTTTTCCCCTTTACTCTGATATTATAAATTATGTCGGGAAAATACGGGTTGTGACAATCTTGAACCACTGAATCCTTTGGAAGAGGGATTCTTAAAACTCTGTACAGGTGAAGGAAATAGTAAGAAGAAAAGAGAGAGGGAGAAGGAGAGAATTCTGTTCTCAGAATTGTTTAGAAGCTTTGTTGATGCTTCTGTCTTTCTTTCACTGGATCTGAAATGATAAACCATTGCTTATGATAATGATGATTTGCAAGGCTTGTTCTGCTTGATCCTTTTCTCTCAACACTTGTTGTAGTTCTTGTTGTTGTATGATGAAGAAGGAGAAGAAGCAGAGTATGTTCATGTGCAAAGAGTGTTGTTCTGTAAAGTCTGTCTTTTAGGATTTGAGAAGGAAGAAGATGAAGCCCCTATTCAACAGACAGAATAATGTGATAACTGTTGTATTTCTTCTCCTATTTTTGCATACTTATTATGTATGATTGTATTTTCAAAAACCTTTCTTCTTTTGGCTTGTCCTGAGAAGGAATTCCTCTCAGCCACCTAATTTCCTTTCTTCTTTTGTTCTCGACCCGTCCATTTATGTCAAATAGCTTCCAAATGTGATTTGTTGTGTCCTGGAAGGCTTCATTTTATTCTTGGAAACAAATGAGCCATTGGAGAACTGTCTCTAGCCTTGTGGTCCTTCTGAAAAGGTCCCAAAAGGACAGTTGGAAAAGCTTTCTTTTTCTGACTGTATTCGACATCATCGACTTCATCAATCTTCATGTCGATGCACCTCTGAGTTCTTATCGACGTAGCTTCGAATTTCTTCTTAGCATTGGCTGAACTCAGATGTCGGCGTTACGTCGATTCCTTATCGACATACACGTCGAGTTGAAGCCTTGGACTTTATCTATTAACTTCTGCGTCGAATTGTAGTCGACGCTGCGTCGACTTGGTAGATGGCTTCGACAAGCTCTTCCTTCTGCGTCGAGTCCCTATCGATGTTCCGTCGACTTGACTTATACTTCGACAGGCTGAATAATCTTCTTCGACTTTAACTCAGAGTTGCGTCGATATCAAGTCGAAGTTGCGTCTATTTGCATTCGACGCAAGTCTTATCTTAACTTATTTTGTGATTGCTTTGACTATATCTTGACACTCTAAGTTGAGTGTGACATCCTAAGACATCTAATGATCATATTACCCTTACTATACAATGTGGGTAATAAATCCTAAGGGGTAAAATCACTTATAGTTAATTTGTTAAGTTAAATCAAAAGGGGTTTTTCCCAACAGAGACTCTTAGAACCACTGAGTCTTTTGATAAGGAGACTCTTAGAACCACTGAATCCTTTGGAAGAGGGATTCTTAAAACTCTTTTACAGTTGATGGATGAAAACAGTAGAGTGAGAAGAAAGAAGAGAAAAGAATTCTCCAGTAAGAATCCTTCAGAAGTTGTTTCCTTGAATGTTGTAGCTTCTGTTCATCTCAGGATTTGAATATGATGAACCCTTGCTTATGATAGTGATGATTGTAAGGGTTATAAGCTTGATCCTGATTCTCTGCACTTTTGTAGACTTATTGCTTTGTGATGTAGAGGAAGAAGTAGCACTGTTATTATGATCTTTTGTTGTGGAGAGGAGTTGTTCTGCCATTCTGTCTTAGGGTTGAAGGAGGAAGAGGAAGAAGCTTTATTTTGACAGACAGAATAATGAATCAGTTTCTAATCTTTTTCTTCTTCTCTCAGCATACTTATTCTCTATCATTTTAGTTTGAATTTCTTTCTTCTTCTGGGCTGTCTTTAGGAGGAATGTCCATTAGACAATTGATGTTTCCTTCTATTTTTGTTCCCGACTCGTCCTTCTTATTTGAATAACTTTCAAGAATATCTTTGTTGTATTTCTGGAATACTCCATCATTCCTGGCAATAAACGAGTCGTTGAAGAACAATCTTCAACTTTGTAGACTTTCTGAAAAGGTATTAGAAAAGACAGTAGACAACCTTATATTTCTGACTGTATTCGACACTGCGTCGACTTCATCTTTCGCCATATCAACGCACCTCTGAGTTCTTATAGAAGTAGCTTCTAATTCCTTCTTAGCTCTGGTTGTACTCACATGTTGATGTTGCGTCGATTACTTATCAACATAACCGTAGAGTTGATGACTTGAATTTGAACTTCGTCTTCTGCGTCGAATTGAAGTCGAAGTTGCGTCGACTTCTAAGATGTCTTTGACAGGCTCTGTCTTCTGCATCGAGATCATTTCGACGTTGTGTCGACTTCACTTATACTTCGACAGACATATTGAGTTACTTCGACTTTCAGTCAGAGTTACGTCGACATCTAGTCGACTTCCATTCGACGCAAGTCTTAACTTAACTGAAGTTGTGCTTCTCTTAGGCATGGTCTTGTGACACTTAAGTGAATGTGATATCCTATGACATCTAATGACCATTTTACCTTTTCTATACAATGTGGGTAAAATAACCTAACTGATGAAATCACTTTAAGATAATTTGTTAGATAAATCACAAGGGTTTTTCCCAACATTTTCTATACCGACTCTTCTGCCAAGAACCGATTGGCTTTAGTTGATCTTTCCCCAGATACGAACTCAAGCCGCTCTAGCCTCTCTATCCCCAGAAAGGCCTCGAGCACCCCTAGATCTAAGCACTAGACCTAGTCGCTTTGTGATGAACTCCCTCTAAGCCGCACATGGACCTAGTCGCCAACCACCATGGTGAATTTACGAAACGATCACAAAGATGAAAGTAATACAAAATATGAAATACAAATTTAAAACTCCCTATGAGGAAATCTGAAGGAAACGACGAAGAATCGATGAAGATCGACGAAGTCGAAGCGTGCGCTCTTCGCGTTGATTTAGCGTTGATCCAAGCCTCCTTCGATTCCTTCTCTTGAGATTGAATGAGAGATCCTTTATGGTCTGTAAATACGGCCTTAGAAAATTCAGAGTGCTAGAATAGAGCTCCTTGAGCTGTGTTAACTTGAATAGAATGAATAACACGTATTTATATGAGAGCAAGCTAACACTGGCGGTAGGGCTAACACAGGGCGTTGACTCTGTATAGAAATGTTTTGATGGCTCGAATCCACATTCCAGGAAGGAGATATTGCATCTTTGGAAACATTTCATTTTAGGCAACCCTAACTCCAGCGTTAAGGCTAACGCTGACGTTAAGTCAGATCATTTCCAAAATACACCTTCAATCACGGCAGCTTCCCTCCATACCATTTTCATGCCTGTGAGATCGAGGGTCAATGCTTATGTTTGCTCTAACGCCTGATGTTAAGCCACGATCTTTCTTTTTAGTACTTGAGCAATTCCAGACCAACACATAACATCCTAGTGTCATATTTGTTCAATCATGCGTACTAAAAACACAATGACAAACTAGATCAAATACAAGTATGATTTGTTATTCTCAAACCAAAGGGATGCTGAAAATCGTGTTCCAACAGAACGTTCCAGGAAACCCAATCAAGTATCTACACCATCATCTGCATAAAATTCAAATATTTATTTGTTTGTAAATCTCCTGAATATTATTGCTTCACCAACATAAATTGCTTCCGCGAGCGCGGCTCAAGATTTAGATTTTTCTCAAAGAACTTGCAAAAGAGCAGTGGAATGCACCCTCCTAGAAACTCTAACTCTTGTAACTGATCCTAACTAGTGGATTTTGTAAGAACTAGACCAGGCTCTGTGGTTTTTCCCTATTCGGGTATTTTCCACGTAAAATGCCTCATTGTCTTGTTGTTGGTTCTCACATTAACTGTTTGTGCGTTTGTCTCACTCTCGAGCTAAGACGGTTTATTTCCTCCGGTCTGTGGGAGTTCTAAGAGACCCACAACAGTTTGGTGCCATCTGTGAGAAAGTGTTCGCAAAGCTCTGAAGATCGTACTCACTCAAAGAAGTACTCCTGACTGACAGCAATGGAGAGAAGAAGTGTTCGCACAGCCAATGGGGTAGTTCCTGAGGAACACGCCTATCTATCCCTCGCTAACTCTCCTATCAACAACATGTCACTTCTCGAGGAAGTCGTAGCCCCGCCAGCAACATCTGTTGAGGAATGTGGTGCATGATGGAATAGCGCCAGGCTAAGGTGCGCGCTCACCCTGCTAAGAGGTCTAAGGGCCTCTCACGCCTTAAATCCGGTCGTCGCTCCAAGAGGTCGATATCCGCTGATCCCAAACCGCGTCCTGCCCAAAGACATCGCTCGCTTCGAAGATCCCGCAAAATATAAGTTGTCCGACGTTGCTAGCTCCATGCGTCCCGCGCTACCCGGTGGGCTCCCCAAGTGCGCACAATCTAACTCCCGTCCGGTCAAAGAAGTTGTCACACAGGCTGACAGAAGGCTCACTCGCGAGGAAGTGAGGAACATGAATGAACATGGGTACGAGCGTGACGGACGCCTAGTCGCGCATGCACGATGCCCAGATCGCCATGACTCTCTGCTCGCTCCGCAAGTCCTGTCGCATCCCGTACCTCATGACTTTAATCTACCCAACTTCGAGACGTTCGATGGAACGTGCGATCTACTGGAGCACGTCAATCGTTTCGCAATAATCATGCGGATCTATAGCACCCCCAATCAACTTCTTTGGCATGTGTTCCAGGCAACTTTGAAGGGACGGGCTCGCACCTGGTTCCATTCTCTGTTTACATACCAATTCATCACCAATCGACACATCGTTCGAGACCACTCTCACCTTTCTGGGATCCACCAGAACGAGGGGGAAATGCTGAAATATTTCTTCCTTAGCTTCACCACAGAAGCACGACAAATTCCTGGGGTTAACTCCGAGCTTCTACATTGTGTTTTTCTTGGGGGGTCCCTGACCTAGTGGTTTATACTCAGTGCTGATGAGGGAGACAGTACCCAGTTACCCCAACCTCGTCCACTGAGTCAAAGCCCAGATCGCGGCTGATGAAGCGATTGAAGCACACCGCTAATAGTTTGAAGGGGCATGAACCCCTCTAGTTCCTAGAAGGAACGACGAGTGCCCTGATAATCCCCGACGAGATCGAGGACCTCGCTAGACCTCGCTATCACCAGAATTACACTCTCATGAATACTACTCAGACTAACGTACTCCTTGCCATACGTGACAACGTCGTTCTCCGCAGGCCCAAACCGCTCATACCGAACAAGGGAGACCAATCGCAGAACTGCAACTTTAATCGTCGGCACGGGCACAATACTAAAGACTGCACCCGATTGAAAGAGGAGATCAAGTGCCTTGGCCGAAAAGGTCTCCTTAGGAGGTTCCAGTAGAACCAAGTCCCGAACCTACCATCGCCGCCTCAGGCCGCGAGAGACCAATCTCCCGCACACTAGGGTGCGCAGGGGGCATGCAAATGATAGGATAAATGGATAACATAGCTGGGTCCCATTTTCTCTCTGCTCAAGTGCATTGCATCACCCAGCTAGAAAAGGGCCCTGAAGACCAGAAGGCACGAAAGAATATAGCAATTAGCTTCGGAGACGAATAACTGGAAGGGTCGTGCCTGTCGCACCAAGACCCCCTCATCATCAGTGCGGGAATCAGCAACCCCTACTTTAACATCAAGAGGATAATTGTGAACAGTGGAAGCTCAATGGACGTCATGTTTATGTCCACCCTCTATGGCATGAAGATCACAAAAGAACATCTCAAGCCTGCAGTAGGGCCATTATATGGCTTCGATAACAGCCCCGTCCCAGTACAAGGAACACTCATTCTTCCGGTCACCTTGGGAGAATTTTCGAAGCAAGTCACGCACAACGTTCAATTCATAGTCGTGGAATCCGACTCTGCGTACAACCACATCTTCAGTCGTCCCCTCCAGACCATGTTTGAGGTTATTCCTTCCATCCCACACCTGGCGATGAAATTCGTTACCCCTGGAGGAGTAGGTGTCGTAAAGGGAAATCAAGAGGCAGCTCGCTCTTGTTATCTACACGAGGCACACCCTGGGCAGGGCACAACTCTCAGAATCAACATGATCGGTCCGCATAATACACCTGCACCACACCAAGATGATTCGATGAAGGTCCTTGCAGAGGCTTGACGCGAAAGGTCCAAGGATGTGAAGCGAAGAATCCATTCCTCCTACCAAAGCACGCAGATCCTGCGCCATTCCTATCAACGATTTCCTTTTTTTCCTGCTACTTTTTTGCTTCAGAACAATAAGCCGCAAACCCGAACTTTCAACGTTATTACAAATGTTTTATGACTTCATTTATAATGCATGTCTCTTAAAACGAATCTTCAAAGGGTAAGACCACAACCTCCAGTGTTAATGCCGAGCTGTGAGATCATAATCGAGTGATGACCTCTAGTGCTTATGTAGAGCAGCGAGCACGCACCCTACGGCCATGGGGGGCTTACCACCACCCCCTCTGCGACTGGGTGGGAATTGGGTTCCTGCACCGTGCACCGACATCCGATGCCCTCCGCGCCGAGTAGCGAGTTTACTCGAGCGACGACCTCAGGTGCCGACACCGAGTAGCGAGCTCAGTCGATAAGGGAGGGGAAAAGTCCCCCCTACGCCAGAACCGAGCACCAACCTTCGGCGCCCCCCATGCCGTGCAGCTAGCTCACACGGGCAATGACCTCTGGTGCCGACATCGAGTAGGAAGCTCAATCGGTAAGGGAGGGGCAAAGGGCCCATATGTCAGAACAGAGCACCGACGTCTAACACCCCCAACGCTGAGCAGCGAGCTCACCCGAGCAATAACCTCTGGTGCCAACACCGAGTGTCGAGCTCAACCGGTAAGGGTGGTTCAAAGGTCCCCTACGCCAGAACCGAGCACCGGCCTATGCCCCCCCCCCCCCCCCCCCCCCCCCGCGCCAAGCAGCAAGCTCACCCGAGCGATGACCTCCAGTGCTGACACTGAGTAGCGAGCTAAACCGATAAGAGAGATGAAAAGGCCCCTCTACGCCAAAATCGAGCACCAACCTACAACGCCCCCGCGCCGAGCAACGACCTTCGGTATAGACACCAAGTAGCGAGCTCAATCGATAAGGGAGTGGCAAAGGTCCCTTCTACACCAGAACCGAGCACCGATCTCAGGTGCCCCCATGTCGAGCAGCGAGCTCACCCGAGCAATGACCTCTGGTGCTACCACCGAGTAGCGAGCTCAACCGGTAAGGGAGGGGAAAAAGTCCCCCCAATGCCAGAACTGAGCACCGACCTCTGGCGCCGCTCGCACCGAGCAGCGAGCTCAAAATTGGGGCGACGACCTCTGGTGTCGACACCGAGCAGCGAGCTCATCAATTGGTTTGGAAGGGGCAAACCGGCAAAGGCCCCCTACACCAGAGCTGAGCGATGGCCTCTAGTGAGAACACCGAGGAGTGATCTCGCAAACAGTCCAGCTCTTGCGCTGCTTGAGCGTCCCGCTCCTAGGCTGCTTGAGCATCCCGCTCTCGCATCGCTTCTATCAAAAGCAAATCGAAGGAGGGTAAGGCCACGACCTCCTGTGCTAGCGTCGAGCAGTGAACTCATAATCAAGTGACGACCTCTGGTACTTACACCGAGCAGCGAGCTCACAACCCCAATTGCCAACCTTCGGTGCTAATGCTAAGCAGCGAGCCCATAATCGAGCGACGACCTCCGGTACTTATGCCGGGCAGCGAGTCTGTGCAAACTCCCCGAAAAGAAAATGAGCGTTTCAGAACGCATCAAAAACGGCGGTAAAGAAAAGGGCCACCATAAAAAGGGCACATTCATAACTTGGAAGCAAGCAATCAAAGTTGCATATGAAAGAAAATCTCAATCATACTACAGTACTACATTGCACTTACGACGACAAACACAGAAAAATGGAACATGAAAAGCAACACAAGGTCGATCAGCTGCAAGGCCATCCCTCGATATTGACGTCAGGGCAACCGTCCTCAGAGGAGTCACCCGTGTCAAGGTCCACAACGCTGCACTCTGGCATCCTCCGAGCCAAGCGGAGGCCCTTGCTAAAACCCCAGCGGAATGCAATCTCGCACTCATCCTCCAGGAGATGCTCCACCCCGGGAGTTGGTGATTAAATTTGGGTTTTGTTGGTTTGCACAACCTTTTTGTGATGAGATTAGAATTAGGCGGATGCTGTCGAGGAATTTTGTAAGTACTCATACTTCGAGAAATTAACCGTTATCCTATCAAAAGATAGAAGTAGCGGTCTTTTCTTCTTTCGAAGTATTGACGATTACGCCCCGACTATGACGCCGAATTCTATTGATTTTTTAAATAGCAAATGAGAGTTTTGCAAGTTTTGGTTTTGTAAAACTTTTGTTTAATTTATATCAAAACTAATCATATGATAAAGGCAAGTATACCTTATCGCGTGTAGTACATGATATTTTGGTTTAGAAAATATCGAGGTCGTATATTTCCACGGATCCTGTTGATTATTTCTACTTATAAGGAACGAACTATTATTTTATCGGAGTAATATTTTGCGTTGGTTTTATAGTTTTAAAAAGCGATAATATGCGTATAACTAGAGTTCTAAACGATGATGAAGATAGCGTCCGATGTCGAATTACATTGAGATGAAAATAGCTTTTTTAGAAGTAAAAGATCTGATTTTTCAAAACATTAAAACGGCTTGGCCGTAGAGGTTCTATAAGTATGAACGCACCTCTCTCGAGAGTACGCCCACCTGAGATTAAGAATATTCGACCGAACTCTCGTTCTTTAATCGAATCTCCTTAATACCGCTTTATGTTGTGAACTCATCTATTAGGTTTTTATTCATAATTCGGGAGACTTACCTCATCCTCTCTCGAGGGTAGAGCGCACTTCTCTTTATCCGTGAGCGATCAATCCATACGCACGAGCATCTCAACTAACTAGAGTATGGAAACGGAAATGAGATCCATACATCGACTATATGGCCTCACTCGACGTTTTTCTCGGGTAAACCTTAAGCTCGTTAATTAATTTTTAGAAAAAGAGTTGTTTTAATTTTAGAATACCATTTATTTGTCTCAATGCTCTTCGACATCGTGCGCTAAAGAAAATAAGCCACTCATCGAAATGGAGACGTCATAAGTAAATAGAAAAGACATGTTAATAATTTAAGCGTATATAAACGGTTAGCAAAGAGAAATTAAAAGACTTATATAAAAGCAGAAATAGTATCCGTCGCAACCATCTTAATCAAGCCCTAAAATATTCTTAGCCTCTCATCCGGGATGTGGGTGGTAATAAGACTTGAAATAAAGCTAAGTTACAAGAAAGGAAAATAATATCTCATACACGCACACACACTCTACTTGTAATAAAAAGACTGAATTAAAAGAAAGCGATAAATAAAGCGTTAAAAAAAAGCTAAATTATTTTATGAAAGCTTTAAAGCTAAATTATGAAAGCGATAAATTTAAGTTATGAAAGCAATAAAATATATTCTCATACACACACGCACACACTTACATAAAATTGAAATGAAGATGATCCAAATGAGAAAAACAACATTTTATTTTCAAAACAAACATTACAACTAGGCTATGAAAGTTCAAATTACAAATGAACTTAAAACTTATATGCATAAAGGAACTCACATACACTCAACACAATTCAAAAAACACTAAAACACTCAAAATCTGGATGGAATTGTTTCAGCCGAGCCCCTCTATTTATAGGGAAAATTTTATTTTTACACGCCCTCGGTCACGGGCGTGATCGAGGGGGGTGACTCTGGGGCGTGTTCCGAAGATAGGCTCGGCTTCCTTCTGGAAGGATTTGCCGTGAAATATGACTGCACACGGGCGTGAACGAGGTGTCACGGGCGTGTCTTTGGGCGGCAGACGTCAAGGGCGTGGCATTGAGGCGTGTTCCGCTGGCTTCTGGAAGGTTTTGATGGGTCACGTCCTTGGTCATGGGCGTGACTTTGCAAAATCGACGGGAGCAGGAGCCGATCGACGGGACGGGATGCCGATCGACGGGACGGGAGGTCGATCGATGGCACAGGAGTTGATCACAGAGTACACGGGCGTGACTTTGTAAGTTGATGGGACAGCAAGCCGATCGACGGGACCAGATGCCGATCGACGGGACGGGATGCCGATCGAGCTGAAAATTGGCATTTTAAGATTACACGCCCTTGGTCACGGGCGTGACCCAGGGCGTGACTTAACAAAAAATTGCCAAAATTCTGGAAAATAATAAAACAAGCAAGTTATTCATTAATTTACATGAAATAATTACAATATTACTTCAAATTATACAAAAAACTATACTATAAATATGTATATTTTACTACATATCAGTAGTCATAATCTCATCTCGAGCCTCTTCCGAGATACGAGTGCACTCCTCCACGAAGGCAACGGACTCCTTGTACTCTATAACCGCGGCCGCTTTAACCTCGTCAATATCCGGCAGCGAAGAGACAAGTCTGGCCACCTCATCCCTCAAGTGCGACACCTCGATCTCCTACCGAGTCATGTCCGCATGAGCTTCCCCGAGCAGGCCGAACGTCTTCTCTTTAGACACCGTGTCCGCCTTGACCTTCTCCTGCAGCTTTTCAATTTTAGCCCTAGCGAAAGCAAGCTCGGACTCTGATTGCACCAGACGAGAAACCGCCCCCTCCCTCCACCTAACCGAGACTAAGGAGTCCTCCGCTCGGCTAAGCTTCTCATGGAGGGTTGGGAACTCGTCTTTCAAGGCCACGTAGTGATCGTTCCACATATGGGAGATGTTGCACATCTCCCCAATATGGATAAAGACAAGCCCAAAGTTAAAATCGCAATAAGCACAATATGATCACAGCGTAGTCGAAGAACATCTTCCATACCTTCGACACGGCGGCATGTAGGGAGGCGGACACACGTTTCTTTCCCTGGGCAACTACAGGTGTCGGCCCCTGCCTATCCTGAGGAGACTGCTCTGCGACATAAAATCCTTGAGATTATGGCAGAAAATATAGTCGCGTTCATCAACAAATAAAATATGTGACGCAATAATTCACGCCGCGTGCGCGCCGAATTATTATTAGAATTCCCGCATAAAAGTATGGGATCGTTAGGAAAAAAAATTGGCCTCATTTTCACAAGTCACGATCCCCGAAAATCAGGGGGTATTTGATGGGGTTCCCCTAAATCTGTCTGAGTCAAACCAGAATTTCAAGGACGCGACCCCGCCCGGATTGTTGGAACAGTTCGCCTCGACCAAGCAGGGCCTCGCCCCGACCATAGCAAGACCAGCAACAGAAACCCGCGCTCGCGCACCCTTCCGGGGCACGCTCCCCCGTGTGCGCGAACTGTGAGCGCTCTCTCGCATGCGCACAGGCCGTGCGTGTGCTCCCTCGTGCGCACACATGCCTTCACGCGACCCCTCGCGAGGGCACGCACACAGCCTGCACGTGTAGGAGCGAGCGTGGTCCGCGCATGCATGTGCTCACACGCGGTCGCACGTTCAGGCGCTCCCGTGCGTGCGTGAGTGAGTGTGCGCGTTGTTGTTGGTCTTGATCTAGCCGGGGAAAAGTCCCGCCCGGTCGAGGCGAATCATTTCAGAGGTTCGGTCGGAGTTGCGAGACATGAATGTCAGTTTGATTAGAATAGATTTAGGAGAACCCCATCAATACTACTACATTTTACTTTGTGTGATTCTTAACGTATGAATGAAAAACTACGATTAAAGTTGTTTTTTAATAAAATTGCTGGGCTTAAAAATTTTGTTTGCTGATAAAAATTTTCAGATTTTGTTTAACAAATGATTGCGGATAGTCAAACTTAAGTTGCGGTTAACAATTGCCTTCCTGTAAGGAAGAAATGGATAGAGGCCAAAAATTCTCATCCTCTTTTATTTAACCGAAAATAATAGTTAATCGCACCACAATCTTAGCTACCCACACCGAAAACATAATAAATGCACGATAAATGAAGTTTAGGTTTTTTGTTAAATATTTTTGTTTGAGGATAGTTAAAATTGGGCTGCGGTTAATAATCTCCAAACAATATCTGTTAGTTTTAATAAGTCAAAGGAGCTCGTGTCCACAAATAAAATGTTATATTTTTCTCAAAAAATTTAAGCTCAATTTGTTCAGAGTTTTTTTTATGGACGTTGTTAATAGCAAACCTTGAACGGATATTAGCAAACCATCAAAACTTAAAAAAACACGCGTTATTTGAAAATACGCTTTATAGGCGCATTTTTAGGAAAAGTGTTCAACATCAAAGTTGTAGAACTCGTTGAGACCTACGACTTTCGTGTTGAACATTTTGTCTAAAAATGTACGGATTAGGCGTATTTTCAAAATGCAAAACACATTTCACAATAGTCTCGCGCATTTTGAAAATACGCTTAACCCATGCATTTTTAGGCAAAATGTTCAACACGAAAGTTGTAGATCTCGACGAGATCTACAACTTTGATGTTGAACACTTTTCCTAAAAATACGCCTATAAGACGTATTTTCAAAAAGCATGTATTTTCTTAAGTTTTGATGGTTTGCTAATATCCGTTAAAGGTTTGCTATTAACAACGTCCTTTTTTATTTACATATATTTTTAAAAACGCTAAACATTATTTTTGTCCGTTTGAATAGCCTCCACTTGGAGCCACGTATTCCTCAAAAAAATATGGTGCTTATACATACCGTATTATTTCTCAACTACTCAAAAATGTATTATTGTTTTCCACTTTCAAATTATTAGCTTCCACTTGGACCTCCACTTTTCACATTGCTCTTGGTTGTGAATAGACTCTCCCATCAATGGAAGCTTGGGTGTGGACGGTCTCCGCTCGTGCGCATCGAATTCAAAAGTAGGGACCCGTGTCACTCACCCATACTAGTAATTTAAAATTTTGAGTAAAAACAAATTACAACATTATTTTAGAGAGAAAAAAGTAAGAAAAAATTATAATAAAAAGATAAAAATTATCCTCTCTCACGTAGTCCTCTGGCCATTTGAGTATGTTTAAGAGGTCTAGAAAAACAATTTCCTCACCCGCTCTCATTTAAAGATCAAACGTCACAAATGCTTTTGATAGTCTCATACGAGGACCATGAACTCTTGTTAAGACCTTTCTTTAATGTAGTTATATATTCTATCGTCATGCTCTAATACGATATTAAATTTTGGGTTGAATGCATAGATTCTAAGATGACATCACATCGTTCTTGTACAACCCGAATTCGGTGAGTAGATCAACTTGTGCTCGGCGAGTAGACCAACAGCATCTGGCGAGTAGATCCAATGACGGTCTTACTCGCCCAGGATAGGATGAAGCGAGTACGCCCCCTCCCCGCCATAGCCCTTATCGACGACATTGTTCTTATCGACGCCATAGCCCTTATCGATGCCATTGTTCTTATCGACGTCATAGCCCTTATCGACGACATTGTTCTTATCAACGTCATAGCCCTTATCGACGTCATTGTTCTTATCGACTTCATAGCCCTTATCGACGACATAGACCTTATCTCGACGACATGATTCCTCTTTTCGACGATATGAGAGTGGTTCGTCCAGACGATTTCAATAGCTCGTCCCGACGACAAAGTTCCTTCTCGCTCGGGGCGAGGCGAGTTGATCTGGCCTCAAGAGAGCTCGCTTCAAGAGAGCTCGCCCCGGCGAGTAGGACTCAGACCTAGTCACGCAAGCTGCACTCGCCCAAGGAGGGAGCGAGGCGAGTTTGGGTCAACCTGACTCCTCAGTCCTCCCTCACTATCCGCAGACCAGCAAGAGCTGCGATTAGTATTTACGAAAAGGCGCGAGGAGCTGTTCGCAGACCATTTTGGTCTGCACATAGTAATTTGGTTAAGGCGGAGGAAGCTACCCGCAGACCTTTTGGACAATTTTGCCCTCATAAGATTTTGCCTATAAATAGGACTCATTATGTCTCAGATTAGCACGGATCCACACCCCAAGAGAGCGAGACACCCCCCCCCCCCCCCCCCCCCCCCATTATGTCTCAGATCAGCAACTACCTACCAATCTGTGAGGGTTAGTTCTCAGCTCGAAATACTCAGACCTAGAGATCTGACGAAGAGAGAAGTAACTCAAGCTACTCCCCAAGTCTCAAACATAGTTGGACCGATATCCGGGTTCCAACATTTTTGGTGCGGTGAGCGTGGACTATAGCAAGAGAAGAAAATCTCATCTGACGATCCCATGGCTGAACATGGCGAGCCCCGCATCGGCCAGGGGAACTTGCCGCCTACGGGCGAGTTCGTGACCAAGAGCGATTTCGCTGAGTTCAGGAGGTCGATGGAGGACACTATCCGGGGGATGCTCGCTCCTCGCGCCGAGGCGGGAGAGCCCTTCCCAGTCGCGGCCGCCTCGCCCGCCGAGGCGGGACCAATTCGGCGCCCCGACAAGGAGGGATTCCCCGAAGACAGAGACCAGTCGCTTCGCGTGCGAGTACTCTTCGCGAGTCCGACCGAAACTCGCCACTCTGAGGTCGAGTACGACCGGATTCGCTCGACTCGACAACTCGCGCTGCCCAGTCACTTATGTGAGTTTTTACAGAGCCCGCAATGAGTTTTTACTCCGGAAAAGATGACCCCGTCCAGCACCTGCAATGGTTTGAGGACATGGTCTCCATTAAGCAAATGACTGATGTCTTCAAGTGCCGACTGTTCGCCATAACCTTCAAAGGGAAGGCTCGGAACTGGTTCCACCAGAAGCCAGCAGGCAGCATTTACTGCTTCGAGGACCTGCGCAGAGGCTTCCTGCTCCGTTTCTCCACTTCGAAGAAAAGGAAGAAGGGCTTAGAAGCTCTTTTCCTTATTAAGCAAGGGTCGCAAGAGATGTTGGGGCGTATGTTGATCGCTTCCAAGAAGAAATCCTCTTAGTCCAGGAGGTTTCAGGGCACACTCTGATGCTGACCTTCAAGCTCGGGCTGCACCCAGGGTTCTTCAAGATGGAAATCATCAGGAACCCCTCGTTGTCATTCGAGGAACTGATTGATCGGGCCGCGAGGCAGATCGAAGGTGAGGCGACAAGCCTGGAGTTCGTGGCCAAGCTGGCCAGACTGGAGGGAGGAGGTGAGAAAGAGGAAGCTGGCGGCAGCCGTCAGGAGGTCAAGAAGAAGGAAGAGCCGAGGGGCGAGAAGGGAGAGGGTTTCGAGAGAATAGAGATCAACGGGATCAGGAGATGAGGTTCCAGGCCCCGCCAAACAGGCCGATGTGGAGATCCGCAGGGGGAGGTTATCCTGGGAGGCAGGGAAGGAGGTTTTCCCCCGAGCGTCGGGACCGTTGTTATTCCCCCGACCGAAGGCAGGGGCAGTGGAGGCAGAACCAGGCGCCGCCCCGGGAGGCAAACGTCATCAGGCGAGGACGAGGGCGTGGTCGGGGAGCGAGACCACGACAGCCTCGAGGTGAGGATGAGCGTCGAGCAATGCCTTATTGCGACTTCCATCAGGTGGGGGTCATGCAACGGCTACATGCCCCAAATTCCTGGAGTTGAAAAGAGGAGCAGGAGGGGCCCAGGAGGGCGACAAGAGCGAGGAGGAGAAGTGCAGAGGAATGGGGGGAGGAGCCCCCGCCCCAAGGATGTGTGAAGATTGAGGAGATCTCGGAGCTCACAGAGGGATAGGCGTCATCCATGGAGGAGCAGGGTTGGAGACAATCCGGAAGGGGAGTCTTCATGTCGTGTACCAGAGGAGCGTGGCCTCGACAACTCAGATTCCACCGCCGATATGGGAGATTACCTTTTCGGAGGAGGATATATTGGGCAATGAGAATCCCTTCCACGACGCGGTGGTGAACAAGGGCACGGTGGAGAACTACACGGCCTCCCGCATCCTGATGGACAACGGGAGCTCCGTCAACGTGGTGTTCAAGAAGGCGTTCGACGTAATGAAGGTGGAGGAGAAGAGGGTCACCGCGACGGAGGGCCGCTCTTTGGCTTCTCGGGGGAAAGGAAGGAGGTAGAAGGAGTGGAGTTGGTTGTGACACTGGGGGGGGAACCACCAAATGCTGCAGATTCATCATTGTCGATGCCCCCAGCAGCTACAACGCAATCTTCGGTAGGCCACTCATCAGTGCCTACAAGTGTGTGCCCTCCTCCTACCACCAGTGCCTGAAGTACAACCAAGGAGGGTTGCAGATCAGGATCCGAAGCGATCCTAAGGGGGCGAGGCAATGATATCTTAACGCCGTCAACACCATCAGCTGGAGGGAGGAAGCCTAAGTGGTGGATCAGGTGATGGAGGAGATGGCAAGGCTGGAGGCGGACAAGGAGGGAGAAAAAAGGAAATTGTATCTGAAGGCAGGAGGCCAGGGAAGGTGAAAATAAGCGGGAAATTAGAGGAAGGAGATAAAGAGAAGATCATGTCCTGCATCCAGGAGAACGCGGATATCTTCGCGTGGAGCACAACGGACATGCCAGACATCGATGTGGATGTCGGCTGTCATCATCTTAACCTGGATAGGGGAGTCCATCCCAAAACAGCAGAAGAAGAGGGCGATCGCCACTACCCTGATCGAGCCCGTCAGAGAGGAGGTCAGGAATTTGTTGGAGGCGTTTGTGTCGGAGATCCAGTATCCAGGTTGGGTCTCCAATGGTAAAAAAGGGAGACGGAAAATGGCGCATGTGTATTGACTTCTCTCTTCTTAATAAAGCTTGCCCCAAGTATTGTTATCCCTTGCCTAGAATCGACGAGCTAGTAGATTCGACTGTCGGATTCCCTGTCATGAGTTTTTTAGAAGCTTTTTCTGGTTACCACCAAATTCGCATGCACCCTCCCGACATAAAAAAGTTGTATCCTTCATTACCAACGACGGGTATTATTGCTATAAAATGATGCCTTTTGGGCTTAAGAACGCAGGAGCTACCAATCAGCGAATGATGGATATGATGTTCAATGAGCAGAAGGGGCGAAACCTGGAAGTATATGTCGATGACCTCATGGTAAAGAGCAAGAGTGTAGAGGAGCACCTCCGTGACCTGGAAGAAACCTTCACCAACTCTGAAAATACAAAATGAGGTCGAACCCGACCAAGTGCGTTTTCGAAGCAGGGAAGGGGAAGTTCATGGGTTACCTCTTGACCCCAGCGGGAGTGGAGCCAAATCCGGACAAGTTCAAGGCGATTATGGAGATGGAAACGCCTAGGAATGTCAAGGAAGTGCAGCGCCTGACAGGTCGACTGACAGGATTAAGCAGGTTCCTCTCTAGGGCTGGGGAAAAGTGCTCACCGTTCTACAAAACACTCCGAGATAATAAGAAATTCGAATGGTCGGTAGAGTGTCAAGGCGCCTTCGAAAGCTTGAAGCTCCAGTTGGCGCAGGCACCCTTATTGCAAGGACCTAGGGAGGGAGAGGACCTCTTCTTGTACGTTGGGGTAGGAACCGAAGCGGTGAGTTCGGTTTTGTCCGCGAGGAGGAAAAAAGGCAGCCACGGTACCCCATCTTGGAGAAGCTGGCGTTTGCCTTGATAGTTTCAACCCGAAGACTCCGACCCTATTTCCAGGCCCATCCGATCAAGGTGGTGAATGATCACCCTTTCTGCAGTATCCTGGAAGGAGCAGAGCACTCGAGAAGATTGATCAAGTGGTCATTGGAGCGCAGCGAGTTCGACGTTACCTGCGTGTCTCGACTGGCCATAAAGGCCCAGGTTGTAGCATACTTCTTGGCCGACTACACCGTGGAAGTAGAGGAAGAGGAAGCACCCTAGTGAGTGGCCTGGGAAATGTTCGTGGATGGAGCGTCGGGAAAAAATTCCCGTTGAGGAGGCATCGTCTTGATCAGCCCCCAAGGCACCAGGATCGAGCAGGCCGTTAATATCCACTTCCTGGTCACCAACAACCAGGCAGAGTATAAGGACGTAATCGCATGGCTCCACCTAGCCCGTGAACTGAGAGTTCACGATATCAGAGTTCACTCAGACTCGATGGTGGTCGCCTCCCAGGTTCGAGGAGAGTTCGAGGCAAGGGAGCCGATACTGCAACGCTACCTTGTGAAGGTCAAAAGCTTGGTGGGCACCTTCAAATCCTTCATACAGCATGTAACGAGGGAGGAGAACGCCCAAGCAGATCGGCTAGCCAAGTATGGCCCCTGGGTCGGGGGTACGGTCACCGGGTTGTTTCGACCTTCTATCGAGGAAGGGGAGATGATGGACATCGATCAGCCCTCCTCATGGATGGATCCCCTGGTTACTTTCTAGGCCACGGGCGAGCTGCCCTCGGAGGTTCAGGACAACAGGCGGTTCAAGTATAAATCAGCTTATTATTTACTAAATGATGGGGTGCTTTACAGGAAGACTCTGTCTGGTCCCCTGGCGAGGTGCCTGTCCGAGGGAGAAGCCTCCCAGGTCCTGGAAGAGATTCACGCAGGTGAATGCGGAAGTCACTCGGGAAGCCAAACCACTACTAAAAAATTGATTTTTAGCTACACAATTTTTTGCCAGGGTTCAATCCATGGCTAAAAACTTTTCTCCACGCGACCTTTAGCCACGAATTTTTCTCGTGGCTAGACCGTGGCAAAAGCCCTTTAGCCACGGTTTTGGACTTTTTGCCAGGGCAATTTGCCCTGGCCAAAAGTCTATTTTCTTGTAGTGAACCTTGGAGAAGAGGGTGCTGAGAGCAGGATACTTCTGGCCTACCATCAGAAAGAACGCAGACGAGTTCACAAGGATGTGTCTGAAGTGCCAACTCTATGCCCCACTCCAGCTGCAACCAGCCCAACGTCTCTGATTGATCACCACCCCCTGGCCATTCGCCATTTGGGGAATGGACCTGGTCGGGTCGTTCCCCCCGGCAAGTGGGCAAAGGAAATATCTCTTTGTAATGATTGATTACTTCTCCAAGTGGATGGAGGTGAAGGCCCTGGCCAAAACAACCTCTCTGATAGTGAAGAGCTTCATTAGGGTAGAGATCATATGTAGGCACGACCTACCTCTCGTCATCGTCACCGACAACGGTCCATTGTTCGCCAGTCTCGAGCTCACAAACTTCTGCAGCCAACTCGGCATCGACCTTCGCTTCGCCCCAGTTCATCATCCAAGGAGTAACGATTAGGTCGAGGCGTCCAACAAAGTCATCGTCAACCTACTCAAGAAAAAAGTGGAGAACCTGAAGGGAAACTGGGTGGAGCAGCTCCCCTCAGTCATTTGGGCTTTGAGGACAACCCCCACAACGACAACCGGCGAAACACCCTTCAAGCTATCTCACGGCTCGGAGGCCCTCATCCCGATGGAATTTGAGGTCAGAAGCCCTAGGGTGGTGACAGCAGAAGATGGAGACGAAGGATGGAGGCTCGAGAACGAAGATGCGCAACGACTTGCATTGGACTTCGTGGAGGAACTTTGCGACTAGGCCACGATCCGCCAGGAGGAGATCAAGCGGAGAATGGCAAAGCACTTCGACAAGCATGTTCGAATCAAGCAATTCGACAAAGGGGACTTGGTTCTCAAAAAGGTGGACGATACAGGGAGGTCCGCAGCAATAGGTAAACTCCACCCTAATTGGGAGGGCCCCTACATAGTCTCCAAGGTGCTAAAAACAGGAGGGTATCGCCTGCTGAATGTTGAGGGAGAACTCCTGGGAAACAATTGGAGTGGAGACGACTTAAAGCGTTTCTACTCCAAAGAGCAATGTAATATCTTGTTCATCTTTTATGCTGAAATAAAGTAATAACACTTTCTGTTGCAAATGTGTAGCGCTTCACTATCTGGCCAACAGATACCGAGCAGCGAGACCATTCTATATCCTTGAGCAGAGCGTTGTCATGCACCAGGCCATTGCACCGGGCTCCTCCCCTGCAGACTGCCTACTAGCCCCCTCGAGTGAGTTATATATCTTCGAGCAGGGTGTTGTCGTAGACCAGGCCATTGCCTTAGGCTCCTACCCTGCAGGCTGGCTACTTGCCCCCTCAAGTGAGTTCTATGTCCTCGAGCAGAGAGTTGTCATAGACCAGACCGTAGCACTGTGCTCCTCCCCTGCAGGCTGGCTACTTGCCTCCTCGAGTGAGTTCTGCCCTTGAGCAGAGAGTTGTCGTAGACCAGGCCGTAGCACTGGGTTCCTCCTCTACAGGCTGGCTACTTGCCCCCTCGAGTGAGTTCTATGTTCTCGAGCAGAGACTTGACGTAGACCAGACTGTAGCACTGGGCTCCTCCCCTACAGGCTGGCTACTTGCCCCCTCAAGTGAGTTCTATGTCCTTGAGCAGAGAGTTGTCGTAGACCAGGCTCCTCCCTTGTAGAATGGCTACTTGCCCCCTCGAGTGAAATCTATGTCCTCGAGCAAAGAGTTGTAGTAGACCAGACCGTAGCACTGGGCTCCTCCCCTGCAGGCTGGCTACTTGCCCCATCGAGTGAGTTCTATGTCCTCGAGCTGAGAGTTGTCGTAGACCAGGTCGTAGCACTGGGCTCCTCCCCTGCAGGCTGGCTACTTGCCCCCTCCAGTGAGATTTATGTCCTCAAGCAGAGAGTTGGCGTAGAACAGACCGTAGCACTGGGCTCCTCACTCGCAAGCTGGCTACTTGCCCCCTCGAATGGATTCTAAGTCCCACGATGTGATAGCCCTATGCTAATTCCAGGACAGAGTGAAGAAGGGTGTGAGGCGTGAACTACTGCTACCCTTCGGCATACGACTAACGAAACTACTCGCCCGCTGCTTCGCGAAAAATTCTAGCGCGAGTGTGCAATCACCCAGCACAGCGAGGCCTCCGCTAACCATCTCACACTCTTGGCGAGTAAGTGGGACTCAGACGCTAAACCTACATGAAGAACGCTCTATGTGAATCACAATTAGGGCGAGTACGCCATATGGGCGAGCACGACAGAGAAAATAAAAACGAATTCATCTCAACGATAGACAACAAAATCAAAGAGTAAACAAAGGCGAAGGCGCCTATTCAATAAAATGAAAGTAGCGAGTACGCCGGAAATGTTCATAAATAAAGAAATTTGAATGGTCGGTAGAGTGTTAAGGCGCCTTCGAGAGCTTGAAGCTCAAGCTGGCGCAGACACCCTTATTGCAAGGACCTAAGGAGGGAGAGGATCTCTTCTTGTACGTCGGGGTAGGAGCCGAAGCGGTGAGTTCGGTTTTGGTCCGCGAGGAGGGAAAAGGCAGGTCCCTATTTACTATGTGAGTCGGGTCCTGCGGAAGGCCGAGCTACGGTACCCCATCTTGGAGAAGCTGGCGTTTACCTTGATATTTTCAGCCCGAAGACTCCGACCTTATTTCCAGGCCCATCCGATCAAGGTGATGACTGATCACCCTCTCCGCAGTATCCTAGAAGGAGTATAGCACTCGGGAAGATTGGCCAAGTGGTCATTGGAGCTCAACGAGTTCGACGTTACCTACGTGCCTCGATTGGCCATGAAGGCTCAGGCTGTAGCAGACTTCCTGGTCGACTACACCATGGAAGTAGAGGAAGAAGAAGCACCCCAGCGAGTGGCCTGGGAAATGTTCGTGGATGGAGCGTCGTGAAAAAATTCTGGTGGAGGAGGCATCGTCTTGATCAGCCCGCAAGGCACCAGGATCGAGCAGGTTGTTAATATCCACTTCCCGGTCACTAACAACCAGGCGGAGTATGAGGTCGTAATCGCAGGGCTCCACCTAGCCAGGGAACTAGGAGTTCACGACATCATAGTTCACACCGACTCGATGGTGGTCGCCTCCCAGGTACGAGGAGAGTTTGAGGCAAGGGAGTCGGTACTGCAATGCTACCTGGTGAAGGTCAAAGGCTTGATGGGCACCTTCAAATCCTTCTCCATACAGCATGTCCCGAGGGAGGAGAACGCCCAAGCGGATCGGCTAGCCAAGTATGGCCCTTGGGTCGGGGGTACGGTCACCGGGTTGTTTCGACCTTCTATCGAGGAAGAGGAGATGATGGACATCGATCAGCCCTCCTCATAGACAGATCCCCTAGTTACTTTCTTGGCCACGGGCGAGCTGCCCTTGAAGGTTCAGGACAAGAAGCGGTTCAGGTATAAATCAGCTTACTATTTACTAAATGACGAGGTGCTTTACAGGAAGACTCTGTCTGGTCCCCTGGCGAGGTGTCTGTCCGAGGGAGAAACCTCTCAGGTCCTGGAAGAGATTCACGCAGGTGAATGTAGAAGTCACTCGGGAAGCCAAGCCTTGGAGAGGAGGGTGCTGAGAGCAAGACACTTCTGGCCTGCCATCAGAAAGGACGCAGACGAGTTTGCAAGGTGTCCGAAGTGCCAACTCTATGCCCCGCTCCAGCTGCAACCAGCCCAGCTTCTCTGATCGATCACCACCCCGTGGCCCTTCGCCATTTGGGGAATGGACCTGGTAGGGTCGTTCCCCGCCCCCCCCCCCCCCCCCCCCCCCCCCCCCCCCGGCAAGTGGGCAAAGGAAATATCTCATGATAATAATTGATTACTTCTCCAAGTGGATGGAGGTGAAGGCCTTGGCCAATACAACCTCCCTGATAGTGAAGAATATCATTTGGGGTGAGATCATATGTAGGCACGGCCTACCTCTCGCCATCGTCACTGACAATGGTCCGCAGTTCGCTAGTCTCGAGCTCACATACTTCTGCAGCCAACTCGGCATTGACATTCGCTTCGCCTCAGTTCATCATCCAAGGAGTAACGATCAGGTCGAGGCGGCCAACAAAGTCATCGTCAACCTACTCAAGAAAAAAGTGGAGAACTTGAAGGGAAACTGGGTGGAGCAACTCCCCTCAGTCATTTGGGCTTTGAGGACTACCCCCACCACGGCAACCGGCGAAACACCCTTCAAGCTATCTCACGGCTCAGATGCCCTCATCCCGAAGGAATTTGAGGTCAGAAGCCCTAGGGTGGTGGCAGCAGAAGATGGAGACGAAGGATGGAGACTCGAGAATGAAGATGCACAACGACTTGCATTGGACTTCGTGGAGGAACTTCGCGACCAGGACACGATCCGCCAGGAGGAGATCAAGCGGAGAATGGCAAAGCACTTCGACAAGCATGTTCGAATCAAGCAATTCGACAAAGGGTACTTGGTTCTCAAAAAGGTGGAAGTTGTAGGGAGGCCCGCAACAGTAGGTAAACTCCACCCTAATTGGGAGGGCCCCTACATAGTGTCTGAGGTGCTAAAAACAGGCGGGTATCGCCTGCTGAATGTTGAGGAAGAACTCCTGGGAAACACTTGGAGTGGAGACGACTTAAAGCGTTTCTACTCCTAAGAGAAATGTAATATCTTGGTCATCTTTTATGCTGAAATAAAGTAATAACACTTTCTGTTGCAAATGTGCGGCGCTTCACTATCTGGACAATAGGTACCGAGCAGCGAGACCCTTTTATATCCTCGAGCAGAGTGTTGTCATAGACTAGGCCATTGCACTTGGCTCCTCCCCTGCAGGCAGGCTACTTGCCCCCTCGAGAGAGTTCTATATCCTCGAGCAGAGTGTTGTCGTAGACCAAGTCATTGCACTGGGTTCCTCCCCTGCAGGCTGGCTACTTGCCCCCTCGAGTGAGTTATATGTCCTCGAGCAGAGAGTTGTCGTATATCAGGCCATAACACTGGGCTCCTCCCCTGCAAGCTGGCTACTTGCCCCCTCGAGTGAGTTCTATGTCCTTGAGAAGAGAGTTATCGTAGACCAGGCCGTAGCACTGGGCTCCTCCTCTGCAGGCTGGATACTTGCACACTCGAGTGAGTTCTATGTCCTCAAGCAGAGAGTTGTCGTAGACCAAACCGTATCACTGGGCTCCTCCCCTGCAGGCTGGCTACTTGCCCCCTCGAGTGAGTTTTATGTCCTTGAGCAGAGAGTTGTCGTAGACCAGGTCATGACACTGGGCTCCTCCCCTGCAGGCTGGCTACTTGCCCCCTCGAGTGAGTTCTATGTCCTCGAGCAGAGAGTTGTCGTAGACCAAACCGTAGCACTGGGCTCCTCCCCTGCAGGCCGGCTACTTGCCCCCTCGAGTGAGTTCTATATCCTAGAGCAGAGAGTTGTCGTAGACCAGGTCGTAGCACTGGGCTCCTCCCCAGCAGGCTGGCTACTTGCCCCCTCAAGTGAGTTTTATGTCCTCGAGCAGAGAGTTGTCGTAGACGAGACCATAGCACTGGGCTCCTCCCTCGCAGGCTGGCTACTTGCCCCCTCGAATGGATTCTAAGTCCCATGATGTGCTAGCCCTATGCTAATTCCAGGATAGAGTGGAGAAGGGTGCGAGGCGAGACCTACCGATACCCTTCGGCATACGACTACTAAACTACTCGCCCGCCGCTTCGCGAAAAAATTCTAGCGCAAGTGCGCGATCACCCAACGCAGCGAAGCCTCCATTAACCATCTCGCACTTTTGGCGAGTAAGAGGGACTCGGACGCTAAACCTACAGGAAGAACGCTCATATATGAATCGCAGTTAAGGGCGACTACGCCATATGGGCGAGCACGACAGAGAAAAGAAAAACGAAATCATCTAAACGATAGACAACACAATCAAAGAGTAAACAAAGGCGAAAGCGCCTATTCAATAAAATGAAGGTAGTGAGTACGCCGGAAATGTTCATAAATAAATAAATTTGAATGGTCGGTAGAGTGTTAAGGCGTCGAGAGCTTGAAGCTCCAGCTGGCGCAGGAACCCTTATTGCAAGGACCTAGGGAGGGAGAGGACCTCTTCTTGTATGTCGGGGTAGGAGCCGAAACGATGAGTTCGATTTTGGTCTGCGAGGAGGGAAAAAGGCAGCTCTCTATTTACTATGTGAGTCGGGTCCTGCGGAAGGTCGAGCTACGGTACCCCATCTTGGAGAAGCTGGCGTTTGCTTTGATAGTTTCAGCCCGAAGACTCTGACCCTATTTCCAGGCCCATCCGATCAAGGTGGTGACTGATCACCCTCTCAACAGTATCCTGGAAGGAGCAGAGCACTCGGGAAGATTGGCCAAGTGGTCATTGGAGCTCAGCGAGTTCGACGTTACCTACGTTCCTCAACTGGCCATGAAGGCCCAGGCGGTAGCAGACTTCTTGGCCGACTACACTGTGGAAGTAGAGGAAGAGGAAGCACCCCAGCGAGTGGCCTGGGAAATGTTCGTGGATGGAGCGTCGGGAAAAAATCCTGCGGAGGACACATCGTCCTGATCATCCCCCAAGGCACCAGGATCGAGCAAGCCGTTAATATCCACTCCCCGGTCACCAACAACCAGGCGGAGTATGAGGTCGTAATCGCAGGGCTCCACCTAGCCCGGGAACTGGGAGTTCACGACATCAGAGTTCACTCCGACTCGATGGTGGTCGCCTCCCTGGTTCGAGAAGAGTTCGAGGCAAGGGAGTCGGTACTGCAACGCTACCTGGTGAAGGTCAAAGGCTAGGTGGGCACCTTCAAATCCTTCTCCATACAGCATGTCCCGAGGGAGGTGAACGCCGAAGCGGATCGGCTAGCCAAGTATGGCCCCTGGGTTGGGGGTACGGTCACAGGGTTGTTTCGACCTTCTATCGAGGAAGGGGAGATGATGGACATCGATCAGCCCTCCTTATGGATGGATCCCATGGTTACTTCTTGGCCACGGGCGAGCTACCCTCGGAGGTTCAGGACAACAGGCGGTTCAGGTATAAATCGGCTTATTATTTACTAAATGACGGGGTGCTTTACAGGAAGACTCTATCTGGTCCCCTGGCGAGGTGCATGTCCGAGGGAGAAGCCTCTCAAGTCCTGGAAGAGATTCACGCGGGTGAATGCTGAAGTCACTCGGGAAGCCGAACCTTGGAGAAGAGGGTGCTGAGAGAAGGATACTTCTGGCCTACCATCAGAAAGGACGCAGACGTGTTCGCAAGGAGGTGTCTGAAGTGCCAACTCTATGCCCCGCTCCAGCTGCAACCAGCCCAGCGTCTCTGATCGATCACCACCTCCTGGCCCTTCGCCATTTGGGAAATGGACCTGGTAGGGCCGTTCCCCCGGGCAAGTAGGCAAAGGAAATATCTCCTAGTAATGATTGATTACTTCTCCAAGTGGATAGAGGTGAAGGCTATGGCCAAGACAATCTCCCTGATAGTGAAGAATTTCATTTGGCCAGAGATCATATGTAGGCACGACCTACCTCTCGCCATCGTCACCGACAACGGTCCGCAGTTCGCTAGTCTCAAGCTCACAAACTTCTGCAGCCAACTCGGCATCGACCTTCGCTTTGCCTCAGTTCATCATCCAAGGAGTAACGATCAGGTCGAGGCTGCCAACAAAGTCATCGTCAACCTACTCAAGAAAAAAAGTGGAGAACCTGAAAGGAAATTGGGTCGAGCAGCTCCCCTCAGTCATTTGGGCTTTGAGGACTACCCCCACCACGACAACTGGCGAAACACCCTTCAAGCTATCTTACGGCTCGGAGGCCCTCATCCCGGTGGAGTTTGAGGTCAGAAGCCCTAGGGTGGTGACAGCAGAAGATGGAGACGAAGGATGGAGGCTCGAGAACGAAGATGCGCATCGACTTGCATTGGACTTCGTAGAGGAACTTCGTGACCAGGCCACGATCAGCCAAGAGGAGATCAAGCGAAGAATGACAAAGCACTTCGACAAGCATGTTCGAATCAAGCAATTCGACAAAGGGGACTTGGTTCTCAAAAAGGCGGACGCTGCAGGGAGGTCCGCGACAGTAGGTAAACTCCACCCTAATTGGGAGGGCCCCTACATAGTCTCCGAGGTGCTAAAAACGGGCGGGTATCGCCTGCTAAATATTGAGGGAGAACTCCTGGAAAACACTTAGAGTGGAGACGACTTAAAGCGTTTCTACTCCTAAGAGCAATGTAATATCTTGTTCATCTTTTATGCTGAAATAAAGTAATAACCCTTTCTGTTGCAAATGTGTAGCGCTTCACTATCTGGACAACAGGTACCGAGCAGCGAGACCCTTATATATCCTCGAGCAGAGTGTTGTCGTAGACCAGGTCATTGCACTGGGCTCCTCCCCTGCAGGCTGGCTACTTGCCCCCTCGAGTGAGTTTTATATCCTCGAGCAGAGTGTTGTCGTAGACCAGGCCATTGCACTGGGTTCCTCCCCTGCAGGTTGGCTACCTGCCCCCTCGAGTGAGTTCTATGTCCTCGAGCATAGAGTTGTCGTAGACCAGGTCGTAGCACTGGTCTCCTCCCCTGCAGGCTGGCTACTTGCCCCCTCGAGTGAGTTTTATGTCCTTGAGCAGAGAGTTGTCGTAGACCAGGTCGTAGCACTGGGCTCCTCCCCTGCAGGCTGCTACTTGCCCCCTCCAGTGAGTTCTATGTCCTCGAGCAGAGAGTTGTCATAGACCAGACCGTAGCACTAGGCTCCTCCCCTGCACGTTGGCTACTTGCCCCCTCGAGTGAGTTCTATGTTCTTGAGCAGAGAGTTGTCGTAGACCAGGCCGTAGCACTGGGCTCCTCCCCTGCAGGCTGGCTACTTGACCCCTCGAGTGAGTTCTATATCCTCGAGCAGAGAGTTGTCGTAGACCAGACCGTAGCACTGGGCTCCTCCCCTGCAGGCTAGCTACTTGCCCCCTCGAGTGAGTTCTATGTCCTCGAGCAGAGAGTTGTCGTAGACCAGGTTGTAGCACTTGGCTCCTCCCCTACAGGTCGGCAACTTGCCCCCCTCGAGTGAGTTCTATGTTCTCGAGCAGAGAGATGTCGTAGACCAGACCGTAGCACTGGGCTCCTCCCTCGCAGGCTGGCTACTTGCCCCCTCGAATGGATTCTAAGTCCCATGATGTGATAGCTCTATGCTAATTCCAGGATAGAGTGAAGAAGGGTGCGAGGCGAGAACTACCGATACCCTTCGGCATACGACTAACGAAACTACTCGCCCGCCGCTTCACGAAAAATTCTAGCGCGAGTGTGCGATCACCCAGCGCAGCGAGGCCTCCGCTAACCATCTCGCACTCTTGGCGAGTAAGAGGGACTCAGACGCTAAACCTACAGGAAGAACGCTCCTATGTGAATCGCAGCTAAGGGCGAGTACGCCATATGGGCAAGCACGACGGAGAAAAGAAAAATGAATTCAACTCAACGACAGACATCACAATCACAGAGTAAACAAAGGCGAAGGCGCCTATTCAATAAAATGAAGGTAGCGAGTACGCCAGAAATGTTCATAAATAAAGAAACATTTATCATTACAACGCTTCACAAAACGGACGACCTAGTCAACCTGTTGGTCCTCTTCTTCTAATTCGTCAGAGGAGTCATCGCTTGAGGTTCACGCTGGGGCGTTGCTCACCGACTCGCGATACAGCTCCGGGAGGAGGACCCCGAGGTCAATTTGGGCTCCCTCCGCGGTGAGGAGGAACCGCCGTCGAAGCCACTCCCGCGTGAACGCCGCAATTATGATGGCCAGCTGCCTGCGCGTCTCAGCAATTTGGGTTGGGGTGAAGTGGAGAAGCGGGGGAACTGTCGATTACTCCCCTTTGGTAGGGTGGCGGCACTCTGCTACCTCAGACTCCGCCTCAATGAGGCGAGTCCCCAGAGAGCTAACATCGTGTTGTGCCGCGGCCAACTGCTCCTCCAGCTCAGACACCCGCGTCACCAGCGCGACCGTGGTTCACTGAAATAAAAAGGTTAGCCGACAGAGATGGCAGGCGAGTAGGATGGAGGCGAGTGAGAACTCATACCTCAGGAGGGGGAGCATCCTTAGCCTTGAGCGCGGCCAGCTCCTCTTCCACTCGAGCCAACCTCTCCCCCTGCTCCTCGTAGGCCCGACCCAAGTCGCGGAACCGCCTATTCGCCTGAAGTCCTTGCCGCGCAGTCTGGTGAACCAGCCCGGCAGTACGGAGGACGGAGCGGCTGCTGAGATTGGTCAGCTCGCGGATGGGAGCCTCCGCAAGGACCTCAGCATCCTCGTGCCCGTATAACCCAAAGAGCAGGTTGTACGCGCGGTCACTGGCCTCCTCAAAATCCTCCCATGAGGGGAGGAGCGAGCTCACAGAGACCCTGTTCACCGCTGGGTCCCATATTACCAGGGGGTTGCCTTTGGAGTCCTCGCTCCTCATCCCCAACCCAAAATTCGTATGGGTCGAGGGGTCTGGAGGCGGGCTCGCCGGAGGGTGAGAGGTGGAGCTCCCCGTCTTTTGCTTCTTACGCCTCAGCTCGCTTGTCGAGGCGGCTTTAGGGTTGACTCGGCCCTTGCCCTTATCAGCTACCGGAGGCGTCCCGCTGTCCACCGCGACCACAGACCCTGCCAGGACTCCCTCGTGGTGGAGCTCGCTCGACCGCTGTCGCGAGGCATCGCAAGGGGGGCGCGTAGGAACGATGCGCTCACCTGTAAGAGAATAGAGGATAGTTAGTGGCAACTCCTACCAAGAATAGAAAATAATAACAGCGCGGCGAGTATTATCCAAAACCTACCCGCTCCCGGATTCATAAAGGCGAGTTGGTCCACGCCTCGCCACAGGAAGACGACTCCCATGACCTTCTCCTTCATGAAAAGGTAAAGGTCCAACGCATCACCTTTCAGGCGAGGCGGTCTGAACTCCGCTTCTGTCTTCTGTACTGGAGCGAAGGGGATGTTCCCGAAGTCATCCCACACCAAGACGAACTTATCGGTCCAATGGTGGACCTTGTTAAGCGTCTCGGCAACCCTGATGCACACGCTGGTGAAGAACAGGGTGTCGTCGCTGGTCGCCTTCAGGGTCAGGACTTTGTGGAAGGCGGAGAGATTGAACTCGATCTTCTCCTCGCGCGGGTGGCAGACGTAGGAGACCAGGACGCTGATCACATTAGGGTTGACCTGTGCGGGGATCATCCCGAAGTAGCGAAGGACCTGACGGACCTCCGGCCACAGGGGCAATCTTAGCCCCGCCTGGAAGTGGACCAGGGGGGAGGGGAGCTCTCCGCTATAGAGCATATTGAGAAACTCGTCGGGTCCTAACCGCCTCGCAGTATAGTCGAGCGGCAGGTACCGCTTCTCGACATCGCTCAGCTCCTCGTCGAGGGTCTGCGAGCTGGGAAAGTTGTGCGCTCGGAAATTGCGGGCACAGAAGACGCGCTCGTCCTCGGAGGGCTCTTTCACCATGGTTGGCAACGAGTAGGTGGTGGGGGTTCTACAGGAAGGATTCGAGAAGGGGAGCGGGTTTGAAAAAGATGTGAAAGCGTACCCTCCCACTCCGGGAGGCCCTCTATTTATAGACCCCGCCCCCTAACCTAGTCGCACGCGAGTAGATCGACCGGTGACGCGAGTACATTTAAGCGAGTATCCAGCTTAATGACGTGCAAGTAAAGATAAAACACTAGATCACTAGAAGAAGCGCATAGCGCGAGTACAAAAAATATATAATAAAATTTCTCTAAGCGCATAGTGTGAGTACAAAAGACATAATTATAAAAGTATCGCCTGCACATTACAAAGACCCGAGGGGTCGCGAGTGCGATTACATATCAAACGTCAAAAATTCAAAAGACGAGGACGACCTAAGGGACTCAACCGCGGCACACCAGACCGCGGCCCAGGCGGCGCGTGCACTAAGGGTGGCGTGCTCTCCAAGTAATATCGCGAGCCGCTCGCAGATCTTCGCGAGCCCTCTCCAGATTCTCCTCACTTTGTCTGATATGGTCCTCGCTTCGCTTGATATGTTCTTCTAAAAGGGAGGCCTCGCCCACGGTGGCCGCCACTTGCGCGAACCGGTGGAGGTCGTCCTCGGTGGCTTTCTGGCGAGTTTACATCTCATACAATCTCGCCTCTAGATCGGTTACCCGATGAAACAGGCCGTCCTCGCCCTGCAGCTGCTGTTGGAACTCCTCCGCTTCAGCGAGGCGGTCTACAAGCTCAACCTGCCGCTCATTCACCTCGGCGGGCGGCATGGCCATCAGAAAAGAGTCGTAGGCTTGGAGGACAGCCATGAGACGGGCCCACGACCCCTCGTTGAAACTAGGCGGGTCCGCGCGTAGCTCCCTCAAGGGCGTGGACACTGCGGGAAGCGGCGACCCCGGCAGCGAGTTCGTAGATGGCGGACGGCTGGAAGAGGTGGACCCGTGACTATCTGAAAGATGAAACCAGACAGTGGAGGTAAGTGGCAGAAGAGAAAAAAAGGTAATGAGGTAAGCGGGGCGAGTACCTGCAGGAGCGTTGTCTTCCCCCTGAGGCCAAGGCGGATCCACCCAAAATCCTTCGGTAGAGGCGGGCAGGAGGAGGACCACGCCTGTCCCTCCGGGCAGGGGACCCATCAAGGACTTCCCTCCGGAAGTGGGGCGAGCAGACTAACCGACCCCGGACCGATGTTGAGACGTCTGCGAGAGGGGGGCTAGAGCCGAACCAGCTCGCCCTGGGATCGAAGAAGACGCGGCGGTGGCTAGGCCCTTCGACGGCGCCCCAGTGAGTTGTTCAAGCTACACCTGGCGACTAGAAGGCACTGCAGAGAACAAAGATTTAAGATTGACTCAATTTAGTTAGGTGAGGAGGCAAATATCCTTACCTGGTACCACGGCGGGGCAAACAGGAGGGAGCGGCGGAGCGCCCATGTCATCTGGAGGCAGTCCCGCATCCCCGACCCCACCGGTCGTGGTCTCGATCTCGCCCTCGCCTTGTCGGAGAGGCAAGTCAGCGTTGGGCTCTTCGTGGATGGGCGAGGAGGCTAACCTCTTGGGTGAAGGCCCGCATCTTGCGGTAGACTCAGAGTCAGTAGAAGATTTCTCGCATGAGTCAGGATCGACCCTCTTCCTCTTGTGCTTCATCTTCCTCGTGGAGCTATAAAGGCAAGGGGTTAGGAACTCGCCGATGATATCGAGAACGGCGGCCGCCTCGGGCTCGTCGTCAGCAAGCCCCCAGTTGGCGGTCGCGGAAGAACCTCCTCCAGAAGCCATCTCAGCATGAAGGATCGAAGACATACCCCCACTCTATTTATAGAGGAAGGCCCAGTCAGCGCGCAGTCTCGCCGAATAAGGGGTTAGACTCTTCTTTCCGACCTCTGACGAGTTCGCAAAGAGCGGGGATTGTGTACAGCCCGTATTTGGCGAGTAGATCAACCTGTGCTCGGCAAGTAGACCAACAACATCTGGCGAGTAGATCCAATGGCGGACTTACTCGCCCAGGGTAGGGTGAAGCGAGTACGCCCCCTCCCCGCCATAGCCCTTATCGACGACATTATTCTTATCGACGTCATAGCCCTTATCGACGACATTGTTCTTATCGACGACATTGTTCTTATCGACAACATTGTTCTTATCGACGCCATAATCCTTATCGACGACATTGTTCTTATCGACGCCATAGCCCTTATTGACGGCATAGACCTTATCTCGACGACATGATTCCTCTTCTCGACGATATGAGTGTGGTTCGTCCAGACGATGCCAATAGCCCGTCCCGACGACAAAGTTCCTTCTCGCTCGGGGCGAGGCGAGTTGATCTGGCCTCAGGCAAGCTCGCTTCAAGAGAGCTCGCCCCTGACGAGTAGTCTCCCCAGCCGCACTCACCCAAGGAGGGTGCAAGGTGAGTTCAGGTCAACACGACTCCTCAATCCTCCCTCACTATCCGCAGACCAGCATGAGTTGCGTTTAATATTTATGAAAAAGCGCGAGGAACTGTTCGCAGACCATTTTGGTCTGCATATAGTAATTTGGTTAAGGCGGAGGAAACTACCCGCAGACCTTTTGGACAATTTTGCCCTCAGAAGATTTTGCCTATAAATATGACTCATTATGTCTCAGATCAGCACGAATCCACCCCCCCCCCCCCCCCCCCCCCCCCCCCCAAGAGAGCCTGAGCTTTCTTCCTTGTGTCACTGTGTTGTCTGAGACAGGCTCAGCCTTTAATTTTTGGGAGGAGAAATCAAGTAAGATTTCTGGGTTAGTGGCGAGACTTCCTCGCTGCAGCTAGTGAGTCCACTCTTAGGCAACTACCTATCAATCTGTGAGGGTCAATTCTCAGCTTGAAATACTCAGATCAAGGGATCTGACGAAGAGAGAAGTAACTTAAGCTACTCCCGAAGTCTCGAACATAATTGGACCGGTATCTGGGTTCCAACAGTTCTGTTTAAATTGTTAACGTGGGTAATCTGCCCTAATACCATATCAGAACATATGTATTGTATCTGGGTATCAGGATCCTCTCCATTTGGACTCAAATGGATAGTATCCATTTCACAATCCATATTTAATCTTGGCTGATCCGACGAGTTCACTAATCCAATCCTTTTTTTTCCTTTAATCAAAAAAATGTGTACATTTATATAAAGTGAGAATCAATCTTGGCCATGAAATGGACCTCCATTTGGGGTCCCAAATGGAGAGGATCCTGATCCTGTATCTGGCGGCAGCACGTTAAATTTTATTTGTTATTGTTGTTAAGGTGAGAGTGGGCCGTCGAGCCAACTCTGCTTTGATATCATATAAGAAGAGATGCATCAAACCCAAAACCAATTGATTTTGAGTTGGATGATTAGGGTCTCATATGGTATCAAGTTTTGGGTTGGGCGCACAGAATCGAACATGGCATCAGAGCAGACTACATCAAACAACCAACTTCCAGGTCACTCAATTAAAAAGAATATCATAATTCAACCCAAATCAAGCCTACAACCAAATGGCTTTGAGTCGAATGCGCAGATTCTAACAATTATAGTCATAAAAATAGCGTCTCGATGAACGCGGGAGCGAAATTACGATGCCGACAGCGAATACAGAATTTACTAGCGAAATATGACAGCCACGAAGAATAATAGCCTTAAAAACCTCAAGCACCAGACAGCAACAGAGAGACACAGGAAAAGGGCAGGAAGAAGAGGATGATACATAATAAGTCAAGGAATGCAACCATCAGATGCAACAACAACAAAAGTATTGAACTGGATCATAGAAACTGAAATATTAATAATATTAAATAAAATAAAATAAAAAATCACTTGAAAGTAGAAAAGCGGGGCAGCTTATCTCTCAAGTAGTACAGCCTCGCTCTTCTAACCTTCCTGTGGTTCACCACTTTGATCTCCTTTATGTTGGGCGAGTAGCTGGCAGAAACACATTATGCAACTCAAAATCAGCTTTTTTTCATCTTCAAAACTTCAATTAATATAAATAAAGAACTTGCAGTCTGAATATGACACACACAAAAGCTTGTGTGGGGCGCATTTGATAGTTATGGGAAATATATGCGCTCTATGATCGTTGTAGATGACAAAAGAAGAACAAAAAATGCAGAAAGCTGAGAACACAGAATTTTACGATTTCCTTATAGCTAAGAACAAAAATTGTCGGGCGAGTTATCCGTCGTTTGATTCTAATTCATTTCTTGTGATTTCGACTGAGAGTGAGTCCGAGCGACCCAGTGATCCTATAATTACCCTATCCCATGTGTTGATTTAGATATTGTCTTGACAATCGGCTCACCCTTGAGTACTTGTGCATCTGAGCTTCACGACGAGATAGTATCGAGTCGAGTTATGAGTGAGATTCATGAGCAAAGTATTGACTTTGTGGTAGTTGTTCATTCTGGTCTCTTATGACTTTATCATTGTCGACGATTCTCATCTGAGAAGTCATCCTGCTATTGTTGACCCCCGAGATGAGTCCTTCCTCGAGACCCCGAGAAACCTATTTGATGATCCTCCGTCCCCTAGAAGCATTTTCCCTTGTATGGATGACTTGGGTACTCATTCGGGTGATCGTAGCATTCGCGTTGAATTCTATTATGTACCTCTGAGAGAGTCACCTCACAAAATTTTTCTTTTAGGATATATTCAACCCACCCTGACGTTACATTCATCTATCACTATCTTCAATATTCCTTCGGGAGATCGGATCCGTGACGAATTTTTTCATCAATCACTTGGTGAGTTTCCCGATGATTTTCATTCATTAAGAGACATTTGGCACGCCATGATATTACAACTCAGTGCAAAAATCCTAGGTAGTCATTTAGGTGTTCGTACACTCGACAAATATTTCTACACCTCGCCTTAATAACCTCCTGATAAATCACTCAACCTTAGAAACCTTCATCGCTATATGAAGTACGCGTTTTGTTAGTGTCGGGTCCATCATTGTTCATTTGCATTAGTTGCATATTTTGTATGGCATACTCCGGCGTAAAATTATATTAAATAATGAGAACTTTAAAAATTGCACAGATAATCCCATGAGAGAGCAAATGTTCAATAAAGGTGATTAGATGATGATTTGCGAATTATTTGAGAAGTTCTCATTGCTTTAAATTTGAGTGCTAAGCGAATAGGTTCATACTCTGTCACGGAAGAATCGGAGTCAAATGAACCCTATAGTATGTATCACTTCACAAACAATGAATGTTCCAAGCTCATTCATTAAAAAAAAAAATTTTAAATATCCATCTACTCGTATTCATAGGACTAAAAGAACAAACAACACAATTTAACGAGAGAACAAACTGCTCTACTTGGGTTTTCTGTAGCTGCAAGAAAAGTAATGGTAGAAAAGTAAGGGTGAAAAAGTAACGGTAGAAAAGTAAGGGTGAAAAAGTAACGGTAGAAAAGTAAGGGTGAAAAAGTAACGGTAGAAAAGTAAGGGTGAAAAAGTAACGGTAGAAAAGGAACGGTGAAAAAGTAATGGTAGAAAAGGAACGGTGAAAAAGTAATGGTAGAAAAGGAACGGTGAAAAAGTAATGGTAGAAAAGGAACGGTGAAAAAGTAATGGTAGAAAAGGAACGGTGAAAAAGTAATGGTAGAAAAGGAACGGTGAAAAAGTAATGGTAGAAAAGGAACGGCGAAAAAGTAATGGTAGAAAAGGAACGGCGAAAAAGTAATGGTAGAAAAGCAACGGTGAAAAAGCAATGGTGGGATTGAAGCTATCAGGAAAAGCAATGGGAGGAGAAGAAAAATATCGAGCGAAAAGCTCATTTTAGCATTTCTAGATGTAGGCGGGTTCAATGTTTTCCAAAGACCTGAGAACACCTTTTTTGACAAGCACTTTTTCCACCGGGAGAAAACCAAATGAATCAAAAATAGCGGTGATAGTGAGAATAGAACTTTTTCCACAGTCACCACCATCCCAAATAGAGCCTAAGAAATTTGATTAAAAAAATAAAAAGGTTTAATATGTAAATAATACATAGACGGTGGGCTAATATGAATAATACATACATAAATACCGCAGAAACAGTAGTCTTATAGTCTTCTATTATAAATAATGCACGTTAAGATTGTGAAGCATAAAAAGATATGTTTAATTGAAAATCATGCTGCAACACAACATCCAACAACAAATTTGATAAACTCAATCGTGCACAGAAACTCATAACCATAAATTGGATAACAAAAATAAATAAATAGAAGGCCGTCAAATATGAGAATCGTACCCCACACACTTAACTTAGCTCAGAAATATTCAATTTCTGAATTTACGACAAGGTTGTGAACAGAAATCTTCAATCAGAAAGAAATAAACATTTAATAAACTTTACATGGGCTCTCAGATTAGGGAAACATATAAGTCCTCGGTTTCTACAATTATTCGCAAGTTGCCGTGTTCCGTGCACGTCTCGCACACTTCACAAGTAGACATGTCTGTTTGGCATCCCGTCCCAAATGCATGCAGTGATCAGTGCTTGTACCTGGATCAAGCTAGTTAAGGCAAGTGTAGGTTCATGCATGCCTGGGTATGCACGTTGCTTGCGTACAACGCTCGACTTGTGCATGCCCACGCTGACACGTTGCACATACTCGTTCATGGAGATCAATTACACGGCAATTCAGATATTTGCGAGATTGACAATTTGGATCGTTGGTTGGATGATCGGAGACCGCGATCTCAATCTGCTCGATTTTTCATATTTTTACGTATTTTTCTTTTATTTTTTTAGTTTTATTTTGAGAGTTAAGTTAAATTATCTGTCGGATGATCGTGGTCATCAGATTTAATCCTCCCTTTATATGTTGCTAGTAGCCAACTATTTGAACTATCGAGAAATTAGATATCGTAAAGCAGGAGCCACTCGGGCTTGCCCTCGATGCGATGTCGAGAGCCACCTATGGTGCGAAGCCGCATTTTTCCGCTTCCGGGGATGCCGACTCCCCCCATCCACTGCTTTCCACCACCTCTTCAGCTACCGACGAATTCTTGTCCAACCGCTTTTCCGCGGACGAATCCTTCTCCAGTCCCTAGACGTCGGAGTTCCCTTTCCCAGTCACCACCAGCCTCCTCCCACCACCCATGGCCATTAATCCCCTCCCCTAGCCCCTTTCCAGTCCTCCCACAACCTCCCTGCACCTTCTACAGCCGCCTCCAGCCTTCCCACAGCGCTCCACCACTGCAACATCCCCTCCCCTCTACAGCCGCCGTTAGCCTTACAGCCCTCCATCACCGCAGCATCCCCTCCATGCACCCTCTGCAGTCACTGTCGGACTTCCCTCAGCCTTGCTCTGCCACCCTGCCCCCTCCCCGCACCATCTACAGCAACCCCACCTACAACCGAGCCCTCTGCCCCCATTCCACTACCTCCAAATCCTGTCGCCCACCTACGATAGCTCCAAACAGTCATGTCATAGCCTCCACGTGCTTCTCTGACATCCACCACACCTTTCCACGGCCACCAGAAATTCTTCCATTGATCGGAAAGCAAAGAAAACATCCCTCGGCAAGCTCTTCCTGTGAAAAGAAGGTTCAAACAGCAGAAAGCGAACTTTACCTCCAGCAGCACCAGATCACCTCCAGGATAGCATAAGTTGCAGTTTTCAGCTTGCGCCCTTTCCTCTTCCAGATCCAGAACAAACTTAGACTTTCCTCCATCATCAAACTGCCATCTTCAACGCATTGCACTGGAGGTGACTTAATGCGCCGGAACCAGGTTCTAGGATTGCTAAAGAATGAAGACAACGAAGATGCCGCATTTGAAATGAAGGCACAGCGCATGTATTGTTACGAGAACATCCAACGGCGCATAATTGATCACAGATATTTGACGGTTTGGGCTTCAGCTTAATTGTACCAACAACGTTATCATCCGCCACGCGTATTCCACTCAAACAAAGGCCAGCTGATCGTGCCACGAGTTTCCCCAACGGCTAGTTAAGGAAACAATTAATATTGTAACAGCATTACCATTATAATTAGTAGTTAACAGTATAAATACGTTTACATTGTAATGAGATGTTAAGAAGGTTTTGAATAAAATAGTATTTCTCCCCCATCTCCGTTTGTCTCTCCACTCTCCGGCCACCCTCTTAGTTAGGAATCTTGTAGCTTCGACGCTACACTGACAGTCCATCGTCATTGGCAGTTGTATCAACTTGATATCAAGAATGCATTTCATAATGGTGAACTAACGGACATTGTATATATGCAGCAACCTCCTGAATATGAAACCACAAGGGAGTCTCTTATTTGTCGGCTCAGAAAATCTGCACATGGCCGAAAGCAATCTCCTCGAGCATGATTTGACAAATTTTATCAAGTTGTTCAGGATTTTGGATTCCACCGAAGCACCACGGGCTTCTCCTTACACATCGTCGCCAAGAGGTTACTGTGATCCTTCTTGTGTATGTTGATAATAACATCATCACGAGCGATGATCTGAATCGTATCTCTATGATCAAGAGCACTTGGTCTCTGATTTTCATACCAAAGATTTGGACGCCTGAGATACTTTTTAGGTATGGAGGTAGCTCGACGACATGATGGGCTTGTTTTGTCTCAACGAAAGCATTGCATAGATCTTCTACAGGATGTTGAATACTTAAGTTGTAGTCAACTTACACACTTATGGATGCAAACCACAAGCTTTGTGCTCACGAGTCTGACTCTGATACTCTTTTACTTAATCTGGAGTATCATCGCCGCATAGTAGGCAAGCTTATCTATCTGACTGTAATTCGATCAGATATCGCATTGGTTGATGGAGTGGTTAGCTGATACATGCAAGCTTCACGAGCGTCCCACCTTCACGCAGTCGAGCGAATTCTTCGGTATCTAAAGAACGCTTTGGGTCAAGGGTTTACATATAATCCCTCATCCTCTCTCTTGTTGATTGTCTGTTCTAATGCAGATTATGCATGCTTTATCGATGATCGTCGATCTACAACTACTATTGCACGTATTTTGGAGGGCACTTGATCACTTGGAGAAGCAAAAAGAAAACGGTTGCGGCACGCTCATCTGCTGAGGTTGAGTATCATTCGATGGCCTATGAAGTTTTTGAACTCACTTGGCTGGAGTCATCTTACTGATCATATTGTTTCTTTTACCACTCCTACAACTCTTTACTGCAATAATCAAGTTGCTCTCCATATCATCGAAAATCCAATTTTCCATTAATGAACCAAGCATATTGAAGTAGATTGTCACTTTATTAGAGAAAAAGTTCAAATGCGCAAAATTGATATTTGACATGTTCCTGTTGCTGATCAAATCTCTGACGTCTTCACAAAGGCTTTGTGTCGCCCACTCTATCGACAGTTCGTTTCCAAGCTTGGCGCCTACGACATGCATGCTTGAGCTTGCAGGGGAGTGTGAAAGAAGAGTATATGAAGCCCAATGCAATGCCCACTTATATGGCCCAATAGGGGCATCTTGTATAGCTTAGTCTCACATTGTAGTTTGGAGTTGAGCTTTCACTCCTCGCAATTATAAATATGTGTACATGTATTTGTATTATATATATAAAGTAATAATATCTTTACGTCGTTATGTTATTTTCACAATTGCATGATCAAACCACCTAAGCATATTATCCAATGCTTTATCTTCAATTGATACAACTCTCATTGTTCCTTTAAGGCTCCGTTTGGCACGATGGTGGCGGTCGTGAATGTGGTGGTTATGAACCGTCGTTCGTGAACGCCCGACCTCACCTAAGGAACTTCATCCACTTTTATGTTCAAAACTAGTTTTCTTTTCTTGGTGGCGATCATAATCATTATATTGCCAAACATACATTCTATGACGGTGGCGTTTTTGTCCCAACTCACCATAGCAAAAACATCGCGCCAAACAGAGCCTAAATAAACTTTTTTTAATTTATTCTCTAAATTTTTCAACACATGTAGCTTGGCTATCTGCAACTTATTCTCAACATTTAGATCCATACAACATAGTTAACATAGCTGTCATTTTATAGAACAGTATAAACTTTTTGAGCAAGTGATGATAGCCCTCATATATCTTTTCGAACAAGAGAGAAGCTTCGGAAGGAGGTTAAAGAAAGATAAGTTTAGGGTTAGTAAAAGTTTTCCTATATTTATTGTCTTTATTACAGTCTAATAATATAATACAAATAAGACAAGAATATTTTAATAATATAATAAGCAAAATATTTCTTGGGGTAGTCATCATAATTAGTCATATGGTCAACTTGTTAGGTATCTCGGAAGGGTTACTCGGCATGGTAGCTGTCATAGTTACTCATTCGACCAGCCTGTCAATGTAACTTGGCAGATTTACTCAGTTGGCATCTCGTCAGGATAATCTAGGAGCTACTCCGCAATAGTACTCGATAAGCATCTCATTGGATAAATTTGGGAGTTCTATCCGACAAGGGTTATTCAACAAATCAAACTTGATATTTAAGGTGAAGGAGTTGCACTACATGATGTTTCAAGGCGAGGGAGAAGTCGATGTCCACTTTCGAGTATTTGGCAGTGGGCAGGTTAATGAAGTATAGGCCGGCCGTGAAAAGTTTGACAAGGTGGCTAACCGCAGTTGGTTTTAGGATGGGATTGGGATTTGCATGGGTGCAATGGCGGGTGTCGCGAAGAAAACTATGAATGGCGTTCAAATTGTTGGGATGTCGCCGAGGAGGTAGCAATTTGAGGGGGTGTAACTGTGGAGCTAGGGAGGGAACTGGGGAAGGTGAGGTCATTAGGGTTGACGAAGGAAATAAGATGGATGTGGAAAAGGTCAAGCATTAGCGAGTGGGTGAGTTGGTTGTGGTTGGTGAGTCTTGGGAACATAAAAAGGGATTGCAGAGGTTGGGATGAAATTGAGGTGGACTCCGGAAGGCAAGTAGCCAGAAGGAGAAGGACATTTTGACGGTGGGGACGACAATGTCAAGCAGGGTTGAGCGTGGAACTGGTATGTTGGGTAATTGTAGGATTGATTGGAGGATACTAGGTGTAGAAGGGTTTAGGGCATGGTGATGTGATGGTTAAAGGAGGTGGAAGGAAGGTTATGAAGTCAACACATTTATTGTTAGGGGTGTGCAAAATAACTGAAGAACCAAGAACCAAACCGAGAGGTTCGGATCTGTTCTCATGTGTCTCGGTTCGGATCTGTTCTCATGTGTCTCGGTTCGGTTCCGGATTCAAAATATTAGAACCGAGTAGTTCGGTTCGATTCTCGGTTCCTAGGTTCGGGTACCCAAAAACTAACCCGGAACCAGACTAATGAATTAGGCATTTACCCTTTTAGAGACATCTGATTAACTACCGATTCAATCATACAGTCATAGCCTATAGACGGTTGGACTACTCGATGGATATGAAATCTCTGAAACAAATTACAGACGTTTGATCCAAAGATTATGGCCATAACTTGTGACTAAATTTCCAGTCTAAACTATTTATTAATAAGTCTAGAATCTTTGAAATAAGTCACGGCTCTTTTCTCTCCCACGATTCTCTACATTTTGCATTTCTCCTCGGTTGAAGGGCTAATGTCGCCTTTACTGATTTCAATTTGTTTTATCTCTTGTCTTTAATATTTTTATCTTGATTTATTGTTTCCTTTGAGTTCTAGAACTTTTTTAGAGATGTTTATATTTATAATTTTAAGATACTAGTGAGAGAAGCTTATATTTTGATAGTATCTCTCGTCATTGATCTATTGTTCGTCATCAACTATCAATTGTCATTATATAATTCCAGTTATTTCAGTCATTTATTTTTTATTATGAAGCAAGGGTAGAACCAAACCAGATCCAAACAAAGCTTTTCGGTTCGGATCCGGTTCTACATCTTGGGTGCATGGATCGGTTCCGATTCCCAATAGTCGGAACTGAGCCTACATGGATCGGTTCTTGGTTTTGAGTGGAACCGATCAGAACCGACCCAAGTTGCGCCCATATTTATTGTAGAGATTTTTTGGAGTAGCTTTTGATAGAAAGCAACGTTTGGTTTACATTGGGATTGTAACGGAGTGTACTTTGGTGGTTGTGGGAGCGGGTGGTGGTGGAACAATGCTAACAACCATAGCAATGTTTTGAGGATCCTAGTTAAAATGTGGTTGTATATTTTCATTTTGGTGACGACGGAGAGCGGAGAGGGTAAGGATACCTTTAGAGATGTTGACTCGTGAACCATCTGCCATGGAAGGGAGATGTGTGGCAGGTTGGACCGATGATGAGATCAATTTTTGAGCAAGTCATAGAACTCTTTTTGAGTAAGAAAAAGCTCCAGAAGGAGATTGAAGAAAGTAAGTGTAGCCCTATAAATTTTCTTCATATACTGGTTGTCTTGATTACAACCTAAGGAGTTCCTTACATACACTTTATTAGCGCAGTAAAATAATATAATACCAAATACATATCATGGCCCCTTCTCATCTAGCACAAGCGGTCTCGTATTGGCACAAGACCGCTACATTTAGCCTCAATTGGGCATAATTTAAATTAAATCGATTCAATAAGGACATAACTACATACTTTCATTCAAATGAATGAATGATTAGTAAAATTCTTAATAATTTGGTCGCTATTTACCTTAAAATACTTAACAATATAAATAACAAAGATGACAAGTGCAAACCTATGTTAATCCTATATTTATTCCTGGAAAATATATATAGATATATACTTTTCCTAAGGAAATGAAGAACAACTTACATAGGGAAGACAATTTCAACGCCAATGCCTGCAATAATTCTCCTAATGCGAATAGTTGTGTGGATTCCAGCATTTTGCCTAGACATGATTATGCCCTTGTAAACGGAAAGCCTCTTCCTGTTCTCTGGCACTTCCTGCAATTTTCTTACTCTCAGGAACCCATACAACAACTAAAGAGACAAAATTTGACCCAAAAAATTCAAAAATCCCTAGGATTTTACCAATTTAATCTCCACAATATCTCCGGTCCTGAGTTCTGGCACCGGCCTCTGCTTCTCCGCCGCCTCAACAGCCCTCTGGTTCAAAATCTACTCTCCAAAAACGCAGACATCCAGCAATATTAACATGACCTCGTGAAGAAAATACTCCATCGAAAGAAGATAAAATTACCCCCATTATGTCCCCGAGCTTGATTCTAGGTTTTCTGGGAGGCTTCTCCGGCGACACCGCAACCGGGCCTTCCGAGTATTCTGCAGCTTCTTCGCTCTGCCCCGCCACAGCCGCAGCTTCGGCCTCGCCTCCATCGGGAGTGGATCCCGCAGCGAGCGCGGAAATATCTCTGCTCCGCCGATTAATAAGTGGCGATGGGGATTCTACGGCGAAGGGTTCCAGTGAGAAACTTGGTAGCGGGGCGCGGCGAGAGGGGAGGGAGGCCCGGGGAAGAGAAGAGAAGACGGGAGATGCAGATTTCTTTGTGAAAGGGCGAGCTGAGAAGTGCACAAGACTGTGAGTGTGAGACAACGCATTGGCGGCCATGGCCACTTCTTTCCTATCGACAGTGGACGAAGAGCATCCTAGAGAAACCTTATCAAGTAAAAAACTCGAGACGAAACCGAAAATGTCAGGCGCACTAGGAAAAATAGCGATGTAAACTAGGAAAAATAGTGATGCATAGAAAAAGAGAGATACTTAGGTGCGTTCTCTCACCTAGTTCTAGGTGTGGGAGAAACATAGCCGTCGGGGACGTGAACTTGCTTCGCAATGCCGTGACTGCGAACCCGAGGGTGTCGAGGACTTCCCTCCTGAAGTCTGAGAACATCCTCGGCGTCACCACCGGGGGTGACCCGCAGAACTCCTCGCCCTGCTCTTCGTCTCCTGACATGTCCCTTCCTTGAAATTTTCCTGGACTAGCTACACTCCACGCTCACCGCACCAAAAATGTTGAAACAGATTTCTCGGTCTCTTGTGAAGCTCGGGCCCTCAACGAGTTGAGGGGCAGCTAGCCCTTACTGATCCCTCGGAAAGAGCAAACTGGAGATTCGGAACTAGACTTAAACCTTGGTCACAGCGAGGAGGTCCCACCAAAAACCCGGAAGATCGATGAGCGCTTCCCCTCCCAAGCCAAAGCTGAGACCGGGCACCTTGGAGAGCTAGAGAGCTAAACCAAGATAACCTAGGGAGGAAGAAGCTCAGAATCTGAGATCTGAATCCTCTCACAAGGTGCCCTTCAAGGTCTATTTATAGTTTTTTGTTCGTGGTCTGTTAATAGCAGAATTCCGCATTTTGTTTTACTAAACGCACCTCAATTTGGCATGTTAACAGTCAAACTCCGTTGTTTGGAGGGGGTGACGGCAAACCACCAGGGGTAGAGGGGTAAATTCACCTCTAGCCCCCTTTGCCGAGCGAGTGGTCCTTCCAGGCACCACCCGCCAACCCTTGGGCGAGTACCAACTCGCGAGTGGCCCGTAAGGGCGCCACTCGCTACCCAGCCCGCTCGCCTAACTCTTGTCGCGAGTGGCCCGTGAGAGTGCCACTCGCAACTCTGGCCCATTCGCGCTCGCGCGGCTCTCGCTGCGAGTAGTCCGTGAAGGACTGCTGCCGAGCTAGACTTCTTGCTTGCTCCCGTGCGAGGGCACTACATGTGAGTGGTCTGCGAGAGCCCCACTCGCTGTTCGCTCTCGCCCGGGGTGTCGCACTAGGCTTGGTTCCATTTTCTGGCTCTGGGCGAACCCGAGGTTGTACACAATCCCCGCTCTTCGCGAGTCTTAAGCTAAACTCGCGAAGAATCATCCAACCCTCGGGGTTCGCCGGACGGATGCTGACCTGGCAGGAATCTTTTGGTGGGGCCCAGCCTCCCTGCTATAAATATCGTCGATCGTAGTTGATGAGCTCCCCCACTTCCTCCATCAGTTCTCGTTGCTCTGTACTGTAGCTGTCTGAGGATGCCTATTTCTGAAGAGACCAGGGCTCGCATCAATGCGGCGCGAGCTTTTGAGCACGCGGCCCTCGCCAAACCTGCTCATTGGGCCCCAAAGCTGTCTTCTACCAGAATGCTAAAAGCGAAATTGGTCCGGCGCCAGAGTGGGAAGGAAGGATTGAAAGTGCACAGTTAACCTCACTAGAATTCTCTAGAGGGGGGGTGAATAGAAATTTAAAAATACTTTGTGCAAAGTTAACAAATATATATATATATGTGTGTAATAATCACAGATTTAAACTTCCCACACACACCAACAAGAATTAAGCAAGTAAAGAAAGTAAAATAGCAAGAAGAAAATTACAGCACAGCACAAAGAAATATAGGGTTCCCCAAACTTTGGGTAGTCCACTCTTCTACCCCCTTGGTAGGAATTCACTATCTTGTACTGAGTCTTTTGATAAGGAGACTCTTAGAACCAGCCTGAGTCTTTTGATAAGGAGACTCTTAGAACCAGTACAACTGAATTTTTTGAAGAGAGATTCTAAGAACTCTTTTACACTGTTTGAAAATGAAATGAAGATAAGAAGAAGAAGAAGTAGAAGAAGTAATTGAAACAAGAAAGAATCTTCTTCTTAGCAAGAAGATTAGAAGCACAAGAAATAGTGAATGAAATCTCTCTTCTATAGTGAGAAGGAGATTGTAGGCCTTTTTCTCTTTCAATGAGAGCTATCAGAGATTGCAGCAGTATGGCTTCAGAGAGAGAAGAAGAAGAAGGCTTGTTGTTTGCTTCAGCACACTATCACTTCTCTCAGCTTTTCTCACTATTCTCTTGGGAGCTTTTTCTCTATTTCAAATGTATGGAGTGGATCACTTTATTCTTCTCTGCCGACTACCCTCTTATTTATAGCTTTGTTTATTCAAAGAATACTATAGGAGAATAATCAATTAGCAGACAGAGAAATAGTAAGAGAGAAAAGATTCCATAATCAATATTTCTGTAGAAGGAAAGAGATCATTCTGATTTCAAATAATATCCATAATAAACTTAATCAATTTAGCCAAGAATCAATTAGAAGGAAAGACTGATTCAGGCTATAAAAGAATAATATAATTCCATAAGAATCACATCTACAGAAAGAAGGAAAGAGATCTGGCGTGTTTTGAATTTTGACATAGAAATCGACGTACGTTGATTACTATTCGACGGAAGCATCGATTTCAAACTGGCTGGACGTCGAGAGAAGAATATGGAAGGTGCGTCGACTAAGGTACGTCGACTTCACTAGATGCGTCGACTAGAAGTCAGAGTTACGTCGATATAGGTACTTTCAGCCACTTTACTTGCATCTCTTTGAAAAAGAACTACTTGTTGTTCAGCTTCTCTTGCTATAGTGAGTACATCTGTTATCTGTTTATTTCCAATGGTCTTATCAGATTTTGAAGTAGGAAGGGACTTGTGTGAGAGAGATTTGTGACTTGAGAGCTGCTCTTCATCTAATTTCTCCCCCTTCTTGACCATCTTAGCCAAGGAGGTTAAGAAAGACTTGGTCACTTTAAAGGAAGAGACAGAGGACTTCAAGCTTTGCACAGAGGCATTCACCCCATCTATTTGGGTTTGCATGTGCATGATGGAGGAGTTGGGAGCAGTGTCCATCCAGCATTTCTTGAAATTTTTGGGTTGCTGACTAGATACACTGGGTGATGAGAGTTTTAGTGGATGGAGATGGTTCAAGGTGTGTTGGAGTAGGAGATAATGGTGGAGGTGGAGGTGATGAAGGTGGAGAGAGGACTGTATCATTGTGATGAAGTGTGTTTGGTGAAGGAGGTGAAGGAATAGGAGGGTTGAGCAAGTGATTGAATTGGTAGTTGTGAAGGTGTAGGTAGGATAGGAGATGTGAGGGTAGTAGCTATAGGTGTGGATGATGTTGGTAGAGAGGAGATGTCTGTATGTTGAGGAGGGGAAGATGGATGCACAGGAGAATTAGGAGGAGAGGGAGTCCTTTCGGGAATGGAGCCAGGCTTGGGGATTTGCCTGGTCCATTTTGAGAAGAGGGCTATGGACATCCTTTTTCAAGGGGGAATGGGGATTCCTTTTGACCGACATAGGTCAGGGAAGGAGAGGAGGAGTACCTGAATCATGATCCTCATATAGGCATTCTCTTTGTGAGAATATTTGTAGCCTATCATTTTTAGTAAGCAGCTGGCCCAGTCAACCTTCTTTTTCAGCACAAGTGGCCCCATGATGTTCAGTTGCTGCTTGGGCACTGCATCATGGCCAGAGATCTTGCATAATAGAACTTTTCCTACTATGTCTGCCAATAGCCTATATTCCTCAGAAAAATCTATTTTCTTCAGGTGGATTGGTTTATCTTTGGAGAACTTCATGATGATTAGTAGATTTTTGATTTCCTCAGGGGTGAGATCCACAGGTTCATCACCTGATAAGGGAATGATGATGGAGATTCATTTAGCTATTCTTAGAAAATAATTTGCTTTCCTTCGGATTTGAAATAGGATAGTGTTGTTGTGTACCTGATGGAAGATCAAAGGTGTCCCTAAGGTGTTCTGCAGAGATTGAGACGGGTGTCTCATAGAGTGTTCCTGTGATCTCTCCTTGCTCAGATATCTGAACATGATTCATTAACTCAGTGAGTTCTGTCTCTAGGAGTCTGCATCTTGTGGAAATGAGTTTGTCTAAACCAGCTTCAGTGAAGAGAGCTATGATGCTCTTATAGTTTTCGGCGGCGGCTTGGAAGGATTCAAGATCAATATCGAAACCAGAGTTGATCTTGGGAGCCATTTAGGTCAGTTAAGAGAGAGGAAGAGATGGCTGGACTGAGAGATGAGAAGGATGAGAGATGCAAGGAGCGTGCTGAATTTTAACTGAAGAGTCTATTTAAGTTAGGTGAAACGTCGACACGAGACACCACTCGAGGTTTATTCGGTACAACAGTAGATGTGACTGAAAATATTTTAGTATTGCCGCTCTTTTTCATGAAGTCGACATTGCGTCGAGTGGAAGTCGATGTATGCGTCGGTATAGTCTGATAGGTTTTCCTATCGACGTATGCGTCGATTAAGAGATCGACGTGAATTTTACTTTGTCTGAAAATTCCAGATTTTTTTTGAGAGATTATTTCTTCCTAATCCTAAGGTTTTCTAAGTCACCCTTGGACTAATTTTATACACAATTGGATTGATTGTGCCAACATTGTTTGGCAGTGTGGCCAATTTATTACAGATATAACACCTAATTGTCTTTTGATTATGGAAATTTGACTTTCGAGAGGGATAAAGATGGTGATTAGGATAGAGTTGTTGATTGGGATAAAAGTTTTGATTAGGATATAAATTTTGATTATGATGAGAGTTTTGATTAGGATAAAAGTTTTGATCAGGATGAAAGGGTCCTGAATGGGCGTTAAGGTAGAAAGTTTTTGAAGAATAGCTATGTCATGTATTTAAGTTGCTCTGAGGTTTTATGCGTCGATATCTATTCGACGTATGTTGAGAGTTGCGTCGATATGTATTCGGCGCTTTCTCTAGATTGCGTTGATCTGGAATCGATGCATGGAAGTAGTTGCGTCGATTGTAAGTCGACGTAATGTTATTCATGCGTCGATTTGAGGTCGAAGCATCTAAGAGATTGTGTCGAGTAGAATTCGACGTACTGTCATTCATACGTCGATATGAAGTCAACGTAATTGTGTCTTCACAGATTTTATTCTTCCCTTTTTCTGGTTGGAGATTTATTTCTTTATGGATTGTTTCTTTTGGCCTAGTTGCCTTTTCAGAATGAGTTTGTGAGTCTTCTTCTGAATGGTATGATGATGATTCATCAAAGTGGTTTATCTCTTTGAAGGTGAGGTCTTCTTTATTTTGTGATTCTCCCTCTAAGTTTGTTGATTTGCTGGCTTTAGTAAATTTAATAGGGCTCATCCAAGCAGGTTTGGTAGATGGTATTGAACTAGTTGAAGGATCAGCCCCTAGCCCCAGATTCTTATGTCTGATTGTTTGTTTTTCAGTGATTTCCTTAAGTGTTTGACTTCTGACTTTTATAGATTCTTCAAAAGTTTTTGCCTGGGATACCTTATTCTTAAGAAGTTGATTTTCTATTTTAGCACTATTTATTTCCTTTTCTGTTTTATAGATTTTACACCTTAGTTCATAATTTTTTGAACATGTATCTTCTATTTTTCTCATATTAATTTGTTCTTTTAGATCCTTAATTTCTTGTTTGGCTTTTAGTTGATCTAAATAGAGTCTTTCAAAATCTTTTTAAAATCATCACATAGAAAATCTATTTCATCAAAAATGCTTACCTCATCCTTATCCTCAGATTCCTCTATGAGACTAAGGCTATTTGCTTTTGTTGTTGAAGAGATGCTTCCTTCTGATCCTGTTTCACTCCATGATTCAGCAACACATTCTTCTTCTGTGCTTCCAAGAGCCATTAAGCATTGGTCTTCTTGCTTAGACTCTTCATTGTCACTTTCAGATGAAGTGTTGTCTTCAGAGTTTGTTTCACTCCAAGCTTCTGCAATGAAGCCTTTTTCTTTCTTCTTCTCCTTCCTCTTGAGGTCTTTCTTTTTCAGATCTTTCTTTTTCTCAGCATTTTCTGGACATTCTGGAGCAATATGTCCCGTGTTCCTGCAGGAATAACAGATAATTTCTTTAGTAGGAGTCTTATCATACCTTGGTTTTGACTCTCTCCTTCTAGACCCATCTTTTCTGACCCATTTCTTGAATCTTCTGGCCAGGAGGCTGAATAATTCTTCTTAACAGGGGTTTCCTCTTCTGTTGCTTTTAATGCAATGTTTCTATTTTTTGAGGAGGTTAGAGTGTTTTCCCTTCTTTCCTTCTCTTCTCTGGTTTTTAGTAGTTGCTCATAGGATTTAAGTTTTCCTAAGAGAGCATCTGTTGAGATTTCCTTTTGTCCTCTAGTATCCCTTATTGCCCATATTCTTGAGTCCCATGAACTTGGGAGACTCATTAACAATTTGTCATTGATTTCTGTGAGGGAGATCTCTCTATCCAAGCTCCTTAATTGATTGATGATCAGACTGAATCTGTCATACATCTCAGATATGCTTTCTTCATGCTTCTTTTGAAAGTTCTCATATTGGGAGATCAATAGAGCCTTTCTATCTTTCCTTTCATCAGCACTTCCTTCTACTATCTTTGTAAGAGCCTCCCAGATTTCTTTGGCTGATTCACAGTCAACAACCTTTTGAAAGATTTCATCTGAGAGGGTTGAGACAAGAATATTCACAACTTTTGCATCACTTGTTCCTGCCTTCTTCTCTTCAACTGTCCACTCAGCCTTTGGGACAAGTGTTTGAGTCACTTTACCATTTGAGTCCTTTCTATAGGGCTTGGGAGGACCTGTCAAAATAACATTAAACAAATCTTCATCAATAGAATTCATATAGATCCTAATTCTTGTTTTCCAAAGTGCAAACTTTTCAAGGTTGCAAATTGGTGGTCTGGTGGAAGCATAATCTTTGATTTGTGCCATAAAAAATAGTTTTTTTAGAAATATATATATATATATATATATATATGAGGTAGGATCTTTTTGATCAAGGAGTAACCCTTTTTAGATCAACCTCGCTCTGATACCAATTGAAAGTGCACAATTAACCTCACCAGAATTCTCTAGAGGGGGGTGAATAGAGATTTAAAAATACTTTGTGCAAAGTTAACAAATATATATATATATATGTGTGTGTGTGTAATAATCATAGATTTAAACTTCCCACACACACACCAACAAGAATTAAGCAAGTAAAGAGTAAAATAGCAAGAAGAAAATCACAGCACAACACAAAGAAATATAGTGGTTCTCCAAACTTTGGGTAGTCCACTCTTCTACCCCCTTGGTAGGAATTCACTATCTTGTACTGAGTCTTTTGATAAGGAGACTCTTAGAACCAGCCTGAGTCTTTTGATAAGGAGACTCTTAGAACCAGTACAACTGAATTTTTTGAAGAGAGATTCTAAAAACTCTTTTACACTATTTGAAAATGAAATGAAGATAAGAAGAAGAAGTAATTGAAACAAGAAAGAATTTTCTTCTTAGCAAGAAGATTAGAAGCACAAGAAATAGTGAATGAAATATCTCTTCTATAGTGAGAAGGAGATTGTAGGCCTTTTTCTCTTTCAATGAGAGCTATCAGAGATTGCAGTAGTATGGCTTCAGAGAGAGAAGAAGAAGAAGGCTTGTTGTTTGCTTCAGCACACTATCACTTCTCTCAGCTTTTCTCACTATTCTCTTGGGAGCTTTTCCTCTATTTCAAATGTATGGAGTGGATCACTTTATTCTTCTCTGTCGACTTCCCTCTTATTTATAGCTCTGTTTATTCAAAGAATACTATAGGAGAATAATCAATTAGCAGACAGAGAAATAGTAAGAGAGAACAGATTCCATAATCAATATTTCTGTAGAAGGAAAAAGAGATCATTCTGATTTCAAATAATATCCATAATAAACTTACTCAATTTAGCCAAGAATCAATTAGAAGGAAAGACTGATTCAGAACGGCTATAAAAGAATAATATAATTCCATAAGAATTAGATCTACAGAAATAAGGAAAGAGATCTGGCGTGTTTGAATTTTGACATAGAAATCGACGTACGTTGATTACTATTCGACGGAAGCGTCGATTTCAAACTGGCTGGACGTCGAGAGAAGAATATGGAAGGTGCGTCGACTAAGGTACGTCGACTTCACTAGATGCGTCGACTAGAAGTCAGAGTTACGTCGATATAGGTTACATCGAATTCTGTTTAGAGTTACTTCGACTCATTCTGAGAGGAACGTCGACTACACTTCGACGTTGCGTCGAATACTATTCGACGCATATTTACTTAGACTAATTTTTCATTCTTAGAATTTATATTCTACTCATTTTTAGGGGTTAAGATAAATCATTTCCCCAACAAGGATCCCTGGCCTTAGACCCTTCACCCGACCTTCTGCTCGCAGACCAGTACTCGGGTCGACAGGCTGACGCACCTCCTCTTCCTGCTGATATATACCTTTTTTCTTTCAGGCCTCGCTTCTATCGGGGAACCTGACGGATGAAATCCGGGTGGACGCTCGCCATGTTACCCCTCGGGGAGGTGGCGTTGAAATCCTGGGCCTGGACGTCTCCGTCCTTCACTCGTCTTTGCCTCAGCACCGTAAGCCCAATTCTTCGATGAACTCCCCGTGTTGACTTGGTGACCTTGTCTCTCGCAGAGTCTCCTCTCGCGACTCCCGATGGATGAGTCGCTCCATCGCTGTCGCAACCTCCTCCACAGATAAATGTCTCTGTCCCGGGGTATACCCTTCTGGACCAAGCGAATCCTGAGAATTTGCTTCTAGACGTCGTCCACGGTGAGGGCCCCGCACTTTGCCTCTCGGGCTTAGGCAAATCGGTGACCCTGCCCCACGGAACTCCTTTCCAGGGGCGGCCCAGCTCTTCTCGCGCACAACAGGGTAAGGCGACTCCCAACTCGCCTGATTGGCCCAAACCGGTCAGCTATCGATCTCTCTCTTCTTTCTGCTGACCTCTCCCTCTCGCAGGCCTTCCCAAGAGTTCTAGCGACTTTGACTTGGGGGAAGAGGAGTTATCGCCCCTCCCTTTGCCGGAGGAGATTGATGCCTTCCTCGGCGACCCGCTAGATCTGGTGATGATGAAGAGGCGAACCTCAGAGCTTTTACAGAAACATGGGCGGATGCTGCAAAACCTGTACAGCCAGGTGAAGAAAGACAGGGAGGCGGGTGAGGAGCAGATCGCCTCGTTGGTGGATGAATGCGCTCGGCTCCAAGCTGAACTGCTGCAAGATCCTCGCGAGGAGGTTACTTCTCCGGGGGTGCACCTCGCGCGAGTGATAGACCATGCTCGCTTGATTCAGCACGAGGCCCGCGCCGCCCAAGCGTATCATTACCCTAGGAGACCGCCTAGCTCGGGGGTGCGAGGAAGAAGCCGATGGAAATGGATCCAATACTGCCCCCCCCCCCCCCCCCCCCCCGCACTCGCGTTCCTTCTCTACACAATAATTTCCCTTTCTTGTTCTGTTATATCTGGACGATTTAATGCCCTATAGTGGTGATCTGAACACTTCTCGCCCGCCCTCGCGAGCTCTTCTTATTTGTATTTGTTTTTTAGTAATTCTGCATCGTATTTACCTTTTCTTTTTGTTCATATTTATGCTGCTCTTATCGCGCCTACGTATTCGCCTAGCTGACTGTATTCGCTTCCTAAGTAGTCCTTCTCTGCCTCTTATCGTTCGAGCACGTAACCCGCAAGGTCTTGCCTAACCTGCAAGGGTTTGCCCCCCATTACTCGCAGCGTTGTTTTTATTGTTTGCGAGTCAATATTTCCAGGTTGTCACAAGCGACTCTGTAGGAGGGGGGCTCTCATTTCGAGGTACATCATAATGCGCTTTTGCTAACCGCACCCTCTGGCGCTTCGATTACTCCCCGCTGCCTTGGTTTTTCTATAAATAGGGTTGGCATTTATGGCTAACTACCGCTCTGATCATCTTCTTCCTTCTCTTTCCTGCCCCCTCGCTCTCGCCATCTTCTCTCTTTGTGCTCGCCTCTCTCTTTGCAGGAAAACCATGGGTGGCGATAATGCGTACACCGAAGGACGGGCTAAGTGTGCGGGGACTTTTCGCGAGCATATTTTCCTGAAGTGCAAGCTCACGGAGAACGAGCATCACCTGGTATTGGCGAACTATATTTCTCCAGGATCTGTCGCCCGGCTACCTACGGACGAGCATGCGTTCAACTTTACCTTCGCAGATGAGCTCGCCATCCCAGTGGCTCATTTTGAGGCGGGCTTATGATTGCCCTTCTGGCCGGAGATTAGCCAGGTACTCGCTCCTCCCTTTCACTTTTCCATTGCATACTCACGTGAAGTTCTTATTTAACCGTTTGTTGCGAACCCCTCAGATACTCAAATATTTTGGCGTGATCCCGGGTCAGCTGACCCCCAGCGCCGTTGCTTTGATGGTATCCTTCGCGTGCTACTTGCGAGAGGAGCGGGTAGAGTTTAGCATACCCGTCTTCCGCAAATTATTTTCTTTCAGGGCGAACAAGGATGAGACTGCTTTTTTCGCGAGCAGCCATGCCAAAGTCCAGGAGACCGTCAACAAGAGCCACTATTGGCCCCTAAAATTCGTCATCGTGAAGGGTTCATTCGGCAACGTGCCCTTCTCGCCCATCCAACGATCCAAAGCCACCTACTGCCCCCCCCCCCCCCCCCCCCGACGCTTGGCGGCCACGAGGCCGATCTCTTCAAGCACATGTCGACCAACTTCGAGGTGGTTTACCTCAGGAGAAACGTCGACTCGCTTCTTCCCGTGCCGCCAGGAGCAGGTTTGGCGCGTGCTCGCTTCGCTAATTCTTGTATTGCTTCTCTTTTTTCTAACTCGGATTGCTTCTTACTCGCAGGAGAGTGAGACCTCCCGCTCAACCCCCTCACGCGAAGGTGGGGCATATCCCGCCTGCCCTTCAGCTTGCCACTTCTGCCGCCGAGCTCTGCCGAGAGCCTGCCCCTACTTCCACCCCGTCCTCTCTTAAGCGTCCCGCTCCTGCGAGTCACAGGTCGAAGTCTCTACCTCCCCCCAAGAAGCCGAAGACGCTTCCTCCGACTAAGGGGAAGGAGGTCCTCAAGGTCCCATCCGGGGTAGATCGCCCAGCGACCCGGCCCAAGGAGAAGGTGCCTAGCGAGCCCTCTACGGTGGTGGCCGGCACCTCGAAGGTGCCTGCTCCGACACACCACTGGAACTATGGCCTAGGGTCAAGCATTTGGACGAGGCCGGCGCGCCTCTGCTGGTCTGGGACAAGGAGGCCAACCCGGCCTCGACATCGACTCTCCTCCCCTCCTGGGTGGAGGAGGATGCGATTGGTGGCGACGCTTTTGACCTATCCTTCGGCCTTTACGGGCGGGAGGACGCAAAGGATTTTAACTCGATGACCTCTCGGGTACTCACTCATGAGAGCGCGCGGTCCCAACTCCGCTCTCTAAAGCTGGCTCACATGCTGGGTCGACGCAACTTCCAGCTGGAGAGGAACTAGGAGGAGCTCACGCGCGAGCTGAAGATCGTCGCGAAGGAGATCGGGCGCCTGAGGGAGGAAAAGAGCTCTGAGGCTCTCTTGGAGGCGTTGAAGGCTGCGACCGAGGAGGTGACCGACCTTAAAGAAAAACTAGACATCTCAGACGGTCTTGTCGCCAGCCTCCAGGGTGGAATGGTGAGTTTTTTGATAATTCACATACCCCTTCTTATCCTTCCATACTCGCGCCTAATTCTTTTTCTTGCAGGATGCCGAGACTGCCAGCGAGCTCCTTACTCGCAGCACCGCCCTGGCGCAACAAGTAGAAGGATTGAAGGCCTTGAACCGCGAACTGGACCAGGCCGCCCTCCCGCCCAGTCCCAGGTCGCTGAAGGCCAAGCAACTGGAGCATAAGACTGAGATGCGGGAGGGAGCGCTTCATGCGGCGACGTTCACCTTCCGCACCCTCAAGCGGTCTGGCCTACTCACGGCGGAGGCGGCGGAGCTCACCTTGGATGATTTGATCCCGGAGATGTTCCTGCCTACCACTCCCTCTGAGAGGAGCGAGGGCGAGCAGTCCGCGGATGAGTCATAATTTTTAATGTTTTGCTTTATGACTTTTTTGGCTGGCGAGAACGCCACGGAACTCTGTAAAACATTTGGACGAAAATAGAAATGATATATTTTTCACATGTTAATTACTTGCTTGTTGTCTTTGTGTATGTTTTCTCATTATTCATTTCTCTCGCTCCTGTCATTATTAGCACGGTGCTCGCAGTGTTCGCTCTCGCATATCTCTCGATTGCTTAGCTCAGGCGTTTAATTCGCGATTTATCTCCGCTTTCTCGCCCTTTTGTTCTCTCAGGAGTCGCGGTTTCCTGGGATCCTCCGTCGCATCTCCCTCCCGCGAGGAGTACGCCTTCTACCCTTTAACCTTTGCGAGTGAAGCTTTTTCCTTGGTTTCTTTCATAGTTTCAAAGGCCGGACAACTTCTTCCATGCACAACACCTTCGTGTCAGCGAGTACCCAGCCTGCCTATCTGGGGCGGCTACTCCTTTGCTGAGAGGACCCTGTTGCGCGAGGAGTCCCTCGCCTTACATGAATGAGTCGGGTTCTCTTCCCTTGTTATGCGAGCTCGTCTAAATTCGGCGAGCGAGATGGCCTTCTTATGGTGTAGCTTGACCCCTTCTCGCAGCCTACTTATTTTATCATGACTGCTTCGCCATCCCCTCCAGAGATCAACCTGACCCACCGTCTATGAGAGCCCGGCAGCAGAATCGATATGGGCATTCCAGTACCAAAGAACTTGCCACATGCCAGCCTCTCCAGAGATCAACCTGACCCACCGTCTATGAGAGCCCGGCGGCGGAATCGATCTGGGGCATTCCAACACCAAAGAACTTGCCACTTGTCAGCCTCTCCAGAGATCAACCTGACCCACCGTCTATAAGAGCCCGACAGCGGAATCGATCTGGGGCATTCCAGCACCAAAGAACTTGCCACTTTCCAGCCTCTCCATAGATCGACCTGACCCACCATATATGAGAGCCCGGCGGCGGAATTGATCTGGGGCATTCCAGCACCAAAGAACTTGCCAGCCTCTCCAGAGATCAACCTGACCCACCGTCTATGAGAGCCCGATAGCGGAATCGATCTGGGGCATTCCAGCACCAAAGAACTTGCCACTTGACAGCCTCTCCATAGATCAACCTGACCCACCGTCTATGAGAGCCCGGCAGCGGAATCGTTCTGGGGCATTCCAGCACCAAAGAACTTGCCACTTGCCAGCCTCTCTAGAGATCAACCTGACCCACCGTCTATGAGAGCCCGATAGCGGAATCGATCTGGGGAATTCCAGCACCAAAGAACTTGTCACTTGCCAGCCTCTCCAGAGATCAACCTGACCCACCGTCTATGAGAGCCCGACAACGGAATCGATCTGGGCATTCCAACACCAAGAACTTGCCACTTGCTAAAAAATGACTTCAGAGTCTATGTATGGAGAATGAAATACACAATTAGTTACAAAAGTTTTTAGGATAAAATCTTTTCAAATCATCCCCACTTCTGGCTCGGCTGAGAGGTACCCCTTCCACATCTTGGAGGTGGTACCCTCCAGACTTGAGCACATTGCTTACAATGTAAGGCCCCTCCCAATTGGTCTCAAGTTTATCTACAGCGGCCCCTCTTCCTGCCGCATCTACCTTCTTCAGGACCAAGTCCCCCCTTTCGAACTGTTTTATTCTGATGTGTTGGTCAAAGTACCTGGCCATCCGCCTCTTGACTTCCTCCTATCGAACAGTAGCGAGGTCTCAGAGCTCTTCTACCAGGTCCAGGGACAACCTTTGCTCTGCATCATTTTCCACTAGCCATTCTTCATCCCCTTCGCTCGCGGTGATCACCCTGGGGGTTTTCACCTCGAACTCTATCGGGAGGACGGCTTCGGACCCATAAGACAGTTTGAAGGGGGTCTCCCGGGTGGCCGTGTTTAGAGTAGTCCTCAAGGCCCACAGGACCGAGGGCAACTGCTCTACCCAGTTGCCCCTGAGATTCTCCACTTTCTTCTTGAGCAGGTTTACAATTATCTTGTTCGCTACCTCCACCTGACCATTACTCCTCGGGTGGTGGATCGACGTGAACCTGAGGTCAATGCCGAGTTGGGTGCAGAAACTAACAAACTCTTCGCTGGAAAATTGTAGTCTGTTGTCCGTCACTATGGCCAATGGGAGCCCATGCCTACAAATTATCTCCCCTCACACAAAATTTCTTACCATTTGGGACGTTTCCTTGGCCAGCGCCTTTACTTCTACCCACTTGGAGAAATAATCAATCATTACCAATAGGAACTTCCTTTGACCACTAGTTTGTGGGAAAGGACCTACTAGGTCCAAACCCCATATAGCGAAGGGCCACGAAGCTGTGATGGTCCGGAGCCTCTGAGCTGGGAGGAGTTGAAGTGGAGAATAGAGCTGATACTTTGAACACTTCCTTGCGAACTCTGCCGCATCCTTGCTGAGGGTAGGCCAAAATGGACTTGCCTCAATACTCTTCCCTCCAGAGTTCGGCTCCCGGAGTGACTGCCACATTCCCCCGAGTGGATTTCTTTGAGAACTCTCGGGACCTCCTCCTCTGATACACAAGGGCCAGGAGCCCCGAGAGTGTTTTCCTATATAGTCCTCCTGCATGTAAGGAATAATAAGCTGACTTATACCTAAAGCGTCTCTTATCCACGTCCCCTTCAGGGAACTTTCCCGATGCCAGGAAGGTGACGAAGGGATCCATCCATGATGCTCGCTGATCCACCTCCATCAGCTCCCCTTCCTCGATGGAAGGTCGGAAGAGTTCCGATACTGTCCCCCCGGCTCGAGGGCCAAACTTGGCTAGGAGGTCTGCCGGGGTGCTCTCCTCCTTTGATACATGCTTGATGGAGAAAGTGCAAAATTACCCGATGACCCCCTTGGCCTTCTCCAGATAGCGTTGGAGGGTCGTCTCCTTTGCTTCAAATTCTCCCTTGATTTGGCACGCCACCACCATGGAGTCCGTTGAGACCTCCACGTCTTGCACTCCCAGCTCCTTGGCCAGCCGCAGGCCTGCTATCACTGCCTTGTACTCCGCCTGGTTGTTGGTAATTGGAAAATGGATGCTTAAGGCTTGCTCAATCTTTGTCCATTGGGGGCTTATTAGGATGATTCCTCCTTCATAGGAGTGCTTCCCTGATGCACCATCCACCAACATCTTCCATGCCACCGGGGGAGGTGATTCATGCTCCCCCACTTCGGTTGCGTAGTCCGCCATGAAGTCTGCCACCGCTTGTGCCTTGATCGACATCCTAGGCACAAACGTGATGTCGAACTCACTCAGCTCCACGGACCATTTTGCTAGCCTCCCTGAATGCTCCACCCCTTCCATGACTTTGCGAAGCGGGTGGTCGGTCACTACTTGGATTGAGTGCGCTTGGAAGTATGGCCGGAGCTTCCAGGCCGATACCACCAAAGCGAAAACCAACTTTTCTAAAATTGGGTATCGGAGCTCCGCCTTCCTCAGCACTCGGGTGACGTAGTATATGGGGAACTGCCTCCTCCCCTCTTCCCGGACCGACACCGAACTTACTGCCTCAGATCCTACCCCCAAGTATAGGGATAGATCCTCTCCCTGTCTTGGTCCCTGGAGTAGAGGAGTCTGGGTGAGTTGCCCTTTCAGAGCTTGAAAAGCTTCTTCACATTCCGAGGTCCATTCAAATTTCTTGTTTCCCAGTAGCACCTTGAAGAAGGGTGCACACTTCTCACCCGCCTTGGAAAGGAACCTACTGAGTCCGACCAATTTTCCCGTGAGGCGCTGAACCTCCTTCGAGTTTCTTGGCGACCCCAACTCCATGATCTCTTTAACTTTGTCGGGGTTAGGCTCCACCCCCGCAGGGGTGAGCAAATGACCCAGGAACTTTCCCCTACTAGCCCCGAAGACACACTTCAGGGGGTTGAGCTTCATCTTATACTTCTGCAAGGTCTCAAAGGTCTCTTCAAGGTCTTGGAGGTGAGACTTGAGGTCCCGACTCTTTATCATGAGATCATCAACATAGACTTCCAGGTTTCTTCCCTTATGCTCTCGGAAGACCATGTCCATCATTCGTTGGTACGTGGTCCTGCATTTTTTAGCCCAAAGGGCATCATTTTTTAGCATGGGTAATGGATCTCCGATACAAAACCTGCCTGTAGGAGCTTACCCACCTCCTCTCGGATGTCCCCATCCAGCTTGTTTGATATGGCCCTCTTCTTTTGACGGATGGGGAGGGTGTCGGGGTCGAGATTGAGGCGATGGCAAGCCACATCTGCATCGATCCTGGGCAGCTCCGCGGCACTCCAAGTGAAGACATCCACATTTTCCTAGACGCAGGCCAGGAATTGCTTCTGCTCCTCTAGGTCGAGCTCCCCGCTAATTCAGACCTTCTCCACTACCCCAGCCCGGGTGGTGACTTCGATCTCCACGACCTCCTCCACGGCTTCTAGCCGGGACTGCTCTCCCCAAACTTCTTCCTTCTCCTCGTCGCAAGTCGGCACTTCGACCTTCTCCTCTCCTTCTCCTCCCTGAACCTTCATCACCTCTTCCGCCCCTTCCTCCTGGGCCTGATCCTCTACCTCTTCCTTATCCTCCTCCATCAGCTCCTCCGACCCTTCCTCCACTCTCTCCTCCTCACCCTCTTCTCTGAGTCTCGCCGGCTCACCCATCTCCTGATCCCATTTCTCTGCTTCGGCCATCCAGGAGATGGTGTTTACTGCCGTCACGTAGCACTGCCTTGCTACCTTCAGATCCCCTCTTACCCGAATCTGGACTCCTCTCGAGTTGAATTTGAGACATTGGTGGAAGGTGGAGGGGACGTAGCGGAAAGCACTAATTAGCCGCCGTCCGAAGATGGCACTATAGCTGCTGGGGGCATCCACTATGACGAAGCGGCAATTCCGAGATTGCCCGCCCAGGACCACATGGAGCCTCACTCCCCCCTCTACCTCCTTCCTCTCTCTAGAGAACCTGACCAACGGGCCATCCGAGGTCAGCACCCTCTTGGTTTCCACCTTCATCTCATCGAATGCCCTTTTGAAGATGACGTTGACGGAGCTTCCATTGTCCACGAGAATCGCAGAAAGGGTCCTCATGACCCGGCATGTCCCTTTGAGAGAAAGTAATTTTTTCTGCTGGGGGTGGGGTCGTGGATGTTGAAGCCAAGCTCCGGCGGTAGATGGTATGGAGGCTCGCCTTGAGGTTTGCCTCCACCCCTACTCCCACGTGGATCACTCTGATCCCTCCTCAGGTTCCCACATCGACCCGGTCCTCGCACCTTTCCTCCTCATCCTCTCGAGGCAGGACCTCCTCAATCCTCACCTGCTGCTACTGCCGCGGCGCCGGCACTTTAGCCCTCTTTGTCTCCAAAAACTCCGGGCAAGTGGCTGTTGCGTGACCTTCCTCATCATGGAAGTCACAGTATGGTACTGCCACCTCTCCCCTCCCGGCCTCTGCCGCCCTATTCCCCCTTCTCCTTCCTGCCCCTGCTTCTGCTCCCGCCCCTTCTCTCCTTCCTCTTCCTCCCCTCCCTCACCTGATCGCCATGGCCTGCTGAGGCGGGGGAGGCACCTGCCTTGTGAAAGAATATAGGTATGCTAACTAATTCACCTAGAGGGGGTGAATAGGTCTTTTGAGTTTTACTTGATAATTATGGCTTGTTAAAACTATTCTAATCAGAGAATCAAGCAACACAGAAAGCACACAAGTATGTATAGAGGTTTCTCAAGACATGGTGTCTTGAGTAGTCCTCTTTCCCCCTTCACCTTTCTAACAATGTGTTCGACAAGGCCAACTCCTCCAATTCTCAGCTCCAAGAGCTTACAACACAAGTTCCTCAGAACTTCTCAGATCAAAGATGATCCTACCTTAGGAAAAAAGTCCCTACAACTCAGAGCTATCACCAGCTCCTACCTCAGGCACTCCTGCCCTATAAACTCAGAGGAATCCACCTCCTACTACTCAGAAAACCTCATGTTCCTACCTCAGGCAACAAGCCTTACAACTCAGAGCTATCACCAGCTCCTACAATCTCAGGCAAACCAGCCCTACAAGCTCAGGAAAACCAGCCCTACACACTCAGGCAAATGCCCTACAAACTCAGGCAAAAAGCCTTACAGAAAAATATGTTTTTAGAAATATTCTACAGCAGAAATACTCTCCTGTAGATCCTGCACAGTTTGTGCTTTCCTGTAGCTGAAGATGTTGATAACATCTACAACTTGATCTTCTTCTTCAATAGAAGGATGGAATATCACCTTGCCCCTTCTGGTGGAGGAGCTATCTTCTTCTCTCTGTTTCTTCTTCTCTTTCAGTGAGCAGGAAGAAAAACGAGAGCAGCAACCGTCAATGGCGGAAAATAGATTTTGCAAATAATCGGTCGGGGGTAAGAAAATACCCTAACTCTTTCTTATATACTTCTTTTGTCTTCAACGGCTCTAATTTGATCTCCCAAGAAGTATTGGAGAGATTGGTGGTCCCCTGTAGCTTTTCTGCAACTTTCCCTAGCCGCAGGTCCCGCCGCCCTATTTATCTGTAGAGAAGGTATGCGTTCGACGAACGCGCTACACTCTGCATTCGACGAACCCGCTACACTCTGCGTTCGACGAACCCGCTGCATCCTGCGCTCGACGAACTTGCCAAACTCTGCGTTCGACGATCTGCCTTGTCTCTGCGTTCGAAGATCTGCCTTGTCTCTGCGTTCGACGAACGACACTCTGCGTTCGACGAACACGCCAAGCTCTGCGTTCAACGATCTGCCTTGTCTCTGCGTTCGACGAACGACACTCTGCGTTCGACGAACACGCCAACTCTCAGTTGTTTCTTCCTTTCTGTCTGCGTTCGACGAACTTAGTCCTGCGTTCGACAAACTTAGTCATGCGTTCGACGAACGGCACTCTGCGTTCGACGAACACGCTGGTTCTCAGCGTTTGATGAACTTATCAGCTGAGACACCTTCTTCTCAGCGGATCCGCTGATATGGCTCCTCGTCTCAGCGGTTCAGCTGAAACATTTCGTCCTCAACTTAGGAGAAGATTTCTCCTAACCTTAGGTCTTGATTAACCCTTTCTCTTGAGTCACTTAAGCATGTTTAACTTACAAAAACAAAACTTTATCAAATACAATATGTACTTAGTATTGGAAGTGATGCCTCTTCAAATCAAGGGAACATTGAGGGCAATATTCCCAACAATCTCCCCTTATTTGAAGAAGGCAGAACATCTCCAATGTTAATGTACATAGCCAACAAAAAACATATCATGATATCACTTAAAGGACATATTATGTAATTGTTCTATAAGATAAACATGATAACATAGCTAACAACTTCATGATACATCATTGTTTAAGTTAACAACTTCATGACAGATTATTTAAAGCTTTGACTAGCTTAAAGGGCATCTCCCCCTTCTAATTCAGATTGAATAGCATATCATGATAACAGATTTAGAGGGCTAACACTACTTTGGTCTTAGCAGCTAGCATTCCAACTCCTATTTGCATCTAGCAAGACCAAATTTGGTCTTAGCAATGGCCATCTCCCCCCTTTCTGAGTTCTTCAACCTCTTTCCCATTAGGGAATAGGATTCTTCAACCTCTACCCTTTTCCTACTGAGCATTAGCTATCTCCCCCTCAACTTATAGCCAGCTCCCCCTCAATTTGAGCAGGAGCTTGCTCCCCCTTAATTGGAGCACCTATATCGATCCAGGCATTTCCCTGCTGATTAAAAGAAAACTAGAATTTCAGTTGAACCAGATGTTTCTGATCCAGCTGATCACTTTAATCTATTCTACAATTAACAACTTAGGGAGATTATCTACCCAATCAGTGGATTATGCCTATTGTAGGAAGATCAATTCATATATTAATCTATCATAACATTACATTTTATGATAAATTGAGCAGATAAAAGCATAAGCAGTTTAACACACAGAACATATATTCAGAAATGAACTCATTCTAAATTCAACATGCCTAAGTCAATTTTAAAAGAATTAAACTTGGCCTCATCCAGTGGCTTAGTGAAGATATCGGCTACTTGATTGTCTGTAGAGACATATTCAAGTTTGATATCTTCACACTCTACATGTTCTCTAATAAAATGATACCTAATTTCTATGTGCTTGGTCCTGCTATGGGAAACAGGATTTTTAGTAATAGAAATTGCACTGGATGAGTCACACAGTAAGGGAGATTGTCTTACCTTGATGTTGTAATCTTCCAACTGATGTTGTATCCACATAATTTGAGCACAACAGCTACCTGCTGCAATGTACTCTGACTCAGTTGTGGGCATTGCCACACTGGTTTGCTTTTTGCTCCTCTATGAGACCAGCCTCCTCCCTAGGAATTGACAGGAGCCACTTGTGCTTTTCCTGTCCTCTTTGCATCCTGCAAAATCTGCATCTGAGTAGCCTATCAGTTCAAAATCATTGTTCCTAGGGTACCAAAGGCCAAGATTCATGCTTCCCTTGAGATATCTCAAGATCCTCTTCACAGAGGTGTAGTGAGATTCCTTAGGACATGCCTGATACCTAGCACAAACACATGTAGAATACATAATGTCTGGCCTACTAGCAGTTAAGTACAACAGGGATCCAATGATACACATGTACAAGGATTCATCAAAGGCCTTCCCCTTTTCATCATTGTCTAATGATATATTAGATCCCATGGGTGTTCTCATGGTGGAGGCAGATTCCATCCCAAATTTCTTGATGAGCTCCTTAGTGCACTTGGTCTGGGAGATGAAAATTCCATCATCAGACTATTTCACTTGGAGCCCAAGGAAATATTTGAGATCATCCATACTGCTCATCTCAAACTCCCCCTGCATTAGATTAGCAAATATCTTGCAGAGGTTGTCATCAGAAGACCCAAAAATTATGTCATCAACATAAATTTGGACCAAGAGACACTTGCCCCTTGACACCCTAAGAAATAATGTGTTATCAATCTTTCCCCTCATGAACTTGTTCTTGAGGAGAAAGCTGGACAAAGTCTCATGCCAAGCTCTTGGAGCTTGCTTTAGACCATACAGGGCTTTCCTAAGAAAATAGACATGAGATTTAAGAGTAGGATGTACAAAACCTGATGGTTGCTCTACATATACTTCCTCTTTTAGATTTCAATTCAGGAATGTTGATTTGACATCCATCTGGTAGACTTTGAAGCCCTTGTGAGCAGCATATGCAAGGAATAGTCTTATGGCCTCCAACCTTGTAACTGGGGCAAAGGTTTGGTCAAAGTCTATTCCTTCCTCTTGCCTATATCCTTTTGCAACCAGCCTTGCTTTATTTTTGATGATTGTCCCATTCTCATCTAACTTATTTCTGAATATCCATTTGGTGCCAATGATGTTGTGTCCTTCTGGTCTTGGCACCAACTTCCATACTTTCCATCTTTTGAATTGCAAAAGCTCTTCCTGCATAGCCTGAAACCAGAATGGATCCATGTTGGCCTCTGTTGGGAATTGTGTCCACAATTACCTTGATTTGAAGAAGTCCCCTTAAACTAAGTTGAATTGAGTTTGTATTTGATATTGCTCTCTAGTATGGTGTTTGCAGGTTTTTAATGAGTAAGTACAAACCAATGTCAAGTTTCAATGGGTCACCAAACACAGGGCTATGCAATGTAATTCCTCATTATATAGACCAAGGTGTTGACTCATGTGAAATCTCTCTATTGGGATGTACTTTTGATTCAAACACAATGGAAAAGCTAGGAGGAAGCTGCTGCAGTTCTATTGATTTGAAGAAAGGAATTTTCTAAGTATTTTCGAGAACTCAACTTCATTTCTCGAGAACCCTCCTTCATTTCTCGAGAAGTCAAGTTCTTCTCCCGAGATTTCAAGTTCATCTTTTGATATCTCAAGTTCATTTCTCGAGAACTCAAGATTGCCTCTCGAGAAATCTGCTTGTCTTCCTTTTTCTCTAAGTCTTTCTTTTCAAAGTCATTTTCTCGAGAAATCATCTTTCTCGAAAAGTTTATCTCTCGAGAAATCATTTTTCTCGAGAAGTTCTTTCCATGTTCCAGAAATCTGTTTTCTCGGTTTTATTGTTCATTTCTCGAGAAGTCCCTTTGATCTCGAGAAGAGTTTTCTTTGTCTGGAATCTGTTTCTCGTGAAGCATATTTCTTTGTTCTCGAGAAATCAAGTATTTTCAGAATTCCCTTTTAATTCTTCTGACGGGACGTTAATTCCTGCTGTCATCTTTAACGACTCGTTTTGTTTCGTTTAAGGTTTATTCTTACCTTATTCATTGCCTTTTAGTCTCTGCCTATATAAGGCTCTTGTTAAAGGTTATTTACAAGTCTTCTTAATCCTTCAATTCGCGATCAGACCTAATCTGTTCAACGTCGCTCCAAGAATCGCGAAGTGTCGTGCCGCCTCCTGAAAGAGTTGGAGATCGACCTGTTGTTCAAAATCTTTCATCTCCAATTGATGTGAAGGATCGATTGATCGCTGCCTCATCATCGACAGTTTCTACTGGATCATTCGATTAGAAGAATGTCAGATCTGAATATTATTGTTCTTCCTCAATCTTATCAAGACAAAGTTTTACAAGTCTCAAGAAGGAAGAAGATATCAAGGCCTTTCTCAGATCTGATTATGTTTTGGTAAATCTGTATCAATTCTTTAATACATTTGATTGTAATAGAAATTTTTCTCCGAGTTGTAGGAGAGGTTGTTCTCCGAGGTATAAGAGAGGTTTTCTCTCTAAGTTTGTAGGAGATCTGTCTCCGAGATTGTAGGAGTTTTGACTCTGAGATTGTAGGATCATTCTTGATCTGAGATTTAGTGAAGTAGTCAAGTCTAGCTGTGGTGCTAGATTGGCGAGGTCGGCAAGTGGAGTACCCAAGAACGGGGAACCACTATAAATTTCTGTGTTATCTGTGATTGTGATTTGCTTGCTGTGTGTTTATTTTATTAAAGTACTGTTATTCCACAAAAGACGCAGTTATCACCTATTCACCCCCCTCTAGGTGATTTAGGTTAGCTACTAGATACTTCAATTGGTATCAGAGGGTCGATGTTCGCTTCTAGGTTAACACCTTGAACAAGATCCATCCTTTCTAGTGGCTAGTAAATCATGTAAAGATGCAAGGAATCCTCCTCGTTGAAGTTGCCCATCTGCTCTAAGGACAATTTTCCCATGTGGAAGGAAAGAGTGAGATTCTACATGGAGGCTGCAGATCCGAGAATTTTTCAAGTTGTAGAAGAAGGACCTCATGTGCCTACGACTGCTTCTACTATTGACCCAACTTTAAGAGTACCGAAAAAGATGATGGATTTAACCAAGGATGAGATAGCTCTCGTCGCTTTGGACAAAAATGCAAAGAACATAATTGCCAGTGCAGTGGATGATTCGATGTTGCAAAACATCATTCACTGTAATTCTGCCAAAGAAATGTGGACTTCCTTAATAGTTCTTATGGAAGGTACTGAAGAAGTAAGAGATGATAGAAGATCTCTTTTGAATCAAGAGTACGAGGCTTTCAAGCAGAACAAAAAGGAGTGCATTGCCGATGCATACGAAAGATTCTTCAAAATCGTTAACGGCCTAAGAAATTATGGTCGGGAATTCTCTAATGGTGAACTGAATGACAAATTCCTGCGCTCCCTAACGAAAGATTGGGATAGCAAGATAGTTGCAATCAGGGAATTTGGGAAATTACCAAACCTAGACCCGCAGAATCTGTTTGGGAAATTATTATCCCATGAGCTTCAAATGAACATTCGCAAAACAGAAGAAGAAGGGAATAGGGCTTCAAGCAAGGAAAGGACCTTGGATATGAAGGCTGAGAGTTCCAGGAAAAGCAGAACCTTGTCTCCAGTTAGAGTACAAGAATCTAGTGATGAAGAAGAATCTAAAGCCGGCTCCTCCAGCTCAGAAATGTCTGATGGGGAATTTTCTCTAATCTCCCGTCAGTTTAAGAAACTGCTAAATAAAAGAAGGGACATGAAGAACAAGTCTTCATCTTCTGATTATTGACATTCTCGACGTGATGGAAATCATCACAGAAAGGGTTCAAGTAACCATGACAGGTATAAAACTAAAACTAGTAAACATATTTCTTCTGACATTATTTGTTATTGCTGTAATAAGCCAGAGCACATGATCGATGAATGCCCTTATAAGAAGAAAGAGGGTGGAAGAAAAGATGAGAAGAAATCCACCTTCATGAAAAAGAAGGTTGAAAGAAGCATAGTCGCCAAGAAGTCCAGGACTTTAAGCGACAGTGATTCAGAGAAATCTAGCAGTGAAGAAGAAGCCTACTTTGGGCTTATGGCCATGACTGATGATGAAGAAGAACCTCCATATTCTGGGAAGGTAAATTCTCACACCATCTTATCTGATTCTGATCATGCCCCAGATGAGCAAAAGGATTATCCCTCAGATGATGATTCTGACCTCATGACCCAATACACTGAAATGCTTAAAAGCTTTGACAAATGCCGAAATGTAGTCAAAACCCAGGCCAAGGAGATCATGTCTCTCAAGGAAGTGGAATCTAATCTGAGAAAGGAAGTTGAACAACTTTCTTCCTTCAGAGAGGAAATCCAAGACTTGCAAGACAAGATCAAAAGCTCGGATGAGCTCCTCGCCCTGAGGGAGAAAAGTATCAAAGAGCTGGAAGAACTGCTAGCCGCTGAAAAGAAGCTAGTTGAAAAGTTTTCCCAACCTAAAACTATTCTTCCAATCATTGATAGGTTCTCCGCTAAAGCAAGTGGAATAGGTCATGTGGCTGGACCTAGTAATTCTTCTAAGGGCACCCATGCTAAGAAGAATAATAAGGTTGCTATGAAAGCCGCCGTCGAAGAGAAAGGGAAAGCCCATCAAGATAAAGTGGCATTTAGGAAAGTTATCTTGCCTACAAATGCATATGATCTGGAAAGCTCCTATGGCCATTTGACAAGACCAATTAATTTTGGACCTGTCAATGACTACAAGGGGTGGACTCGTCCTCAAAACTTTGGTGCAAGTGCATTCAAAGCACCTTATGAAGAGATTAATCTGAGAGATTATGGTCCTTTTGTTCATGGTCCTAGTGCTAAGAGAGCACCAATAGTGAAGGCTGTTGCACCCAAGCCTAAGGAGAAAGCACTGCCATGTGTATGTTGTACTCATGAAGCATCCTCATCAAGAGGTAATGCTCCTGCCAATACTAACATTCAAAAAGTAAAGCAGGAAAATACTAAGCGAAGGTACAACAGATTTAACTGTTGGTGCTGCGGCAGAATAGGTCACTTTGCCGTTGATTGTTGGTTTAATTCCACTTACTCAAAGAGACCACAAGTTAACTTTGCAAGGAAGACCACTCGCAATGTTAATACTCATTGTGGTGCTCAACTAACAAGGGACCAAAGACCCAAATTAGTTTGGGCTCCTAAGGCAAATTAATTTGTTTTTGCAGGTATGTCCAAAGGCCAACAAAAATCCTATCTGGTATTTGGACAGTGGTTGTTCTCGACATATGACCGGGACAAGAAGCCTTTTGCGAAATTTCATTCCAGTTGAGAACGGTCCAAAAGTTATTTTTGGCAGATCTGACAGAGGAATAACAAGAGGCTACGGTATGATTACTAACCGTAATTTATCCTTTTCAGATGTAGCTTATGTGGAAGGATTAGAACATAATCTGATAAGCATAAGTCAACTTTGTGATAAAGGATACATAGTTGATTTTCGTAGAGATAAGTGTTTGATAAAGTCGGCAGAAAATTCGGAAACGATTTTATCAGGCACTCGTCATAGAAATATTTTCTGTTTGAATTTTATTTGTTTATCATCTTCTACTCCGGTGTGTCTTTTAGCAAAAGATAGTGCATCTCTTGCTGACCAATGGCACAAGAGATTAGCACATATTAATTTCAAAACTATAAACAAATTATTTTCTCAAACCTTAGAGCGTGATGCGCCAAATGTTAAGTGCATTCAAGATAGGCCTTGTCATGCATGTGTTAAAGGCAAGCAAACAAGGGCTAACTTTAAAAGCATTATTGGCAAAGATTCTACCAGGTGTTTATACCTGCTTCATATGGACTTGTTTGGTCCTTTGCAAATTAAAAGTTTAGGAGGTAAGTCTTATACATTGGTTATTGTAGATGACTACTCACGTTTTGCATGGGTATTCTTTCTGAAACACAAGTCAGATACCTTTGACATTTTCACTAAGTTTGTCAGGCAAATCCAAAATGAATTAGAATGTTCAGTGGTCAAAATCAGAAGTGACCATGGAACAGAATTTGAATTTGGGGCCATGACAGACTTTTGTGAAAGCCTTGGTATCTTTCATGAGTTTTCCTCTCCTCGAACTCCACAACAAAATGGGGTAGCTGAGAGAAGGAATAAAACACTCATTGAGGCTTGCAGAACAATGTTGAGTGACACTTCACTACCCGAATACCTTTGGGCTGAAGCCGTCAATACTGCCTGTCACGTGCAAAACAGAGCACTCATAAACAAAAATCATGAAAAGACTCCTTATGAACTACTAAAGGGCAAGAAACCAACCATTTCTTATTTTAGAATCTTTGGTTGCAAATGCTTTGTACTTAATAATGGAAAACATTACAAAACCAAGTTTAGCGAAATGAGTTTTGAAGGTATTTTGTAGGCTATAGTAGCCATAGTAGAGCTTATAGAGTTCTTAATAAGAAAACCCGGGTTGCAGAAGAATCTATAAATGTTGTATTTGATGAGACGAGCATGCTACATAGCAGCTCCTCTAGTCCTTCTGTTGAAGATGCAGGTTCAAAACTACAAGAATTAGGTTTGGAAAAGCAGTTCAAGAAAATGCACAAATCTTTGTCAAGATTCCTCCCCCAACCTCAACTGAAGAGGAAGAAAATCTTGATGAAGAACTAATCCAAGTGGAGGTAGACATTCCAGCTATAGAAGAAGCTCCTGGTGCTCCTAATAATGCTAGGAATCTTGGACTCAGACAATTGAGGGATCATCTGATTGATCAAATCATAGGAGATCCTCATGAAGGCATAAGAACCAGAAGAGGTACTACTAACGAAAATATGTATTTAAGTTTTCTCTCACAGGTTGAACCAAAGAAATTCCAAGAGTCAAATGAAGACCCTCATTGGATAATTGCAATGGAAGAAGAACTAAATCAGTTCAAGCGTTGCAAGGTATGGACACTTGTTCCAAAACCCAAGGATAAGAACATCATTGGAACAAAGTGGGTATACAGAAATGAGTTGGATGAAGACGGAACAATAATAAAGAACAAAGCCAGACTTGTAGCAAAAGGATACAGACAAGAAGAAGGAATCGACTTCGATCAAACTTATGCTCCTGTAGCAAGACTCGAAGCGATCAGGCTGTTTTTAGCCTATGCTGCATTCAAAGGATTCACCGTATACCAAATGGACGTTAAGTCAGCTTTTCTAAATGGTAATATAAAAGAAGAAGTATACGTTGAACAACCTCCAGGTTTTGTAGATTCTGAACTTCCTAATCATGTTTATTTACTACAAAAAGCTTTATATGGTTTGAAACAAGCTCCTCGAGCTTGGTATGAGACGCTGTCTAACTTTCTTCTTGAGAACAAGTTCACAAGAGGAAAGATAGATAAGACATTATTTCTTAGGGAAGTGAAAGGCAAGATTTTGCTAGTGCAAATCTATGTCGATGACATTATTTTTGGCTCCACTGACGACAACCTTTGCAAGAAGTTCTCAAAACTTATGCAGGAGAAGTTTGAAATGAGCAGTATGGGTGAGCTGAAATATTTCTTAGGACTTCAAGTGAAACAATCTGTAGATGGAATTTTCATCTCACAGACGAAGTTCACCAAGGAGTTAATTAAGAAATTTGGAATGGAGAGTGCAACCTCTATGAGGACTCCAATGAGCTCAGCTATGTCTATGGACAAGGATGAGAGAGGGAAACCTTTCAATGAAACCAAATACAGAAGCATAATTGACTCTCTGCTCTACCTTACTGCTAGTAGACCTGATATAATGTTCTCTACATGTGTATGTGCTAGATATCAGGTGAACTCTAAGGAATCTCATTATACCGCTGCAAAGCGAATTTTGAGATATCTTAAGGGTACACCAAATCTTGGCGTATGGTACCCAAGAAGTAATGATAGCGAACTAATTGGTTTTTCAGATGCTGATTTTGCAGGTAGCAAAGACGATAGGAAAAGCACTTCCGGGACTTGTCAGTTCCTAGGAAGAAGGCTAATTTCTTGGAGCAGCAAGAAACAGAATTGTGTAGCAATATCAACTGCTGAATCAGAATATATCTCCGCAGGCAGTTGTTGTGCACAATTACTGTGGATAAAGAATCAGCTAGAAGATTACAACCTGAAGTTCAAAGACATTCCGATGTTTTGCGACTCTTCCAGTGCTATTGTTATTGCGAATAATCCAGTTTCGCGCGGCCGGACAAAGCATATCGAATTACGATATCATTTCATCCGGGAGCATGTGGAGAATGGGGACATCAACCTATGTTATGTTCCAACGGATAAGCAAATAGCGGATATTTTCACGAAGCCACTGGATGAGACCAAGTTCTCTTTCTTCAAGACAGAACTTGGTATGCTCAACATGGAGTGATAATCAAGTCGGAAATGAAATCATGAAAAGATGAAGAATTTCAGATGTTCAAGGAAGCAAAAATCTAAAATAATCAGAAAAATTCTAAGCCAAATTATCAGTTTTCGAGAAATCCATTGAAGTTCTCGAGAAATACATTCAAGTTCTCGAGACATGGCATTCTCTGTTGAAACAGGCTAAGGATAGCATCTTTCGAGATTGAAGTCTACTTCTCGAGAAATGGGAAGTTCCTCGAGAAATCAGATACTTCTCGAGAAATTAGTCGCTCATCTCAAAAATCGTAAATCTCTTCCTTCGGGAAGTTGAACCGACAGGTACTTATTTTTACTGTTATTTTATTATTTCTTTTTAATATAAAATCAAAAACTATAAACGGATCTCGAGAATGACTTAATGTTCACGCAAAAACCTTTCGTTCTTCTCGAAACCCCCCTTCCACTGTTCATCTTCTTCTCGCGACATCCGCCTCTCATTCGTTTGCTCTCGCGATTTCTCCAAGCACACGCAATACTCGCGATCTCTCCCAGCACACGCAGGTTGATTTAGCATTGCTTTGATGGCTCCCTGTCCTAGAGCGAAGATCGGAGTGGGTTGCGAACTCGATAGGTCAGATTTTAACGATCTCTCAGATGATTTCCAAAATCTATTATACTTAATCGATGCCGCTGGATTGTCAATCTTGTTGGAGCATCCCTGTCATATAATGTTCAGAGAAGTGGAAGAGTTCTTTATTAACGTGAAGGTCATCAAGGAAGGGAGAATGCTAATCTCTTTTGTAGATAATGTGAAAGTTAAGATTTCCCCAAAATCTTTAACTAAATTTTTAAGACTTCCTGTTATTGACTCAGAGGATGACCTAGATGATACTGACTGGGACAGAGCAAAGACTTTTTGTGGTTTAGAAAAGGGTTGCACTGTTATTAGGAGACAGAAAATGAATTCAGTTGGAAAATTGTTGGTTGACATAGTGTCTAAAGTGATTCTGTGCAAGACTGGCAGCCTAGGGTATGTTTCAGAAGATATATTCTGTCTAATCACTTCGATTGTTTGTGGAAAGAAGTGTGATTGGGCTAGTCTTCTCTTCTCCTTCATTAGATCAAGCATCCTTGCTCCAAACTATGCAAGGATACTTTCTTTATTCCTAAATCAGTTGAATCCTTCAGTGTTCAATATGTCAAAAGGTGCAGTGCTTCATCACTTGAAGAAGTTGAATGTGATCACAATTCAAAGGTGGGATATAAGGATAGTCAAGCCAGGTCAAGAGGGTGCAAGTTCTCAGGGGGAGCCTCAACCTCATGCAAATGTTCCATCAAAGGTTGTGTCTCCAGTTCCATCTCCAAGTAGGACTTCACCTCCAGCTCCTCCTTCTGATACACATCATCAAGATGTTATTCCACCTCCCCCAATTGATACAACTCTTCAAGCAGATGCTATTCCATCTCCAAGAAGATACTATTCAAGAAGATGTTATTCCACCTCCCCCAGTTGTGTTATTCCATCTCCTCCTCCTCCAGAAAGTTCTCCTCATCAAGAAGATGTAACTCCTCCTCCTCCTTCAATTAGTGTTGCTGATAATCCTCATTCTGCAGATGTTAACAACACAATTGATGAAGTTCTTACTGATATTCAACAACAAGATGATGAAAGGCTCAGTCCTAGTGGACAAAGGGGTGGGTCAGGAGCTGACTTTGATTTCTACAATGATGGAGATGATGTCTCTGTTCATGGTTCATCTCCTCCCACAACAAATATTGAGGGGGAGCAAGGCTTGTTGGACACAAACAAGGATGCTCAGCAGAAGCTAGTTTGTGAAATAAATAGTCAATCTAAAGTGTCTTCTCCTGTGAAGCAAAGTTCTCTCATTCTTGAAGAAATTCCTGAAGAGCCTCAGCCTCCTCCTCCTCCTCAGTTTTCAGAAGACACACTTCTGGGTAAAATAGAAAGGTTACTTATGCAGCAGAGTGATAAAATAGATTATTATTTTAAAGAGGTTCATGCTAGGATTTCTGATGTTGAAAAGCATGTGAATAGAAAGTTTGATGAATTTAAGACAAGTTCTGATAAGCTCAGGGAAGATGTGGTTCAGGGAGGCAAAGCAATAGATCACACCATCAAGGGTGTAGCAACTGTTTTGGATGAAATAGTTCAGATCAGAAAGAGTCAGGCTTCCCAGGATGAAAAGGCTGAAGAAAATGCTTTCAAGTTTATTGATGAAGTGAGACTATTTAAGGAATCTGTCATCCAAACTCTATCTGTAGAAGTCAGAAAGGGGGAGGATAAAATGACAGAGCTTTTGGAATCTCTTTTGGAATCTCAAGCCTCTCAGCTTCAAAAGGCAATTGGTGATCAGTTTGAGCAGTTAAATACTTGTGTTCAAAGGCAGATTGCATATGTGAATTCCTATACTTTTAAAACCGCAGTATGGCTTCATCATGAAATCTTCCCAGGGATGCAACTTGAGGATGATCAGCCTCCTCAATTCTCTCCAAGGCATGGAGACCATCCTCAGTATGCTTCTGATCATTCAGAAGGACCTTCTGCTAAGCCTAGTTCAAGGAAGAGGAAGTATGGTGAAGGTCCTTCAGCCAGTAGATCTATTCCAGGATATAGCTCAGCTGGTTCTGGTAAAGCTGTTGTGGAAGAAGTACTTCCTGAGCTTTGGAGTCCAATATCTAAGATGATTATTCTTGACTCTCTCAAGCTGGTAGAGGAAGGTGGTGTGCCAGTGTCAGAAATATTCAGTTCAGCTGAATGGAAGAAGTATGTGACAAGCAAAACAAAGAGAAGAATTCACTTCAGAACACATGGATACAACAATCCCTCAGCCCCAGCAGCTCCTCTATAATACCATCCAAAGCCTTTTTGCTTATTTTGCTAGACAAGAGCAGAAGAAGAGAGACAACTCCTGAAGCAAGATTAGGAATCATCTAAGTTCTTGTTAATTCAGAATGTGTGAATATTAAGTCATCTTTTGACAATATCAATCATAATCTAGTTTTTGATTTTGTTGCTCATTCTATTTTTATATTCTTTCTCCTATGTTATGTGGCATATCTGTTTTATTTTGTTACAATTCATCTTAGTTTTTAGGGTTCTGACTTCTACAAATAGGGGGAGATTGTTGGGAATTGTGTCCACAATTACCTTGATTTGAAGAAGTCCTCTTAAACTAAGTTGAATTGAGTTTGTATTTGATATTGCTCTCTAGTATGGTGTTTGCAGGTTTTTAATGAGTAAGTACAAACCAATGTCAGGTTTCAATGGGTCACCAAACACAGGGCTATGCAATGTAATTCCTCATTGTATGGACCAAGGTGTTGACTCATGTGAAATCTCTCTATTGGGATGTACTTTTGATTCAAACACAATGGAAAAGCTAGGAGTAAGCTGCTGCAGTTCAATTGATTTGAAGAAAGGAATTTTTTAAGTATTTTCGAGAACTCAACTTCATTTCTCGAGAACCCTCCTTCATTTCTCGAGAAGTCAAGTTCTTCTCCCGAGATTTCAAGTTCATCTTTTGATATCTCATGTTCATTTCTCGAGAACTCAAGATTGCCTCTCGAGAAATCTGCTTGTCTTCCTTTTTCTCTAAGTCTTTCTTTTCAAAGTCATTTTCTCGAGAAATCATGTTTCTCGAAAAGTTTATCTCTCGAGAAATCGTTTTTCTCGAGAAGTTCTTTCCTTGTTCCAGAAATCTGTTTTCTCGGTTTTATTGTTCATTTCTCGAGAAGTCCCTTTGATCTCGAGAAGAGTTTTCTTTGTCTGAAATCTGTTTCTCGTGAAGCATATTTCTTTGTTCTCGAGAAATCAAGTATTTTCAGAATTCCCTTTTAATTCTTCTGACGGGACGTTAATTCCTGCTGTCATCTTTAACGACTCGTTTTGTTTCGTTTAAGGTTTATTCTTCCCTTATTCATTGCCTTTTAGTCTCTGCCTATATAAGGCTCTTGTTAAAGGTTATTTACAAGTCTTCTTAATCCTTCAATTCGCGATCAGACCTAATCTGTTCTTCGTCGCTCCAAGAATCGCGAAGTGCTATGCCGCCTCCTGAAAGAGTTGGAGATCGATGTGCTGTTCAAAATCTTTCATCTCCAATTGATGTGAAGGATCGAGTGATCGCTGCCTCATCATCGACAGTTTCTACTGGATCATTCGATTAGAAGAAGGTCATATCTGAATATTATTGTTCTTCCTCAATCTTATCAAGACAAAGTTTTACAAGTCTCAAGAAGGAAGAAGATATCAAGGCCTTTCTCAGATCTGATTATGTTTTGGTAAATCTGTATCAATTCTTTAATACATTTGATTGTAGGAGAAATTTTTCTCCGAGTTATAGGAGAGGTTGTTCTCCGAGGTATAAGAGAGATTTTCTCTCTGAGTTTGTAGGAGATCTGTCTCCGAGATTGTAGGAGTTTTGACTCTGAGATTGTAGGATCATTCTTGATCTGAGATTTAGTGAAGTAGTCAAGTCTAGCTGTGGTGCTAGATTGGCGAGGCCGGCAAGTGGAGTACCCAAGAACGGGGAACCACTATAAATTTCTGTGTTATCCGTGATTGTGATTTGCTTGCTGTGTGTTTATTTTATTAAAGTACTGTTATTCCGCAAAAGATGCAGTTATCACCTATTCACCCCCCCCCCCCCCTCTAGGTGATTTAGGTTAGCTACTAGATACTTCATCCTCTTCAAACCTTTTAGGCTCTACATATGACAGAAAACTGAGGAACAAGGCCTCATTGTGAGCCCTGCTCCTAGTTGTCACTCCTTGCTGAACATTCCTTATTATCTGCTCTATGGGATGATCCCTTAGATGTCTGGTAGCTGCAGTCATTCTGTTCTCAGCTTGCTGTGCTGTTTATGCAGGTTCAGCAGCTTCTTCATCAAGGTTGACTTCTTCCTCTTCAGGGATGGCAGCATCAGAAATTGTTTTGTTGTAGCTGGGAGTGTCTTGTATAGACATTCTTTCCAATTCCTGTTCATTTCCTGTCAAAACAGAAGATCTAGACTAGCCTTTATATATTAGGCTGGTCTCATCAAAAACAACATGCATAGACTCCTCTACAACATGAGTTTTCTTGTTGTATACTCTATAAGCTCTACTATGTTAGTTATAGCCAACAAGAACACCTACATTGCATTTCTCTGCAAATTTTGTTGATTGGGATTTTCCATTATTTAGAATGTAGCATTTGGAGCCAAAGATTCTAAAATATGAAATTGTAGGTTGTTTGCCTTTCAGAATTTCATAGGGGGTTTTCCCATGAACCTTATTGATAGAAGCTCTATTGAGAACATAACAAGCCGTATTGACTGCCTCAGCCCAAAAATATTCTGGGAGTGAGGAGTCACTAAGCAGTGTTCTCCCAGCTTCTATCAAGGTCCTATTCCTCCTCTCAGCCACATCATTTTGTTGTGGAGTCCTTGGGAAGGAGAACTCTTGGGTGATACCAAATTCTTGACAAAATCTTGTCATTGCATCAGATTAAAATTCTGTGCCATGATCAGTCCTAGTCCTGACCACAACACATTGTAGATCATTCTGAATTGCCTTGACATGATTGATAAAGATATTTAAGGTATCAGATTTTTTCTTAAGTAAGAATACCCATGTATATTTTGAGTGATCATCAACAATCACCAAAGTATACAACTTCTCACCTAGGCTCTGAATTGGCAAAGGACCAAACAAGTCCATATGCAAGAGATAAAGACATCTTTCAGTGTCTTTGGAGCCAATACTTTTAAATGTGGCCCTAGTTTGCTTACCCATTTGACATGCATGACAGAGACCATCTTTAATACATTTTAAATTTGGACTATTCCTAACAAGATTTTTAGAGAAAAGTCTATACATTGTCTTGTAGTTAATATGATCAAGTCTCTTGTGCCATTGAACACAAAGAGACTCATTCTCATTAGCTACAAGACAAACAGAAGTAAAAGAATTACTGCAAATGAAATCTAAGCAATAAACATTTCCACTCCTAGTGCCTGAGAGAATAGTCTCTAAGTCATTTGACTTTTTGATCAAACACTTGTCATTGTGAAATTCAATGACATAGCCTAAGTCACATAGTTGACTTATGCTTACTAGGTTGTGTTGCAACCCATCAACATAAGCTACCCTTGTGATTGTAACTATGCCATTGGAGATCATACCATAGCCTTTGGTGACTCCTATTTCACCTCCCCCAAATATAACTTTGGGTCCATTCTTCACTGGCTTGTAATCCTGTAGAAGACTCCTAGTTCCTGTCATGTGCCTTGAGCACCCACTGTCCAAGTACCATATTTGGTTGAGACTGGTACTTGAACTACCCTACAAAGAAAGATTTAGTTATCCTTAGGATCCCAAAAAGCTTTGGGTCCTAGGTGCCTGTTAGTTTGATGAGATACTCTCACACTAGCTACACTCCTAGCAGGAAAGCTCTTCTTTGCATTAGGTACATTGGGATTGCACCAACAATCTATGGCAAAGTGTCCCACCTTGCCACAGCACCAACAATCATGAATATTGTATCTCCTTTTCTGAACATTTTTCTGAATAGGTACAACACTGTGCACATGTTCAGCAGAGGAGACTGCAGCATTCTTCCTATTTCTTTCAGCAACAATCTAATTGAAGGATAATCTGTGGACAGTCTTGCTGCTCTTTGTCCTGATTGCCTCAGCTTGCTTTGGCTTGGCACCATACAAGATCTGATGGAATCAGACACTGGGCAGCAGGCCTTGTCAACAGATTTGACAGCAGTCTTGTTTTTTGCTGAAGCAGATTTGGAAGTGCTTGCTTCCTTATTCTTGACTGGAGGTGCTGAGACACCAAACACAAATGGTCCAGATTGGGCCATTTGTATTTCCTCATGGGGAGCTTTCATTGCACTCAATCCCATGCCCTTTCTTTCACTATAGGAAGGAGTATTTTCCTTCCTATAGGACCTCACATTCTTCCAGTGACCATAAATACTTTCATGGCCATACCTGTTGGAAGGAAGTAGCACCTTTTGAAAGGTGGTTTGAGACTTAGCCTTCTCCTTGCTATTTACTCCACTCCCTTCTCCTACTTCCATCTTATTGAATCCAAGTCCTCTCCTATTGGTTTTAGAGGAGAAGGTGTTAATAATGGGAAGCACAGATTTGAGCTTGGAGAATTGAGCCACCAGGCTCTTCTCTTTCACCAGCTTCTCCTCAAGGTCCTTGATGACCTTGTTCTTCAGGGAAATAATGCTCAATTGAACACTTGCCATACCCTTTAAATGACTTATTTGTCTACTCATCTGGGCCACCAGGGAGGTAGGTCCAGTGTAGTCACCTTCAGTCTTCTTAAGGGAGGCAATTTCCTGGGCTTGCCTCTTGGCAAGCTTCTTGCTCTCTTTTAGAGCAATAACCAAGGCATCATATTTGCTGATCAATTGATTGACATCTACCTCAGCTTCTGAAACACTTTCATCATATGATGGTTGTGCTTCAAATTCTGGACATACATCATGATCAGAAATAGAAGTGGAATGGATTGATACCTGATCATTGTCAGACATATTCTGACTCTCTTCCTCATCAGTGAGGGCCATAAGGCCTAGCAGAACACAGTCTTCTTCATCCTCTTCTTCATCACTATCTGAGTGTGATAGAGGGGCCCTGATTCCTGTCCTAGCAGCAGGATAGTCTTCATCCTCCTGAGCAGCAAACATCCCAATGTAGGCATTCTCTTCTTCATCTGAATCTGAAGATTCAGATTCAGATTCACTCCAGCTCTTGCTTTTCTTGGCTAGAAGGGATTTTTCTCCCTTCCTCTCCTTCTTGTGATGAGGCTTCTTTTCACCTCTTTCTTTCCTTTTAACTGGGCAGACAGCAATGACATGCCCAGGCTTGCTGCAGCAATAGCAAACAATGTTATCTGAAGCATGTTTACTAGTTTTGGAATCATACCTGTCCCCTTTGGGGTGCAGCCTTTCAGATCTGAAGTGATCCTTCTTGGAGTGTGATGAGGAGGAAGGCTTGCTCTTCCATTGATTTCTCCTCATCATCTTCTTGAACTGCCTAGAGAAGGCATCAAACTCTTCATCAGAGGAAGATCAGTCTGGAGAGCAACTCTCAGACTTCTCAGATTCATCCTTTCTTCTTGGAGGTGACTGCAACCTGCTCTTGCTCTTCTTTGAGCTATCAGCTTTAAGAGCTATGGTTCTCTCCTTTGTGTGAGCCTTAGAGGAAGTGTCCTCCTCCTTTCTTGCAGTCAGTTGCATCTCATATGAGAGCAGTTTCCCAAACAGTGTATGGGTAGGGGTCTCTCCAAGCCTTGCCCCTTCCCTGATTGCACAGATCTTAGTGTCCCAATCTCTAGTTAGAGATCTGAGGAACTTATCATTTAGCTCATAATCTGTGAACACCCTCTCATAGGTTCTTAGTTCATTTACTATCCTAAAGAACCTTTCATAGCACAAGGATATGCTTTCCTGGGCCTGCTGCCTGAAGGCTTCATATTCCTGATTGAGGAGTGACTTTCTACATTTCTCACTTCAGCAGTTCCTTCCATATATACAACCAATGTGTCACACATTTCCTTGGCAGTTGTGCAATGTACCAAGTTCTGAAATGTAGTGTCATCAATTGCATTAACAATAATGTTCTGGGCCCTTTTGTCCATAGTGTATAGTGCAATTTCATCATTGGTCAGCTCAGAAAGTATCTTGAGTACTTTTTTTGTAGGGTCAATAGTGGATGCCTTCTCAAAGGTATAAGGACCATTTTTGACAGTTACATAGATCCTTGGGTCCGAGGCTTCCATAAACAGTCTCACTCTTTGCTTCCATATACCAAAGTTTTCTTTGGAGTAGATGGACAACTTCATTGACCCCAACTCCTTCTTCATTCCACTGGAGGCCATCTGATTTTGAATCAGCAATACCTAATTGGGAACTGGTCAGACTGTTAAGTCCTTCTTGACCAACCTCCCTCTGATACCACTTGAAAGAATATAGGCATGCTAACTAATTCACCTAGAGGGGGGGGGGGGGGGGGGGGGGGGTGAATAGGTCTTTTGAGTTTTACTTGATAATTATGGCTTGTTAAAACTATTCTAATCAGAGAATCAAGCAACACATAAAGCACACAAGTATGTATAGAGGTTCCTCAATACAGGGTGTCTTGAGTAGTCCTCTTTCCCCCTTCACCTTTCTAACAATGTGTTAGACAAGGCCAACTCCTCCAATTCTCAGCTCCAAGAGCTTACAACACAAGTTCCTCAGAACTTCTCAGATCAAAGATGATCCTACCTCAGGACAAAAGTCCCTACAACTCAGAGTTATCACCAGCTCCTACCTCAGGCACTCATGCACTACAAACTCAGAGGAATCCACCTCCTACTGCTCATAACACCTCTTGTTCCTACCTCAGGAAACAAGCCTTACAACTCAGAGCTATCACCAGCTCCTACAATCTCAGGCAAACCATCCCTACAAGCTTAGGCAAACCAGCCCTACACACTCAGGCAAATGCCCTACAAACTCAGGCAAAAAGCCTTACAGAAAAATATGTTTTTAGAAATATTCTACAGCAGAAATACTCTCCTGTAGATCCTGCACAGTTTGTGCTTTCCTGTAGCTAAAGATGTTGATAACAGCTACAACTTGATCTTCTTCTTCAATAGAAGGATGGAAGATCACTTTGCCCCTTCTGGTGGAGGAGCTATCTTCTTCTCTCTGTTTCTTCTTCTATTTCAGTGAGCAGGAAGAAAAATGAGAGCAGCAACCGTCAATGGCGGAAAATAGATTTTGCAAATAATCGGCCGGGGGTAAGAAAATACCCTAACTCTTTCTTATATACTTCTTTTGTCTTCAACGGCTCTAATTTGATCTCCCGAGAAGTATTGGAGAGATTGGTGGTCCCCTGTAGCTTTTCTGCAACTTGCCCTAGCCGCAGGTCCCGCCGCCCTATTTATCTGTATAGAAGGTCTGCGTTCGACGAACGCGCTACACTCTGCGTTCGACGAACCCGCTGCATCCTGCGCTCGACGAACTTGCCAAACTCTGCGTTCGACGATCTGCCTTGTCTTTGTGTTCGAAGATCTACCTTATCTCTGCGTTCGACGAACGACACTCTGCGTTCGATGAACACGCCAAGCTCTGTGTTCAACGATCTGCCTTTTCTCTGCGTTCGACGAATGACACTCTGCGTTCGACGAACACGCCAACTCTCAGCTGTTTCTTCCTTTCTGTCTGCGTTCGACGAACTTAGTCCTGCGTTCGACGAGCTTAGTCCTGCGTTCGACGAACGACACTCTGCGTTCGACGAACACGTTGATTCTCAGCGTTTGATGAACTTATCAACTGAGACACCTTCTTCTCAGCGGATCCGCTGAGACGGCTCCTCGTCTCAGCGGTTCAGCTGAAACATTTCTTCCTCAACTTAGGAGAATATTTCTCCTAACCTTAGGTCTTGATTAACCCTTTCTCCTGAGTCACTTAAGCCTGTTTAACTTACAAAAATAAAGCTTTATCAAATACAATATGTACTTAGTATTGGAAGTGATGCTTCTTCAAATCAAGGGAACATTGAGGGCAATATTCTCAACACCTTTGACCTTGCCTCCATCCTAGCTGGTGGGGTCTTCCCTGACCCCCATGGAAGTTACCCCCTCCTGGGGCGTAACCTCTCCCTTGACCCTGCATTCCTCCGCCTTGCTGCCTCCATACCCCCTCCGGGGCCCGGGGCTCTTCTCTTCTTCGCACCTCCTGATGCCTGACCTCCGGCTCACTGAGTTTCGCTAGCCTCCTGGTGAGCTCCGGATTGGCCTCGTCACTTTCGATTTTCCCCGCCACCCTCTCCATCAACTCCTCGTAGGAGACGGGCGCCTTTCTCTTCAAAGCCATCTTGAAGAAACTCTCCTTCAGCCCGACCGTGAAGGCGAGCTGGAGGGCAAACTCAGGCATCTCCTGGGTGAGTAGCACCTCCTCCTGGAACCGATCTGCATACCGAGACAACGACTCTTTGGGCTCCTGCTTCACCTTGAAGAGGGACTCGGCGTCTTTCTTCCTCATAGGTGTAGATTGATCCAACAGGGAGTTGATGGAACCAGTCCCTGACCTTCTCTTTTAAGGTGACGACGAAGAGCCGACACTTAAAGGCATCCGTCATCGACCTGATAGAAACAGAGTCCTCGAACGACTGCAGGTGGTGGACAGGGTCATCCCTGCCGTGGTAGTAGACCCTGTACCACTCCCTGAACCCTTTCGGAACGGGTGCGGAAAGCACCAGCTCGCAAAAGAGGCTCCCCCCCACCTGCTACCCTTTCCTATTCCACTCGCCCCCCCGAGCTCTCTCGCCAGGCTAGAGCTCGATGGGGCCATGCTCGCCGGAACCGCGCTCGCCTGCGCCGCACTCGCGTGGACCGCACTCGCCGGCGCTGCACTCGCCTGAACCGTGCTCGTCGGTGCCGCGGTCGCAAGGACCTCGCTCGATGGGCTGGCAAACAGCACTCGCCGGGGGCAACCCTCAGAACTCCTCGCTCTGCTCTTCGTCTCCTGCCATGTCCCTTCCATGGAATTTTCCTGGACTAGCTACACTCCACGCTCACCGCACCAAAAATGTTGAAACCGATTTCTCGGTCTCTTGTGAAGATTGGGCCCTCAACGTGTTGAGGGGTAGCTATCCCTTACTGATCCCTCGGAAAGAGCAGACTGGAGATTCAGAACTAGACTTAGACCTTGGTCACAGCGAGGAGGTCCCACCACAAACCCAGAAGATCGATGAGCGCTTCCCGTCTCAAGCCAAAGCTGAGACTGGGCACCTTGGAGAGCTAGAGAGCTAAACCAAGATAACTGTACAACCCGTATTCGCTGAGTTGGCCCCTCAAGCCCACCGGCGAGATCTGGGTCAGCCAGACCATTCATCCAGGCTGAGGCAGGTGGAAGGACCCCCAGGTAAGTAGGTGGTGAACCATAGGGCGAGAAGAGGAAATCGGCGAGTGGTACCCTTCCGGACCACTCGCCCCTAGGCGTAAGCATTCGCCTAAACACCCGAGAGTTCGGCGAGTGGTCCCCTAATGGACCATTCGCCCCCCAAGGGCTTTAGGAGGAAATGACTGTGATGCCCCTTATGGGCTGCAAATAGCCCTTCAGAACAGCGGAGTTAGGTTATTAGCAAACCAATTTGGGGTGCGTTTAGTAAAATTAAAAGGCGGATTCATGTTATTTGCAGACCGGCCTAGAAAAATCTATAAATAGACTCTTATGGGCACCTTGGAGGAGATCCGATTCGTGAGAGTCCTCTCCTCCAGGCTAGTTTTGGTTGGCAGCCAGTGCCCTCCAAGGTGCCCGGCTGAGCTTTGGTTTGGGAGGGGAAGCTCTCTAAGATCTTCCGGGTGTGTGGCGGGACCTCCTCGCTACGGCCTTGGGTCTATTCCATGTTTCTCATCCACCGGTCAGAGAGTTTAGGAAGGGAGAAGTAAGCGTCGGCTGCACCCCCCAGAGGGTCCGAACTCAGGAGACCAGTTGCTGGTTTCAACATTTTTGGTGCGGTGAGCGTGGACCGTAGCCGGTGAAGGAAAATCCCAAGCTAGGCTGGATGACAGGAGATGGGGAACATGGTTCTGACTCGGGCCACTCGCAGCCACCAACGACAGGGGAGTGGCTGGAGATGTTCGAGAAATTCAAGCGAGAAGTCCTGCAGACGGTTCTCGCAGGAAGAAGCGAATGCGAGACGCCAGTAGTCCCCGTGGTCCCGCCCCAGCAGATCGGCGAGAACGCCCCGGGGCAGCGACTTGGGAAGGAAGTACCCGCGGAAGGAAGCGCGCGAGATCTCCCCGGGCGGCAGCTGTTCAACAGCCCGGCGAGTGCTGAGGTCTGCGAGCTGGTTCCGCGCGAGAGGACCACTCGCCGAGCAGGGGAAGGAAGCCCTTTTTGCGAGATGATCCTCTCGGCCCCAGTGCCGGAGGGGTTCCGAGGACCGGAGATGTCCTATTATACTGGCAAGGACGACCAGTCGTGCACCTGCAGTGGTTTGAGGACATGGTTTCAATTCTGCCCATGACGGATGCCTTTCAGTGCCGACTCTTCGCGACCACTTTGAAGGAGAAAGCTAGGGACTGGTTCCACCAGCTCCCCATAGGTTCCATCTACGCGTTCGATGATCTGCGCCGGAGCTTTCGGCTGCGCTTCTCGACGTCAAAGAAGAGAAAGAAGGATGCGGAGGCTCTCTTCAAGATCAGGCAAAGGGAGGGGGAATCGCTGGCACACTATGTGGACAGATTTCAGGAGGATATACACCTCGTGCAGGAGGTGCCAGGGTTCGCCCTCAAGATGGCATTCATCGTGGGGTTGCGAGATGGGTTCTTCAAGATGGACCTGAAGAGAAGGGCTCCTCTCTCCTTTGAGGAGTTGATGGAGCGGGCAGCGGAGGAGATAGAAGGGGAGGCGGCCAACCCAGAATTCTACAAAAGGTTGGTGAAGATGAGCGAGCCTGAGGTGAGGCAGCAAGAAGGAAGAAGGCGAGAAGAACCCAGGGGTCAGGGGTTCGAAAGACCGCCTCGGAATTGGAGGAATCAAGAGCCCAACAACAGGTTGGGCTGGAGGCACCAGGAAGGACCAGCGAGAGGTCAGGAAGGGGGGTACCAAGGAAGAGAGGCGGGAGGAATGAATCCGGGGTGGAGGCAAGGCCCCAGACCCCCTCACCCCCCAAGGGATCAAGCTATGGCAGTAGGCCGAGGAAGAGGAGGTAGAGGAGCAACAGGAGGAAGAGGAAGAGCAGGAAGAGGGGACAGGGTGGCGTTGTCCTATTGTGACTTTCACCAGGAAGAAGGTCACGTGACCGCCACCTGACCAGAGTTCTTGGAGATGAGAGGGAGAGGTCATCCACGGCGGCAACAGGCCAGGATCGAGGAAGTGCTCCCAGATGCGGAAGAGGACCGATGCGAGGACAGGGCAGATACAGGAGCCAGGGGGAATCAGGGTGATTCATGGTGGGGTTGGGATAGAGGCCTCTCGCAAAAGGAGCTTCCAGGCGATGTCCCGGAGAGACGTCGCATCAACTTCCCAGACCCCACCCCCCCCCCCCCCCCAGAGAAGCTCACCTTCTCCTCGGAAGATATGCCCGATTATGAGGACCCGTTCTGTGACGCCCTGGTGATCCAGACGGCGATAGAAAACTTCACGGTCTCCCGGATCCTGGTGGACAATGGGAGCTCGGTGAACGTTATCTTCAAGAAGGCTTTCGATGCGATGGAGGTGGAGAAGAAGAGGGTGCATGCCTCTGATGGGCCGCTGTTCAGTTTCTCAGGAGAAAGAAAGGAGGTTGAGGGAGGCGCCGGCCTCCAGGTAATATTAGGGGGAGTCCCAAGGAACTATCGGTTCGTCATCGTTGACGCTCCGAGTAGCTACAATGCCATATTTGGGCGCCCCCTCATCAGTGCCTTCCGATGTGTGCCTTCATCATACCACCAGTGCTTGAAGTTCCACAGTGGATGAGTCCAGGTCCTAATCCGGGGAGATGCAAAGGTGGCCAGGCAGTGCTATGTGACTGCCGTCAACACCATCTCTTGGATGGCAGAGGCTGAGAAGATGGATGAAGAGATGAGGAGGCCGGAGGGGCCAGGAGAAGGAGTGGAGAAGAGGGGAGAAGAGGAAGAGGACAGTGCCCGAGGAAAGGAGATGGAGGAGGAGCAGGTTGAACCGATGGAGGAGGAAGGCGCGGCAGAGGAGAAGGCCAGGGTAGAGGGGCGAGAAGCGAGGGGCAGATGGGAAGAGCCGGCCCGGCTTGAGGCGGCAGAGGAAGTAGTGGAGATGGAGGTTATCACCAGGGAGGAAGGGTGGAGAAGGTGCGTGTCAGCGGGGGCCTCAGCCCGGAGGACAGGGTAAGGATGTTGGAGTGCATCCAGAAGAACGTGGACATCTTCGCATGGAGCGCGGCAGACATGCCCGGCATCGAAGCGGACGTGGCTTGCCATCGTCTCAACCTTGAGCCAGGAGCCCGCCCCATCCGACAGAAAAGGAGGGCCTTCGCCGACAAGCTCGAAGAACCGATCCGCGAGGAGGTAGCCAAGCTCCTTGAAGCAGGTTTTGTATCGGAGATCCAGTATCCAGGCTGGGTCTCCAATGTCGTCATGGTAAAAAAGGGCGATGGTCGCTGGCGTATGTGTATTGACTTTTCTTTATTAAACAAAGCCTGCCCTAAGGATTGTTATCCCCTGCCTCGGATCGACGCGCTGGTTGACTCAGCCGTCGGTTTTTCTGTGATGAGTTTTTTGGATGCTTTTTCAGGTTATCACCAGATCAGGATGCACCTCCCCGGATATCAAAGATGTCTCTTTCATCACCCGGGAGGGGTGCTACTGCTATAAGATGATGCCCTTTGGGCTGAAAAATGCAGGAGCAACCTACCAGAAGATGATGGACCGGGTCTTTAAGGAACAAAGGGGAAGGAACTTGGAGGTCTACGTGGATGACCTCATGGTGAAAAGCAAGAACGCGAGCTCTCACATCCAGGACCTCGAGGAGACCTTCGCTACCCTGCGCAAGTACAAGATGCACCTGAACCCCCTGAAGTGTGTGTTCGGGGCCAGCAAGGGGAAGTTCCTGGGACACCTTCTCACCCCTTCGGGGGTAGAACCTAACCCGGACAAGGTCAAAGCCATCATGTAGTTGGGATCGCCTCGGAATGCCAAGGAGGTCCAGCGCTTGACGGGAAAGCTCGCGGGGTTGAGCAGGTTTCTCTCCCGAGTCGGGGAGAAATGCTCCCCCTTTTTCAAAACGTTACGAGGGAACCAGAAATTCGAGTGGACAAAGGAATGCGAGGAAGCCTTCCAGGCCTTGAAGAGGCAGCTCACCCAGGCTCCGCTGCTCCAGGGCCCCAAGGAGGGGGAGGACCTAGCCTTGTACCTCGGAGTTGGGACTGAGGCCGTAAGCTCTGTCCTGGTCCGGGAAGAAGGCAAGAAGCAGCTGCCCATCTACTACGTAAGTAGGGTCTTGAGGGAGGCGGAACTCAGGTATCCAATTTTAGAGAATCTGGCCTTCGCTCTGGTCTTCGCGGCAAGAAAGCTCAGGCCATATTTCCAGGCCCATTCAATCCAAGTGGTGACTGATCACCCCCTTCGCCAGATCTTCGAAGGAGTAGAGCACTCGGGGAGGCTCGCGAAGTGGTCAATAGAGTTAAGTGAGTTCAATATCACCTTCGTCCCTCGACTAGCCATGAAGGCACAGGTAGTGGCAGATTTCATGGCAGATTATGTAGCCGAGATGGAGGAGGGTCAAGCCCCTCGTCATGTTCCATGGAAGCTGCTGGTTGACGGGGCCTCGGGTAAAAATTCTCTCGGAGGAGGAGTGGTGCTGGAGAGCCCCCATGGGATGAAGATCGAGCAGACACTCGTTATACATTTCCCAATCACCAACAACCAGGCGGAGTATGAGGCGGTGATCGCCGGCCTGCGTCGGGCTCAGGAACTGGGAGTCCATGACGTGGAGGTCCTCACCGACTCGATGGTAATAGCCTCTCAGATCAAGGGAGAGTTCGAGGCAAGGGAACCTACACTCATAAGATACTCAGCCAAAGTGAGAAGCCTCATTGGAGCGTTCAAGACTTTCTCCATCAGGCACATCCCTCGGGAGGAGAGCACCCAGGCGGATCGCTTGGCCAAGGCCGGTCCACGAGCCGGAGGAACCCTGACAGATCTGTTCCGTCCTTCGATCGAGGAAGGGGAACTCATGGAAATAGAGCAGCGGCCCTCTTGGAAGGATCCTTTCGTTACCTTCCTTGCAACAGGGAAATTCCCGGAGGATGTTCCAGACCAAAGGCGCTTCCGGTACAAGTCCGCCTACTACGTGCTCCATGAGGGGGATCTGTATCGGAAGACCCTCTCGGGCCTCTTGGCCCGATGCATCTCGGAAGATGAAGTCCCGAGGATCTTGGAAGAAGTTCACTCCGGCGAGTGTGGCAGCCACTCGGGGAGCAGGATGTTGGAGGCGAGAATAATGAGGCAGGGGTACTTTTGGCCGACCTTGAGTAGAGATGCGACGACCTTCGCTAAGAAATGCCAGAAGTGTCAGATGTTCGCCCCGCTTCAACTCATGCCTGCTCAGAGGCTAAGGAGTATCACGGCGCCCTGGCCGTTCGCCATATGGGGGATGGATCTGGTGGGACCCTTTCCCCAGGCCAGTGGGCAGAGGAGATTCCTCTTGGTCATGATCGACTACTTCTCGAAGTGGTTGGAAGTCAAGGCGTTGGCCAAGGTCACCTCCCAGGTGATCCGCAACTTCATATGGGGGGAGATCATCTGTCGACATGGGCTTCCGCAAGCCATAGTCACAGATAATGGCCCGCAATTCGCCAGCGAGGAGTTCATCAGTTTTTTTGGCCAGCTGGGGATAGACCTCAGGTTTGCATCCGTCCACCATCCCAGGAGCAACGGGTAGGTGGAGGCGGCAAACAAGATTATCGTGAACTTGCTCAAAAAGAAAGTGGAAAATAAGGGCAATTGGGTGGAGCAGCTCCCCTCGGTCCTGTGGGCTTTAAGGACTACCCCAAACACCGCCACGGGAGAGACCCCTTTCAAGCTCTCCCACGGCTGCGAGGTCGTCATCCCCATAGAGTTCGAGGTCATGACACCACGAGTAAAGGCCGCCACGAATGGAGAGGAAGATTGGAGAGCTGGGAACGAAGAGGAGTTGCGGCTCTCCCTCGACCTCATCGAAGAAGCCCGGGACCTAGCAGCCATCCGCCAAGAAGTGGTCAAGCGGCGGATGGCCAAGTACTTCGACAAGCACATCAGGGTCAAGCAATTCGAAAAGGGGGACCTAGTACTCAAAAAGGTCGACGCGGCGGGAAGGTCTGCCGCAGTGGGGAAGCTTAACCCCAACTGGGAAGGTCCCTATGTCGTGGAAGAGGCACTAAAATCTGGGGGATACCGCCTTCAGAATGTGGAGGGCCAATCCCTCAGTCACACATGGAGTGGTGACGATCTCAAACGCTTCTACCCCTAAAAATTATGTAATGCTAATGTTTTTGAAATGAGAATATTCTGTTTATCCTGTGTGTGTGAAAGTAATGTTGCAGCTTGTGGGGAAACCTCGAAAGTTCCAGAAGATGGCCCCGAGCAGACCCGCTGTCCAGGCTCTCATCTAGCTGGCAGGTCCGAAGGCTCACTCGGTGGCAGGTTCTATGTTGTTGGAAAGATGGCCCCGAGCAGACCCGCTGTCCAGGCTCTCATCTAGCTGGCAGGTCCGAAGGCTCACTCGATGGCAGGTTCTATGTTGTTGGAAAGATGGCCCCGAGCAGACCCGCTGTCCAGGCTCTCATCTAGCTGGTAGGTCCGAAGGCTCACTCGGTGGCAGGTTCTATGTTGTTGGAAAGATGGCCCCGAGCAGACCCGCTGCTGTCCAGGCTCTCATCTAGCTGGCAGTTCCGAAGGCTCACTCGGTAGCAGGTTCTATGTTGTTGGAAAGATGGCCCCGAGCAGACCCGCTGTCCAGGCTCTCATCTAGCTGGCAGGTCCGAAGGCTCACTCGGTGGCAGGTTCTATGATGAAGGAAAAATGGCCCCGAGCAGACCCGCTGTCCAAGCTCTCATCTAGCTGGCAGGTCCGAAGGCTCACTCAGTGGCAGGTTCTAAATTTTCAAGGAGTGACCTCAAGAGCACTCGCATAGACCACGCGCCGGAACGGTGATCTCACTTCCCTTTCATAACTACCTAAGTGAAACCCCGTGATGCGCGAAGAGTCCAAAGGCTCACTCGGTGGCGGGAAATCGAAAAGAGCGATGCATCCTAGGTCGTCAACGAGCAGCGGCGAGTGGTCAAGACAGTTACACTACGACCTAGCGTCCTAATGAGCCTAGCGAGATACAGTAGCGAATGAGGAAAATTGAGAGCACAAAAATTGTAACCAATATATATATGCCAAGAGGACTCGCCCCAGTTCATGATTAATCCAAAAATGAAGAATAAAAAGAGAACAAAGAAAAATACAAAGGGCCCATCTCATGGGTCGGCGGGCTTCTCGCCAGAAGATCCATCGCTTTCGCTCGAATCCGGTAGGAGGGCGTCTTCTCGCGGCTCGCCGTCCTCATCTTCCGGAAAGGGGATCGGAATGTAGAGCTCAGGGACGACCTGTCAGGCAGAGAGGCATTCGGCCTCCTCCTTCAGGTACCCAGCCTGCCGCAGCACCTGCAGCGCGTGCTTCACGACGCTTTGAGCATTCTCCTGCATCAGCTGCTCTAGCTCATGGTGGGGATAAAAGTGCCCCCTGCTTCCTGAGGAGAGTGCCAAGGCCTCGGCTTCTCGCGCCTGCTGGACCTCGGCCTTAGCCAGCCGGACTTCCTCCTCAAGGTTGCCGACTCGCGCGCGAAGCATCTCGGCGATCATAGCGTCCTGAGAAAACGAAGATGGTGAGAAGAAAGTGCGGCAATCATCAACGGTCATTCGCGGGGAGGGGGGGATATACCTCTCCGACGGGGCGGCTGGCGAGGAGGGCCTCCGCAGCTTCCAGTTTCACCCTGAGGTCGCGCGCCTCGGCGGAAACAACAGCCCTGGTCTCCTCAACCTCCGCCAAACTCCGCGCCAGATTGATGCTCCGGCGCGAAGACATATGCGCAAGCTCAAGGGCCCGCAGCAGGGCTCGAGCGGTCTCGTGGGCAAGAACCTGAGTCTTCTCGGCATCAAAGACCTCGGCATCTTCCCGACCATAGAGGGCATACGCAATGGCGTAAGCCTCACCACTGGCGAGGTCACTCTCTACCCATGATGGATGAAGGGTAGAGAGCGAGACCCTATTCAAATTCCTGTCCCATTTCACCAGGGAAGCGCCTGAAGGGTCCACATACTTCTCGCCCTGAGGGAAGTTCCGGTGGTTCCTGGGCAATGGCGGCGGCGGCAACGACGATCCCGCCTGGAGAACACCCCCTTCTGACGCACCCGCCTCCAGGGCCTGGGCCGGAGCTTTCGCCCCTGGGGTCTCGTTCAAGGCCCCCTTCCCTTTGGCGGAGGGGAGGCATTTCGGCTTCTTAGAAGAGGAGGAAGGAAGCGCCCCGGTTTTTCGTTTCTGGCTACTGGGCTTGGAGGTGGAGGGTTCTTCCCGACAGGCATCCGCAGCGGCTTGCGCTAGAGACATGGAAACCCCATAGGGGTGCGGCGGGTGAAGAGAGAAGTCTCGCACGCCTGTTTTTGAACACGAACGGCTCAGCGAATGGTATGAAATCAAGAAAATCGAGCGAATGAAGAGGGTTTAGAAAACTCACCTTCACCCTGCGGAATGGGCAGAAGCGAGTTGACGTTTCGCCGGAGTTAGACGAGGTCCATCCCGTGCTCCAGGATGTACTGGTGCAGCTTGGCCTCATGCCCCCCAGAATCGGGGGCCGGAAGGTCGATTCTTCCTCCTGCACTGGGGCGAGAAGGGTGTTTCCGAGGCTCCCGCTGACGAAGATGAAGCGGCGAACCCAGTCGTGGTTCTTGTTCGGGAGACCCTGGTGTTTGAGTGGGCTCTGACCCGAGAAGAAGGAGATACCATGTGAGCAGCGGAAGGTATAGAGCTTACGAAAGACGGGCAACGAGAATTCGATCCCCTCCTCTCGCAGGTAGCATGCGTACCCGACCAGCATGGCGATAGAGTTAGGGTTGAGCTGGGCGGGCACGATGTCGTAGTATCGAAAAGTCTGGCGAAGTTCCGGCCAGATGGGGAGGCGAAATCCCACCTCGAAGTGCTCCAGCGGGATCGCGAGAGCACACGGCGAGATGGAATTTAAGCGATCCTCCGGCCCGGGCTTTCGCGCTTCGAATCCCGGCGGGACATAATCCGCGACAGCGGTTAAGTAAGCTTCATCGGTGAGATCACAAGAATCGAAGACGTGGTTGACGAATGCACTGGCGCACCTGGCCCTGCCTTCGGTCTCGCCACCCATCTTGCGAATACCAAAGAAGACGGGAATTGCAGAGAAGAGAGAAGTGCGAGTGCTAGCGCAAGGAGAGAGAGGGAGCGGATGGTGAGGTAATCAATACGGTAGTTGAGCGGCCTATTTATAGAGGGAACAAAAAACGCTTGGGCTTTCGAGGCAACGGGTGTGCGGATAGCCATCGCGCCTTCCCGGCGCCTCGGAATCCGGGCCGGTCCCTCTCGCCCATTGATGATGAATGCCCTATGGCTACTCATTCGACGGCTATGCAACAAGGTGGGAGAGGCATTCAGCTGTAAGACATCATTCGGCATACCCAAGCAAGTTGCGAGAAATATAAGCGGAAAACGCACTCGCAAAGCACAGAATAAATTATTACAGACATAAAATAAGTCCAACCTCCACGGCACCATAAACTGAATAAGAAAAAAGAAAATGCAAAGAGAGGCGAATGATGACCAGACTAGCGTTCCTCCCAATACCACCGGTCATGCCCTCGCGGCCCAACCTCCGGGGGCATTCGCGGGTGATAGTACGCGAGCATGGAGGTGATCTTCTGAGACGCCAGCTGAAGCTGGTTCCGGGCTCGCGCAGCATGCCTCCCGGGAGACAGCTCCCCCCCTTCACCTCGCAGACGCTCCACCACTGCGGAGGCGCGAATAGTCCTTCCGAAGGTCCTTCAGCTCGCGCGTGGCCTCCATCCGCACATCATCCACCTGGCCGGCGATGTTTCGCTGAATATGGATAAGCTTCCCCAAGACCTCCGTGAGTCGCTCCTTCAAGGTCGCATGATCTGAGGGATCGCCCAGAAAGTCAGAGAGGTCCCCGGGAGAGGGGAGAGGCGAGAGCATCTCGTCTCCCCCCTCGTGGTAGGACCCAAAGGGAGAGGCTTCCCAATAGCCTGCGAGATCACAGACAGGTCAGTCGCGTTAAACAAAGCGAATGCGTTAAATGCGGATAAGGACACCGACCTAGTGTGGGGTCCCCATGACCTGGGGGACGCGACGAATGGGGGTGCGATTTAAACAATCCGGCGGGAGGTAGTACTTTTCCTTTCCCTGGGCGGTAGGGCTGTGAAGAAGGAACCGAAGCATTCGCATGGTCATCTACACGGTCTTGCTGACCGAGTTCCCTTTCAGGGGAGATCCTCTGTTCATTCGGGGGCACGAAGGGGTTCTGTTGAAAGAGGAAACCCGGTGGAACGGTGTCCCGCGGCGGAAGGTCAGGGTTGAGGGCTAGAAAAGAGAAAACAATGGTCAGTAACGCACAACGTGCATGACAAGAATTCATAACTTACCAGATTGCTGTGTGGTCTCGCCCGGAGGGGGTGGAGGAGCAAGATCCAGATTTGGAGGAGGCCTCGCATCCGCAAGAGGTGGCACCACAACACTGTTCGGAATGGCCCCATGGCCATCCTCAATCACCGAGATCCCCTGCGAATGGTCGGAATAATTGCAGGATGAGGGGGCAGGAACTAAACAGAAAGACGGGAGGAATTCCCATACCTGCGTTCCTGGGTCCGGAGGAGCATTCGCCGGAGACTTCGAGACAGTCTCCCCTCCCTGACGATTCAGCCGAATCGCCTTGGCTCGACGTGAGACGTAAGGGACGCTCGGGTCACGCTTGGACGTAAGCCAGGGAGCAAACCTGGCCGTCTTGGGGGCGGTTGCGCTCTGGGCCGCAGCCAGGCGCTCAATCATTCCCTGCGAGAGGGGTCTCGCAGAAGGCTTGTGAAGAGACATTAAAATCGGTGAAAGGTCAAGGGAGAGAAGGATCTCCAAGCCGAGGAATGGAAGCGTTCCAGAGAAATCTGACACTGAGAAGTATATATATAGGGTGACGGTGGGACCCACCGAATCTTATGGGTCCAGTCAGCAAGCACTCACCGAATACCAGGTTGGACTGTTCTTTCCGAGCGTAGGAACCACTCGCAAAGAGCGGGGATTGTGTACAACACGTATTCGCTGAGTTGGCCCCTCAAGCCCACCGGCGAGATCTGGGTTAACCAGACCATTCATCCAAGCTGAGGCAGGTGAAAGGACCCACAGGTAAGTAGGTGGTGAACCATAGGGCGAGAAGAGGAAATCGGCGAGTGGTACCCTTCCGGACCACTCGCCCCTAGGCGTAAGCATTCGCCCAGTCACCCGAGAGTTCGGCGAGTGGTCCCCTCATGGACCATTCGCCCCCCAAGGGCTTTAGGAGGAAATGACTGTGATGCCCCTTATGGGCTGCAAATAGCCCTTCAGAACAGCGGAGTTAGGTTATTAGCAGACCAATTTGGGGTGCGGTTAGTAAAATTAAAAGGCGGATTCATGCTATTTGCAGACCGGCCTAGAAAAATCTATAAATAGACCCTTATGGGCACCTTGGAGGAGATCCGATTCGTGAGAGTCCTCTCCTCCAGAATAGTTTTGTTTGGCAGCCAGTGCCCTCCAAGGTGCCCGGCTGAGCTTTGGTTTGGGAGGGGAAGCTCTCTAAGATCTTCCGGGTGTGTGGCGGGACCTCCTCGCTACGGCCTTGGGTCTATTCGAAGTTTCTCATCCACCGGTCAGAGAGTTTAGGAAGGGAGAAGTAAGCGTCGGCTGCACCCCCAGAGGGTCCGAACTCAGGAGACCAGTTGCTGGTTTCAACAATAACCTAGGGAGGAAGAAGCTCAGAATTTGAGATCTGAATCCTCTCACAAGGTGCCCTTCAAGGTCTATTTATAGTTTTTTTTTCGTGGTTTGTTAATAGCGGAATTCCGCCTTTTGGTTTTACTAAACGCACCCCAATTTGGCCTGCTAACAGCCATACTCCGCTGTTTGGAGGGGCTGACGGCAGACCACCGGGGGTAGAGGGGTAAATTCACCTCTAGCCCCCTTTGCCGAGCGAGTGGTCCTTCCAGGCACCACCCACCGACCCTTGGGCGAGTACCAACTCGCGAGTGGCCCGTAAGGGCGCACTCGCTACCCGGCCCGCTCGCCTAACTCTTGTCGCGAGTGGCCCGTGAGAGTGCCACTCGCAACTCTGGCCCATTCGCGCTCGCGCGGCTCTCGCCGCGAGTAGTCCGTGAAGGACTGCTGCCGAGCTAGACTTCTTGCTTGCTCTCGTGCGAGGGCACTACACGCGAGTGGTCTGCGAGAGCCCCACTCGCTGTTCGCTCTCGCCCGGGGTGTCGCACCAGCCTTGGTTCCGTTTTCTGTCTCCTGGCGAACCCGAGGTTGTACAGCTTTGTAGCTCTAGCCATAGTTCCACAGCTCTCTCTCTCTCTCTCTCTCTCTCTCTCTCTCTCTCTCTCTAGACAACCCTTGAAAATGCAGACCTGCTCCATAGCTATAGGCTTCTAGCCATAGCTCCAAAGAACCATCGTTGAATGCCGAGTTCTCCTTTCTGCAACCTTGCCCTCCTATTTTTCTTTGATTTTGTTCTTCTCATCTCCCCATGATTTCAATCTCACCGTGGTTAATATCCACAAGCACAAATGGGTCGATCAAGAAGCTGCAACATGCGTGGGTCCACAACATTATCGTTGAATGCCATTGTTATTCATACTTCCACTAACCTAGGTAAGTGGTTTCATCTTCTTAAAATCCCCTGTTGATTTCTCAGCTAATTCTATAGTTCTCTGCCGCTCAGAGAGAGAGAGAGAGAGAGAGAGAGAGAGAGAGAGCTTTTGGAGAATCTAATGAATCACATCTTGATTCATCTAATAAATGGTTAAAACTTTTACGTTCCATAGCTCTAATGAATTATATTTCTAGGTCGCTCTACAGTAAAAAATTGAGGCTAAAACTGAAATAAGAAAATCCGGATAAAGATACCACCATAATAAAATCTAGCCATTAGTGAAATTTGAGATTGCATATCCGCAATGTGATTTCAACTTACTGTTAGTTACGGGATAGAAAATCTCCCACATACAGAAAAGTTTTTTTTTCTCTTTTCTTCCATTCTCAATTTAAACTCCCAGTCAAAAGAATGTACTCAATATTAACTTCTCTCTGCTTTCTAATATTTTATATAGCCCTTTGCTGAATTATACCCTAAAGTACCTTTCTTATCTCTTTGTGCATATTGCAGAATATGATTTTGAATTTTGAGTGTATCTTATTCAATTGTCATCTACCTTTCAAATATATATTAAAGTTTAATATTGTTGATTGTTGTATTATAAGTTTGATGCATCCTTTATTGTATCACATTGCGAAGGATTGCTCATTCGATAATCAATTAAATTTCTTAGTGCAATAAAATTTATCATTTTTAATTGACTTTTAATCGGTGCCCGAGTTAGGCAAAAATTTTGTTCCGCCACTGACGACGGCGGCGGACAGGCAAACGTGCCACAACGGCGTCAAGGGAGAGTAGATGGGGTAAGGGGGGTTGGGTAGGGTTTTAGTTGGGTTGCAATTAAAAATGGGTGGTGTTACTAGCAAACCTAATTTGGTTGCTAGGAAACCCAAAATCCCCCCAAAAATTATTTTATTTCCTTATTTTGAAAAACTATTTTGTTCTAATAGCAAACCCAACCCTAAACCTATCCGCCCCTTCTCCCGTTTGCGATTCCAAGGTGCGACTTCGGCGGCTCCAGCCAGGGCGACTTCGACGACTCCAGACATGGGGCTCTGACAACTCCATCCGCCCTTTCTCCCGTTCGGCGACTCCAGCCAGGTGCTCCGACGAATCCATCTAGGGGCTCCGACGACTCCATCCAAGGACTCTGACGAATCCATCCCGGGGCTCCGACGACCCCGACGACTCCATCGACCTCGGCGATGATTGCCTCCGGCGACTCTAGCCAGGGGCGGACCTCCTCTCCTTTCCTCGTCGGGCTCTCTACTTGTTTATCGTTTCACCTGCAACAGTTTCCACTTGGGCAGAGACCTCTGGTTTAGTCTCCTCCTCAGCCAAGACTGGCAATGACTGAAAATGCTACCGACATTAAATCCACAAAGGAAATTATTATATGGATGTCTTCCATTGAAAGATACTCTAAACTCCTAAGTAGTTGGTATAGTTTAATGTTGTTCTTCTTGTGATGTTCTATAGTAATTTAGGGTTTAATTTGACTAGTGTTTTTTCATTCTATTTTGAATAGTGAATGTGATATGAAGTTGGATGTTGGTAGTCATTTTGAAACAAATATTCAGTTTCCCCCACGTACCAAATACTATTTGGATCGGGTTCATCAACGATAATCATTAAGTGAGATTATGCATGAAAGGAGAAACTTCACTTCCACCATTGTACTCTTCTTGGAGGAGATATCGCACACAAGTAGCAAGTTCATGGGAATGCATCATCAACAAAAAGAATGAAATGTAAGTGAATAGTTGTTCATTCAATTTTTTATATTTACTTATTTTAGGATAAAATATAAAAAATTTATTTTTCTAATGCAGTTAGAAGTGTGGTTATTAAACATAATACATATAGAAATGTAATAAAAGAACCTTCACTTCTTGACTTTTTTTAGGTAAACTTCAACTTTAAACATAATTGTCATGTATATTTATATTGGATTAGCAATAATTAATATAACATTGCTAACTTTTTTTTTATATTTTGGTTTTGAGATTTTGGGGCGCATGATGATTTTTTGTGGAATATGAACGAAGTTTGAGTCTACCAACAAAATTTTGCGGCCTTTTGAATCATTTCTAATGCTAACATATGTAATCGTTTGAAAAGTTAACATGTGCATTTGGTTATTTTGAATTAAAAAAAAATTAGTTTTTATTTTATTTTTTATGATGGTTTGCTAGTAACAAAAAGGTTTTCAAATAGTCATTTTCAAAAATGAAGGTTTGCTAATAGTAATGATTTGCTAAAAGCCAAAACGGATTTGCTAATGACAACACCCTTAAAAATAGAGGAGGTAAGAAAAAATATGTATTTTCTGAATGCTACAAAAATTAAATTAATGAAATTTTCCGAAAAAACTGCTTGACAGCGCTTTTTACTTGTTGGGATGCATTATGCTAATCATTATATTTCATGAGTATTTATACATATTTCACACACTTTTGGAAAAGAGGATAATATATGGGAATTGTTAAAGGCAAACCAAAAAACGGATATCCGCACACCAACATAACTTAAAATCCTCATCTAAAATGAGTTCCGATTTTTTTAGGGTCAAACCAAAAATTGTTATCCGCACACCAACATAACTTAAAATCCTCATCTAAAATTAGTTGCAAACCATAAGCCGCACACCAACGCCGAAAACCCTCCCCCATTCCCTCTCGCGCTCAGTCGAAACTTTCTCGCATTCTATAATGATTTGTTTATGCAGTATGTGCATGCACAATAAATATTAATCGACAAAGAAGTGCAATAAGATGTATATAATCTTCTTATCTTTCAGAAATTTCCAAAGGGTAATATAACATACAAAAGGACTTGGTTAAAACATGAATGCTGAGATCAAAATTTTCATTCCTGGATCATATTTTGATTATTCAAAAAGCTAAACTCAGTGAACCAACACTTCAACAACCATTTATGTCTTTATAAAATAAATTTGAGCAACTTCACATATAGATCAAAACTATAGCGCATATATATCATAATTTAGAGAAGCAAGAACTCACCATTTGTTTTCCTTTTCTTCCTTTGGGGCACTTTTGTACAACCCATATTCATCGAGGGTATGACTCATTCAAGCCACGTGGCTAGAAATTAAAGTCAATGATCAAGACAAACCAGCCATCAGGAGCAATGGAAGGTCTGGGCGAGAATGTGCGAGTATCCCTCATACTCGCCAGGTGGGAGACCATGGGAGATGCTTGTCGAAGCTAGGCGAGATCCTCCCAATGTCGCGTAGTCACCGAGTAGGGCTGAGCTATAAATAAGACCCTCCCCTCCCTTTGGATTTGCCTATAAATAGGACTCTATTGGTACCATGAATTGCAGCTTTGGCTGAACTTTTGGAGCCTGCTTTCGAAGACTTGAATCGTGAGATCTTGGTCATCCCCCTTAGTCGTCACTTTAGATACTCGCCAAGTTGGTGTCTTCCTCATACCCTGCTCGGTCATTCTTGGTTGTGGAGGGGAAGTATCTTTTAAATTTCTGGGTACGTGGTGGGACCTCTCTGTCACAGTGCCTGGAGTTCTTTTTGAGTTCTCTTAGTCTCGTTGTCCTTGCCCCTCAAACCGTCAAGTTTGATCGTTAGACCAGTAACCTTAGGTTGCATTAATCCGAATATTTGAAGCCGAGATTTTCCAGGCTTCAACAACTTTGATTAGCAACTATTCCCAAAACCCTCTCAATGGTGAATACTCAAGCAAAATTAATCGAAATTAGTAGAATCTAACTAATAAAAAAGTTTTATTTATTTTATATTGATTAGCTCTATTTACTAAATTGTTTGGAATCTTACTCTGAATTGGTTCAGAGTGTTGTAATCTTAAGTTTATTATGATCTAAAGTTTATCAGTGGCTATATCGCGGTTAGAAAAAATGACAAATTTTCTAATTTTAGATTTGATTTGTTGTTAACAATAACAGTTTGTCGTTAACAGATTTGTTTGCACCGAGTAATTCCAAAAAGTATGATTTGATGTTAACAATAGTGCGTGGATATCCATTTTTGATTTGCCTTTAAGAATTCTCTAATATATGAATTTTATCATTTCTTTTAAAGATAAGGGGATTATTGACTATGGTGAAAAAATAAGAGGGTTATTAACAATTTACTCTAAAAATATTTATGCATAGGGTTTTGATTTTCGCGAGTTAACTTCTAAGTGTCGATTTGTCAGAATTGGGCTTTCCTAGTAGAAACATTGCTCACTAATGAGTGACCTCATCTCGTGTATTGAGTTGTCTTCTATGCTAACATAGCACTATGAATATATTTTGAGAATACAATTATCTCCACTTTTTAGGGCAGAGAAATGACCCTTCAACCTCCAAAAATATCTTTGGGAATTCAAAGCACCTAGTCTTCCTTATCTCCATGCCATTAATTAGATATCTACACTACAAGTTATAGTCTCTACGACGACGTTTTTTTTTTTTGCGACATTTTGAAAGCGTCGTTGTTAGTTTTATATTTAGCGAAGATTTTTTTTCATAAACGTCGCTAATGCAAAAAATAGTATTTGCTACGTTTTTTAGGAAAACCGTCACCATACGTGTTTAGCTATTGTGACGATTATTTTTAAAACGTCACTAAAATAATATTTTTATTGTGACATTTTTGAAAACGCCGTCATTAGTTACATTTAGCGACAGTTTTTTTTTAAACCGTCGCCTATATAAAAAATTAGCATTAGCCACGATTTGCGTGAAAACATGTCAGCATACATGTTTATCTTTCGTGACGATTTTTTTTAAAACGTCATCAAAACACATGATCTTCTTTCAAAATTTGTTATCAAACATTTCAGAAGATCTTTTGTTAAAAAGAATATAAGTGATATAGTTATTATCATTTATCAAATGATTGAACATGAATCGTGGCATGTACTTAGTGAGCATGATGCATTAAATACATGAAGTACGTATACGACGCACATTATGCATGTTTAAGCTGATGATATATATCAGCCTTATCTATATGACACTCATAACCATACAATTGGTTATGCATACTCCAATGATATGGGGTAGTTTGCTATGCACACATGCACCCATAATCATGCGCTTGGGGCTATGCGCCACATGATTGCCGGATATTTTGTTATGCGCACACCCATAACTATATATATGCACATACTCATGCATGTACGATGGGGTATTTCGCTATGCGCACACCCATAACCATATGCTTGGCTATGAACACCGCTATGATGAGGTATTTTGCTATGAGCACCACCCATAACTACGCTTGGCTATGCGCACCCTAGCCTCATGATGGGGGTGTTTCGCTATGCGCATACATATAATCATACTCGCTTGGCTATGCACATCGCCATCATAGGATATTTTGCATGAACTCGTATGATCGATACGAACTCGATGTCGTTTATTTCATTCAAATCTGGTGAGAATTGAGAAATTGGACCGAAATAGGTCGCATGAAGGTACAAGATAACTAAGATAGACAACAATGAGTAAACAAACTCGGAATCGACTTCGATTGCGTTCATTAGACTCATATGTCCGATACAAGCGCAACATCTTCATCAACTTTTTCTCATGCGTATTTTTGTAATATTTTATTTATCTTTGATAATATATATATACACACGCGCGCACGCACGCATATATATCTTTATTATATAAGGGAAGATCTTTATTATATAAGGGAAGAGTAAAGTTGAGATGGTGTAACATTTTATGATCAAAATGCCATCAAAAAAGAAAAGATATTGCAACATTTGGATGTCTAAAATGGCCTCAAAAAATTTCTTACATTCAAAATATGTAATATTTTTTGTCATTTACTGTGTTTCCCGCCTATTTTTTCCGCCATGACAACTCAATTTCAAAAAATAATTATCTTTCCCTCTAAGAGCATGCACCTTTTCAACTCTCCAAAGGGTCTATTTGGGAGAGCTGATGTGGATTGAGAAGCTGCTGATTGAACAGAGCTCTTTAGATAGGGCTTTTTGAGGAGCTGTTTTGAAAAGCTGCAGGCTGTTTAGATGGTCTGTGGATAAGCGATGATTGAACAGAGCTCTTTCAAATAAAACTGTTTGGTAGAACAGCTTTTTGAGAGCTGCTTTTTCTAAACGAAAATATTAGTATACACACACTCAAATTCTCCGGTGCGTTCGTTCCACATTATTCAATCATTCTTCTTCACGTGCAAAACTCATTCATCCATACACAAACATACACTCATTCAAACAAGCACAAACATACACATCCACACACATACACACTCATAATAAACACACACACACACACATACACATACATTCATATACAAACACACACACACATTCATACAAACTCAAATACGCATACACACTCAAATTCATATACACATTTATTTTTCTTCATATACACACTCACCTACACACACTCAAATTAATATACAATCAGATGTAGCACACCTTGTAGATATGACATTCTGTCCAATAACTGGATGAGGGAAACTGTCCAGATTCGGATTTGGCAAGATCAAGGGGGCAGCATAGGAATATTGGCCACAACATCATCTGAAGTAGCCGCATCTTCCAGGTAATCTGAAGCAGTTCGGACATTCTTCTTCTTCGTTTTGCCGCTACGGGCTACTCGCAGTTCAGACATTCTTTTCCTTCAGATTCAAAGAAGTTAGCTTCTTCTTTGCTTTTTCTGCTGCAGTATTAGAGCAGAATCTGTCTCTATCTTTTTCCCCATTTGAGCCGTACCCAGCAGGGCACCAGCTAAGGAGCTCCGCCAAAATAGATCTGGTTGAAAAAAACCCAGCAAGGGGTAGAAAAAACTTACCCGGGGAAGAAACGAATGCACGCCGGCCAACAATGGCAGACCACGCCACTTCCGTCAGCGCCCAACGCCACTTCCGCCTTCCGCCAAGCCCATGCCAAAATAGATCTCAAATGAAGGAGACGGGGGATCGAGCGGAGACGGAGATGAGGGATCGAGCGGAGACGGGGCGGGATCGGGGAAGAAGAGGGAGCGATTCCTAGTCCGTGAAAAGCTGCCTCCAACCGGATTTTTCAATTGACCTCAAAATGAGCTATTTAAAATAATCATTTCTCAAAGAGCTCTTTAGGAGAGCTCTTCCAAACACCTAAATAACAGCTCTGGCGGTTGAAAAATCACTTCTTAATCCACCAGAGCTGTCCCAAACAGACCCAAAGTCTGACAGCTTTTCAAGTTTCCTGTCAGCTTTCCAGCTTTTTAGCTTTGAAGGCTGGCATTTCATTTTTTTCATTATAATCCAACACGTAGCTCCTCACCACCATCTTCCTTGCCCATCCTTCGACCAGGTATGTGCCTCCGGTCTCGCACCTTCGTCTTCGATCGTGGCCTCATTCAATCTCCAAAGCACCGGCTGCTTCCCATGGCTCCTCCGAAGGCCGAAAATGCAAGCTGGCAGTGCCCTAGCACTCACCTGCGCGAAAGCTAGGAAGAAGATGGTGGTGAGTGTTGGGTTTGAGAGCACACAAACCCGACCCGAGCACCTGCAAATTAATTCGGCGAGAGCACATGCGCGAGCGTTTTAGCGAATATGCAAACACAAGAGAGCAAAAAAAGTACACGAGAATTTTTAACGTGGAAACCCGAATGGGTGAAAACCACGAGACGGTCCGAGTCCAACCCGGAAAGCCTCCACTAAAAATTTACAGACTTTCCCTCCTTGATCCACAAAGGATCACCTCCACCTCGCTACACAAATAAATAAATACAAGTTACCACAGTAATTATCGAGGCATATCAAAATCCTCTCCGATGTAGTTTGCGCGTAACTTGCGTGTTTCCAAAATGAGTCTGTAGCGAAGCTGCCCTTTGACCCGAACAGAGTCGGTCACGGTCCTCCTTCTTGCGGCCGACAACGGCCGTCAACACCAACTTTAGCGTCGGCGGCACTACTCCACGGATGCCACAAGCTCGACGCTCCTCCTTCGTACGCCGCAACTTCGGCGAACGCGAGATCTTCTGAGCTCTTGTATGTAGCTCTGCTTCCTTGCTTCTCTGTGCTTGCCAGCCTGCCGAGAGCTTGATGGCTTTATAGCGGAAGCTTGCGGATTTTACTTTCTTTCTCCGCCACCTATTCCCTCCTTTTTTTTCTTCACGTGGGAGAGAAGAAAATAATACCTGTCTATCTCTCTCTCTTTCTCTCTTTCCCTTCCTTTTTTTTTCTTCTGACATGCATGGTAGCATTTGTCAAAAGCTATGATGATAGCCTTTTGACTTAATATGTATATATATATATAATATTATTTTATTTTTCTTCGTGTCAGAGGAGGAAGAAATTGCGCAGCCGGCGAAATTGACTCGCGGCTATTTGCGTGAGTACGAGGAGAGGAAAGATAATTACAGCATGCGTCACGAACTCATCACGCACGAGCCCGGTGGTTTTCTCCGCATCGGATGGGAACTACACCCCAACAATTCTCCCCCTTCACATCGATGAGGAGGATACCGCCATCCCGGCGATTCTCAAGCAGTGTTCGAATTTTCCCCTTTGCACTGGCTTCGTAAGCATATCTGCTCCGTTGTCATCAGTGTGCACTTTCTGTAAGTCCAGCTCCTTCTGCTCCAGAATGTCGCGTATCTAATGATATCGCGTATCAATGTGCTTGGACCTCGAGTGAAAGGTGGGGTTTTTCCCCAAATGAATTGCGCTCTGACTGTCGCATAGGAGTGTGTAGCGCTCCTGAGTGAAACCCAACTCCTTGATGAAACGCTTCATCCAAAGAAGCTCTTTTCCTGCCTCAGTGACCACAATAAATTCCGCTTCCGTAGTCGACAATGCAACACACTTTTGCAGTCTCGACGCCCACGAGACAGCTCCCCCTGCAAACAAAATCATGTATTCGGACGTCGACCTCCTGGAGTCTACATCTCCAGCCATGTCAGCATCAGTGTAGCCCAACAGCTCTGGCTCACTGTCTCCAAATCTCAGCGTCAAGTCTGACGTCCCCTGCAGGTATCTCAGTATCCACTTCACTGCGCTCCAATGCTCTCTCCCAGGATTGGGGATAAATCTACTGACTGTCCCAACGGCACGCGCAATGTCTGGACGAGTACACACCATCACGTACATGAGGCTCCCAACTGCAGATGCATACAGAATCTTCTGCATCGCCTCAATCTCCTCGGGTGTGTTGGGGCACTGATCAACGGTAAGCCTGAAGTGAGCTGCAAGAGGCACGCTCACCTTCTTTGACTGATCCATATCAAATCTTTGCAACACCTTGCGGATGTACCGCTCTTATGATAACCAGAGTAATCTGGCTCCCCTGTCTCTGCGAATGTCCATCCCCAAAATAGTCTTCGCAGCACCCAGATCCTTCATCTCAAAAGTGGAACTCAACCGCCGCTTCAACTCAGCAATGCGAGCAGTGTTCCTCCCGACGATCAACATGTCGTCCACGTACAGTAGCAGAATGATGAAATCCTCTAGTGCATACTGCTTGATGAACACGCAGTGGTCAAGGGTGGTCCTCCTGAAGTCGATCTCCCCCATGAAAGAATCAAACTTCCTATACCATTGTAGCGGGGCCTGCTTCAGGCCATATAGACTCTTCTGCAAGCGGCACACTAGACCTTCCTTCCCTCTAACACTGAAACCCTCAGGCTGCTCCATGTATAACTCCTCCTCAAGATCGCCATGCAGAAAGGCGGTCTTAACATCCATCTGCTCTATCTCCAAATCAAGCCTCGCAGTGAGGCCAATGACAACACGAATAGATGACATCTTCACCACTGGTGAGAAGATCTCATCAAAGTTAACACCCTGTCGTTGTCCAAAACCCTTCACTACCAGCCTGGCCTTGTATCTGGGAGGTGTGGAGGAATCTCCCTGCTTCACCCTGAAAATCCAACGATTCTTCAAGGCCTTCTTGCCCTTAGGCAATCTCACCAAGTCATACGTGTGGTTCTTCTGCAGCGATTGCATCTCCTCCTGTATAGCATCCATCCACTGGCGCTTCTAAGCACTCTCCACAGCCTCGTCATAGCTCTCGGGCTCCCCCGCATCAGTCAACAGTATTAACTATGATGCAGAATATCTAGCGGACGGGTGCCTAACATGATCTGATCTCCGCAAGGCAGGCTTAGGGGCCGGTACAGGCACATCATTAGTAATGTCCTCAGCGACTCCTGGTTCACCATCAGTGGTGATATCATGATCCGGAAGGGTATCCGTACCCTGTGTTGGCTCAGGCTCAGTAGCCTCCTCAGTGTCGTCATCTCCAACCATAGGCGACTCTGCAGCAGTGCGAGAGTCAACCTCAAACTCAACAGTCCCCTCAGGATCACCAACAGTCTGATCCTCACAGAAAACAGCATCACGGCTACGTACAAGCTTCTTCTCAACTGGATCAAAGAACCTGTACCCAAACTCTCCACTGTAGTCGTACCCCAAGAAAATGCACTGCCGGGTCTTCGAATCCAACTTCGATCTCTCGTCCCTGGGGACGTGCACAACAGCTTTGCAGCCAAATACCCGCAAGTGACTGTAAGAGGGGTCTTTCCCATACCAAACCCTATCTGGGACATCCTCCTGCAATGCTGAACTCGACGAGAGGTTGATGACATGTGCTGCAGTAAGAAGAGCCTCGCCCCAAAACATCCCTGGCAGCTTCGACTCAGAAAGCATGCATCGAACTCTCTCCATCAGTGTCATGTTCATCCTCTCAGCCACGCCATTCAGCTGTGGCGTCTTCGGCGGGGTCTTCTCATGTCTGATGCCATGGTCCATGTAGTACTCATCAAAGGGACCAATGTACTCTCCCTCGTTGTCGGACCTGATGCACTTCAGTCTCTTCCCAGACTGTCTCTCCACCTCAGCGTGGAATCTCCTAAAAGTATCGAGAACTTGATCTTTGGTCTTGATGGCATAGACCCAAATCTTCCTCGAATGGTCGTCAATGAAAGTGACGAAGTATGATGCTCCTCCTCTGGTCTGGACCTTCAGTGGTCCGCACACATCAGTGTGAACAAGCTCCAATAGCTCTGATCTCCTGGTGGACGTGTGGCTGTGGAATGAAATCATGTTCTGTTTCCCAGCCATACAGTGGTCACACCTCTCCAAGTGATCACCAGAAATATCACTGATCAGCTTCTTCTTCGTCAGGCATCCCAAACTCTTCTGACTAATATGTGTCAGCCTCCTGTGTCATAAGGAGGTGGATGCCTCATCCCTGACGGAGTTGACCTGAGCAGCTTCAGGCCTCCCCTCCATATAATACATGTCAGAATCTCTATAACCCCTGACCATCACAAGTGATCCCCTGCTCAGCTTCCAGAAGTCTCTTCCAAAGACACTCAGGTGTCCTTCATCTCCAAGTCTGCGAACTGATATCAAATTGAAGCGAATGTCTGGCACATGTCTAACATCCCTCAGAACTAGTAGGGCTCCAGTACTCGTCTTCAAGTGCATGTCTCCACGCCCAAGTACCTTGGACGTATCCTCATTGCCCATCCTCAACACCCCACAGTCATGAGTGGTGTAAGTGGCAAATAACTCCCTGTTGTGAAAAACATGCGCAGAGGCTCCAGAATCAACGATCCAGCATCGGTCGTCACACGCAAGTGCAGCTGTGACGTCGTCGCCAACAATAATGACGCCGTCCTCCTCAGTCAAAACGGTGGCTGCCGTGTGACCCTCATCCTTGCCCTCAGTGGCATTCCCCTTCTTCCTCTGGTCATTCTTCAAGGAGTAGCAAAACTTCTTGATGTGATCCTTCTTATGGCAGTAGTGGCATTCCACGTTCTGATAACGTGTCTTGGACTTGCCCCTACTCTGACTCTTGTCCTCCTTCCTTCCTCGGCTCTTACTCCTTCCTCTCCCCCTGGGCTCAGAATAGAGAAACAGCTCGTGAAGAAGAGCCTGAAGTCCCCTGAGACTTTCGTCTCACTTCCTCATTCAAGATCCCACTTTTGGCGATCTCCATGGTAACAATCCTCTGGGGGGAAGAATTGATTAGAGAAACTCTGACCATCTCCCACGAGTCTGGAAGTGACTTGAGTAGCCACAAAGCATTCACCTCGTCTTCAAAAGTCACCTTCATAGCAGTTAGACGATCAATAATCCCCTAGAACTCATTGACATGATCCAAAATAGGTGAGCCCTCCTGGTACCTGAACTCTCCAAGCTTCTTCAGCAGATAAAGCTTGTTGATGCCCGTGCTCTTGGCATACAGTGTCTCGAGAGTCGTCCACGGTACCTTTGCATCAGTGATGCTAGCCACATGGTTGTAGACGTTCGACTCCACGAACCGTCTGATAAACCCACACAGCTTCCGATGCTCCACCTTCCATTTCGCCGGATCCGTGTCCTTTGGCATCTCCTCAAAGACAGGAGCATGCCAACCTTTCACATATATCAAATCCTCCATCAATAAATGCCACTGGTGGTAGTTCGCGTCGTTTAGTTTCACCATTTGCTCGGAGCCCGAACCTGATGTAGACTTCATCATGCTCTGTCACTGATCAGATTGACCTCAGTTCTTTGAGCCGACTATTTCCAAGAAAGGAATCAAAGAGGATAGGGAGCGGACCAATGGTCATCACCTACCGCACCCGATTACTAACCCGAAATATCCAATCGACTCGTCTCGAATCCCAAATAGGTCAGCCCGATACCAGCTCTGACAAGGAACCTCGCTCTGATACCACTTGTTGGGTTTGAGAGCACGCAAACCCGACCCGAGCACCTGCAAATTAATTCAGCGAGAGCACCTGCGCGAGCGTTTTAGCGGATATGCAAACACAAGAGAGCACAAAAAGTACACGAGAATTTTTAACGTGGAAACCCGAATGGGTGAAAACCATGGGACGGTCGGAGTCCAACCCGGAAAGCCTCCGCAAAAACGTGTATAAAATACACGCAAAAAATTTACAGGCTTTCCCTCCTTGATCCACAAAGGATCACCTCCACCTCGCTACACAAATAAATAAATACAAGTTACCACGGTAATTATCGAGACAGATCAAAATCCTCTCCAATGTAGTTTGCGCATAACTTGAGTGTTTCCAAAATGAGTCTGTAGCGAAGCTGCCCTTTGACCCGAACAGAGTCGGTCACGGTCCTCCTTGCGGCCGACAACGGACGTCAGCACCAACTTTAGCGTCGGCGGCACTACTCCACGGATCCCGCAAGCTCGACGCTCCTCCTTCGTACGCCGCAACTTCGGCGAACGCGAGATCTTCTGAGCTCTTGTACGTATCTTTGCTTCCTTGCTTCTCTGTGCTTGCCAGCCTGCCGAGAGCTTGATGGCTTTATAGCGGAAGCTTGCGGATTTTACTTTCCTTCTCCACCACCTATTCCCTCCTTTTTTTTCTTCACGTGGGAGGAGAAGAAAATAATACCTCTCTCTCTCTCTCTCTCTCTCTCTCTCTCTCTCTCTCTTTCCCTTCCTTTTTTTCTTCTGACATGCATGGTAGCATTTGTCAAAAGTTATGATGATAGCCTTTTGACTTAATATGTATATATATAATATATTATTTTATTTTTCTTCGTGTCAGAGGAGGAAGAAATTGCGCAGCCGGCGAAATTGACTCGTGGCTATTTGCGTGAGTACGAGGAGAGGAAAGATAATTACAGCATGCGTCACAAACTCGTCACGCACGAGCCCGGTGATTTTCTCCACATCAGATGGGAACCACACCCCAACAGTGAGGAGCCTAAATGACTCCCAATTAGAAGAAACTGGCTCCGATGTGGTTGCATCCGTCGCGGGGAAGGTAAAAGACGCCGCCGAAGACGTCGCCGCCAACATCTCCGCCGTTGCTAAGGAGGCCCTGGATCGGGCGGAGGAGACGGCGGCGGAGTTGCGTGGAAATCTGACGGATATTCTGCGCCGGGCCAGGGACTTGGGCCGCGACGCTGCTGCGCATGTCGGTGTAAGGGCGGCGGGAGCCACGCGGTCGGCGGTGGCTGTCTCGCATCTTCTGGGGCTTGGAATTGCGTTCGGGACCTGCGTTTGGGTGACATTCCTGTCCAGCCACGTGATGGCTTCATCGCTGGCGCGGCAGCAGTTTGCGATCGTGCATAGCCGGATCTATCCTGTTTATTTCCGCTCGGTGGGTTTCGGCGTTGCGGCTGCCGCCGCCGCGGTTTTCCTTGGGAGATGCCGGACACGCGTCGGAGCGAACGCAGGGATATAATTTGTTGGCGGTTTTGGCGATTGTGATGGTGAACATGCTCTATTTGGAGCCCAAAGCCACTAAGGTTCTGTATTCCTGTTTTCACTTCAGTTTTTCGTTTAAAAAGATCAGCAGAAAGAATTCAATTCAGCCATTGTTGCCTGTGTTTTTTTTTCTTTGCAGGCTATGCTCGAGAGGATGAAGCTGGAGAAGGAAGACGGAAGGGGAATATATGAACGGTCTGAACGCCGGTTCGGAGCCATCTTCTTCCTAGCGACGAAGAAAAAGATGTGTGGAGGTGCCTCTTTGAGGTATAGCCCATCTCTACCAACATGATTACTCCTCTCCCCCTCGACTCTCTCTTTCTCTCAAAACAGAGTTCTCTCACTTTTTTCTTTCATGTTGTGTAAAATATTTGCTTGGGTTTCCTGAGAGGTTTCTCTTTTTCTTAGTAGGAATCGCTCCATGCAGGTTGCTCGCTCCATGCAGGTTGGTTACAGTAGCTCACAATGGCGGATGAGGAAGATGGCATGGATCGATGTAGCCGATGGTGGAGCCACTACAAGCATCTTCAAATGCTTTAATTGGTTGAGGTGGTCTTCGTCTTTAGTCGATGAACGACAAATGTAAATTTCTTTTCTTCCTTTTCAACATTGTCGGGATCAATTAAATTTTTTTTTTTTCAATGCTAATCAATGAAGTTCTGGTGTTATTATTTTCATTACAAATTTTATTATTTTAAGTTTTGAAGGAAGAAAAAGATGTGCGAAGGTGCTTTTCTAAGATATAGCTTGACCTGCACTATTACTCATCTCTCCCCCTCAGCCACACTCTCTCTCTCTCTCTCTCTCTCGAACAAAGTTTCTCTCAGCTTTTTTTAATTTCTTTATTTCTCTTCCAAAAAATTTCTAATTTTTCCTTAATAATTCTTTTTATCTTTTTTCCATCAAATAATTCAAATTTTTTAATTATTATTTAGATTCGGAAACTTACATGCGCTATTAAGCAGGTATTTCTAAATTTCAAAATAGTATTTGTCTTATATATTTTTAGTGTTTGATTTCATCCTTTAGTATTTGTCTTAATTTCATCTTTTTTTTGTATTTTTCTTAATTTCATCTTTTTAGTATTTGTCATTTTCTAATCTGCTTTGTATGTGTTCATGTTAGTTTTAGATCAATGAAGAATTCTCTGCAGATTTTATATTATTCAAGGTTAATATTTCTAATTATTCAGGCTTCTTTGACTTCTGGTGCTTATCAAGCGTAAAAGTGATCAGATATTACTTATTTAAATTTGTAATAGATTTGACTTTTCTGTTGTTGCTTTGTTTGTTGATAAGAGTTTTGTGCAGTATTTTTGACATTTTTTAAATGCTTGCTCCGATGATATTTACAATTTATTCATGTTTTTTAAGTCTTAATAGTTTTAGATCAAAGATCCATTTTCTACAAATTTTGATGTTTTGTTGGACAAATTTGTGGACATATTTTCATCTTTGGAGCTACTACTTTGCAGGCGCAACTTGTACTCATTCCGGTATAGCCCACCGCAAAAGAGCAGCTGAACAATTTTTGGAAAAGCTCATTTCGGTATAGCCTTTCAGATTTTTAAAGCTTCCTTAAGGTATGGTAGATTATTTGGCGGCTATTTTATTCCAATTTTTCCTATTTTCCCATTAGTGATCGTAAAAATGAGATACCTGCTGAGATTAGTATACATGGCAGCAGCTAGAATGATTTGATTTCTCCCATTTCAACTCTGCTCCATCTTTCATATTTTTAAAGCTTCGATGATGATTTTGACTTCAAACTTTCTGCCGTCTGTAGAATTTTAAAGCCTTAATTGTATGCATTCGTTCTCCTTCTGTAGATTTCCATGCATCTACATTGAGCAAAATCTTGGAGGAACCGCATATCTTCATATAAATCTATTTCAGGTATGGTAGATTATTTGGCTGAAATTTATTTTAATTTTTCCTATTTTCCCATTACTAACAAAATTACGTAAAGATGAGATACCTGTTGAGTTTAGTAGACATGGCAGCAGCTAGAATGGTTTGATTAATAAATTTTTTAGTCAAATCTTTAAAGACTAAGAGGATGTGAAAATTAAGGTCATCTTTCCAATTGTTTATCTTAGTGAACATACTTGCATTTAACCCATGAGGTAAGATATTTTGTGAAAATTTGAGTGCACCAAATAATGCTTTTACCACTACATAACACCCCAATCTTCCTTCTTGCAAGTACATTGACTTCGTTCATGCCCTAAAAGATATTAGTCAGCTTATGCTCTTACCTACTTCTAACATAAAAACAAAACGTCTATAACTTATTAACTATATACTGATCTTGATGTATTATATTTATATATTTGTTTATTTTGTGCAGAAAGATCTCAATGTTGGTGAGATAAAAGAGGAGTTGCGATATGATGACAACGGACCATGAAGATCATTTTGATGTTTAAGTTGATTTATTTGTATCTTTTTTGTAGTCTGTGATGTCTAGTTATTTCAATGTATTTTGGTAGACTTTGATATATTAGAAGAAAGTTGGAAAGAACATCCTGCAATATGATGACAAATGATGGTTTGTTTTATTTAGTGATGTAGTGTGCACCATTATCTAAATCAAATGTTTGTTTTGTTAAATTGTTATCTATTAATGTGATATGAAATGAAAGTCTTAATATTATGTATATAGTTTGTATAGTTTGTTGTTTCGAGTGAATATAATTTTGATCATGTTCCATTTCTACTTGGTTTTGAATGTTCAAGTGGGTTGGTGTGCGAGCTTAAAATGCAAAAAGTTGTGACGTTCTTTTCAAAAAATGTTATTGTAAAGTTCTAACTACGGTGACATTTTACAAAAAAATATAGTGGTAAAGTTAATAATTTTCTCGCCGTTTTTTTAGAAAGTGTCGCGATAGATCAATTATCTATCATAACTTTTTTTAGAAAGTGTCATGATAGATTAATTAGATTAATTATCTATCATGATGTTTTTTTTAAAAATGGTCACGATGGATCAATTATCAATCATGACGTTTTTTTTTTAAAAGTGTCACAATAGATCAATTATCTATCATGAAGTTTTTCTTAAAAAATGTCACGATAAAACAATCATCAATCGTGACGCTTTTCTGTAAAAGCGTTACGATAAAACAATCATCAATCATGACGTTTTTCTGTAAAAGCGTCACGATAAAACAATCATCAATCGTGACACTTTTCTGTAAAAGCGTCGTAGTGAGCTACAGCGACACGCGCAATCACGACGATTTTGTGACGTTTTTATAAACGTCACGAAAACTATCGCGACATTTAAAAATCGTCACTGATGACATAAAAAATGTCACCGTATACCAATTTTGTTGTAGTGCTACTTAACCCGCTCTTTCTTCTGTTTCGCCGCACATCTATTGTCATTTCTTCTTTGAGCTTTCTCTTCGGACGCGCTCTTCTTTTCTTTTTTTATAGAATGTTCGGTTGCACGAATTTTTTGTTAGAAATTTTAGGGTGTTATTATAAGCAAATCATATTTCGCTTCTAGCAAACCAAAAAATTTATATTTTACATTATTTGAAAAGGCTTTAGCAAACCCTATCTTTCCCAGTTTTCGGCCCACCTCTCCGCGACCCCTTCTCCCTCGCGACATTAGGGCTCCTTCGGCGCACTGATTTCGGACCGCCTCTCTTGCCGACTGCGAGGATTTTCCCTTCCGACGTGGAGGTATGCTTCTTCCCTTCCGATGACTTCCGAACTTCTTCCCTTCCGACGACTGCAAAGCTTCTTCCCTTCCGACGACTACGAAGCTTCTTCCCTTCCAACGACGCTTCTCATTCTCTTTATTCTCCACATTTAGGGATTGATTGGCGCCGACGTGGATGCATTTCGTTGATTAGGTTTTCAGATTTGCTATTCTGTAAGCCCTTCCGACCTCTTCTTGTACACCCGATGTCGACTATCTTTGTGATTTCTTCACTGAAGTCTATTTTGAAGACGATCATATTTTGGATTATCCTTTTTGTAACAAAGAAAACATGATAACTAGTCCAATTTGTAATGTTAAATGATATAATATAGCACGGACACTTAGTTTTGAGAGTTTTTAAATTTTTTGAGTGATTTGCTGGTAACCATTTGGTTTTCAAATAGTCATTTATGAATGTAATAATTTGCTAGTAGTAATGATTTTGCTAAGTCAAAATAGATTTGCTAATAACAGCACCCAAGTTTTATTGAATATAATTATTTGATTGAGTTTTAATGGAGTTTTGTGTTTGAGCTCTGCATCTATTGATAGAAAAACTCAAAATCATTTGGAGAAAATAAAAAAAAATAGAGAAATTTTTTCATAAAAATGATGCATCTCTTTAGTCTCTCACCTTCTCTATTGTCTTCACTTTTTATGAGTATATAATTAATGTTTCTCATTCTTATTATATTGAAAGAAGCATGATAAACTATGAAGTGGATTTGGATCAGATTGTGCATTTGGATTCGGATTTGATTGTGGATTTGGATTTGGGTTTTCATGTGAATTTGAATTTGGATGTAGATGTTGTGAATTAAGATTTTGGATTTGAGATTGAATTGCTTATTTTTGTTAAAAATAATTATACCATTTCATAATTCTTTGTTTTGTAAATCATCACAAGTACTTGGTCGGCCGCTTCACAACTTTGATCATCGAGTTGTAGTCGACGATCGTCAACTTCTTGTTACCGGCTATCGTCAACTTCTTGTTACCGGCGATCATTGACTCCATTTATATACACGAGACTTTCCCGAACTTTTCATATATAGTATTCTTCTATATTTATTTTGCTTTATTTTTTGTTTTCTTTTTGAGTTTCTCTCTGATTTTGACTCATCTAAAAGAAGCTCGGCTCAACTGTGCTTCTTTAGTATCCATCCACATCTGAGTTTTGGAATTTAGTCGGGTTATTTACCTTGAAAAAGTGAGCAACTATGAAAAGGGCGGTGATTGCACGCCTTACACGAGCTCGAATCCTTACAACTTATTTTATTACTCCACAATTGTTCATCTCTAGCAAACAATAGCACTATTATTTAAAAACTAACAAAAATCATTGATTTTTATGATAACATAGGAAAATATTTCATCAAGTTCAATGCTTAGAGGAGCTCCATGCATGCTCTGGCTCCTTGTGTGAAGTTGGCGAAATTTTTGGGAACGGTACCCGGACCGGAAAATTTTCCATGGGGGATCTCCTGGGAGATCATTTTTTATCTCCTGGGAGACTGAATTCCCCTCTCTCTGGCCCCACACGCAAAAGTGCATGCTAGACGTCCCCTCATCATTGGTCCCGAACGAAAGTTTGGAGGCGGAGATTGGTCCCAAAAATTCCCTGTGAAGTTGAAGCTAAGAAATAATTTGAACGGCTATGAAATGACAGCAATCGATGTTACTGCTAGTTCAAAATGAAAGCAACTCGTGAGGAGACCTACAAAAAATGTCCTTAACAGCAAGGACTTTCATGAAGAGTAGATGGATATTATTGGAGATAGCGTGCTTCTTTTGCTTCCCCGAGTGAATGAGATCCAGATCCTCTCCATTTCTGACGAACTGTATAGTATCCATTTGTCTATCTGATGGACAAGATCATCCTGAAATACATCTAATGGTGCAGACTTTTTTTATTAAAAGAAAAATATTAAAGGATAGGATTATTGGACCCGTCAGATCATCCTGAAATACATCTAAACCATGAAATAGATACTATCCATTTCGTCAGAAATGGAGAGGATCCTGAAGCAAGTGAAGGAGGGAGGAGTTGTTGATCACACACTCCTATGTTCTCCCAAGAACCTTTTCCCCATTTTTCAAGCGCATATTGTTCAAAGGAATAGAATATATGTTTTGCACGACAACGGCTATGACCGCCACCAAGAAAAGAAAACTAGTTTTGAACATAAAAGTAGATGAAGCTCCTTAGGTGAGGTCGGGTGTTCACGAACAACGGTTCATAACTACCGCATTCACGACCGACACCGCCGCAAGAAAAGTAACCTCAATCTCCTCCAATTACAAAAATATGGGCAACATTTTATAAAGTGTTACTTTTGAACGTAAGTGTTATTGAATTTTATTATGTTCACGCAAAATTTAGACCCATTTATTCATGTCTTCAACTTGCACATTACTTTTTGGATGATGTACTGAGGAAAACCTCAAGTTAATCTCCGTGCTCTGGCAGAATTCTCCAAATCCATTGTTTACAAATAGTCACATATTGTCCTTGATTAAGGCTCAGTTTGGCTCAACTGCAGTGACTGAAGAAACAGTGAGGGAAAGCAGTGGTGGAATAATCAGCTGTTTTACAGAGTGGTGGCAGAATCTATGGAATTATTTGAAAAAAGTGTTTGAAGTACTGTTTCAAACGAAGTTGTTTAAGCTGTTTGGCAAAACAGTTGTTCGGTGTGAATTTCTTTTTTTTTTTAAATTATAGATAAACAACAATAACTTAAAATTCTATTAAAAATAACAAACACCAATCATTAGGTTTTTTTTAAACTCATAAGTGTGATCCGTCTTGAAGATCAACCATATCTCTCGATCATCGAACGTCAAATGCATAATAATAATAATATAGTTAATCAATTTTATATTTCTATTTACAATATTAAACGTCACAATGTATTATACCTGTGATATTCTTTGAGTTGATCCGCTATGAAGTCTCTGATGTTTAACATTTCAGTAGCTCCCAGTCCTGCAAATATACTAGGTGCAATATTCAGATTTGGATCGATAGTTCTTGGACGATTGTTTGGTCGCAGCACGTACGTCTTTGCATGAACAAAGCTTTTGTTCCCATCACATTCATCAAACTCAGGGTCAGACTGCGACGGATGTCTTCTAATAAAGTTATGCAACGTCATCGTAGTCACCACAGTGACACTGCTTTGAGAAATCAAACTGAGGCATTTTGCTAAGTATGCCCCACTTTTTCTTCTATATATCAAAGCTCTTTTTTATCACACTACGGAGCGAGGAGTGTGCTTTATTAAATATCTCACGACGTCCTTCTATTGGGCGATTCCCCCGAGCAAAGTCCGGGAAGTGATATCTAGTTTTCGGAAAAGATTTTAGAAGCCTTTTTTCTAATGGGTAACCAACATCCACAAAATAATATTTACCTTCAATATTGAAAAAGATTGGACAATAGTAACATATTGCAAAAAAAACATATGAAAAATATCATATATATACCTTCTGGTGGAAATGAAAATTTACTCATCGGATCCCTTACTGTTTGATGATATATGTGGTTGTCATGTGCAGAACCCTCACAACCAGGAACAACATAAGTAAAACAAATATTAAAGTCGCAAACCGCCATCACATTTTGAGTCGGGCTTCCGTGACGACCAATGTACGACACTTGATTTTCAACAGGTATTCGTGCATCAACATGTGTACCATCAATTGCTTCAATAATATCTTTAAAAATGACATATATCTTTCAACATTTTGTATGTGTGAAGAAATAACACGAAACTGAGAAACAGTAGGAGATATGATGGTCATGGATAGATTAGTCAGAGCACGAAGACCTATCATGAATAACCGACTTATAGTCTCTGTAGAATGTTGAAATCATTCACCTGCTTTTCTAACTATTTCATTGTGTCCCAAAATATAAATTGTGATTGTCAAAACATCACTAGCTTGAGTTTTTTGTGTTTCTTTAAAACTGTGATTTTGTTCTAACAATGATAGCAAATAAAAAAAACACTTTGGTCATTCGAAACATGTTGGGAAACCTCTCAGGATGTCCCACAAATACTTCATGTAGTCATTTATGTCTGGTCTGAGATATTGTCATGCAAGGAATTTTATCACAAAATAAAGAGGGATACTCATTGATCACGCATACGATAGATGCCACGAGATTGACAAAGTGAGCACATTCTTGTTGACGAGTTGCACAATAATTTAATAATAATTCCTCATCATCATTCATGTTAACATCATCATCATGAATCTCAGTTGATATTCTAGTAGCCTAAAAATATGAAACAATAATCATTACAAAAATATAAAATATAACATAACTGACATGATCTAAACGATTACATAAAGTTTCAAAAGCATCAAAAGACATGAAGTTGATGATCATCAAAAGCATAAAAGTCTGAAATATAAATAACATGGGAAAAAGACATCAGTTAAGTGAATTCATGTAGCGGGACTTGAGCCATTCCACCCTCCTATCCTCTGGGATACTCAAGAAGGTCACTCGATTCACTAGAGTTTGGAAATGTACTGTGGCAAAATGAAACAACTGTCGATCCTCAAAGATATCTCGATATTTCTCTAATTCTTGAATAGCCTCTCGTAGTAGGTATATACTTGGTGGAACAACAGGTGCTGCAGCATGTTGCATAATAACATCAGAAGAGGCACATAACTTTTTAACATGTGTTAGCATAACCTGTTTTGTCCCTATATCCTGTTTCTTCACCTTGTGTTTTCTTTTTGAATCAACTCCACTTTAAGAACTTTGACCAGGAGTAATTGAGCCAATATCATCACTTGCAAACGCTTGTGTTAATGTTTTCTATGTTTTGGTCTTCATCATCCCCTGATAAGGTGTCAGGCTGGGAGAAAAGAGAAGACAATTCTCCAGTAGAAGGCATACATACATTATCTCGTGTAGCAACAACTAAGCTAAATATTTTCTCTAGTTTATCTTCAAGCTCTGGAGGTATTACAACATACCGGAATTTCTTCGTATTATGGATCAACTATAAAATTGAAATAAGTGGTAGACATGGAATATAGTAAAACAAAATTAAAAGCAATAAAATCAACATAAAATCTAACCTCAATCCTTTCTTTCCACCAATCATCGGAAGCGTCTATTGTCCGTTTAGTGGGGTTTCAACCAAGACCGGTCTCCCCACTTTTGAGTTCGCGCCATAATTTCCAATCACGCTTCAATTGATCACATTTGTTTTTCATTTGTGCACGACTGTAGTCCAAACATGTGTGCTCCTTGAAGTTTTTCATCAGATTGCCCCAACCTTCCTTATTGAAGTGAGTGGTAGGTGTATTCCCTAAATCTATCTCTTGGATGCAAAGATCGCAAAATAAGAGAACATGTGATGTTTACTAATTTGCTGAAATTCCACCCTCTTTTGATTTGCCCATCTATGGGAAAATTATAAGAACAATGCAAAAGCTACAATTCACAAGCCACCACCAAATTGAGCTAAAATTCACAAGCACAATTTCAACTACACAAGCAAGTATTTTTTCAATTTGAGACAATAGATCTGAAACAATATAACTGCAAATGTATATTGAGGGTTGTGAAACAATAGATCTGGGAAAAAATATACCTTATTTCAATGAAAAGGGGCTCTCGTCGGAGAAGGGGAAGAACAATGGAGAAGGCTGAAACAAAAAGGAGGGCTGAAATAGGGCTGCAGAAAATCTGTGCTCTCAGGGAAGGCTGAAATCGGAGAGCAAAAATCGAAAAGAAGAGAGACGATCTGTACCTGCAGTGGAGAGGGCTCGACGGCATGTTGAGGGAAGCCTGTAGCTGGAGAAGGATGGTCGGCGGTGGCCTATTGCCGGAGGAGGGCTGAAATAGGCTGCAGAAAAGTTGTGCGCTCTCAAGGAAGGCTGAAATCAGAGAGCAGAAATCAGAAGGAATAGAGACGCTATGTACCGGCAATTGAGGAGAAGGCTCGCCGACGTTTTAAGGGACGCCTGTCGCCGAAGAAGGATGGTCGGCGGTGGTCAATCGCCGAAGGAGGACGCGGGGGAATGGGTCGCGGAAAGGCTCGCTAGGGCGACGGGAAAGGCTCTCGCGATTCTGGCATCGTAATTTCTGGAGTCGCGCTAATATTTCGCAACTCCAAAAACGACATAAATAGCAATTGTTCAGCAGTAGTGACTCCCACTGGAGTGCCAAAAATAAGCATTTGGCAGGGTGGTGCAAAAAATTGCGCATCCCACTCCAAAAACGCCCCACGCCAAACAAAGCCTAAGCTAGATGCTTCTGCTTGGGTCATGCTCTTTTAAATCACCAAAAAGTTTGTCCGCTAGAGTAAGGCTTTGTTTATCGCTGTGGTTATGAACCATCGTCCATGAACGCCCACCTCACCTAAACACTTAATTCACTATTATGTTCAAAACTAATTTTCTTTTCTTCGTAGCGGTCATAATCGCTGTCATGCCAAACATGCATTCTATAATGATGACATTTTTGTCTAAACTCGCTGGAGCAAGCAAAAAGACCCCGCCAAACGGAGTCTAATATAGTTATATTTGTAGCTAAGATGGACAAAATTGGAACAGATAATAATAATAATAATAATAATAATAATAATAATAGACTTCCCTTCAACAATGGTATAGATAAATGATTTGATTTTTCTACTCTAATCCAACGCTCAGTATGCTATCTGTACTGCATCCAGGTATCCACCATGAGACTAGCAACTCATCCTGAAACTAAAATTCTTTTAAAAAATTCCAATATTAATTGTGTATCAACCTGCAGCAGCACACCAGATCAGATGGCAGTCACGAACGCGGTGGTTATGAACCGTCGTTGTTCATGAACGCTCGACCTCACCTAAGGAACTTCATCCACTTTTATGTTCAAAATTAGTATTTTTTTCTTGACGGCGGTCATAACCGTGATTATGCCAAACACATTTTATGATGGCAGCGTTTTTACTCCAAACTCGCCGAGCAAAAACGCCGTGTCAGACAGACCCTTAATCAATCCAAAATAAGATAATATTCCTGAAAGAAAGCCGTCATCGAAGTTATCTTACACAGAAGTGTGTAATCTCTCAATGTAAGGAGAGGAGAAAAAAAGCAGGTGCCATGAAAAAATTACAGGAAATTTCATAACTTGAAGCTCTCTGCATTTTAGAGTTTCGGTTCCAGAGAAACGCTCAGGATTGAATTGGTTTGATCTTGAAATGGAGGGATATAAGCGAAAACACGAAGCACTTCAGATCCTGCACGCAAGATCAAGAATGTTTTTTATCAGCAAAGCAAAAAAAATTAATGTTTTAAAAAATAACATTAATAAATTAACAATATATCTAAAAAAAATTATGGTAATATATGCAAATCTCTCCCAAGTATTAATGTAATCAAGGGGAAACCAAATGGTCTTATCTTTCCCTAGTTTCGATCTCCTACCCGGATGAAAATTTGGATCCGGAGCCCGGTTCCAAAAAATGCGCCCACATTTGGGCTCCGTTTGGCATGGCGGTAGCGGTCTTGAACGCGGTGGTTATGAACCTTCGTTCGTGAACGTCCGACCTCACCTAAGGAACTTCATTCATTTTTATGTTCAAAACTAGTTTTCTTTTCTTGATTGTGCAAAATATCTAAAAAAATTATGGTAATTGATGCGGGTGACTCGACGCTCTTCCAGATCGGGCGAATTGGACCGTCTTAGCCCGAGAGTGAGCCGAATGCGCAAACAGTAACAGAGAGAACAGACAAATGACAAGAGAACGTTTTTAGCGTGAAAAACCCGGAAAGGGTAAAAAACCACGTGGCCGAATCTGCGCCAGCCAATTTTCACTAAGTGTTTGAGTGTTACAAGTGAAGTTGCGAGAACTGAGAGCGACAGGCCGCTTCTCGTTACAATTGCAGTTGAAGGAAAGTCTCTGAGGGTGACAGACCACCTCTCAAAAAAACTAAGTACTTTGTTGTTCCAGGAGGTCTTCAAGTGACGAAGGAGATATTCGAACCGCGAATGAGATCTTCGAACCGCGAATGAGATCTTCGAACCGCGAAGGAAATTTCTGAAGGAATTCTTCAAGGAACTCTCGGGTGCAAAGTGTCAGGTCCCCTCCAATGAGGGTTCAGGGTTCCTTTTATAGACTTGGTCGGGGACGACCCGGTAATTTCGCCGTTGTAACCACCGTAACCACCTGACGGGCCGATCTTGACCGTCGATCGAGTGCACACAGATCGCCACTTTCTGAATATGACGATTTTGCCCCCCGGTCAGTTCGGGCAGCTTCCTTGGTATTTTCCTGATTGCAATGTGCAAATCCTGCAGTCTCAAGAGGGAAAGTGGAGTTAGCAACTGCGCGCACTATGAACTTTGCAACGTTCAAGTGCGTGCGGATCAAAGGAACGCTAAGGACTTAGCGACGCTAAGTGCGATTGGGCTTGCGTGAGGACGGCGCAAATAGTGCAACGGCGGCGCGAGGCAAGGGGGAGCGATCGGTACCGCACACGTGCGTGGGTGTCGGCGTGTGGCCGCGCGCCGGGTACCGCGCATGGCGCGCAAGGGGTACCACGCGCGGCCGTGCGGGCTGCGCGCGGTATTGCGCGCGGTGCCGCGCGGTTGCGCTGCGGTTGGGGCGGTTTTAGGCGGGTTTTTTTTTTTGGTTTTCTCCCCCTCTTTCTTGCCCATGACTCCACCATCTTAGTGGGGAGTGGGGTTTCTGGCTAAATGCAGCTCAGATCTCTTTATAAAATAGATGAGGACCCATCAATTGCCCCCCAAATCCTCGAAGTTCTTTACTGTTGCTTAAAGAAGTGCGAGGATTTTATCATCTTTCGGTGTGATCTGGGCGCTGCGGCGGAGCTGGTGGAGTCCCGTGCTGGAGTTCGGTCGAAGAAGGCCCTAGTGGAGGGTTCAGCTCGTTTGTTGGAGGATTTGCGAGCTACAGCGGCTCGTCTGGGGGCCGAGTTGTTGTTTTTGGAGATGGGGGAGGAGTGCCTCTCCTTATTGGAGCGGACTGCTGAGTTGAAGGCTGTTGGAGTCGCTGAGTATAAAGCCTATGTAGCTTATGTGTAGGACCGTTCTCGGATTTCAGAGGAAGTTCGCGAGGAGATCTAGAACAAGGAGGTGGAGCCTCAGCTTGAGGACGAGCGCGAGGTGGCCTTCACTCGCGGGATGGGGAAAGCCCTCCACTTGGTTGCACGAATACGAGGTTGCGATGTGTCTGAATTATGTATCGGAGATCATGTCGAGCTTGTCGTTTAGCGTTGAGGCCCGATGAGCTTGGTGGTGAGGTGCATAAGCAACGCGGTGGTGAGGGGCCCAAGCAGCGCGGAGGCGAGATACCCTAGAAGCGCGGTGGCGAGATTCCTGAGCAACGCGGAGGCGAGCTACCCAAGCAGCGCGGAGGTAAGTTGCCCAAGAAGCGCGGTGGCGAGATGCCCAAGCAGCGCGGTGGCGAGATGCCCAAGCAGCGCGGTGGCGAGATGCCCAAGCAGCGCGGTGGCTAGATGCCCAAGCAGCGCGGTGGCTAGATGTCCAAGCAGCGCGGTGGCGAGATGCCCAAGCAGCGCGGAGGCGAGATTCCCATGCAGCGCGGAGGCGAGATGCCCAGACAGCGCGGTGGCGAGATGCCCAGGCAGCGCGGTGGCGAGATGCCCAGGCAGCGCGGTGGCGAGATGTCCAGGCAGTGCGGTGGCGAGATGCCCAAGCAGCGCGGTGGCGAGGTGCCCAAGCAGCGCGGTGGCGAGGTGCCCAAGCAGCGCTGAGGCGAGATGCCCAAGCAGCGCGGTGGCGAGATGCCCAAGCAGCGCGGTGGCGAGATGCCCAAGCAGCGCGGTGGCGAGATGCCCAAGCAGCGCGGTGGCGAGATGCCCAAGCAGCGCGGTGGCGAGATGCCCAAGCAGCACGGTGGCGAGATGCCCAAGCAGCGCGGTGGAGAGATGCCCAAGCAGCGCGGAGGCGAGATACCCAAGCAGCGCTGAGGCGACATGCCCAGGCAGCATGGTGGTAAGTTGCTCAGGCAGCGCGGTGGCGAGATGCCCAAGCAGCGCGGTGGCGAGGTGCCCAAGCAGCGCTGAGGCGAGGTGCCCAAGCAGCGCGGTGGCGAGATGCCCAAGCAGCGCGGAGGCGAGATGCCCAAGCAGCGCGGTGGCGAGGTGCCCAAGCAGCGCGGTGGCGAGGTGCCCAAGCAGCGCGGTGGCGAGGTGCCCAAGCAGCGCGGAGGCGAGATGCCCAGGCAGCGCGGTGGTGAGATGCCCAGGCAGCGCGGTGGCGAGGTGCCCAAGCAGCGCGGTGGCGAGATGCCCCAGTAGCCCGGAGGCGAGGTGCCCAAGCAGCGCTGAGGCGAGGTGCCCAAGCAGCGCTGAGGCGAGGTGCCCAAGCAGCGCTGAGGCGAGGTGCCCAAGCAGCGCGGAGGCGAGGTGCCCAAGCAGCGCGGAGGCGAGGTGCCCCTGCCCAAGCAGCGCGGTGGTAAGTTGCTCAGACAGCGCGGTGGCGAGATGCCCAAGCAGCGCGGTGGCGAGGTGCTCAAGCAGCGCTGAGGCGAGGTGCCCAAGCAGCGCAGTGACGAGATGCCCAAGCAGCGCGGAGGCGAGATGGCCAAGCAGCGCGGAGGCGAGATGCCCAAGCGGCGCGGTGGCGAGGTGCCCAAGCGGCGCGGTGGCGAGGTGCCCAAGCGGCGCGGAGGCAAGATGCCCAAGCAGCGCGGTGGCGAGATGCCCAGGCAGCGCGGTGGCGAGGTGTCTAGGCAGCGCGGTGGCGAGGTGCCTAGGCAGCGCGGTGGCGAGATGCCCCAGCAGCCCGGAGGCGAGGTGCCCAAGCAGCGCTGAGGCGAGGTGCCCAAGCAGCGCTGAGGCGAGGTGCCCAAGCAGCGCGGAGGCGATGTGCCCAAGCAGCGCGGAGGCGAGGTGCCCAAGCAGCGCGGAGGCGAGGTGCCCAAGCAGCGCTGAGGCGAGGTGCCCAAGCAGCCCGGAGGCGAGGTGCCCAAGCAGCCCGGAGGCGAGGTGCCCAAACAGCCCGGAGGCGAGGTGCCCAAGCAGCGCTGAGGCGAGGTGCCCAAGCAGCGCTGAGGCGAGGTGCCCAAGAAGCGCTGAGGCGAGGTGCCCAAGCAGCGCTGAGGCGAGGTGCCCAAGCAGCGCTGAGGCGAGGTGCCCAAGCAGCGCTGAGGCGAGGTGCCCAAGCAGCGCTGAGGCGAGGTACCCAAGCAGCGCTGAGGCGAGGTTGTCTTTCGGGCAAACTTAATTCGACGCCAATCCTCTACTCGTAGTTGGCCTTTTCTCATCACCAAATTTGGCGAGTTAGCTGCTTGGTGTTAGTACCGAAAGTCATGGCTTTAACGTTCATAGCCTTACTTCAGGAGATCCGTTTTGCTAATGGAGTCAGGGAGTAGCAGTAGTAATTTTAAATACACAATGGATACATGCCCACAAGCACAATCTTGGGGCTTACTGCTTTTAAAAGCAGAAAACTGGAAGGAGCGGTAAATAGAAATTGATGATAGATGAGACGCGGGATGTGCGTGCTCTACTAGGGTGGTCTGTGTGCTAATCATTCCGGTGACCGTCCCTTGGTTGCTTCCTTTCTTTTTCGACTCGTAACTTTAAGTTGTTGTGTATCCGTTGATGCCGGAAAATTAGTTTCTTCCGCTGATGCGGGAGCTGCGCGGCCTTTCTGCGCGCGACCTTTCTCAGAATTTGGATTTGGCGACGGTTCGTAGTTGACCCAAGGAAGCCCGGTTGTGGCGGCATTGAGACCACAAATCGAATCCCTAAGGATTTTTCCTTTCCTAGCCATACGGCCGGCCATGGAAACGTCATGATGAAGGGTGTCGAGTAGGAGGCACCCGAATATTGTGTCGTAGGGCGAGTCTGCTTCTGCAACGATGAACTGGACGTCATACTGGACCGGTTCCAGGAGCATTCCTACTTGGACGGGGAGTACGATGACTCCTATGGTGGGTATTACTGTTCCGTCCGGGAGTTCTGTGTCGTTGGCTCTGAGCTTGAGGTTCCGGTCGAGGAGTCTGAGCCGCACCACGGTGGCCATGAACAGGATGTTGAACGAGATGTGATGGCTTATCAGCGCCCTCTTTAATTCACGGGCTGGATTGTCGATGCTTGCGTATAAGGCGAAATCCACCCCCTTGCAGAGATGCTTTTGGTGGAAACTTGTGAAGACATCTTCTTGCTGCTTGTTATGATGAGCTTGTCTCGTGTAGGGAGATTTGTTCGCCTCGAGCTCTTCCCACGCTCGTTCATCTTCTCGGATTCTCTGCGCGCGATCCTCGTGTCATTCAACGAACAGCTGGGACAGCTCAGTGAGGTTGTGGATGGTCCCTTCAGGAAGAGATCGATACCAGTTGAGAGCACTTCCGCGTAGTGTTTCCGTGAAGATCTTGCAGCTGATTTGGTCAGGGAGCCCGAACGCCTCCCTTGCGGCCAAGAAGCAGTTAACGTGTTCGTACGGATTCTCTGATCGGTGGAACTCCCTACAGCGTGGGAGTTTAAGTCATGATGGGACTGGATACGTCAAAATTGATTTTGACAGGGGGGATCGTCCTCGCTGGAGAGAGACGTCATTCGAATCCTGCTCCGCCGCTGGAGGAGCCTGCTTGCTTGTTGTGCCGAGCCACTTGGGTAGGATGGGCGCAGCGGTGAGCGCTTTCTCCCCTGAGCTTGCGGGGGTGGAAGAACTGTACGCATCTGAAAGTGTCTGGTGAATGTCCGTTCTTACCCGCTCCGAGTACTGCGACGATGCGGGTGTTGTTATTAGGAAGTCTTTGCGGAGTATTCAGGAAATTCGGTTCCCACAGACGGCGCCAAACTGTTGCGGGTCACTCGACGCTCTTCCAGACCGGGCGAATTGGACCATCTTAGCCCGAGAGTGAGTCGAATGCGCAAACAGTCACAGAGAGAACAGACAAATGGCAAGAGAACGTTTTTAGCGTGGAAAACCCGGAAAGGGTAAAAAACCACGTGGCCGGATCTGCGCCATCCAAATTTCACTAAGTGTTTGAGTGTTACAAGTGAAGTTGCGAGAACTGAGAGCGACAGGCCGCTTCTCGTTACAATTGCAGTTGAAGGAAAGTCTCTGAGGGTGACAGACCACCTCTCAGAAAAACTAAGTACTTTGCTGTTGCAGGAGGTCTTCAAGGTCCGAAGAAGATCTTCAAGTGACGAAGGAGATCTTCGAATCACGAAGGAGATCTTCGAACCGCGAAGGAGATCTTCGAACCGCGAAGGAGATTTCTGAAGGAATTCTTCAAGGAGCTCTCTCGGGTGCAAAGTGTCAGGTTCCCTCCAATGAGGGTTCAGGGTTCCTTTTATAGACTTGGCCGGGGACGACCAGGTAATTTCGCCGTTGTAACTACCGTAACCACCTGACGGGCCGATCTTGATCGTCGATAGAGTGCACACGGATCGCCACTTTCTGAATATGACAATTTTGCCCCCCGGTCAGTTCGGGCATTTCGGGCAGTTTCCTTGGTATTTTCCTGATTGCAATGTGCAAATCCTGCAGTCTCAAGAGGGAAAGTGGAGTTAGCAACTGCGCGCACTATGAACTTTGTAACGTTCAAGTGCGCGCGGATCAAAGGCACGCTAAGGACTTAGCGACGCTAAGTGCGATTGGGCTTGCGCGAGGATGGCGCAAATAGTGCAACGGCGGCGCGAGGCAAGTGGGAGCGATCGGTACCGCACACGTGCGTGGGTGCCGGCGTGCGGCTGCGCGCCGGGTACCGCGTATGGCGCACAAGGGGTACCGCGCGCGGCCGTGCGGGTTGCACGCGGTACCGCGCGTGCGCGCGCGCGGTACCGCGCGTACGGGCGGTGTCGCGCGGTTGCGCGTGCGCGCGGTACCGCGGGGGCCGCGCGGTACCGCGCGAAGCTGCTGCGGTTGGGGCGGTTTTAGGCGAATTTTTTGGGGGGTTTTCTCCCACTCTTTCTTGCCCATGACTCCACCATCTTAGTGGGGAGTGGGGTTTCTGGCTAAATGCAGCTCATATCTCTTTATAAAATAGATGAGGACCCATCAGTAATATATGCAAATCTCTCCCAAGTATTAATGTTCGAATCAAGGGGAAACCAAATGGTCTTATCTTTCCCTAGTTTCGATCTCCTACCCGGATGAAAATTTGGATCCGGAGCCCGGTTCCAAAAAATCCGACCACATTTGGGCTCCGTTTGGCACGGCGGTAGCGGTCTTGAACGCGGTGGTTATGAACCATCGTTCGTGAATGTCCGACCTCACCTAAGGAACTTTTTTCATTCATTTTTATGTTCAAAACTAGTTTTCTTTTCTTGATTGTGGTCATAATTGTTGTCATGCCAAACATGCATTCTAAGACGGACGCATTTTTGTCCAAACTCACAGGAGCAAAACACCGCGCCAAATGGAGCCTTGGTGTCTGATTCCCGATTTGATTTCACTTGTGGATGTATCTTCTTTTCAATCTCAATAGTGAAATCACAATCATTTCCAACATTTTTGCTGCCTGGATCGTGTGGTCATGATCAACCCACAGCCCGATCTCCCGATCAATGTTGGCCGGGTTCGTCTATCCAGGACCGATTAGGCGCGTCTTGAAACATTATTTACCCAAATGATTTGGTTGGTCAAACTTGACAATGTCTTGACTCAATTTGACAACAGTTAACTGTTTTTTACCAAGTTATGCTTCAGTATAGATCGGAATATTTAACTGGAGGAGCCTGTAAAGCCACGGGAGGGTCCAATATTACTTCTTTCTGTCATATGAATTATCATCGGCACAATCAGCCTAATCCTGGACCTCTTAAAGTGGCTAAGAAAGAGAGAATTATTAAATTTGTTCATTATAAATTGCGAGTTCCTACAAAAGATAGAATAAAAGAGCAGCCCGGTGCACAAAGCATCCTCACGCAGCAAGGGTCCAGGGAAGGGTCCCATCACGAGGGTGAAATGTAGGCAAACCTTACCCTGCATTTTGCAAGAGGCTACCTCGAGGACTCGAACTTGCGCCAAGGCTCCCCTTCTACAAAAGATAGACTATGCAACAAAATAGTATAATCAAATGAAAACGGATAGCAATTTAAGGAGAATATTTCAACAACCACCTAAGAGATTCAGCTTGGACTGCTTGCTCCTCGTCGTCCCATCAGTCTCCGAATTCTAGCCATTTTTTTTTACATTTATGCTTGGCACACAAAATTCATCCAAGGACCTCGCGGCGGTTTGCCATATCTTCATGGTTGACCTTTTTTTATGAATGTTGTCCTCTCCGCCTCCTACACCTGCTGTTCCTTGTGTAACATCCCGACTTTTATGGGCCTCTAGGACCCTAGATGACTCAATAAAAGTGACCCGATCACCTGTAGGGTACCCTAGAAGCTAGTCGGTGACTCATGTAGTATATTGAGCATACGTGCTCCGAATCGACTTTCGTCAGTTGCGTTAGACTCGTATAGTTGATACGGAAATCGTTTCGTCTCAATCTGAGGTCGTTTAGAGATAAAGACCATTTTGAGTATCGTAGCGCATCACGACGACGTCGTTTTAGTATATTAAGCATACATGCTCTGAATCGACACTCGTCAGTTGCATTAGACTCGTATAGATGATACAAGTGCAACGGAACTCACTTTGTCTCGATCCGAAGTCGTTTACAGAAAAAAAATCATTTTGAGTATCGTAGCACGTCACGACGACGCAGTATTAGTATATTGAGCATACGTGCTCCGAATCGACTCCTGTCAGTTGCATTCGACCCGTATAGTTGATACGAGTGCAACGTAACTCGTTTCGTCTCGATCCGAGATCGTTTAGAGAAAACGAGCATTTTGAGTATCGTAGCACGTCACGACGATGTCGTTTGTATATTGAGCATACGTGCTCTGAATCGACTTCCGTCAGTTGCATTAGACTCGTATAGTTGATACGAGTGTAACGGAACTCGTTTCGTCTCGATCTGAGGTCGTTTAGAGAAAACGACCATTTTGAGTATCGTAGTGCGTCACAACAACACCGTTTTAGTATATTAAGCATATGAATTCGGAATTGACCTCAGCCAGTTGCATTGGACTCGTATGGCCAATACGAGAGCAACAGAATTCGTTACGCTCAATTCTGACACCGTTTGGTCGAGTAATAAAAATATAACGCGTAAAAATATACGGCGTCTCGAAAAGCGTGAACGCTTGAGTTTAACCCCGACGCATCAACAATAGCTCGGCACTCGACGACTTGGACCTACCTTGATCTTGACCCACATTGGGGGACCAACCCTAGGTTTGACTTTGGTAAAACCCTCTAAAACATTATTTTTGGAAAAAAAATTAAAAGGCTTTAAATAGGAACCCACCCAAGCCTTCATCCAATCAGGCATGACACATGTTTCTAGGAGAAAAGGGTTGGGTCCAAGGCTACCTCTCCAAGCCTAGGCTAACCCCCACCCCCCTCTTCTTCTTTTTCTCTCTCTTTGCCAAGCCAATCAGCAAGCCTCCCTAACCAAACCATGCCTCCCAACTTCTGTCATTAACCAAAGGAGGTACAACCACCCTCCTTGATGAGTGACAGCTGTCACCATGGTTGGTGCAACCCAACCATGGCTCCCCTTGCCTTGGCCAAGAAGGAAAAGAGGGAGGGGGCTCTCCCCTCCCTCTATATAAGGCTTCCAACCCCCACTTCACTCTTCACTCCTCTGCCCAGCTCAAACAGGTCCAACCCACCCCAGTCGGAGCTCCACCCTGTCGGAGAGAACCCACCCGAGCTCCACCACCTTTCTCACCACCTCCAATGGTGGATCAACCGGGGAGCTCCCGGAGGCCCCCAACCAAGGTGGATCCTTCTCCTCTCCTTCCTTCCTACCCTTTGGACGAGATGCATGGAAAATCCGGCGGTCAGAGCACCACCGCGGCACCACCTTGCGTGGAGTATACAAGCCACAATAGACTTTTCTGACAGTGGCCGGAGGCGGCAGGCCGCCGTACCACCGTCGGAGGGAGCGCCCACCCCTGGTGAGTTGGCCAGGGGAGGAGCCACAGCCGGCAGTGGCAGGGCCCCGTAAGGGTCTCGGTGCGTAACCAGCCGACGCACTCTCTGTTTTTTTTAATAAAATTTTATAATTTTATTTATTATAGCATTTTTATTTTTCTGGGCCTTATAAGAAGAAGCTCAAATGCAAAAACGTTGAATATGAAAGTTGTGCATGTCAGTGAGAAGCATCTCCATAAAATTTTTGAGATTTCTATGTCATAATTTAGTATTTTTAATAATTAAAATACAGTGATATTTAAGGTTTTTGAATTAACGGAGACTCTTACTTCTGAGGAAAAAATTCTGGAAAATTTGAGGTGATGACCAGGGCTTATGTTTACCCTCTGTAATTATTTGAGAATTTTTAACAATTATGTGGCATTTTGGCGATTTAATTAATATAGTTCCCATCATTATAAAAATTCCAGGGAAATATCTGCTCGATTAAAACTGTTGAAATTTTTATATGGAGATTATTAGAGGATGACATAGCCCCTGAAAAATAATCATATTTTATTATGCATTCCTGATATTTTAAAGATTTAAATGAGGTAGAAATTACTGGTTTAATAATATCAGAGGCTTTTTACTTGGAATTAAAAATCTGAGAAAATCCTTGGATGGCAGTGGGTCTGGTGTTTACCCACTGGAAAAGTTTGGTGATTTATTGAAAGGTTATCTATTTTTGAGAAATTAATTTGTGGTCTCTTTATTATTTTAAATATTCCAGAAAGCTCTTATTTGGTGAAATGAGTCTTATTAAAATCATAGAAGCCTCCTTGTTTTAGTATAAACCCTCATTCAAAATTTGGCAATTTTTGGATTAGCAAAAGTATTTTTGGTATTTTAATATAAAAGTTTTTCGAGGCGAATAATTTAAAGGAGGCCAATACAGGATTAAAATGATTTGAGAAAATTATGAGGATTATGTTAGGGCAATTCAATCTTTGGTTCAAGTTTTTTAAATTTCCGGCTCTCTTTGATAAATTGTTGAATAAAAGAGGTTTAAATCGAAAGAATTAGTATCGGTCGTAATACAAGAACTTGATTCGCCCCGGTGCAAGCAATTGAGGTTAAAAGAGCTTGTGTTAAACCTCTTACGGAGATTGGTGGCTCAATGATTAAATCAGGTGTTTATAATAAAGAGACTTGGTATTATAATAAAGCTCGATCAAAATCTTGTAATCCGATGATTCTCTCAAAACAGTGCAACTAAAAGTAATAATTGGATACAATCAAACCGGCGGACCCCAGCATGGTAAAATACTAAGAACTCGTCGCAGAATTGTGAACTTGCCTCCTTGGAACGGAGAAGCCTCCTATGAACGGAGTTGCCTCCTTGGAACGAAGAAGACTTCTATGAACGAAGTTGCCTCCTTGGAACGGAGAAGCCTCCTGGGAACGGAGAAAAGAACTGAACTCGCCTCCTTAAATGGAGAGGGAACTACAAAACTGAGTAATTCTTATTCTGTTCTTTATTCAGTAATTCAGTTACTGCACTACATTTCAGTATTGCTCTTATTTCAGTTCAGCATTCTACTTACAGTAGTTCATTTCAGTACTTCAATTTATGTACATTCCTTACAGCAGCTTTCCTTTACCACACTTTAATTACTGCAATTTACTAACGATTTCATTTCCGCACTTTTATTTCGAGTCCCGCTCGGATGAGCAGTTTATCTGGTTGAGCATTAGTTAGGGATAACTTGGAGATGATTTGTTCCTCCAAGGCTAGCCCTAAATAATAGGCTCCCTCGATTGCTACACTCCTTGTCTAAAGTTGAGCGGTACGATCAAGATCTACGGTCGCCTGCCCGAATTATTTCATGTCGAGTAAGGCAAGACACCGCAGACCCGGAAGGTGTCAGTTGGTTGCTTTATTGAAATGCTTGTAAATTGCTTGCGGTGAAGAGTGGCGGGTCGGTCATGCCCGTAGACCGTTCGTACAGGTACGGGAAGGTTGATGACTCTAGGAAACAGGGAGAAGTGCACCTCGGGAGCTCGGCAGTGTGTTTTATGCCCCGCTGGGTCCCTCCGTTGGTTGGATGGATAACAGTTATCGTCAAATATCGCTCACATCCAGGAGTACACCTTGATGTACGTTGGGATCTGGGTAGTGCGGTACGATCACACCCAGAAGTGGCAGGACAGGCCACTGTCGCCGACGGCCACATCGGTGAGGCCCGCAGGGTTCGCTACCTTGCTGGAAGAGAAGCAGTAAAATTATGTCGACATAGGGTGTTGTTGCAAGTTGTGCACACATGCGTGATTGCGTGCTAGCTAGTAGAGCTTAAATAGAACTGTTGAAATAATTGTTGCATTCCAGTTATTACAGATGTGTTTGTTCAGCTTGCTCCTAGCTTACTACCTGTTATCTCTGTTGTGGATATCCTCCGACATGGCCGACATGTCGGCCGACATAAAGATTTCATGGACAAAACGACACGCTTCCGATATTTTTTTGCAAAATATCCTTTTGGAATATATCCTCCGATATATTTGTTATTAACCGATATATTCGTCGATATATCGGCCGATATACCCCAACATTTTATCGATTATTTTTTTTCAATTTATTTTAATTATTGTCTATGGTCTAATAGAAAATAAACTTATATTGTTTCATTGTTTAATTTTTTTCCTTCCTCTAGCTTTCATCCTTGCTCAAGTCCGTCATCGACTTCAATTAGCATGGTCTTTGAATTATGGACCAAAGGTTCCTTATCTTCAATTGTTATTGACAGCTTCCTGGCTTTATGCTTCCTCTTACTTTATTTCACGCATTATACCGTTATTACTTATGTAGCACAAAATGTTTATATTAGTTTGATAAATTTAGGAGTTCAAGAAATATCAAATTATTAATATATTAATATATATATATATATTATATAATGATTAAATTTATATATAATTACACATATAAACAATTAAATATTAAAACCCGATATATAAAATATCCCCGATATATCCCCCGACATATTAAAACCGACATGAAAAACCTAAACCGACGTGTCCCCTATATCCGACATCTACAACCTTGCCTGTTATACATATATATATTGTTGCTAACATTATTGTTTCGACTATTGCTATTTGTTAGAGCCTCATTCACGTCCCCAAGCCTTAGGGATCTTGGGGAGGAGGTGTGAATCCACTTAGTATGTGACAAACGGTTATTGAATAACCATTCACAGGAGATGGAGCAGCGCGAAGTTCAGTTAACGCATGAGAGCATACCTGTCTTAGAGGCCGCACGAGCAGACGCACCAGCATCGTCTCTGGACTTTAGATATGTGAGTCTATAGTACTTAGAAGCAGTGATAGTAGAATGTAGTTGTTTACCCCTGTTAGGGCCAGATGTATAAACAGTTAGCTTCGGCCTTGGTATATATACATGTTGTTTGGTTTCTGTTTTGCTTCCACGTTGCTGATCTAATGTGATAATTGACCAAAGCCTGACAAGGCGATCATTCTACGCTTGAAGAGTGGGTCTGTTGCCACTCAGAAAGTGGGGTGGCCGTTTTGGGTGGTAAGGCCCGCTCCGACCCGGCCTGGTTGCGGTTAGGGGAGGGAGGTCTTACACCTTGTCCCCCTCTTTATATTCCTTGTCACCCGATTGAGGTGATGGTTCTCCAGGATCTGGAACTCCCAGTTGAAGTGGCCTCGGTCTATAGTTCTCCATTGCTCAATCTACTTGCAAGCAGGATTGTCCGCAAACCAAATAGTTCGTGAATAATTCGGGAATCGATTCGTGAAGATTCGTTTAAGATTCGTTGTTTTCAAATTCGAGTGGTATTCAAATTCGAATCCGAATAATGGCAATATATACTTGAATAAATTATAGCCACCACTATCAGAGACACCTCCTCCACTTACACATGCGCATAGGCACCACTCTCCCAAGCATAATAGCAGATTGATCCATAAAGAAATGTGAATAGTTCAATGTGAAAAACTACTAAAGATGGAATGTGAGATAGGTCTTCTCTACACTCGAAGAAATTTGACTTGTCAGATGAGATGATTATGCTTTTCCATGTTGTCCAACGACCACGATATTTTCTTCACCGAAACACAATCCAGGGCCAGGATATTATTTTCTTCACCGAAACACAATTCAGGGCCAGGATATTATTTTCTTCACCGAAACGAAATCCAGGGCTCACTGGAAAATCTTCGTAGTGTGGAAGCTCGGTCTGACTTGTGGGTTCCGCAAACTTTTTAGTCATGCAAGTCTCTACACCTTTCTTAAGTATTTGATTGTTTGTATAGTTCTGATGCAGACCAGGCGTCACACCCAGCCCGCTCCCCTGGCGCCTGGCGCACCAGGCGGGGAGTCACACCCGCTCCAGGGGTCCACCCGGGCGTCGCACCCGCGACTCAGTTGGTGATGAGAGTCCGCCTGAGGACTTCTTATCAAGGAGGTGCAGGGATCGAATCCCGGCCTCAACAACCCGCTGGCGCCTGTGGTGGGCCCCGGAGACGGGTTGGGGTGTACGGTCCGCGGACTTGATTAAAGCCATACGGGTGCGACGCCCGGGTGGACCCCTGGAGCGGGTGTGACTCCCCGCCTGGTGCGTCAGGCGCCAGGGGAGCGGGCTGGGTGTGACGCCTGGTCTGCATCATAAAAGTGCTATAAATACTTAAAGGTAGTTTCTATTGACCCTAATCATGCTTTTTTGAAAGAAAGACATCGTGATTTCCGTCGACCATCTTTCTCGTTCTCGCACAGACGATCTTCTGCCACCGACAAGTCCTGTGCATGATTCCTCATCAAGTCTCGATTCAACAAGATCTTAGTGCTCAGATTGATTCAAGTGTCTTCTAGATGTTGTTGTGTCGTCAAGGATTCAGATCAAATCGTTCAAGACAAAGGATTTCTTCCTCCCCTTTCAATTTCAGGATTTCATCTATTTTAAGGAAGCGCTTTTATGATGCATACCAGGCGTCACACCCAGCCCGCTCCCCTGGCGCCTGGCGCACCAGGCGGGGAGTCACACCCGCTCCAGGGGTCCACCCGGGCGTCGCACCCGTATGGCTTTAATCAAGTCCGCGGACCGTACACCCCAACCCGTCTCCGGGGCCCACCACAAGCGCCAGCGGGTTGTTGAGTCCGGGATTCGATCCCTGCACCTCCTTGATAAGAAGTCCTCAGGCGGACTCTCATCACCAACTGAGCCTCTCATCACCAATTGAGCCGCGGCTCAGTTGGTGATGAGAGTCCGCCTGAGGACTTCTTATCAAGGAGGTGCAGGGATCGAATCCCGGACTCAACAACCCGCTGGCGCCTGTGGTGGGCCCCGGAGACGGGTTGGGGTGTACGGTCCGCGGACTTGATTAAAGCCATACGGGTGCGACGCCCGGGTGGACCCCTGGAGCGGGTGTGACTCCCCGCCTGGTGCGCCAGGCGCCAGGGGAGCGGGCTGGGTGTGACGCCTGGTCTGCATCATAAAAGCGCGGCTCAGTTGGTGATGAGAGGCCGCCTGATGACTTCTTATCAAGGAGGTGGAGGGATCGAATCCCGGCCTCAACAACCCGCTGGCGCCTGTGGTGGGCCCCGGAGACGGGTTGGGGTGTACGGTCCGCGGACTTGATTAAAGCCATACGGGTGCGACGCCCGGGTGGACCCCTGGAGCGGGTGTGACTCCCCGCCTGGTGCGCCAGGCGCCAGGGGAGCGGGCTGGGTGTGACGCCTGGTCTGCATCAAGTTCTCTCTCTTCTTTTTAGATCCACAAACCACTAATTTTCTCAATTCATGTTGTTCACCCTCCAAAGGAGACAGTTGTCTATAATTGGTGCACCTCTCTCATCTCCCTATTTTTTTATGAACTCACTCTTTTCTTAAATTGGATTGGGACCCGTGCGAATAAGCCTTACTGGAGTAAATTCTCAATCTACTCAGCATAATGAACTAAACTAGTTTTCATAGCTTAATTACGCCCTCTCTTCACCTCGTCATCTAGATTCTTCACCGGGCCGACTTTCTATCTGCTCTCTCCCTTTAAGATTGTTCTCATCACATTCCCATAAAGTCTTTGGTCAACTGCTTACCATAGGTCTTAAAACTAGAGCATAGACTAAATATATGAGAGATGAGGTTACAACTTGCCAATTCAGTAATCTAGTTAAAACAGCCAAAGCCAAGCCATAAAAAAGTTATTCAAGCAGTTCCATAAGAAAAGGTACTACAGAAGATTATATGAGAACCTTAAAACTATAAATGAGGTTAGAAGGCTTTATAAATGAGATTTTCCTAATCATGTATGGTAAATCAACAACAACAACATAACCCATATAGTCCCCAATCATTGGGGGTATGGGCGGGGGAAGATTGGAAACAGACCTAACCTTTGGCACTATGCACAAAGTGGCTTCTCTCAGAGGAGAAAGACCTAACCTTTGACAATAAATGCACAAAGTGGCTGCTCACAGAGTACCACTGAAATAGTGGCCCCCTATACCGCCGCGTTTGCTGCGGAATCATGCCCTCAAATCAAAGCCAAAGACATCAGAGAGGGCAGACCCAAGAATCCATTTTGATTTATGTGCACATAACCATGCTTACTTTCAAAGCATGGAAAAAAAATTTATGAAACCTATTTGAGTCACTTTTGAGGTGCTAACAGGGTATTATTTTAGGGGTTGTGAACTGCATCACCATAAACCTCCCTCACTGGCTCCTTGATGCTTACTTTCAAAGCAGATTTCAATATGTGAGATGTTGTATAGTGGGGAGAAGAGTCTCCTGACCTAGCACAAGAAAGAGAGGAGAATTGGGGGATCAGCGGTTCCCAGGTATTCGGGGCAAAGGCTCAAAATCTCATTCACCAAGCATACCCAAATAAAGATATATGGGATCCTCATATAGGATACCTCTTCCAAATTAAAGGGCGAAATGAAATAAAATCGGATTGCGATTTAAATAAATTATAGTCTATTCATGTTCATTCACTGCTTGGCGTCTTTCTTTTGACATGTGATCCGCCTCCATCCTTTGACCCGAGCGAGTAGACTCGCCAAACCTGATTTGAAGTCACGTCGCTGCGCCCCTCCGTGACAATGTCTTCCCCTACAAATTTTGTTTTGGCCTAGAGGCCAAAATCCATGGAGCTAAGTAGACGAGGTCCACCCAAGTGGAATCTGAGTTAGGGTGGCCTTACCATTGCGTGAGTGCCTGAGAAACTAGAATGTGATAGGGATCAGTTGCAGGATCGACGGTGGAGATCAGAACACCACTCGATGGGGCGTTAATCGGGTCAGCGATCTGAGGCCACGAGCACGCCCGGAGCTTTGTTTTCCTAGTTTATGTATTTTTTTTAATATTATTGAGTACTAATCGGACATTGAGCTTAACGGTCAACCATAACCTTTCACGTTGGGTGCCCTAGCCATCTTTTATTACACATATAGAGTGATGGTAGTCATTGTAAGGCATTTTTAGCCATGTAAAGAAATCCAGAGTCAACAATCATATCGTGGTGCGACTCCGCGAGACCACAAGGTGCGACGTCTAGGCTTATGTTTTGTTTCCACCCTATTTCCCCTTTCCCGTAACCCTATTATTGCAAGCCTTTTGTCTCCCGTCCATGTCGCAAGCCACAACATCTTGTTTCCTACTTCCAACCGATCCTCGCCTCCTCCTTCCAAACCTGGTGAAAAGTTGTCGCTCTCCCTGATCCCTGCTTCCAGCCGCGCTTCGTCTCTGCTTCACACGCCCTGCCGCAGAACCGCAAATCTCCTTCCCAGGTTCCAGCCGCGCCACTGCCTTTCCTCCTTGCCGCAAAACCACGACTTCACCTCACCTCTCCTAACTCATGTCGTGAACCGCCCCTCCACTCTTGTTTTCCTAATTGTAACCCCTCTTCCCCAAAGCTGACGCCAAGCCCTAACAACCCCCTTCCCTTCTGCCAGTCCACCAACATCCCTCCACCCAGTCTGTGACGGCAACTGTCACTGCCTCCACCGCTTGGATCTACACCTACCACCGTTGTCGGATCCCTTTGCTCGTGAGTGTATTGTTTCTTATTATTTTTATTGGATATTGGAAGATGTTGTATATTTGCATGGGATTTTGTATTGTTGTGTTGTTTGTTTGTTTTCCTTATTTTTTTATAAGCTCATTAGTGAAAGTTTTTGGCTAAAGCCCTTCATGCGAAGGGGAACGTGACTTGTTCACTCGATTGAAATTATTGTGAACGTCGTGCTACGATACTAGTTTTATTTAATTCATGTTGTTGCGGTTATTCCAGGCTAAGTTGAATCATACACGCACCATATAAGAATGGACTGCGAGTACCCTTCGAACCTACCTCGCCGGAGAAGGGAGCGGCGGAGGGGAGGGAGGAGAAGGGCCGAGCGAAACGGCAGAAGCGAGCGTTCGGCGGGTGCGGGCTCGCGATACGGGATGTGGTAGCGGCTAGGGCGTTGGTTACGTGAGGTAGAGAGAGAGAGAGAGAGAGAGAGAGAGAGAGAGAGAGAGAAGAATGAGAGAGAGAGAGAAGAATTAGAGAGAGAGAGAGAGTTTTGATTTATGATTTGCATACTACCAACCAAGCAAGCCCAACCCCTTAACCGGTTGGAGCCCCAAACACAACTAAGGTCCAAAATAAAAATACAAGTGCCGAATTAAAGATACAATACGGAAACATAAAAATGCGACAACTAAGATGTGTGCGGCGCTTGTGCGTGATCCCCCAACGTGTGTCTGTAAAATCTCTGCCCGCGTCGACATCAAGTTTGACCTCAAGCTTGTCCTGGAGCTGTGGGGGTAAGTGGACCAAGGGTTCCGGAGGAGCCCCCCCCCCCCCCCCCCCCCTCCCCCCGAACGGCTTCAACTGCGAGATGTGGAACACGTCGTAAATCCGGGCCTCGGATGGAAGTTGGAATGCGCTCGGAAACTATGAACGGCCCGTAGAACTTGGGCCCCAGCTTGTTGTATGAACACTGAGCAATGGTCGACTGACGGAAAGGGCGACACTTGAGCCACACCCAATCTCCTAGAGCAAAGAACAACTCGCGATGTCCCCGGTTGGAGGGGGTCTACATGCGGGCCTGAGCCAGAAGCAGTCGCTCACGGGCTAAGGCGAGGACCTGGTCAAGAGTGGACAGCTCGGTATAACAATGGATGAGCGGGCGGAGGCGCTGACATATGCGAGGAGGCGAGGCGGACCCTGTCCATAGACTAGCGGAAAGGCGTGGTATGCAGGGAGGAATGGTAGGATGTATTGTAACAATACTCCACCCATGTAAGCCATCATGCCCGATCCTTGGGGCAATCCCCAATAATACAGCGCAGGTACATAACGAGCGTCTGATTGACCACCTCCGTCTGTCCGTCCGACTGCTGGTGGTATGCCGAAGAAAGTGCGAAGAGCTCCTGCCAAAATAGGGAGGTGAAGATCTTGTCCCTGTCAGACATTATACTCTCTGGAATACCGTGTAAACGAAACACCTAGTCGACGAAGATGTGGGCCACCACGTCCCCAACAATAGGGCGACTCATCGCCATGAAGTGTGCGCTCTTGGACAAACGATCGACCACCTGAAGATGATGGAGCGGCCCCGCGAAGTAGGTAGCCCTCAATGAAATCCATAGATATATCAACCCAGATCTGTGTAGGGACGGGAAGAGGCTGGAGCAGTCCAGGGGGTAGCAGGTGGTCGGCTTTGCTGCGTTGGCAGGCGGGGCAGACGACGATGAAGTCTTGGACCCCCCGTTTGAGTCCCTTCCAAAAGAACTCAACTCGGACCTGCTGAAGGGTCTTATGAACCCCTTCATGTGTGGTGCCATGGAACCCGGTCAGAATATCCAGAATCAAGGTAGAAGTAGGTGAAAGATAGAGCTGGTCCTTGTATAGGATGAGCCCATCCTGAGTTGTCCAAGGCAAAGGCAACATTCCTGCCTCAATGCGACGAAGGAGCTCGCGTAGAGCCGGAGTGTCCTGAATCTCCATCTGCAGGCGGTGGGGAATGGTCGAGGTCGGGTGGGAATTGGCCAACAAAGATCCCTCCTGATAGTCGCGGCGGGAGAGGGCGTCGGCGGCCCGATTCAAGGCACCTGCCTTGTATTCCACACGGAAGTCAAAGCCCAACAGTTTACTGATCCAACGCTGCTGCGGGGAAGTGGTGAGGCGTTGCTCCAATAGGTACTTGAGGCTGAAATGATCGGTGCGAATAAGAAAGGCCGCCCCATAAGTACGGTTGTCAATGTTGGACGGCTTTGGCCAGTCCAATCAACTATGTAAGCCTGAAGCGTCTGATGATGAATGGCGGTCCGACGGCTAAAATAGGTGATAGGGTGGCTCCCCTGTTGGAGCACCGCACCGCACCCTTGTCCAGAGGCGTCACACTTTACCTGGAATTCCTGGTCAAAATCCGATAGGCGCAGCACTGGGGCCGACACCAGGGCCTGCTGAAGAGCACGAAAAGCGGTCATCGTTGAGTCCCCCCACTCAAAGGACTGTCTCTTCAAGAGGGTAAACAATGGTGCTGCAACGACGTTGAACCCCTGTATAGAACGTCGATAGTAGACTGCCAAGCCAAGAAAACCCCGGAGTTCTCGCTGGGATTAGGGGATGGGCCAATCGGTCACGCACTGGATTTTGAGGGGGTCAGCGGACACCCCTGTACTATCAACAACATGCCCCAAGTAGGAGACTCAGTCAGTCCCAAAAAAATACTTGGCTTGCTTCAAGAAAAGCCGGTGAGTGCGGACTAACTGAAAAACCGCTCGAATGTAGCCCAGATGGGACTCCCAAGTAGTGTTGTAGACTAAAATGTTGTCAGAACACATGTACGCGGAGACGTAACAAGTCATGAAATACCTCATTCATGAGGGCCTGGAAGGTGGAGGGGGCATTGGTGAGCCCGAATGGCATCACGAGGAACTCGAAGTGACCATGGTGGGTACGGAAAGTTGTCTTCTCCACATCCGCGGGGGCCATGCACACCTGATGATACCCGGAGCAACGATCCAGCTTGGAGAAAAAGCGGGCGTCGTGCAACTCGTCCAGTAGCTTCTCCACAACCGGAATGAGAAACTTGTCCTTCACCGTCCGTGCATTCAACTAGCGGTAATCAACGCAAAAACGCCATGTATTGTCCTTTTTGTGGACCAGCAAGACTGGAGAGGAGAAGGGGGACATGTTGTGTCGGATGATACCCTGTCGCAGCATAGCGTCGCACTGTCGCTCAATCTCATCCTTCTACCGAAACGGATAGCGGTAGGGGCGAACCACTACGGGGGCCGTCTCCGGCAAGAGGCAAATGCGGTGATCCCGGCGTCATAAGGGTGGAAGACACATCAGGGCGGTGGTAGTGTCGTTGTACTCCTGTAAGAGAGCCTCGAGGTCGGAGGGCTCTGTTAGGTCGGCACAGGCGAGAAAAACCTGTCGGTCGGTGGTCGTCGAGCGGCCCTGCCACACCGTATGGTGGGGATGACGGCCCCATGTCATCGTCAGTGTGTCGAAACCCCACAGAAGTGGCCCCAAGGTGCGGAGCCAGCGGACTCCCAACACGGCCTCGAAACCCTGCAGGGCAATCACATAAAGTCCACGTGGGAATGGTATCCCTCCACCACAATCGGCACCGCGCGGCAAACTCATGTGCACGACATGGCCATGCCATTGGCAATGGAAACTCGGAGGCTCGGGTGTGCCGTCACTGGCAATTGAAGATGCTGAGCGATGATGTCACTAAGAAAACTGTGTACGGCTCGAGTCCATAAGAGTGATCAATTGTTGGCCCACAACTGAAATCTATAGCTGAATTGTATCCCCCGACTGAGGTCCCAACATGGCATGAATAGAAATCTCGGGATCTCCCGGGTCCATTTCCCATATGTCCTCGTCAGAGGGATCCTCCACCTCAAGCCAAAAAAGGCGCTTGTGCCGATGTCCGCGAGTAAAAGGCTCATCACAATTGAAGCAGAGGCCCATGGTCCGACGATCCGCCATCTCCTGAGGGGAGAGTTGCCTAATGATGGACGGTCGGTCCCCCTCCTTGCCCTTGCCTGGTCCAGTGCTACCCATGGAAGAAGAAGGGCCATAACCCTGAGAGGGTCCATCGCCAGATCAACGTCCCAAATACTATCGGTCCATCAACATGCGTTTCTCAAAAATGCGGTATAAGCTCATGGTTGTGGAGAGATCAGGAGGAGATTGTAACTCGATGTCCAAACGAAGTCGCTCATGGAGGCCTGCAGTGAAGAAAAGCACCTGCTGAAATGCTGGAACGTCTGGGGTGCGGGACAGGAGCACCTGGAACTGCTCTATATAGTCATCAATGAGCCCTGACTGTCCGTGAGATATAAGATCTCCAAGGGGATTCCCGCGAATAGGAGGTCCAAAGCGGAGGGTGCACTGCGTTTTGAAGTCTTCCCATACCAGGAGGGGATGCTCCCGACGAAGCTGCGAGAACCAAAGCTGCGCGGAACCCATGAGATCAAAGGACGCAATACCAAGCCAATCCTCTTCTGGTGTGCGTTGGATTTCAAAGAACTGTTCGGCGCGTGTGAGCCACGTGAGAGGGTCCTCCCGACCATCAAAAAGCGGAAAGTACATCTTCACAAAATGGGGAAATCCGCCTCCCTCTGCTCGAGGTGCAGGAGACTCATGTACGGTTTGAGATGAGCCCGAAGCGGTGCATGGAGCCGGAGGTGACGCTTTCGGCCGAAGGGCCTCAATGAGGGCCTTGTTGTTGGCCACCATCATGTGTTGAAAGGACTCCAAAATCTGAGCCAAAGTGAGGCCTCCCATGTTGTCGTCGTCCATGGATGCGGTCCGAAAGAAGGAAGAAGAGGAATGGCGGTGGGCAAAATGCCCATGTTGTCCGGTAACAGAGGAAGACCGGCGGTAGAGGTCCCCAAGAGGACCGGCGAGTTCACGCGGAGCGGAGTAGGGGGAGAGTAGGGTGCGTACCAAGCATGGAGGGGCTGCGAGGGGCTCTCGGAGACCGAAACGGGACAGCGTACTTTGGCGAGTGCAGCAGAGGAGCGGTGGAGGAGGACAGCTTTGATACCAAGTTGTTACGGGTCTTTGTTTGAGATCTCGTTCGCGGGAAGGGAGAGGGAAGTCCCGTAGAGGATCGACGTTGACCTTGCGAGTTCCCTTCGAACCTATCTCGCCGGAGGAGGGAGCGACGGAGGGGAGGGAGAAGGGATGAGTGAATCGGCGAAAGCGGGCGTTCGGCGGGTGCGGGCTCGCGATACGGGATGTGGTAGCGGCTAGGGCGTCGGTTACGTGAGGTAGAGAGAGAAGAATTAGAGAGGGAGAGAGAGTTTTGATTTATGATTTGCATACTCCCAACCAAGCAAGCCCAACCCCTTAACCGGTTGGAGCCCCAAACACAACTAAGGTCCAAATTAAAAATACAAGTGTTGAATTAAAGATACAATACGGAAACATAAAATGCGGAAACTAAGCCGTGTGCGCCGATGTGCGGTGCTTGTACCTGATCCCCCAATGTGGGTTCGTAACATATGCTTTCTACTTTCCAACATGGTATCAGAGTTGAGAATGATTCCTCGTCCGTTTCGTCATTCGGAACCTTAGCCGCTTCGCCTGTGCAAGATCTTTTCTCACTCTCGTGTGTAGACTCGACTGCTTCCCCGTCGTCGCTCGACGTTTAGACCCATTTAGGCTTCTCTATTTATAGTTCCCATCGGAGGAACTCTCTCCCGGCCTCGTCGAACTTGTCGAGCCCGTATGATGCTTCCCTCAACGATTCTACCGTCAATCTTGTACGTCATCTCCCTCGACGATTCCGCATGCGTCCTCCACATCTTCTCCCGAGATCTGATTCCGTCGAGCGACAACCACGACATCCACAGCTCCCACGACGCCCTTCCGCCGCTTCGTTCCTATTACACGTCGAGGCTCGTTCGCTGTCGTTGATCCTGTCGACGATCCCGCTGCTACTTCTGTTGTCGTCTACTTCTGCTGATCCCGTCGCAAATCAACCCATCAACTCGGCTCCTTTGCATCTTTGACGATGGCTTTTTCTAATCCAGACACCACTTCCTTCGTCGTGCCCGACCGATGCTCCTATCTGGCCTTGGCCATTCCGCTGCTCATGCTCATGCCGCTTCCAGTTGTTGCCCGTATTTTTCTGATGCCATTCGGACGACTCCAGCTGCTGCATCTCGGATTTCTATCAGCTCTTGCTGCTATCACCCCTTCCAGGGTGTTGATTTCTCGCTGATGATGATGTTTCGTTGTGGTTCTTGTCTTTTTATGAGTCCTTTAATTGTTTTGTTGTCCCTGTGTTTGTTTATGTCTTGTTATGTCCTCATTCACGGGTGTTCCACGTGATGGAGAGTGTTTGGATGAAGGTGGCTCGGATGATCTTTCTCGTTGTTCAACTTAGTCCCACACGGCCTCCAGGCTTATGTCGTATGTTGTTAGTGTCTCCACAACTTTTCTTTCGATTGGTCATGTATTGGGGCACGATTATTGTTGGTTGTTCTAATCTTAGCAGGTTGTGTTGTGTGGGACCGTATCATGAGGGATTGTGTCGTGTGGGACCGCCCTTTGTGCGGATTATACCCGACGGATTATCCCCGGTTGCCCGTTTGATGATTAGCTCCACACATCGTTTGTTCCTTTTTGAATGATGTGTGTGTAGGTGATGTTGGTTGACCTGATTCCATCGAGTCCACGTCGTGTGTGGGTCCTGCGTCGTGTGTGGGTCTTGCATCGTGTGTGGGTCTGCGTCGTGTGTGGTTGTCCCCAGTTTGATTCCCAGGTTTGGATTTTTTTCACGGTGGCTCATTTGATGTTTTGTCCCACATCGCCTACCTCCATTGTCGTTATTTGATGTTTCCAAGCTGGAGGTTTCTCCTCCAGCTTGAGGGGAGAGTATTGGAAATATCGAGAAATGTCGGTCTATTCGAGTTTTTAGTAGTAGTTGGGTTTAGTCCCACATTGTCTGTCCGTCTTTAAGAGCCTCTTGTAATGCTTTAAATATACCTCTATGTGGAATAATAAAAGCATCCATCTATTATATTTTCTACTTTCCAACACATTGTTCTAACTCGAGGGCTCTTTTATCTATTTTTTGGATGATTAAATTATTATGTTTTTCGTTAGATATTTTTTTGATGCGTTCGTAAATTTTTGTGTGTTACAGTGTTGAAAGTCTTTCTAAGATATATGTCAATTGGTTTTTAATATATTGTATTTGTTGGTTAATAGATACATTTTTCAATATCTTATTTTTGTTAGTTAAAGTTTTTATGTTTAATTGGCAAATATTCATGTATTTAGTATTTGAAAACTCTAGGGTGCTTCCTAGATTAATAATAATGTCCATTATACCATTTAGTTGTTTATCCGTCCCATGGAATATATGATGGTAATTTTTATTAAAATAATAGATGTGTTCAAACTGGTTATCGTCGCTAAAGATCTTTCTAATTGGTCGAAATGATTCTAAATCTAAATAATCAAATTTTCTTAAGTCCTCTTTGCTAACCATGCTCTGATACCAATTTAAGATGAGTACCCTCTTATTCTACTATTCTAGAAGCACGGTTGGATAGTAGGTAAAAGCCTAGGATCCTAATCTTAATCATTTACTACTTCTTTTAAAGAGACTTTAATTAAGATTTAGATTCCACTCCTCTTCGAGATACACTGGACCTAATCATCACCTTCTTCCTTGGGATGATATACGGGAGCTTAAGATTTTTATTAAAATAACTATTTTAGAATATTTAGAATTAATTAATTAATTAAAATCATTTATTTAATCGTTGGGCTCCGCAAGACCTACAAATAGGCTTCCAACTTTTGCTTGTTGGCTTAAGAAAATGCAGGGGCACTGCGCTCGATGCAAATACTATATGCGGGCTCGATGCACACACCAGACGCGTACTCTGACATAGTGGAGTAGGAAGACTGTTGTGAGATGTCTAAACGACGACGCTCAACATAGATCTGAGAAAATGACAATGATGAGCTCGAGGACGTTGCTGGAAACTGCCTGGAATGATGAAGATGTTGAAGGCTTGCTAGTGAAAAGGTGTCGACTGGGCAGGTGCAACGGCTAGGAAGGGGAGGGGCACGTCAACTTGGAGAGGTGGCGGGCATGGGTTGTGCAGTTTTGAGAAGAAGTGAGCTCTGGAGGGAAGCGCTCCCCTCTGTGATCGGGGAAAGTGTTGCATGTTGTTCGTGTGGACCTTAAAGTGCATGACGTTGCAAGTTGTTTTTTACGTGTGAGGATGGAAGCTGAGGCTTTGGTCACGTGAGTTCGCAAAAGGGTTGGAGGGAAGGGCTTCAGTAACTGGCCTCTTAGAAATGCAGGAGGGGTTCGTTGGATGTCGTTGTAGTCGATTATTGGGTAAAGAAGATTGGTCGTGTGCGGGGAGAGAATTGTTGAAGGGCTTTGATACCAATTTGTTACGGGTACGGCCTTACTGTGTTAGAAGCTTTGCCCAAGGTGAAAATAACGGTGGGAAGATATTACGGAGCTGAAAGTTTTGTTGCCTAGGCAGAGTATGCTTAGGGAGGAGAGAGCCACCACAATCTCAAAAAGTTTAAGAGGAAACTTCATTCCACTTTCTATATCTTTAAATAGACTTACACAACACCATTACTCTTAATGACCCACTAATAACTCATAACAACCAACTAATTGAAAACCTGTGAAGATGAATGAGCATTATATGCTTGCTTTATCATGGTTGATGAACCGTGGTTGGACAAATGAGAATTAACAAACACTTATCAACTTTTTGTGAATTCTCCCAAAGGAAGAGTTTTCCATCAAACTATTGATGCTTAAGATTATTTTAATACTGTAGAAAAGATGCTTGAATTGTCTGATAGTGTAGTGGAGCGTGTTGGGGAGGCAAATATTGCCCAAATTGTTACAGACAGCAAGTAGCAATTTACTAACAGGTACAAATTTTGTGTATTTCATTTCATTTTTTTAAACGAATTATGTTGATTTTGTATTTACGTTTTTTACTATATGAAACTTACCAGGAAGATTATTTGAAGCATATTTGTATTGGACATTGTGTGATGCTCATTGAATCAACTTGGTGTTGGAGGATATTGGGAAGATGTATGTCATAAGTAGAACACTAAATACGGCAATGAACATAAATGGTTATTTTTATGTTCGCTCTGGTGTAGTCAATATGTGGAAGAGCTTTACAGAATAAGTAGAGCTTGTCTTGCATGTTGTGACAAGGTTTGTGACATTTTTTCTTACTCTTCGGCGCATTCATAAGCAGAAGAACAATTTGAGAAAAATGTTCACTTCACCAAAATGAACATAGAGTAAGTGAGAAAAGGAATCGATTGTTAAGCAAGCTACAAGTATTATCTTAATAGTTACATGTTGGAGCAGTATTGCATACATTTTAAAGATCTTTGGACCTTTAGTACATGTACTTTGATTGGTTGATGGTGAAAAAGAACCAACAATGGGTTATATTTATGAGGTCATGGATAGATATAAAAAAAGTATACTTCAATGATAAAAATGACTAATACAATGATGTCATCAAAATAGTTGACAAAAATGAGAAAGCCAACTTCATCGTCCTTTGCATGTAGCGGGGCATTAGTTAAATCTTGAATACTTTTATTCAAATCTCGTTGTTGTTGAAGATGGAGAAGTTATGGGAGGTTTATATCAAACAATGCAAAGATTGATTCAAATCCATGGAGAACATGATAAGCTTTTTGACTAGCTTACTTTGAATAGAAACATTGAAGTGTTATTTGGAATAGAATTTGCCATTAGATATTGAAAAACAGAGTCCCTAAGTAATTTAGTGTTTTTCAGGTACAGTTAAATTATAGTAAGAATGCATGATTAAACTCTAAATAATTATTATTTTGGCACCTGAATGACAACAATCTTATGGAGCTTCAACTCCAAATTTGTGAAGGTTTGTTGTGGGTGTTTAGCATCACTTGTAGCGCATCTGATTGTGAGCATAATTGAAGCTTTTTTGAACATGTAATCAAATGTAATAGTTAAACTCTTAAAAAATCAATTTTACTAGTTTAATAATGTTGTGAAATAATGTTGATTGGCTTGTGTTGATATATTGCAGATTTATAACAAAAAATAAATAGGTTAACGCAATAACGCCTAAGCAATTAGGTGTTTGTGAAATATAATCGAGCGTTGAGACGTCAATATGATGCATGTGATCATACTGATACAATTTTGTTGGGACCCTTCCCCGGACCCTTGCTGCGCGGGGATGCTTTGTGCACCGGGCTGCTCTCTTTATATAGACGAATATAGTGAAAGGTCGATGGGTTTCATAGATGAAGAAAGTGATGTTGATCAAAAAGACGAATTGGTGTTTGATGATGATTATTTGACATGGGGTGAATTTGTTGATGCTTTGTGCACCGGGCTGCCCTTTTCTTATGATGAATAACTAATATTGGGATTGCTGAGTAGTTAAAAAAATTCATTTTAAATGTTCTTTTAACATTAATATTAGTGGTTACTCTTCATTTGTATTATATTGTTCATTGATGCTAGTATTATATTGTTTACGTCATGAATTTTGCATGTTGTTATTATATCATCTTACTTTAAGAAAAAAAATCTTTTTTTCTCTTGCCTTTGCCAGGCCCACACTTATACCCTTGCTCCTAGGCTCAAGATCTCTTTGCGCCTTGGTGTTCTTGCGTCTTTAATAACTTAGCTTTTGATGAATGACCTAGAAATGCCTTTTGAGATGAGTTAAAAAAAGGCAAACGTTGGTGTCGTTATAATGGTTGATAAAGATGTTTAAGATATGATTGAAATTCTACTAGGGGTCAATCAAGTTTCAACTTATCAAAAACACGACTGATTAAATAGCTAACCAAACCCATCCTAGTTTTAGATCATTAAGTCAATAGAAAACATTAGAAGAACATGTGTTATAGAACTATTTCATGAAAAAAGTGAATGTTAAGAGAAGATTAATATATGCTCTCTAGAACAATCTAGCAATTTAATAAGACATTGACGAGGTGTACTATAGTGAAACTAAGACCGTTCATAATAAAATTGATGGATTTTACCATTAAATCCTTCTCTAAATAATTTCTATCCTTCCCTCTCAAAATATTGACCGGCTAACAAATCCATTTTTTCTATGAATCAATAGTAGAGCACCATATGAAAACATTCTCAGTTTTAATCAATATTCCAATGAACTTGATATGATTTGTAATCCTTAATTAAAATAACAATTGAGGTAAGTACCAGGTTGGTTGGGTGAAGTGAAGAGGCGCGTCTCGGATCTTATGTGATCGTAAAGTACCATTAAAACTTAAAGGCAAGTTTTACCGTACTGCAATTAGGCCAGCAATGCTCTACGGTTCTGAGTGTTGGGCAGTGAATAGTGTACATGAGCAAAAAATGGGAGTTGCGGAGATGAGAATGCTTAGGCGGATGTGTGGTCACACGAGACTGGATAAAATTAGGAATTAATATATCAGGGATAAGACAGGAGTGGCGCCAATTGTAGAGAAGATGTGAGAAGCTCGTTTAAGATGGTTCGGACATGTACATAGGAGACCATTAGAGGCACCTGTTAGGCGTCGTGAGAGTTTAGTCACTAGACATGTTAAACGGGGGAGGGATAGACCAAAAAAGACTTGAAATGAAACTATAAGGAAAGATATGATGTACTTAGGCATTAGTGAGGCTATGATTAAAGATAAGGCGCAATGGCGACAGAGGATCTATATAGTCGACCCCACTATGGTGGGATAAAGGCTTCAGTGTTGTTGTTGTTGTTGTTGTTGTTGTTGAGGTAAGTACCAGCATTATCGTAAACAAAGAGTTAATAAATCCTTGTGAATAGTTTCTAATCTCATTTCCAAACCCTAATCCTTTTGGGGATCATCTCCCGAATCGAAATCATTTGACTAGTACGAACCTGAACGAGATAATAGAAGATACGCAGCCCCTCTGGATCCTTGCTGCTCTGGACATCAACGAGAGATCCAATCTTTGATGTAGTAAAGGATATATGCTCGTTTCCCGTCACAATCTCTAGCTCCTGCCTCCCCACCCTATCTGGTTCTGGCCAGTTGTTATCATCTTCCTTCATTATCTGCAAGCAAATACAAACCACGGATCAAAATCCCGAATCTAATCAAAACAAAATGCATCCATCTTCTCAGTTCGAAAATCAGATCATCCGAAATAAGAATCATCCTAGCTTCGGTAACCCTGATTTAAAAATAGCGACATGATCTTTCCTTCTGACAACCAAAAGCAATGAAACGGAAGGATGCGTTGAGGATATGAACCTCGCTTTCGGCAATGATGCGGCGGCACTCCCGGAGGACGGCAGGGGTGAGGAAGACCTCCTTGCGGATCATGGTGTCGTTCTTGTAGTTGGAATTGTTAGCGTATCGAAGCTTGCCGTCGGGGCGGAACTCAAACTCGAGAAACTCGTGCCCGAACTTGCCCTTATGACCAACGTAGTATCGGAGGTAGAACTCATCCTGCTCGTTGCCCGCCATTGCTCTCCTCAACTCCGCCTCGAGATTACTTCAACTTCTAGGTTTTCCCTAGCGGCTCTAACGGGACTGGATTTTTAGGGAGACTGAAAAAGTAGGGGTGACAAAAAAAGAACCTACAGCACAGTACCAATTTTAAATAGTACCTCAGCGAGTAGTTTCTCATTTTTGGCTTTAGATTCAGGCTAAAAAATTATTCCTGCAGACCAAATTTTATATTTACAGATCATATTCAAAAATTAAATTAATATTTTCTTAAATAAATCACTAATTAAAATATAGCATTCATAAAATAAGTAAAATATCATACGTGTGAGGTTACGTTGAATATCCCTATTTCGTTAGTAAAATTTGGGAGAGCTATTGTCGGCTAATATCTGAGAAATTACGTTGAAGGAACACTAGAATTTCTCAGCTATTGTTATGAAATATCAAATGCACTGCTACAATAACTTCAGACATTTCTTATAAAATCTGAGATACAAATATATAAATCTGCACTTATTCAGCCATTTTTGTTGTAATTCAATTTTTAATTCTAAAAAAATATTTATTTGTTATAATGGAGTGTCTAACGCGAGGTTGAAGGCTCATCGGAAAAAAACAAGTAAGTAAAATAACTAATTACTTTATAAAGTTATTACGTTACATTATCGCATTATAGAGATTTTTGGTAACCAAAATGAAAAAAGAAGCAGTCACAAGCAAGATGTGTGAGCAGTCATTCAAGTATACCTTCGCCTTCGGTGGTCTTTTTTCGCTACAATTGCTAAATCTTCAAGTAAATACCCATGAATAGTTTTAGGTCAGTTGTAATTTAAAAACACATCAGACTCGGACAAATGAGCAAACTTCTTGGGGGCACGGTTGCATGGAAGGAAAAAACACATAATACATGAAGTATTAAACTACTCAAATCATTTTTCTTGTAGGTTAAAAAGGAAAAAAATGATACTTTTTTTAAAAAATTGTGGTCTGCATATAGCCAAAATCGGCATGCGTTTAACATCGCTCTTTTTAAAAAAATGTGGCATGCATATAGCCAAAATCGGCCTGCATTAAAAATCGCTCTTTTTTAAACCGAGAGCAGTATTATGTGTAGAATTCTCTTAGGCTTTGTTTGGGACAGTTGTTGTTGAAAAAGTTATGGATCGAATAGAAGTGATTGAATAGAGTTGTTTGGGAAGTAGTAATGAAAAAACAGCAGACTGTTTGAGTTGGTCGCTCCGCTTATGCACCGGGAGTCATTGCTTGGTGTTCATGTCGAGGATCATCACGTGCTTGCCGCTAAGTGTTAAGAGTCGGAGGCAGTGGAGAGCTTGCTGCTTGGCGTTAGCGTTGAACACTGTTGCGAGCTCGACGCTTGGTGTCGGAGATGGTCGCGAGCTTAACACTTGGCGTTGGGGCATGAGTTGCACGATAGTGGGAAGCTCGTCGTACAGGGGTAGGGACATTTCATTCTGATTAACAGTGAGCGCGGTCTTGGGTGTGGAACTACTATGACGGTGAAGATATTTCTCCTTTGAACCAATAGCTGCAGTCGGAGAGCAGACCTACTATGACGGTGAAGAGCGAATGCATTCGAACCGATAGTTGCACTCAGAGGGCGGACCCCGTATGGCGGTGAAGAGTGTATGTGTTCGAACTGATGGCGACCGTGAGAGGGGGCAGGTGTCACGACCCGTCTCGACAAAAGTCAGAGTGCGCTTCGGGGCGGGACGTGATGCCACAGGCATGGGTGGAAGGAGAATTCATGCATGTTAGGCGGAAACTGAGATGCTGATAAAAAGTTTTAAAATAGTTACTTTTGAGTAAAACAGATTATTTTATCGCGGAAGAGTTAAAACATGGCGGTGAGAATTTGATGCACGTGTATTTTAGTAAAAACACACGACACAAGTTCTGATACAGATCGCTATGCAATGACAAACTCAGAAAAATGAACATGCAAGTCATGTCAAATTCTAGTACATATTATAACCTAGCAGTTGTCCATGATAACAGAGAAAATGACTGATTATAATCATTACATAAAAGAAATATCTGTCAGTAAAAGAAAAAAAACATAAACATAGAACCTGAAGTTTGACGCAGATCGGCTTAGGAAGCAGGCGGTGCAGACGCGAACGCTAGGGGCAAATTCCAAAACAAGAAGGAAAAGCCTCAGAACATTGAAATACACATGAGCAAAGTAAAATAAAATACGAGCAGGGGAAACAGAATATTTGTGTACCATTTTTTCATGAAGCAAAGCTAACAAGACAGACAAACAAGTGAGACAATCCGAAATATCTAGAATTATTAGACTACTCCGGGGTAAAACATACAAAGATGGTCATGTAATAACATAAGTTGTAACAAGTGAAAGTGTAGGCGTTTGTGTTTGACGCACAGGATTCATGATTTAGACAGATTCAAATTCGGATGCAAGTCTTACCAGAGATTTAGAATTTCTGCCCGTGATCTCTAAGGGGCAGCTCTTTCGAACCCTCACCCTTGAGCCAGGGAATTCATGCTAGCTATGATCGGTCCATTGCTCCCCTAAGGGATTTAAGAGGGAACTCAAGTCGAGGAGTTGCATCAATTAAAACCCTACTGTTCAATTGTTTATTTATGTTATTAATGAAATAATTCATGATTGAGTGATTCTAGCATATCAAGACATATAACCAAATACTGATTCAGATATACAAGAGTAGATTTTACCAACGTGAAATGGGAGGAATCAAGTTATAAAATATTATTTAACCAAGTCTTGCATTCAAGCATATCTAAGAAGCAAAATGAGCTGATGACACCCAAATAGAGAGTTTTGAACCTTGGGAGTTTGAGAAGCCAAGGATTTTATCAGCAAGAAGATTATTCAAGAATGAGAGGACCCAGCGCAACCAACTACACCAAAAGCCCGGACTGTTGGTGAAGGCGCAACTTGATCTTTATATCAATGGAAGGGCGCTACGGGTCAAGTGAGGAGACGCTGGACCCAACAATCAGGTTGCGGGTTCGAGACCGGGGGGGCGCTGATAATTCCTGAAATTCTCTCTACCTGTGTGGGTCCCGGTGGGTCAGGCGGCCGCAGCCATGTGTCAAGCCACCTCTGAGCCTGCGGGCCATGTGGAGCACCTCTGAATTGCGGGTCGTGCTGAACGCTGGGGGGGGGATTGTTGGGTCCAGCGTCTCCTCACTTGACCCGTAGCGCCCTTCCATTGATATAAAGATCAAGTTGCGCCTTCACCAACAGTCCGAGCTTTTGGTGTAGTTGGTTGCGCTGGGTCCTCTCAATTGGTATCAGAGGGTGTTGATTTTACCATTTTAATTTCTAGCATCTAATACTTTCAAAATTAAAAACTTCTGTTTCAATTAGTATTAGAGAAGTTGATTTGTCACACAGGTTAACACCTGAAATCACAAAGATCACTTAGTTCTTAAATTTGCTCTAAAAAGTTTTTATTTAATGATACAAGTAAAATTTCTGTTTTCAGATCCACCTATACTTAATTTGGATAATTTTTCTTTATGGCAAGTTAGAATTAAGTTATATATGAATGCCATAGATGAAGAAATTTACAAATCTATCTTGACAGGGCCTGTTTATGTTGGCGCTGATATATTTTCTTCAAAGAAAACTACCGAAATAAAACGTGGCAACAGAGAAACTGATGTCACTGCCCGTGTTTGCAAAATGAAGCCAGATAAATTCAAAGCTGGTACTGATGATGGGCGGACTGATAAACATAAAGAACCTTCCCCATCTACAGAACTTTCTCCATCCTCAGAAGCAGATGCCAAAGCCATGCAGATCTTGGCTCAGTCAGTGTCAAAAGACATTCTTCAAAAGCTTGAAGACTGCACCTCTGCAAGAGGAATCTGGACCTCCCTCTCCAGGATGGTAAATAAACCTTCTTTCATCTCTTCAACTAATTGTATTTTTGATGCAGAACCATCAACAAACCTAAGTGAAGAAGAAGAAGAAGAAGAACTTAGAGCTAGAGCTTTCTGCATGATGGCCATATATGGTGGTTCACATCAAATCCCCGATGCAGAAGCTAAATCAGAAAAGGTAAATGAGGTAAAATTAACTCCCAACTCTACCTCTATTACTTTCAAATCTAATTTTAAAATAACCATTTCTGAAAAAGAAATCTTAAAAGAAATAACAGAAATAAAAATTTTAAACAAATCTTTCAGGGCAAGCACAACTAATGGGAGAAATCTCAAAATGCAAGCCAAAAGGTTTGAACAAATTTTTAAAAAATCAAATTTATATTTTAATGAAATCAAAAGGCTAATATATGTTAAACCTTTCAACTCTAATAAAATTCAAAGAAGTTTTCTAATTAATAAGTTTCTCACCATTAAACTTTATCCCAATTCAAACAGCAAATCTAAAATTTACATGGATTGTTTCCATCATAAAAACTATGATTAAGACAACTTTGTATTCTTACAGACTTCTCCAAGTCAGTTTGAGCATTCTACTGTAGCTGCATTGATCAGTATTGATCATAGCACTGAGTGTGAGTCTCTTCTGATAAGGGGATTCTATGAGAAAGAAAATGTCTGCAATGTTTTAATAATCTAAAGCATTCCTTAAAATCCATTAATAGCTGTAGCAATTCAAGATATTAAAAACATATTAACTCAAATCTAGATCAAATGAGTTGCTTAAATAAAATAATTTAAAGAGTCTACAGAAGAAAATTGAAAACTAAAACCAAGTGAGAGAGAAAAGGAGAATATCAGAGAAGCCAAGTGAGAGAGAAAATGAGAAACACAAATCTCAAACAAGACTTAAATCTGTATAAAGGTTGCTGCAATTAAAAATTTTAAATAGGCTGAAATTAAAAATTTTAACTTCAAGAAATGAGCTGCTGCAACTGAAAATTCTAAAAGCCATTTTAAGATTACCAGGTCACTAGTTTTGATTTGATCCCAACTCAAATAGGGGGAGATTGTTGGAACCATAGCTTTTGATTTGAGTTAGGATCCATCCTTTTGTTAAATCTAATAATTTAGATCAATCTAAATTAACACAAATTAAATATGATGCGATCGAATCAGAGAATATACTTAAGCAAATAACATAAGTTCTCTACGTTCGACAAATGTCGAACGGCGCTCGACAAATAGCCAGACAGCGCTCGACAAATATTCATCAGAACAGCGTTCGACAAATAGCGAACGGCGCTCGACAAACTCAATCCAGCCAGTCTCAGCGGTCGACAAGTGAAGACAATTGCTCAGCACTTCAGAAAGGCGCTCGACAAATCTTCAGAAAGGCGCTCGACAAATGCCGTTCAGTGCTCGACAAATTCTAGCCAGAGCTCGACTAATATTTTATTTTGCTATCTTTCTTTATAATATTTAACTTAGCCGTTGCAGATCAATAAATACTATAGCCGTTGCAGATCAGCTTTAATGAACAGAAATGGCAGGTTATCTTCTCGAGGAGTCAAATCATTGATGAAGACCTAAGCTCTTTCCTTCTTCCCGAGAGAAGAATTCAAATTAAAGACAAGGGTCCTCAGATTATAAAAAGAAGAAGAAAAAGGAGAAAGATGAGAATATGAAGGACACACACGACCGAAACACAGAGAGTAAAAATCTATTCTTTTCTTTGCTAACACTTTCCTGCAGATTACATACATCCTGAGACACAAATCACAACTACTTGCTCAGGATCATCACTGCACAAAAGGAAAGAAACTGTGTACAATCAAAAGGAGAGACCTCCAGAACTGTCATCCTTCTATATCAGACAGGGGGAGCTCTTCAACATAATATTCAGATCCATTCAACACCATATCAGGATCTTCAAGAGTCTTCTCATACAGAGAAGAACATTATATTTTCTGTTTTTCATTACTCTTTTTCCTTCCTCTCTTGTACAGGGTTATAACTCCCTTCAAAAGTTAATCTCGGTGACAGGGCACCTTAGCAAAAACCTGCAGTTTGGTTAGAGCACCTTATCAACAGCTCACCTGGTGTGAGGGCACCTTATCAACAACCTCATAGTGGATTCCTACAAGTGGGTGGAAGAGTAGATGTACCCAGTTGAGGGGAACTACTATATATCTTGTGTCATCTGGATTGTGCTTCTTATTTGTTTGCTTTATTTCTTTTGTTGTTTATTATTTATGCACTTCAACTGTTTGTGTATATTACTCCTACAGCAATCAACACTCTTATATATTTATATATCATTATTTTGGAAGTAAAACTTAAACAAGATCTTTTAATAAGAAGAATAAGAACTAAAACACTCCACTTTCAAAGAAAAAGGTAGGGGTAAGTTGACATGTAATGATTCTGGGATAATTGATATTGTTGAAACCGTCAATCGGTCTCTTGAGTTCGAACCCACAGGGGGTGTAGCCTACACCTACTTATCCCTCACTTGCACTCTTGACTGTGGATGAATAAAAAGGAATAGACCCAAAGCTGTAGCGAGGAGGTCCTGCCACACACCCTGAAGATCTTAGAGAGCTTCCCTCCCAAATCAATGCTCAATCGGGCACCTTGGAGGGCAATACGAGCCAACCAAAACTAGCTAGGAGGAGAGAGCCAAAGAGATTTGCCCTCCTTCAAGGTGCCCTTAAGGGTCTATTTATAGATTTTTTTAGCCTGGTCTGCAAAAAGCGTAAATCCGCCTTTTAGATTTATTAATCGCACCCCCAAATTGGTCTGCTAACAGCCTAACTCCGCTGTTCTGAAGGGCTATTGGCAGCCCACGAAGGGTATTTAGGTCATTTCCTCACTAAAACCCTCCGGGCGAGTGGTTTGCGGGACACCACTCGCCTGATACCTGGCTTGCTTGGTGAATGGGGTTCTGCCCTCACTCGTCTGGCATCCCGCGCACTCGCACTCTTAAGCGAGCGAGTGCCTTGCGGATGAGGCTTGCACTCGCACTCGCCCTGAGGCTCCCCTACCTCTCCTGACCCGGGCGAGTGCTCTTCTTGACCTACCTTGCATACCTTTTGAACCTTTGGGACCTGGGGACTCACTCGATGAATACGGGGTTGTACATAATCCCCGCTCTTTTGGAGCGAGTTCTACGCTCGGAAATAAAAGTCCAACATCTGGTATTCAGTGAGTGTTTTGTGTTGGGAAAAACCCTTTGATTTAACTTAACAAATTACATAAAAGTGATTTTATTCCTTAGGTTGAATTACCCATTGTATAATGAGGATAATCTGGACATTAGATGTCTTAGGATGTCACACTCAACTTAGGGTGTCAAGACCAGATCAAGAGAAGCAAAATTTGGGCAAAGTTAACATTTGCGTCAAATAGAATTCGACGCAACATCGAGTTAAAGTCAACGCTATTCTGACTAGAAGTCCAAGTGATTCAACCCTTCTGTCGAAGTAATTCAAGTTGACGTTACGTTGAATAGATATCGACGTAGAGGTCATGGACCTGTCGAAGTACCTTGAGAAGTCGACACAACTTCTACTTCAATTCAATGCAAAAGGAAGTATTTGTCGGAGTCATCTAAAGTCAACGCAACGTCGACTTCAATTCGACGCAGATAATGAAGTTTAGAACCATGCCCTTCAACTCGATGGTTACGTCGATAAGATATCGACGCAACGTCGACTATCAGCATATTTGAGGAAATTCTAGATGTAGAACTAACATAATTCAAGGATACTATTTCAGTAGCAGATGGTGGTTCTCTCCAAGGGACAATCTCTGGTTAAGACATCAGCATATTTGAGGAAATTCTCTCCCAAACATTTGATCTGCCCACTGGGAATGACTCAGATGAACGGTCAGGAGAAGAAGTAAAGAATGTCCTGGAGATAATGCAGTTCAGGAAGGAGAAGCCAATTAATCTCAAAAAGATTGATGTGGCAGAAGAGTACATGTTTTTAGCTGACATTGTTGGGAAGGCTATGTTATGCAAAATTTCAGCCCATGATGCCATTCCCAAGCAGCAGTCGCAGATCATGGGAGTTCTAGTTTTGCAAAAGAAGATTAACTGGGGGAGGTGTCTTCTAAAGCTGATTGCCCACAAGTACTCCAACAAGGAAAACGCTTTCATGGGGATCATGAGTCAGGTACTGCTTCACCACTATCCCGGTGTGTGTAAGTCCAAAGGAGTGTCTATTCCTCCTGGAAAGAGAATAAACATCGGAATATTCTCTAAGTGGACCAGGCAAATCTTAAAGCCTAGTCAAGCTCCAGTTTCACCTCCTCCCTCTCCTCCTCCTCCTCAATATTTTGAAAGGCAAATACCAGATCCCCCAAGGGATTGTATCCCTTCACTGGACATTGTTCCAGACCTCCGTCAGGATGATGCTCCAGCTCAACATTCTCCCCAGCAACAACAACAACAACAACAACAATAACAACAACAACAACAACACCAATCATCTTCAGCCCCAGAGCCATCTCCTCAAATACCCCCATCAACTACCATCCACTGCCACCCCAGATTATCAGCTTGCTCCACCTCCACCACCACCAATTCATTTCTCACCTGAAAGCTATCATCCTCTCTCCCCTATCCAAGAAGACTTCCCTCCATCACCTCCTCCATCTACCTCTCATATCTCTCCAGTTGACCTTGAGCAGGTCATCTCCAAGGCAGTTGGTCTTGCCTCCTCTACTTTTGCTGACTTAATAGCCTCTCAGGCAAGAAAATTTGACAGGAAATATTCCCAAATGGAGGATGTGTTATTAGACTCTATAAGGTCATTCCAGAGCCTCAAGGACTTTGTATCTTCCTCTATGGTCACAAAAGAGTTCTTAACCTCTCTTACCAACAAGGTTAAGAAGGGGGAGAATATTCTGGAGGAAGAAAGGTCTGTACTAGATGAGAGTGGTCCTAATAAAGAAAAAGATGCTGAAGACCTTAAGAAAGTGACCCTCTTCCAAGAACGGAATGAGAAAGTAAATGAGCCAGAAAATCAAGTGGATCCTATTCCAGTAAATCAAGGGGAGCTCCCAGATATTCAGGGGGAGCCTGCTCCAAAAGTTCAAAGGAATCTGGATATAGAAATGGCAGCTGTAAGTACAGCAGTGGTTCAGGGTGAACCTCAGAATGAAAATCTGCTATATGAAGTAGCTAAGATTGCTCAGAAAGTTGTCAACAGGCTGAAGTAAATGCACAATCTCAGGGGGAGCTTCCCAAAGATGTTACTACAGAAGATTACGAGCCTCTAAACTTTGCTCTAAGGAAGGTGAAAGTATTCTCAAGAAAAAGAAGAACTCCTGAGAAGGAGCAGTGAGGATCAGGTACTTTGTAAAGTCCTACACTTCCTGAAAAACAGCAATGGTGATTGATATATTTCTTGACAATTGAATGACATGGCTTGTGATTTCAGTCTGTATCTTTCATATGTCTATACTATCTTGGATGTATGTTTGTTTATATAAAGGAATGTGTAAAATCACTTTATTCAATCTGTAAAATTTGTTAAGATAAATAAGGGGAGATTGTTGGGAAAAACCCTTTGATTTAACTTAACAAATTACATAAAAGTGATTTTATTCCTTAGGTTGAATTACCCATTGTATAGTGATGGTAATCTGGTCATTAAATGTCTTAGGATGTCATACTCAACTTAGGGTGTCAAGACCAGGTCAAGAGAAACAAAATTTGGGCAAAGTTAACATTTGCGTCGAATAGAATTCGACGCAACATCGAGTTAAAGTCGACGCTACTCTGACTAGAAGTCCAAGTGATTCAACCCTTCTATCGAAGTAATTCAAGTAGAAGTTACGTCGAATAAATATTGATGTAGAGGCCATGGACCTGTCGAAGTACCTTGAGAAGTCGACGCAACTTCTACTTCAATTCAATGCAGAAGGAAGTATCTGCTGGAGTCATCTAAAGTCGACGCAATGTCGACTTCAATTCGACGCAGATAATGAAGTTCAGAACCATGCCCTTCAACTCGACGGTTACGTCGATAAGATATCGACACAACGTTGACTAGCAGAGCTCAATCAGAGCAAGGATGAAATCAAAGCTGCTCCTACAAGAACTCGAAGGTGCATCGATAAGAGAGGAAGAGAACTCGACGCTACGTCGAATATAGTCTGGAAAGGAAACCTTGTAAGCTGTCATTTTGGACCTTCTCTCATGGCCCACAACACTGAAGACCGTTCACCAACGACTCCTTAATTGCCTCAAATAGAATGAAGAATTAACAGATGACAGAGAAAAGCTTTCTTGGAAATATGCTAATAGTTGGTGGACGGGTCGGGAATTAAAGAAGGAAGGAAAAGAGTAATTGTCCTGATAAATATACCTTTTCAGGACTTACCAGAAAAGTAAACAAATTCAAAATTGAACAGGGACAATAAAAGGGAAGAAAAGAAAGAAAAAGACAGAGCATTCATCAAAATCGATAACTCTTTTCTCTTGGGGTTTCTGTCGGGTCCAGCGTTCCTTCACTTGACCCGTAACGCCTTTCCGTTGATATAAAGATCAAGTTGCGCCTTCACCAATAGTCATGGCTTTTGGTGCAGTTGGTTGCGTTGGGTCCTCTCAATTGGTATCAAAGCAGGTTGCGGGTTCGAGACCGGGGGGGGGGCGCTGATAATTCCTGAAATTCTCTCTACCTATGTGGGTCCTGGCGGGTCAGGCGGCCGGAGCCATGTGTCAAGCCACCTCTGAGATTGGGGGCCATGTGGAGCACCTCTGAGCTTGCGGGTCGTGCTGGACGCTAGGGGGGGATTGTTGGGTCCAGCGTTCCTTCACTTGACCCGTAGCGCCTTTCCGTTGATATAAAGATCAAGTTGCGCCTTCACCAACAGTCATGGCTTTTGGTGCAGTTGGTTGCGCTGGGTCCTCTCAGTTTCCTCTTCTTTTCTTCTTCCACCCCCAGGAACCCTAATAGAGAAAATACAGAAAAGAAAGAACAACTGTTCTCCCTCTCTCATACTGTAGAACAGAACAAGACTGCTCATCATCAATATCTCATAGCAGCCAGAGCTCAATCAGAAAGAAGATAAAGGATCTGACAAACATAGCTCCTGCAAATTATCACCATCATAAGCAGGAGTTCATCATTAGCAGATCCAGTGAAAGATTATATAAGTTGTTCTTCATACAAGCTTCATAAGAATTCTGAGAATAGAATTCTTCTTCCTCTCCCCTTTCTTTCTCCTTCTCATTCCCAACTGTAAAAGAGTTTTGAGAATCTCTCTTCCAAAGGATTCAGTGGTTTAAGATCTCCTTATCAAAAGATCTGGTTGGTTCAAGATCTCCTTATTAAAAAATCTGGTTGGTTCATGATCTCCTTAACAATAGATCAGTGGTTTTGAGAGTCTCCTTGTCAAAAGACCTAGGCACAGGTGGTGTATTTCTACCAGGTGGTAGAAGAGAGGACTACCCACATTTTGGGGAACCTCTATACAATCTTGGTGTCTTCTGGTTGCTCATTTTCTGTGTTGTCCACTTAATTTACTCTTTTTTATTTTCCTGTTTTACTTGACTGCACTGTTTTATTCTGTGTGTGTATTTGTTAGAGCATAATACTTAGGTTTTATTGTGCTTGCACAAATAGGATAGAAATAATTTTAAAACTCTATTCATGCCCTAGAGAATATCTCAGGGGCACACTGTGCACTTTCACTTTGCTGACCTGGAGGAAATCTTCTTTGGCAGGCCCCACCCTTCTTCTATATATATCTCAGGTCGCTGCCTTAAGGGGTCCTGTCTTCCAATTACTATTTCTCTTCTTCACCTCTGAGCTCTCGCCATATTGATGACGTCCATGAGGCCTTCCCCGAGACCCCTCTCGCAAAGTCTGTTGGAGTGTCTTGCCATGACGCAGAAGGAGAACACCACCAAGTCCGCTCGCTACGCCCTCTGTCTCTCGACGAAGAGGGACCAAGTCCTACCCTATCAATCAAGGAAGGCCAAGGCGGTTCGGCGGGACCCTTTGGCGAATGAGTCCTCTTCAGGGACTCCCCCCCTCTTCTCGCAACCCTCCTGACAACACTGTCGAGGTAATGACCTAGCTTGTTCTATGGTTAACGTTGGTTGATGCGTCGACTCGATACTCAAGATCATTCACAGGACATGCCGAGGATGGGAGGCGACCCCGAGGCCATCCTGGCGGGGGCTAACGTGCTCCCTCCTATTGTCAAAACCACTCCGTCGGCCCAGGAGTCCTGACCTCCCGCCACTCTCGGCGGGACCCTGCCTGAGATCGGTAAGCCGCTCGTTGCTCTTGCCAGCCTTAATACCTCGTCTAATATCTTACCCTGTCTCCTGCAGCCTCACCTTCGGAACCACAGAGCTATCATTGGTCCCACGCAGCACTCCAGCCCGCGAGACCATCTCCACTCTTCCGATGCAGGAGCCGGAGCACTCTGCCGGGAGGGACCTTAACCGTCATTCCCCTGCCGCCGACTTAGCCACTACTTTCGCCGCCAACCAGGTTCTCTCTCGTCCTTACAAGGGGAAATCGCTCCATCCCCCCAGCCAACCATTCACAGGGCATCCTAGCTCCTATCACCAGCCCCCCGTCGAAGGATATGTACCAGGTTAGCTGCCCTATTCGCCTCGAATTTATTTGTGAGTAGCTGGAAAAGACTAATTATTGCTCCGACAGGCTACCGGGAGGCCTCGCCGATGGACCCTCGGTTCGAAGATGAGGTGATCTCGCCGCCCCCTTCCCCCAGCGACCTCTCGGATTTTCTCGGAGATCCTGCTGATCCCATGACGATGAAGGATAGGATGATGGAGGTCCTCGACAAGCTGATCGGGATGCAACGAGAGCAAGCCAGCCAGACGGATGCGCACCAGATGGCCTTTGAGCGCAGGCTGAGCGCTCTCGAGCGGGATTACTCGCATCTCTTGGGCGAGATGGAGAGGCAGGGAGGCGGCTATGAGGGGACTTCCCCTGGGAGGCACATTGCGCGGGCTAGGGATCAGATGCGCCTGGTCCATCAAGAGCTTGCGTCCATAAGCGCGTACTACTACCCGCGAGTGCCACCGAGGACAAGGAGGCGAGGCCAGGGTCGATGGCAATGGATTCAGTATTGAGCCTACCGGCACTCGCCCCCTGTATCCCCTTACCTCTCACAATAGACTGATCTGTAATGTATGCCGAGACCGGCTTTGTAATGTAACAATCGTGTACTTTTGATGTTGACCATGTTTCTATTTCGCATAATCTTCTTTCCGTTTTGCCGAGTGGTGAGCTTATTTCTTTGATCTCGCTTTGCTTTGTGTTGCTTTCACCCTTCGGTAGGATTCTGCGCACGACCCTTGCCACTCGCGGGCGAGTGGGACAGAGGTGGGGCTGTCTCGAATCCCAAGGCGTCGGAGGTAACACGATTGCTATCTGCACCGCCGCGCTTCAGGAAGTTCTTTATTTTCTTATTTTCTATAAATAGTCACCCCACCGATTGCATTTATCACTTGCATTCCTTCTTCCTTCCTTGCTTTCGCACTCGCACTCGCACCTCTCTTTAGATTTTTCTGCAACCTTCCTTTCGCGCGATGGTGGTAGAGTCCGATGGGAGGGGCAGGTGTGCTCAAGCATTCGCCAACCATGACTTTGCCACCTGCGACCTGTCCGAGGAGGACTTCACCCTGGCGTTCGTGGATTACATCCCGCCGGGGTTCGTTACGCGCCGCCTAGGAGATCGCGACTGCATCAACCAGTTCTCGCCAGACACCCTCGCCATCCCCCTGGATCACTTCGAGGTGGGACTCCGCCTTCCCCTCTGGCCCGACTACGCCAGACTTTCTGCTACTTTGGCGTAGTCCCCGCGCAGCTGAACCCCAACTCCATCGCGATGCTGGTAGCATTCGCCTGCTACTTGCAGGAGGAGGGGATCGAATTCTCCCTCCCCGTCTTCCGCAAGCTCTTCAACTTCCGGGCGAAGAGCAGGGTGGCCTTCTTCTCCGGCCAAAGCCCGCTCAAGGTCTCCGACACCGCCAAGAGGAACCATGAATGGGTTCGGCGGTTCATCTTTGTGACCGGGAGCTTCGGCAACACTCTCTTCGCGCCCGTGCAGGAGGATGAGTCGACCTATAGGCCTCCCACTCTGGGGGCTATGAGGCCAAGCTCCACCTCTTCATCCAAACCACGACATGGACGTCGTGTACTTGCGGAAGCATGTCAACTCTCTTCCGCCCGTCCTTCCAGGAGAAGGTAAGGCGAACTATTTCAACCCTAGCTCTCGCATACTTTCATCAGCTTTCTTTTTTGTTCTTACCTAATTCATCTGATGCAGGGATTCGAGACCTCCCCCTCCACCCGCCGAATGCGGGCGTGGAGACCTCCCCTGACGCCGACCTTGTTCTCGCGCAGTCCGCTATCAAAGCCTTCCGCAAAGACCCGACTCTCTTGAAGCCCAGCGGACAGAAGCGGAAGCCTGACTCGGTCGCTGACTCTCCTTCCAAGCGGACCAAACCCTCTTTAGCCGCCAAAGGCAATGCGGTCTTTGGCGAGATATCTAGGCCGAGTGCCCCTGCTGTAGCGGATGCGGCGGTCAGGACCTCCAGCGCGCCGGCGGGGTATTCATCGGGACCGTCGCCGAGAGGACATCATAACTTCTTCTTCGGCGAGAAGTACTTAGACGAACCATGCGAGCCCCTGCTCCAGTGGGATCAGAAGGCCAACCGGGTCTCCGTCTCCACTCTCGTCCCAACCTGGATGGAGCAGGACACCACCAGCGGCGAGTCCTACGACCTCTCGTTCGCTCTCTACAGCCATGGGGACGCCACGGTCTACGATCTCGAGTCCACCCAGACGCTCGCGCATGAGGCCGCGCGGGCTCAGCTGCGCGCTCTCGAGCTCACGCACATGTCCTCGTGTCGCAGCATTACTCTTGCGAGGAACCTCACTGAGGTTGAGAGGACGCACGGGCTTGCTTATGCTGAGGTCGTGGCCCTGAAGCAGCAGCTTGCGACCGCTGAAACCCTTCTCGCCAGCCACCCGGCCCGAGTGGTAAGTACAACCTTGTAGTGACCTAAGCTTTCGCGCTTCCCTTCTTTTTTCGCACTGGTGCTAACATTTTCTTTTCCACACAGGACACAGCCAACTCTGACATCTTGCGAGTGTGAGTGGCCACCCTTGAGGACTGGGTCAAGGAGCTGCATGCCGAGAACCAGCAGCTGCGAAGTGTCGTTGTTCCGCCTCCTCCTGCAGAGGACATTCAACATTTATACTCCCACTATGAGCTTGAAGCGCTGATGTAGGAGACTGCCCAGGGAGTGGCGAAACACGCACTGCGGGTGCTTCAGAGCGATGGGCTCCTAAAGGAAGATGGCGAGAGGATCACGGCTCGCCATGTGCTGCCCGAGCTCTTCGTTCAGCCGAATGCCCCGGATGATGAATCGAACCCTCGGCTGGAGCTTGGCGGTCTCTGCCCTTTGGACGCGAGCAGCAGATCCTCCAGCGGGAAGTCCGGCGATGCCCCCTGAAGACTTGCCTTTTACTTTTTTCTTTGTTGTAATGCGATATCTTCTTTTTTGTAAACCCTTTATAAATGAAATGAAATGAAAGGTTTTTTGCTTCTCCGTTTATGATTTTTCTCTCTGCTTTACTTGATGTCATTTGCTAATAGTTCGTGCGCTTGTGTGCTCTCGTACTCTCTCTTGAATACTCGCGCATCACTTTCTCATTCGCATACCGCCGACCCTTAGTCTTAGGTCGTGACCTGGGCGCTCTCGCCTCATAGGTGTGCCATACAATTGCGACTCATTCGCGTGTCTCGCCCACGTATGTCTTGTTATTTGTTCATGCTCTCATGCTCTCGCCCACATATTGGTGCGTCCCTCACTCATTCTCGTATAGCTGACCCTTAGTCCTAGGTTGTGACCCAGACGCTCTCGCCGCACAGGCGCGTCACATGGTCGCAACCCTTTCACACACATTCATGCCCTTTTAGGACTTAGGTGGTTGCGTTGATTTCTGTCAGGAGCGTAACTACACCGAGAGCCCACTTCGTCTCACGCGATTCTTGTATCCCTTGGGGGTGGCTGGTACCCGTTATTATATTCGCCGGGCGAGTACCCTTTCCGATTGACCCCTCCTGCCGGCGAATGTCCTTCTCGACGGACACCATTCATTGGCGAGTACCCTTCTTCATGGACATAAATCGCATACCTCATACTGAGAGACTTACCTTATGTCAATCTTTCCTTTCTTGGATTTTCCTTTCTTACCTTGCCTTCCTCGTGAGTCGCCACCGAGTAAGCCTACGTCCCTGCCAGCTAGGTGGGAGCCTGGTCAGCGGGTCTATTTGGGGATAATATTTTGAATCTTTCAATCCTGCCACCGAGTGAGCCTACGGCCCTGCCAGCTAGGTGAGAGCCTGGTCAGTGGGTCTGCTCGTGGTCAACCTTTGAAACCTGCAACCGAGTGAGCCTACAACCCTGCCAGCTAGGTGGGAGCCTGGTCAGCAGGTCTGCTCAGGAACAACCTTCGAAACCTACCACCGAGTGAGCCTACGACCCTGCCAGCTAGATGAGAGTCTGATAAGCGGGTCTGCTCGGGGTCAACCTTTGAAACCTACCACCGAGTGAGCCTACACCCCTGCCAGCTAGGTGGGAGTTTGGTCAGCGGGTCTGCTCGGGGCTAACCTTTGAAACTTGCCACCGAGTGAGCCTACAGCTCTGCCAGCTAGGTGAGAGCCTGGTCAGCGGGTCTGCTCGGGACCAACCTTTGAAACCTGCGACCGAGTGAGCCTACGACTCTGCCAGCTAGGTGGGAGCCTGGTCAGTGGGTCTGCTCGGGGCCAACCTTTGAAACATGCCACCGAGTGAGCCCACGGCCCTGCCAACTAGGTGGGAGCCTGGTCAGTGGGTCATCTCGGGTCTAACCTTTGAAACCTGCCACTGAGTGAGCCTATGACCCCCCAGCTAGATGAGATCCTGGTCAGCGGGTCTGCTTGGGGCCAACCTTTGAAACCTGCCATCGAGTGAGCCTACGACCCTGTCAGCTAGGAGGGAGCCTGGTCAGCGGGTCTGCTAGGAGCTAACCTTTGAAACCTGCCACCGAATGAGCCTACGACCCTGCCAGCTAGGTGGGAGCCTGGTCAGCGGGTCTGCTCGGGGCTAACCTTTGAAACCTGCCACCGAGTGAGCCTACAACCCTACCAACTAGATGAGAGCCTGGTCAGCGGGTCTGCTATGGGCCAACCTTTGAAACCCGACACTGAGTGAGCCTACGATCTTGCCAGCTAGGTAGGAGTCTGGTCAATGGGTCTGCTCGAGGCCAACCTTTGAAACCTACCACCGAGTGAGCTTACGGCCCTGCCAGCTAGGTGGGAGCCAGGTCAGCGGGTCTGCTCGGGGCTAGCCTCTGAAACCTACCACCGAGTGAGCCTACGACCCTGCCATCTAGGTGGGAGCCTGGTCAGCGGGTCTGCTGGGACTAACTTTTTGAAACTTTCCACCCTACGAGTTATCACCTTATATACAAGAAAAACTAAGTTTGAAAGTAAACCATCGCATTACATGAATTCAATGGTAGAAACGTTTCAGGTCATCATCGTTCCATGTGTGGCTGATGGACTCGCCTTTGACATTCTGGAGGCGGTATCCCCCTGATTTCAATACAAGGTCCCCTTTCTCGAACTGCTTGATCCTGATGTGCTTGTCAAAATACTTTGCCATCCGGTGCTTGACCTCTTATTGCTGAATGGCGGCAAGATCTCGGACCTCCTCAATCAGATCTAAGGAGAGTCGTAGCTCCTCTTCGTTATCCACTCTCCATTCTTCGTCTCCTCCTTCAGTGGCCTTTACTCGCGGTGTCTTGACCTCAAATTCCACGGGGAGGACTACCTCGCAACCGTGAGAGGGCCTGAAGAGGGTCTCTCCAGTGGCGGTGTTGGGTGTAGTCCTTAGAGCCCATAGGACCGAGGGGAGATGCTCCACCCAATTTCATTTTAAATTTTCTACTTTCTTTTTCAACAGGTTTACTATGATCTTGTTTGCTCCCTCCACCTGTCCGTTGCTCCTGGGATGATGAATGGATGCGAACCTGGGATCTATTCCCAGCTGGCTACAGAAGCTATTGAACTCTTCACTAGCAAACTGTGGCCCATTATCTGTGACTATGGCTTAAGGGAGCCCATGTCGGCAGATGATTCCCCCCCCCCCCCATACAAAGTTGCGGATTACCTGGGAGGTCACCTTGGCCAGCGCCCTGACCTCCAACCACATTGAGAAGTAGTCGATCATGACCAGGAGGAACCTCCTCCGCTCGCTTGCCTGAGGGAAAGGCCCTACCAGATCAATCCCCCAAATTGCAAAGGGTCAGGGTGCCATGATGCTCCTTAACCTCTGAGCCAGCAAAAGTTGAAGCAGGGCGAACAACTGGCACTTCTGACATTTTTGGCGAACTCCGCTGCATTCTTGCTCAGGGTCGGCTAGAAGTACCCTTGCCTCATTATCCTAGATTCCAATGTTTTGCTTCCCGAGTGACTGCCACACTCGCCAGAGTGAACACCTCTAAGACTCTCGGGACTTTCTCTTCATATACACATCGTGCCAAGAGTCCTGTGAGGGTCTTTCAGTACAGGTCCCCCTCATGCAACACATAGTAGGCCGCCTTATGCCTGAAACGCCTTTGATCTGAGACCTCCTCTGGAAACTTGCCCGTTGACAAGAAGGTCATAAAGGGATCCTTCCATGAGGGTCGCCGCTCTATTTCCATCAACTCTCCCTCTTTGATCGACGGGCGGAACAGATCCGTCAAGGTCCCACTAGCCCGGGGACCTGGCTTGGCCAATTGACCTGCTGGAGTACTTTCTTCGCTAGGTACATGCCTGATTGAGAAGGTTCTAAAGGTCCCGACGAGGCCCCTTACCTTAGTCAAGTACCTTATGAGTGTGAGCTCTCTTGCCTCGAACTCGCCCTTGATTTGTGATGCTATCACCATTGTGAAAGTCCTCTGGTATCAGTGGAAAGTCCTCTGATACCAATTGAAAGTGAGGTTAGATCTTAGATTTACTCTAGGGGGAGGGTGAATAGAGTATTAAAAGTTTTTCACTTATTTTATAACGGAAATAAAATAGTAATACTTATATGTGTATTGAGTGAGTAATAAAAACAAACACAAAGAGAGCACACAACACAATACATAAAAATAAACAATCACAGAGGACACAAGGATTTTATAGTAGTTCCCCAATAAATCTGGGTACGTCTACTCTTCTACCACCCTTGATTAGGATTCCACTAGGTTTTTGATCAGGTGCCCTATCACCAGTGGATTTTTGATCAGGTGTCCAAACACCAATGAACTTTTGATCAGGTGCTCTAACCAAACTATAGGTTTTTGTTCAGGTGCCCTGCCACCAAGGGGTTAACTTTTGAAGGGAGTTATAACCCTATACAAGAGGGGATAAAGAGGGTTTAGATGTTCTTCTCTGTCAATAATCTGAGAGAAGACTCTAGTGGAGTGTGATGTTGTAAAGCTCCCCCTGTCTGATTGAAATGGTTGACAGTTGAGGATGGAGTTTTCACTTGAATGAAGATCTTCCTGATAGCTGATGAATCTGAGAGACCAAGATTTCTCAGATTATTTGTTGCTCTTTGAATATTTGAACTTGCAGCAGAGACTGAGATATTGATCTTGATGATGTTCTCAGTGAATGAGGGTGCTGCTTGAAGAAGATGAAGATGATCTGTTAGCTTTTTCTTTCTTCTTCCTGTCGACTGTATTCCTCTTTTTCTTTTCCTGTCTTGCTATTCTGTTCTGTATCTTTTGATACTGTATATCTCCTTACTTTTCTTTTAAATCTCTAACAGATTTGAAATTCAAATCCCTTGATTTAAGGAATAAAATATTTTGAAAGAGATATCCTGGGAACTGTAAATCTGATACGCCGTTTATCTTTTTCTTTTTCCATGAAAATGTCCTTTTCAGCTATATGTCAACGGCTATGATCTCGAAATAATAAAAGGAAAGATATAATCCTTACTTATCTGATAAAATAGAGCCCTGCTGAAAGATCTAAGTTCAGAGAATGAAATAAAATAATATGTCTGAAATACTGAACTGAAATAACAAATTTCGTCGAGCGCAGAGCTGAGTTCGTCGAACGCAGAATGAAGTTCGTCGAACTGAAGAGATAAACTGCTGAAGAGAAATTTTCGTCGATCTGAACATCTGATACTTATTCTTCGAACACAGAGCCGAGTTTGTCGAACGCTGAGACTGGGAGGTTCGTCGAACGCTGAGACTTGGTCACCCGCTGAGACTGAGGTTCATCAACCGCTGAGATGAGCTTTCGTCGACCGCTGAGAGCATTTTGTCGAACGCAGAGAGGAGTTTGTTGAACACAGAATGAGTTCGTTGAACGCAGAACCTTGGCAAGTTCGTCGAACGCAGGAGCATGTTGTTCGTCGAACGCAGGATAGAGTTCGTCGAACGCAGTATGGAGTTCGTCGAACGCAGAAAACTTATCTTTTCCTAAGTTCTAACAGACTAAAACCTTGACCCTTTAGACTATACATTGGGGTCAACTTAGTCCTAATAAACAGATAGTGATCCTAGCCCAAATCAGTAATAGGGTTGTTCCAACAATCTCCCCCTATTTGGGTTAGGACACTATCTGACAAAAATTAAAACAAATAAAACACAGAGTATATATCTCTGACAGATTATAAACATTTCAGTAGATATATAAGAAATATGATACTCTGAGTTTAGAAGCATTACATTTGAAAACAGAAATAATAATAACAAACAATCAGAACCTTTTGTCTTTCTGAATTCTTGCTTTCTGACTTTCTGAATTCTGATATTGTCTTTCTCCGAGTTTTGGGTTTGATTAACTGAGATGTATCTGCTATATCAAACAAAAGTTCTGAATCTGAAATTTTTCAGCTTTCTGAATTTGTTGGTCTGAATTGAATCTGCTCTTAACAAAAAAAATTATTTCTTAATCTGCTTTGCTACCAATCTGCATTTGAAGCTACTATATCTGAATTTGATATCTGAGTTATAGCAATAACAAATTATCTGAATCTGTATCTGTTGCTTCTTCTATATCAAAAGCTGTATCTGAATCTGCATTAAGCTAGAGCAAACACTGCATCTGAAATTGCAACATATGTAGCTTCTTCATGCATCATCTCCCTCTTTCATAAAACATCTCCCCCTGAGAGCATCTCCCCCTAAGACTGGAGCTTCTTCAGCTTTCTCCCCCTGCCTAGTTCATAGAACATCTCCCCCTGAGCAAAAACTGCATCATATGGAGCTTCTTCATAGAACTTCTCCCACTGCCTAGTTTCAGAAAGACCTGAAGCTAGGCCCCTAGAAGAAGGGACATTTGATGGAGGTAGGGAAGGATGCAATCTGATTGAAGAAATATTGCTATTGTTCCTGCAAAAGAAAATAAAGATCAAGTGCAAAGGAACTGGAAGAGAAGCAATTATGTAGGCATTCAGTTAAAATAAAAGATTTGATTATAAGGAAAGATTCAGAAATAAAAGCTTCATCAAAACTGGGTTCGACGAAAAATAATTTTTCGTTGATCTCAGTTCGACGATCTAGATGACTTCGTCGATCTCCGTTCGACGAACGACTAGATTTCGTCGATCTCAGTTCGATGAAGAGATGAGATAAGTAGAAAATTTAATTTTTAACAGATTGAATCTCCATCTATCATTCCTAGCTGATTTATAAAGAAGATACGTTTCTTTTCATCCAATGGCTTGGTGAAAATATCAGCTCTTTGTAAGTCAGTAGGAATAAATTGTAGGCAAATTTTATTTTTATCCATATTATCTCTGATAAAGTGGTGCCTAATTTCTATGTGTTTAGTCATACTATGAAGTACTAGATTTTGTGCTATAGATATTGCACTAGTATTGTCACAAAATATAATTGAATTATTTAGATTGATACTATAGTCTAGGAGCTGATTTTGTATCCACAATATCTGTGAGTAGCAACTGCCTGCAGCTATGTATTCAGCTTCAGCTGTTGATGTAGACACAGATGTTTGTCTCTTACAAAACCAAGACACAAGCCTATCACCAAGAAACTGACAAGTTCATGATGTGCTTTTCCTGTCTACTCTGCATCCAGCATAATCAGAATCTGAGAATCCAGTTAATTCAAATTCTGATGCTGTTGGATACCAGAGTCCTAGATTTGGACAACCCTTTATATATCTCAAAATTCTTTTTAATAAAATTAGGTGAGATTCTTTGGGGTTAACATGGAACCTAGCACAAATACAGGTAGCAAACATTATATCAGGCCTACTTGCTATTAAATAAAGTAATGAGCCAACAATTGCTCTATATACTTTCTGATCAACAGGTTTCGCTGATTCATCATTATCAACAATAGCATTTGAGGGCATTGGTGTTTTCATGGTGGAAGCATCAGACATACTAAACCTTTTCACTAATTCCTTAGCATACTTGGATTGTGATATGAATTTGCCATTTGGAGTTTGCTTCACTTGAAGACCAAGGAAGTATGATAATTCACCCATACTACTCATTTCAAATTTAGATTGCATTAGGTTAGAAAACCTTTTGCATAAATTTGAATCAGTAGAGCCAAATATGATATCATCTACATATATTTGAATTAGTAAAGTTTGATTTTTATGTATCCTGAAAAATAGGGTTTAATCAACTATGCCTCTACAGAAATTGTTCTCCAAAAGAAAATTAGCTAAGGTCTCATACCATGCTCTGGGAGCTTGTTTGAGACCATAGAGAGCTTTATTAAGCTTAAATACAAAAGAGGAGTGAGTTGGAGAGATGAAACCTGGTGGTTGTTCCACATATACTTCTTCTTTGATGTCTCCATTCAAAAATGCACTGTTCACATCCATCTGATATACCTTGAACTTCTTGAATGCAGCAAAGGCCAGAGATATCCTGATAGCTTCAAGTCTTGCAACAGGAGTAAATGTCTGATCATAGTCAATTCCTTCTTCCTGTGAATATCCTTGGGCTACCAATCTTGCTTTGTTTCTGACTATGTTGCCTTGATCATCTAGCTTGTTCCTGAAGACCCACTTGGTGCCAATGACTGGATGGCCTTTTGGTCTTGGAACCAAATCCCATACCTTGTTCCTTTCAAATTGATTGAGCTCCTCTTGCATTGCAAGAATCCAATTTGGATCTTGTTCTGCATCTTTTATGGATTGAGGTTCAATCTGGGATAGGAAACAAGTGTGCATCTGATTTTGGTGTAGTTGATGCCTTGTTTGAACACGTGTTGAAATATCTCCAATGATTTGGGATATTGGATGATCTCTAACTGTGATGTGGTCAACAGTTGGAGTTGGTTCAGCAATGGTATCCACTTGAGGAATTTGTTCAGCTGTCACTTGATTTGATTTGTCAGCAAGATCTTCTGGATGATCTTCTTCTTCATTGTCTTCAAGATTGAGTTGATGGAAGTGGAGAATCTTCTTTCTGTAGATCTAGTCCATTGAGCTCTTCACATAGATCTGGTACCTGCAAAATATTTTTGGTAGAGGTGGTATTCCTCTCCTCAATTAACATGCTAGTTTCATCAAAAGATACATGCATGGACTCTTCTATCTTAAGAGTAGATTTGTTGTAAACTTTATATGCTTTACTAGAAAGAGAATATCCAAGGAATATGCCTTCAACAGCTTTTGCTTCAAACTTCCTTAGATACTTCTTGTCATTGTTATGCACATAACATTTACAGCCAAATGTCTTAAAATAGTTAACTTTGGGCTTTTTATTCTTGAGTAATTCATAGGGAGTTTTACCCTTAAGCTTATGTATCAGGCTTCTGTTCAACACATAATTAGCTGTGTTCACTGCCTCTGCCCAAAAAGAGAGTGGCAAGTTTGCATCAGTAAGCAATGTAGTTGTTGATTCAATTAGGATTCTAGGTTAATATGTCCAAGCCTTTTATGTCATAATTCATTTGTTTTACTTATAGAATTAAATAAACAAATATCTGAATTGGCAGAGTCAAAGTTGACTAAATAAATGTTTCCATATCTAATACCAGATAATACATTTATGTTTTTATTATTGGTAATAAGACATAAGGAATGGTTAAAGGTTACCTGATAACCTTCATCACATAACTGGCATATGCTGATGAGGTTGTGCTTGAGACCCTTGACATAAGCTACCTCCTTGAAGGTAACTGCTCCAACTTTGATCTTCCCATATCCTTTGGTTTGTCCACAGTTGGAGTCTCCAAAGATCACCTTGGGTCCAAGCTTTGCCTTGTAGTTGCTCAGGTTGGCCTTGTTTCCTGTCATGTGCTTTGAACATCTGTTGGAGTTGGGGAACACTTCTGGTCAGCGTTCATCGAACGACATTTGAGGAACGGAGAAGAGTTCGTCGAACTCCGCCTGCGCTTGACGAACGGAGAAGGGTTCGTCGAACGACGTTCGACGAACGGAGAAGGGTTCGTCGAACTCCGCCTGCGTTCGACGAACAGGTCCTTGATTACTCCCGTCTTAGTGGCTCGTCGAACGGATAAGCCTGCATTCGACGTTCGACGCCTGCGCTCGACGCTCGACGCCTGCGCTCGACGCTCGATGCCTGCGCTCGACGCTCGACGTCTGCGCTCGACGCCTGCGTTCGACGCCTACGTTCGACGCTCGACGCTCGACGCCTGGTGTACATGCTGTCTCAGCAGGTTCCATCTCAACGCATGTTATTGAACCGTCTCAGTGGATGTTTGGTCTGAGCCCGGTTTGGCGCCCTATTTAAAGGGTGCATAACCCTGGTTTAGGGTTAAGGTCATTAAGCCCAAGAGAGTGTAACAATGTTTCTGCGTGGTTTTCCATGGCGGCGGTTCCTCTGTTCTTGTCTGGAGAGGGTTAAGTGAGGTAGGATCGTTTTTTATCCTTGTAACCTTGTAAGCTGTAATCCGTCTTGGTGAATAGAACAAAGAGAAGAGGAAGGGGAGAGGGGACGTAGCCCGGATTGGGGTGAACCTCTGTACATCTGTGTGTGTTTTGTGATTGATCTGATTTTCTGTGTTTTTGATTTCTTTCGAATTTCTCGTCTCGACACACCCTATTTTCTTTACATTTGGTATCAGAGCTAGGTTCTTGATCCTGGAAATGGGTTCTGGTGGCGTGCGGATCGAGATCGAGAAGTTTGACGGAAGTCGATTCGATCTATGGAAGATGAAGATGGAAGATATGTTGATTGATTGAGATTTATGGTCTGCAATCGAAGATGATCCTCCCGTTCTTAATGTTGCAGAGAAGGATGCGAGCGCATCGAAGGGTAAATCTGCAGACGTGACTGCATATGTTGCAGCGGAGGCTGCGGCCTGGATGAAAATCGATCGGAAGGCTAAGGGTCTGATCCGGTTATTCCTAGCAGATTCAATCTTGACTAACGTTGGAGGAGACTTCAGCACGAAGTCTGTGGCATAAGTTGGAATCCCTCTACCAGAGCAAGTCCCTGGTAAACAAATTGCTATTGAGGAAGAAGTGGTATAAACTTCGGATGCATGAGGGCAATTCGTTTTCAGAGCACTTGACTCAATTCAATACCATTGTGAGTCAGTTAATCTCTGTTGGTGAGAAGATCTCGGATGAAGATAGAGCCATCACCTTGTTGTGCTCGCTGCCAGATTCATGGGACAATTTGATTGTCGTGATTGGGGGGAGTGGAGACAAGGAACTATCATATGATACTATATGTGCATCTCTTTTATCTGAGGAGACCAGGAGAGGAGGTTCTGAGGCGACGAGCAAAGGTGCTTTGAGTGTATCTAGATCCCGTCCTCAACGAAGGGAGAGCAAGCATGGTGGAAATCGAGATAAGTCTCGAGATAGATCCAAGAGCCAGGAGAGGGAGAAGAGTAAGAAGCCCATTCAGTGCTGGAAGTGCAATGAGACTGGTCATGTGAAGTCTTAATGTCTGAATAAGGCTGTTCAGAATAAGGAGACACCGACAACTTCTGGTATGAAGAAGGAGGGTGATAGCGGTGACATGTGCATCGCTGCCGCGTGTGTTGCTCAGAGAGATTCTGATTTGTGGTATGTAGACACGGGAGCATCATACCACATGACCCCTCATAGGCACTGGTTCTGTGAGTGTGGGAGGTTTGATGGTGGAGATGTCATGCTGGGTGATGATTCTGCTGTGCAGATTATTGGGCGTGGCAAGGTGATGTTGAAGTTGTCTAATGGGATCACAAGGTCTCTTCCCAATGTGATGCACATTCTAGGGATGAGCAGGAATTTAATCTCGGTGGGTTCCATGGCGGATGCAGGAGTGCACTTCTGCTGCGACAAGCAATCTTGCAAGATGACAAGGGGGCAATGGTGATTGCCAGTGAAGTGAGACATGGAACACTGTATACTCTGCTTGCTGATACAGTGGTTCCAAATGGGGCTCTTATCTCTGAGATCCAGGAGGTTGACCAGGAGGAGGTGTCCAGGCTTTGGAATCACCGGCTTGGGCATATCAGTGAGAAGGGGATGTCGGCCATGGCATCTGGTCAGATGGTGGAAGGGGTGCCGGAGTGCTCCACAAGCCTTGGGTTATGTGAACATTGTCTGCTTGGCAAACAGACCAGGGTAAGCTTTCGTGGGACGGGCACGAGGGCAACTGAAGTGCTGGAGCTGATACACAGTGATGTGTTTGGGCCAACTCCAGCTCCATCTCTTGGCAGCGCAAGGTACTATGTGTCCTTTACTGATGACCTCTCACGGTATTCCTGGATCTATTTTCTCAGGTCCAAGTCAGAGGTTCTGTACAGGTTTAAGGAATTTAAGAACTTGGTGGAGAACCAGTTGGAGAGAAAGGCGAAGGTCCTCCGTTCTGACAATGGAGGGGAGTACTGCTCTGATGCTTTTGAGAGGTACTGTACAGAGTAGGGGATTGCACAGCAGAAGACCACCCCGTATACTCCAGAGCAGAATTGAGTGTCGGAGAGGCTGAACAGGACCTTGACGGAGAAGGCCAGTTGCATGCTCAGTTGGGCAGGTTTGGGGAAGGAGTTTTGGGCTGAAGCAGTGGCGACTGCAAACTACCTGAAGAACAGTCCCCTACATCTGCTGTGGAGGGATGTACACCCTTTGAAGCCATCTTCAAGAGAAAGCCAAATTTGGCCAATGCTCGTGTGTTTGGGTGTGATGCATATGTTCACCTTCCAAAGGAGAAGAAGGGGAAGCTTGATGTTAAATCTGAGAAGTGCATCTTTGTGGGTTACAAAGATGGCATAAAAGGGTACAAGCCTTGGAATCCTGTGACCAGGACTGTAACATTCAGCAAGGATGTGGTGTTTCATGAAACCAGTCCACAGGCAGTCACACAAGCTGAGAAGGCCAAAGAAGCAGAGAAAGAGACAGTGGTGGTGGAAGGAAGTTTTGAAAGAGGAGCTACTACTGTTGCGGCTGAATCTGATTCTGAATTAGATGATTTGGAGGTGGTGAGAAGTGCTGATGAGTCAGAAGATGAAGCTGAGGAAATCCCACTTCTGAGGAGATCGACAAGGGAAAGAAGGGCACCAGTGAGATATCCCCAATGTGTAGTGGCTGCACAATGTTGCCTGAGTATGCTTGGTGAAGATCCAATCTCTGCCAGAGATGCTAGATCAAGGGCTGATTCAAATCAGTGGGAGCTAGCCATGGTGGATGAAATGGAGTCTCTGAGGAAGAATCCGACTTGGTGTCTGTGTAAGCTTCCAAAGGGGAGGAAGGTCATTGGAAGCAAATGGGTTTTCAAGCAGAAGGTGAAGGGTGATGGCACTGTGGAGAAATACAAGGCAAGGTTGGTTGCAAAGGGGTTCTCCCAGGTCGAATGTGTTGATTATGATGAGATCTTCTCACCTGTAGCCAAGATGACGTCGATCAGACTGGTACTCTCTATTGCGGCAGCGCATGATTTAGAGATCGAGCAGATGGATGTAAAGACGGCGTTTCTTCACGGTGATCTGGAGGAGGAGATATACATGAAGCAGCCGAAAGGATTCGAAGCCAAGGGCAAGGAGGATCAGGTTTGCAGGCTGAAGAAGTCCCTGTATGGACTAAAATAATCTTCGAGGATGTGGTACCAGAAATTCGACACCTACATGCTGGAGTTAGGTTTTGAAAGATCAAATTCGGACCACTGTGTGTACATCCAGAGAAAGGGAGAGCAGTTCATCTTCCTGACACTCTATGTAGATGATATGCTACTGGTGGGCAATAGTGTCAGGATGATCGAACAAGTGAAGAAGCTGCTCTCAGCCAAATTCGAGATGAAGGATTTGGGGCCAGCATGTGTCATCTTGGGAATGCAGATTTCCAGGGATCGAAGCAAGAAGAAGCTTTGGTTGGGGCAGCAGAGGTACGTCGAGGAGATGCTGAAGAAGTTCAATACGACGGACTGCAAGCCAGTGGGTGCACCAATGCCAGTTGGGTGCAAGTTATCTGCAGAGTTGAGCCCGAAGACACAAGATGAGGTCGAGGACATGGCGAAGGTCCCTTATGCTAGTGCTGTGGGAAGCTTGATGTACGCCATGGTCTGCACTCGCCCTTGTTGGATCGGTAGGTGCCCTTAGAGGGGGGGGGGGGGGGGTGAATAAGGGTTTTCAATAAGTTTAGAATATTTTAGAAAACTTTGATATAATGCAATATTAAAACAATAAGAAGTTTTGTAAAAACAAAAGAAGAGACATGCTTTATTAATATCAAATAATGTTTTACAAAACTTGACTTCTATGACGCTAGACATCTAAGGCGACTAGTAAAACTCTTTTTTGTTTTCTATACCGACTCGTATCCCCACGAACCGGTTGGCTTTAGCCGATCTCTCCCCAGATACGGCCTCAAGCCGCTCTAGCCAATCTATCCCCAGAAAGGCCTCAAGCACCCTCTAGATCTACTCCCTAGACCTAGTCGCCAACACGAGGCGAATTACCCCCTAAGTCTAACCCAGACCTAGTCGCCAACACGAGGCGATTTCACTACCGTTTACAGAAAAAAAAATGAAATAAAAAGACAAACAATAATATAAAACTCCCTATGTGGATCTCCTAGAGAAGTGGACGAAGGCCCGCAGAGTATGATCGTAGTCGATGCGGTCTTTCGTCAAGATGATGACGCGTGCTGAAATCTTCTCCACGGATCTCCTTCAGCTTTTCAGATTTGTGGGAGTATCTCTCTACAACTTCCTCTCTCTGCTGTGGCACGAGGCTCTGGAGTTTGGGATCTAAAGAGGATGAATAATACGAAGGCAAGGGGTCCAATTTATAGCCTTCACGCTACCGCCGGCGCTAGTGCTATCGCCGGCGCTAGCCCGGATTAGGCAACGTTTTGCGCGGCAGAATCTCCCATCCGCGGCAACCTCTTGCACTATGCCTTAAGTGAGTCATGCTACCGCCGGCGCTATCCACTATCGCGGGCGCTATCCCTGGTTAAGAAACTCTTTGCGCGGCAAGATCTTCAATCCGAGGCAACAATTCCAGCAAGCCTTCTGTGCATTGAGCTAGCGCCGGCGCTATCCACTATCGCCTGCGCTAGTGATCAGTTTGGAGTTGATGACTCAATTTCGGGGGCAACCACCATATGTAAACCTTGAGTCATTTTGACCTGTTATCCTGCACACTTAGATCACACAAGATTAAATGCACACATAGGATTTGTTATTCTCAAACCTAGGAGATGCGGAAGTCCGTGTTCCAACAAACTCCCCCTTTTGATAATAACAAATCCATTAATGATAAATCAGAGCATTAATCAAAATAAGCATGAAGAAACATATTTGTGTGTGTGTGACAAGGATGACTTAGGATAAATAATGATTATAGCATTTTAGTATTGCTCCCCCTAAATACATGCTCCCCCTATGTGAATGCTCTCCTAATATGTAAGTTATCATCTTAATTAATCATGTTGGGTTTTTATTTAGATAGCGGATTGTATTTATAGGTCTCCCCCTTTTGTAATTTATCATGTTAATTCTCCCCCTTTGTTATTAGCAAAAGTGGGTTAGGAGGCACCTACAGAGAAGTTTGATAATAAGATAAAGCATGATCGAGCTTCTTTGTGAGAGGAAATGATAAGAAGTTTTTAGAATAAGGTGTAGAGAAAAATAGATCAGAGTTTTGGCCTAAGAAAAATAATGATTTCCCCTTTATATAAAAAATATCAGAGTTTTAGCCTAAGAAAAAAAAATAATGATTTCCCCTTTATATAAAAAATATCAGAGTTTAAGCATAAAATTATGATTTCCAAGTAACTAGTCTACCCAGACAATATGTCTACACCCTAGCCCCGTACTAAGTGACGGATGGGCATGAGGAGCTGCAATCATGCCGTAGGTTGGGGTGTTAGTCCCATATGCAAACACTAGACAAACACTTAACCTAACACTCTTTCCCCCCAGTGCCTCGCAAGGCCCTACTGGAACCCTCCCCGGTTAAGGACAAGACATGACTAGAGATAAGGTTATCTAATGTCTACAACCCTACGCCCCCGCTATGGTGAGATATGAAGTCATAGATAATAATTATTGGAAACATTAAGCATATAAATCTAATGATAATTTATAGCCTATGGGTTTTTATTTTTATTTGTCTTTATGTAAAACACTCCCATAGCTATATTGAAAAATCATGAATGAAACAGAGTTTGAGCATTTCGGAAGATTTCAAAAAAAGAAACATCATAATAAGAGTTTGAGTTAGAAAAAAAATAGATGTTTATTGAGTTTAAAGAAACAAATTTTATATAGATAAGAGTTAAAGCATTTTTCAACATCCTTTTAGCAATTAGAAATAAGAGGTAAAATTTGATTTGAAATTCAATAATAAGAGGATGTTCGATAAGCAATATTTCACTTGTTGGAGGAGTGATTAGCATGAAAGTTTTACATTTGAAATAAATCAGAGTTTGTATTATAAAAATGATATGCGTGTTAGCATAACCAATATAAATTTTACCAAGCAAGTCTATCACTTGTTTTTAGAACAAAATTGAGATTTTAGACTTGATATAAGCATGAAAGCACAAGGTAACAATTATATGGTGATTATGCGGAAGACTTGTAGAAATACATAAAACATCTTATTTTAATCAAGGATAATCCATAAAAAGATATATGAGTTAATTTCAAAAAGAAGATGTTTATGTAAATCATGTTTCAATAAAAATCTTTTATAGTTGACAAAAATAACCAAGCATGAAATAATACTATCACAAAGAGATTACTACAATGCTATTTCAATTCACAATTTCAAGTCATACCAAACATTGTAGAAAGCATGTTAGGTTATCAAGTGCATTTCATAAATAAAGAGTAGTATAGAATTTGCATTAGGATCCAATACTCATGAGAAGAAGTGTTATGGAAGATAATGATGTGCACATAAGTGTATTTTTGAGTAGAGTAAACATATGTTTTAATCAAAAATACAAGTAATATGTAAAGTAAAAAGCACAATAAAACACAAATAATTTTACTTCCACACACTTTAATGCACACAAGACAAATGTACAACTACCAAGGTGCTTTGCACACACAATGCTCATTAAGACTTATCAGGGTGCAAAGTAGTGCTTGGGGGATCACAGATTTTTATTTTTGAATGTTTTAAAACTAGTGATCCGGTGTACTTTAAGAGAAAGTGGTTTTTATTTTGAAAGAAATATTTGATTTGCACAAGACACTTTACTATTCTTTCCAAGGTGCTCAACCTCACAACGCTTATTAAGACTTATCAGGAGGTTCAAGTAGTGCTTGGTGGAGTTATCTTTGTCACTTTATTTTATGATTGTTGTTTTGTACAAAGTTCTCCGAATACACTTGTTTTGCAAACCAATAGAATTTATGAAAAAGATAACCACTTTTCTTAACTTGTAAAAGTGCAAATAAAGGAGAGTAGGTAAGGTACTTGTGCAATTTTAATTCATTGTACTAATACAAAACATGCACAAGCATTCTTAGATTTAAACACAAATGTAGACAATGCCAAAAATAAGTGAGTGAATAAAGATCATTATCAAACATAAAACATTTACTCATACTTAGAGGCATGCTACGCATAGTTCTACACAACTTTTACAATATAATTGATGCACATATTAATAGATATATCTAAGCATGATGAAAACAATGTTCAAAGTAGTTTGAGATGATAAATCGCAACATTATAGAAGTACTAAATAATATATTAAATCATGCTTGATTTTTACAATAAAGTCCATACAGTAATTTTTGATATTTTTGAAAAAAATAATCTTTATTTAAAGTTTGAACTTATAAGATTGATCTTGGACTTCCCGAGGACTACCTTGTGAGAGGTTCGCCCGGTACTAGGTGATATGATGGGATGATAGCCCAAATCACCCTTTCGCAAGATATATATAGAAAAGTTAAGTTCAGAAGAATAATTTTTATACTTGTTTTTGTGTTGTTTTATATTTTTGTAGTTGATTTTTACAAACATATTTTTGTAATTTTTGCTTTAGTAATTTTTATATTTGATTTTTGCATAAAGATGAACTTTAAACAAAGGAAACAACACAAGCGAAAAAAAACAAAACATATTTTTTGTAATTTGGTTTTTGTAGTTTTGTATTTGATTTTTCAAAAAATAAAGAAACACAGAAGTGCAAAACTAAGTAGAAAATATAGATTTATATATTTTTAGGGATTTTTAGAAATTTAAAAAATACAGAAAAATGAACCTCGACGCTAGCGCCGGCGCTAGCGCTAGCGCGGGAAACAGCAAGTGATTTTTTTAGGGTTTTGAAATTTTTAATTGGTGATCCTGATAAGGTGTCTCAATAGTAGTTTCATGCAGAAATTTCAGAATTTTAGGAGATGTCTAGATAGTCCATATTGCATGAAACATTAGCGATTTTGTATATGACTTTTCCGAATAAACTTTGCAAGTGATATATCTCATTATATCTCCATTTTAATATTTTAGGGCTTATATTTACCAATGTAGTTAGAAACGTAAGCATGATTGTACATGAATGAACAAGTCAAATATGCATGTTTTTAAAGATTAACAATAATGTTCATGCATAATCATATCATGGATAAGCCATAGATGAGAATACTTAGCCTTTATATCTTGGTAAACAAATAAAGCCTAACATAGACACAAATATTCTTTAGGTGGCAATGTTAGAATGATAAGTTTGAGATTAATGTTATACCAAGATTTGATTGTGTTTCAACTTAGAGACCTAGAATGAAGTGATGATTTAATTTGATTAGATATCAAGATGATTCAAAGGTCTAAACTTGAAATAAATCACAATACACATAATATACCAACCATAGTAAGTGATTATAATACCAATTGTTATTATATAAAATGTGATAGATAATTCTTGATATGAATTATGATTTTAGAGAGTTTTAGCAAAAGGTATCAATAGATCATAGTGATGTTTGTGAATTCAATATTCATTATGAAGATAAATTCTTTCAATACATTTTAGTGATTTTCCTTTAATTAAGAATTTTAAATATATGTGATTTTTGATAGTTGAACAATAGTGATGGTTTAGATCATGTTTGACATCAAGGAGTGAACACAATATATTTTTTGTTGTGAACAATGACAACCATATTGAAAGTTGAACTTTTATTTAGATCTTGAATTTTCTTTAAGTAATTTCACTAAACCACTTGTTGGTGAAGGCTAAGAATCTTAATAGCCTAATAACCGGATTTAATTGAAAATATCTTATAGCAAATTTAAAGTTTGATTCATATAAGATATTTAGAAGCAATGAATATAAGAATAAAAGATAGGTCATCAAAATAAAATATGATTTGGAATTTTGATCAATTTGATTTTATAAACATTATTGAGCTTTTAAGAGATAAGATCATATTTTCAAAAATTGTATAGGATGACCATGACATGATAGTTCAAAACAAAAACAAAAAGAAAAAATAAGAACAATGAAAGCATATCATGAAGTAGAACTTTGTATATTTCATTTTGAAAGGATTCTACTTCATGCAGTTGATGATACCTAATGAATAAGAGATTTAGGTATCCAAAGAGGACCGGGAGTGACGGTTCCTTTGGGTACCCAAATACATCGTGTTTTCTTTTGGGGAGATAAGATTGAATGGGCCCTTTTGATTTGAGTTTGTGTTTCATCTTTAACTTTGGGTCTCCATTCAAACTGTGGTTTAATATTATTCTTATGAGTCAAATTTCCATTGTGATAATTTTTATCTTTAGGATTATAATTATAGAAAGCATTTTTCATAGGAAATTTGTGAAGTGTTATGTTTGGAGAAGTTTGATGTTGTACATGATAATAATGATTGTATTTTGAAACTTTATTTTCAATCCTCATATTTTGTGAAATCAAATTCGACTTGCTCTTAGAGTTTGCTTATTCTTGAGAATTTTTCTTTATGATTTCCTTAAGCAAGTTAGTTTTAGTTTCTAATTCATTGTTTTTAAGTTTCAAATTATTTCTAGCTTTATTATAATTGATTGTGCTATTTTTAAGAGTGGAGACAATTGAATCAATATGATCTTGATAGTTGTTTCTATATTCATCAAATGTTTCATCCATCTCTTTAATTTTAATTTTATATTCCTTACACTTAGCACAATCATTTATCAAAGATGAATTTTCTAAACATAATTTTTCATTTTGTTCTTTTATAAAAATAATTTCTTTTTCAAGTTCCTTAAGTTTTTCCTTAAAGTTATTACAATCAAAACAAGGTTTTGTGTTTTCAAGTAAAAGACAAGATGTTGAAACTACATGACAATTTGATTCTAAATTCACATTAGCTTTTAATCTCTTATTTTCTAAATGTAAATTTTTAATAGTGATTTTCAGTTTCTTGATCTTACGTTTAGCAGTTTTTAGTATATTGAAACTAGAAATGGAAGTTATCACACAAGAAGAAGATTTAGTTTTCCTTACAGCGCTATTGGAGGAGGCAGATTGTGAACATGCAATTCCTTCGTCATCTTTTAGTTCTTCCTCCATTATGGATGGGTTTTCATCTTCTTTTTCTCTTGATGTATTGTTCTCCTTTTCTATTTCAATTTTCTCCATGGCTTCGCTCCGAGAGAGATCTTCTTGAATGATTATGGATGCTTGTACGTTCTTTTCCTCCTGTGTTTGTTCCACACCTGCGAGAGGAAGATCATACATTTCTTCAAGAAAGCGCCATATTTTGTATGCACTAGAAAAGCAATATACAAATTTGAAAACTTCATTAGATAGTGCACAAAATAAATAATGTTTGGCTTTGGCATTTAGCTGACGTTCCTTTTTATTCGACTCATCCGTACGTCTTATAATTGCTAAGTTCCATACTTCGATGTCTAAAGTTTTAATAAATTTTTCCATTAATAATTTCCACCCTTTATAATTTTTCCCTTCGAATAAAGGTGGTTTAGGAGATTTTTCTTCTTCATAAAAATTTACCCCACTAGTAGAAGCGAGATCATGAGACGCCATTATTCCCGGTTGTTAAGCCGATTGGAATAAAACCGCTCTGATACCACTTGTTGGATCGGTAGGCGCCCTTAGAGGGGGGTGAATAAGGGTTTTCAATAAGTTTAGAATATTTTAGAAAACTTTGATATAATGCAATATTAAAACAATAAGAAGTTTTGTAAAAACAAAAGAAGAGACATGCTTTATTAATATCAAATAATGTTTTACAAAACTTGACTTCTATGACGCTAGAAATCTAAGGCGACTAGTAAAACTCTTTTTTGTTTTCTATACCGACTCGTATCCCCACGAACCGGTTGGCTTTAGCCGATCTCTCCCCAGATACGGCCTCAAGCCGCTCTAGCCAATCTATCCTCAGAAAGGCCTCGAGCACCCTCTAGATCTACTCCCTAGACCTAGTCGCCAACACGAGGCGATTTCACTACCGTTTACAGAAAAAAAATGAAATAAAAGACAAACAATAATATAAAACTCCCTATGTGGATCTCCTGGAGAAGTGGACGAAGGCCCGCAGAGTATGATCGTAGTCGATGCGGTCTTTCGTCAAGATGATGACGCGTGCTGAAATCTTCTCCACGGATCTCCTTCAGCTTTTCAGATTTGTGGGAGTATCTCTCTACAACTTCCTCTCTCTGATGTGGCACGAGGCTCTGGAGTTTGGGATCTAAAGAGGATGAATAATACGAAGGCAAGGGGTCCAATTTATAGCCTTCACGCTATCGCCGGCGCTAGCGCTACTGCCGACGCTAGCCCGGATTAGGCAACGTTTTGCGCGGCAGAATCTCCCATCTGCGGCAACCTCTTGCACTATGCCTTAAGTGAGTCATGCTACCGCCGGCGCTATCCACTACCGCCGGCGCTATCCCTGGTTAAGAAACTCTTTGCGCGGCAAGATCTTCAATCCGAGGCAACAATTCCAGCAAGCCTTCTGTGCATCAAGCTAGCGCCGGCGCTATCCACTATCGCCTGCGCTAGTGATCAGTTTGGAGTTGATGGCTCAATTTCGGGGGCAACCACCATATGTAAACCTTGAGTCATTTTGACCTGTTATCCTGCACACTTAGATCACACAAGATTAAATACACACATAGGATTTGTTATTCTCAAACCTAGGAGATGCGGAAGACCGTGTTCCAACAACCCTGACATTGCTCAAGCTGTGGGAGTGTTGAGCTGGTATATGGCTACACCAGGAAAGGAACACTGGAACGATGTGAAGCGTGTGTTCAGGTATCTTCGAGGCACTTCGAATTACTCCCTATGTTTTGAAGGAGCTGGTGAAGGAGGAGTCCTAGACGTGGTTGGATACGTGGACTCGGATTGTGGTGGTGATCTGGATAGTAGGACATCCACCAGTGGGTACGTGTTCACACTATTTGGAGGTGCAATCAGTTGGATGAGTCGGAGGCAATGCGTGGTGGCACTCTCTTCGATGGAGGCAGAGTACATGGCTCTTACTCATGCGAGCAAGGAGGCCATATGGCTGCGGAGGCTATGTTTGGAGCTCGGGTTTGAGCAGGGGCCAGTGAAGCTGTGGTGTGACACCCAAGGGGCTATTCAGCTAGCCAAGAATCCAGCCTTCCACGCACGAACCAAACACATTGACATCCAGTATCATTTCATCCAGGAGAGGGTGGAGAAGAAGGTAGTTCAACTGGAGAAGGTGGACACGATGGAGAACAGCTTTGATTTTCTTACCAAGGCGGTTCCTGTTGCCAAATTTCAGTGGTGTGCAACGGCCGTAGGGTTGAAGAGGAAGGTTGGAGGAGCAGCTCTCATCGGAGGAAGATGTTCACCAAATGGGAGAATGTTGGAGTTGGGGAACACTTCTGGTCAGTGTTCGTCGAATGGCGTTCGACGAACGGAGAAGAGTTCGTCGAACTCTGCCTGCGCTTGACGAACGGAGAAGGGTTTGTCGAACAGCGTTCGACGAACGGAGAAGGGTTCGTCGAACTCCGCCTATGTTCAACGAACGGGTCCTTGATTACTCCCGTCTCAGCGGCTCATCGAACGGGAGAAGGTCGCATGCATCAACTCAAAGGATTACTTCGACGCACCTTCGATAAGATCTTCGAGTTCAACCTAAGAGGGAGTTTGTCTTTAGTTGTTATTTTTCATTTGTAATATTTTATATCTTTTGTTCGGTAGAGAAATTCGCCTCGTGTTGGCGACTAGGTCTGGGTAGGACTTAGGGAGTAATTCGTCGTGTGTTGGCGACTAGGTCTAGGGAGTAGATCTAGGGGGTGCTCGAGACCTTTCTGGTGATATATTGGCTAGAGCGACTTGAGGCCTTGTCTGGGGAGAGACAGACTAAAGCCAACCGGTCCTTGGGAGAAGGGTCGGTATAGAAAATGAAAAAGAGTTTTTCATTTGTTGCCTCTTTCCAAGCGTTATTGGAAAAGTTTTGTAAACATATGTATTTCGATTTGATGATTAATGAAAATATGTTTATTTCATCATCTATGATTCGTGCTCTTTGATTTTCATTGTCTTAACCTGAAAGCTAATTTCTCTGTCACTAACGCCGAGCGGTAACACTACCGCAGGCGGTAGCAACAGAGATTTATTTTCTTTAATAATTATAAAAATTTAAAACCCTTATTCACCCCCCCCCCTCTAAGGGCGCCTAAAGATCCAACAAGTGGTATCAGAGGCAGGTTATTCCAATTCGGCTTAACAACCGGGAATAATGGCATCTCTTAATCATGATCTCGCTTCTACGAGTGGGGAAAATTTTAATATAAATGAAAAAGTATTATCACCACCTTTATTTATGGGCAAAAATTATAAAGGGTGGAAAATATTAATGAAATTTTTTCTTAAGGACTTAGATGAAAAAGTTTGGAATATTACTATTGAAAAGCCACCTAGCGTACTAACTAGAAACGAAGTTATTTTAAATGCAAAATCTATGAATAGTATATTTTGCGCGTTAGACCAAAATATTTTCAAATTTATTTATACTCTACCTACCGCTTATGAGATTTGGAATTTTCTTGAAAGAACTTATGATTCTCCTTCTACAGGTATGGAACAATCGCAAGAACCGGAGAATGTGCAAGATTGCTTAAGTCTTCAAAAAGGCTCCTCTCATGATGAATCTGTGGAAGGGACATCAAGCGGAAGGGATGATTGAAGCTCTTGCTTGGAAGATGAAGAAGTGAAAGGAACTATATGCTCAAATATAACATCATCCATAAGCACTGTGAGAAAATCAAAATCTCTTATTGTGTGTAATTCTATTTCTATATTACAATCGCTTCAAACTACAAAGCGCAAAATTAAGAAATTAAAAAATGCTAATAAACATTTGTGCTTCGAAAATCAAAATTTAAAGGCAAAAATTAATGTAGAATCAAATTCTAATTTATCTAGTTCTACCCATGGCTCCTTAGTTGAAAATATCACACCTTGTGTAGAGTATAATGAATTAAAAGAAAAACACAAGAAACTTGAAAAGGAGTTTATTTTTATAAAAGAATAAAATGAAAGATTATGTTTAGAAACTTCATCTTTGAAAATTGATTGTGTTAAGTGTAATGACTATAAAATGGAAATTAAAGAGATGGATGAAACATTTGATGAATATAGGAATAACTATCAAAATCATATTGATTCAATTATTTCCACTCTTAAAAATAGCACAATAGCTTACAATAAAGCTAGACATAATCTAAAAATTAAGAATAATGAATTAGAAGCTAAAATCAACTTGCTTAAGGAAATCATAAAGAAAAATTCTCAAAACATACATTCACAATATCAAGATATATCTAGAAGCAAGTTGAATATGAATATAAATAACTTGACTAAGCCTAATAATGGGAGTAAGGAACACAAAGTATTTGTAAATCAAAATCTCAATCTCTATTATTTACAAAATCATGTTTCTCCCAAATTAAAATTAGAATTGCGCAAATTTCCAATGAAAAATATTTTCAATAATCACAATGGAAATTTGATTCATAAAAATAATATCAAACCAAGGTTTGAATGGAGACCCAAAGTTAAAAATGAAACACAAACTCAAATCAAAAGGGCCCATTCAATTCTATCTCCCCAAAAGCAAACACGTTATATTTGAGTGCCCAAAGGAACCGTCTCACCCGGTCCTCTTTGGATACCTAAATCTCTCATTCAATAGTACCCTATCATTTGCATAGAGTAGAAATCAATTAAAAATGAAATATAAATTCTCTACTTCATGATATGCTTTATTTCCTTTTTTGCTTTTCTTTTGTTTTTGTTTCTTTTAACCAACATGATATGGTCACTTTATATAACATGTGATATGACTTTGACACATTAAGCCAAACTTCTTTAATAAATCAGATTGGATGAAACTGAATAATAAGTCATATTATTTTTCAAGTGATCTATTTATCCTTTTATTTTTATCCCTCTAAATCCATTCTTAAAAGTCTTATAAAATTTGAAAACTAAATTTGTCATATGATATTTCTAAGACTAAATGAAATAATTGTCGAAATGGATTTAAAAAGTATTTTAGGGGTATTAGGCTAAATTTATAAAATGCGCAAATTTTGCTTAGGTATCTAATATACTTGCGTTATTTTGATTACCCCTAGTATGTTTACTCATAATCGCGTCAAATCAGAATTGAAAATTTGCAAAAACCATTTGAGAATCTCAACTCTGTTGCTAGCGCCTGGCGTTAGGTTCTAACACTGGCGGTAGCATAATCTTCCTAAATTCTGATTTATCTAAAATATTATTTTCTGAAACAATTGATTATGAGTATATAATTCCTATATGTTAAAATTCATGATCATGTATAACAATCTTTCCAATTCAATAGATCTTTTAAAACAAACATCAAGTAGAACTACAAAAGATCTTATTGCTTCCAACACATTGTTTGTGATCATGATTATTATATGAATTTATTATGTCTTGCATGTATCTCATTTATGTTTAGACCATAGATTTAACTTTATATCAATATGAATGATTAAATTTGAATCATCACTCTATTCTGTGTCTAAAATTTGAATCACTATTGTTAAATACATGCAACAGTATATCAATTAACTTTATGGCATAACACAACATTCAAACTCATCGTATCTAGCAATATCAACTAATAAATATTATCATCCATGCTAGATATATTTGTATTGCCATAATGAATCAATCTTAAAGAAGAGAAATTGAAAGTTAAAACTCAGATTAACTATGTTGCTTTAAATCAAATATACTAAGAAATTAATCATGCATAAAAGCTCATAGGTTATAAATCAACCCACAGGTTAAAAGCATAGGCTGTCCAAAAGATTATTCACCCATGACGTTGTGTCTCACTATAGCGAGGGCGTAGGTTTGTGTGCATTAGAAACCTAACCACTATGTCATGTCTTGTCCTTAACCGGTAAGGGTTCCAGTGGGGATTTGCGAGGCACTGGGGGGAAAGAGTGCTAGGGTGAGCGTTATCTTTTATATGCATGTGGGATTAACACCCCAACCTACGACATGCGTGCAGCTCCTCATGCCCATCCGTCACTTAGTACGGGGCTAGGGTGTAGACATTTTGTAAGGGTATCTTGATCTTAGACATACATATGTTGTATACATTGCATGAATATTATTTCACTTAGTTACGATCATGTCACTCATGCATATTCGTGCTCAAACATGTTATCTTATGTTTTTTCATATTATCTATTTCTGAACTCTCATGCATGTGAAAAAAACACAAGTATTTTGAAAGTGTATTGGGACACCTTAGGCTAGAATGTGGGGTTTTGGACATACTAGCTTAAACTTGGGAAATCCACATTTCTTGTGTATGCATTTGTCTGATTTCATTGCTGAACTTCATTGTCACAAATATGCACAAATATATTCAAAAGAAAAATTCTGAAAAATTTCACGTTTTCCCCAAAATTCTAGTTCTGTCACTACCGCCAGGCGGTAGCTGGGTACCGCTGGCGTTAGTGGGTAATTTCTGAATTTCCAGTTTTCTTTTTCAGTCTTTATTTATCTAAAAATTTTAAACACAAAAAAAAATTATAAAACAAATCAAAATCCAACCATAAACATGCTTTGTTTTATTTCTATAAAATAAAATTTATTTTATCTTTTTTTTATATATATCAAAACCAACTACAAAATTTGAAAAACCAATCAAAACAACAAAAACATGCTTTTTATTTGTTTTATTTTTTGAAAAACTTAAAATTTATAAAAACTGATGTAATTTTCTATGTTTCAAGGATGATATAGTTTATCTTGCCAAGCTTAGTATACGATGTTTCATTCTCTAGTTCAAGTATCTTAATAACATTGTTTTTGTATCATGCCTTGACCACTATCTTATGTGTGCTTTGAAATTGATGATAAAAATCATGTGTAGTATTGCATAGCGTGCCTCTATGTATGAGTAAATGGCTTATATTTGCTAATGATTTTATTTTACTAACACTTTTTGACAAACTACATATGCATTTAATCTTCTCTTACATGATTGTGTAGTGTAACAACGTCATATTATTGTTTGGCATGCTTAGTTTTACCTTCACCACAAGTAAAAAATTTTTTCGTGCACTATTTTTGAAGAAGTGTGTCTTTTCAAAAATCTTTTTGTTTGCACATACAAGTGAATTCGGAGACCTTTGTCGTTAAGCAAAAAATTCAACTGAATAATTGACAAAGATATATCCACCAAGCACTACTCACCCTCCTGATAAGTCTTAATGAGCATTGTGAGGTTGAGCACCTTGGAGAGAATTGTAAAGTGCCTTGTTGCAAACATTTTTGTCTTTTACACTGCTTCTTCTTGTATACCGAATCACAAAAAAAACTAAAATTCAAAATAATAACTGTGATTCCCCAAGCACTACTTTGCACCCTGATAAGTCTTAATAAGCATTGTGTGTGCAGAGCACCTTGGTAGTTGTATTATTCTTCTATGTGCATTGAAAATTTTATATAGCTTTGTGGGTAGAAGTAACTCTAAAAGTACTTCTTCAATAATATTGTGTTTATTTCATTATACATGTCATGTGTTTTGATTAACTCATATGTATACTTTTATCAAAAACACTATTTTGTACACATCATTATCACTTGTAAGCCTTCTACTCATGAGAATTGGAGTCTATTGCATATCTACATGTATTCTCTAAACTCTTAAGTAAATGCACTAGATAGCTTTGCATGATGATTACAATGTATAAATGTACTTGATTTCTAAATTTTGAACATTATATTCTTCTATCTTGTCTTGATAACTTATATCATGCTTACATTTTTTTTTCCGCTACGCCATGAGAACTCTGTATTGCATACCTTTCAACTAGTGTATGGCTATGTTAAAACTGAAATTATTTTGTGTACTTAAAATGCTACAACATCTATTTTCTTATATCCTTAATTCTTCATTATCTACTATACTTATTCGTCATGCTTTCCACCTCCTTACTACTTGTATGCTCGATCATGAATACATTTTCCCAACAAGTGGTTCCTTTTTGACAAATCTCTTTTCGCTCTTATCTATTGTATTTTCCTTAGTGTTTCCCTATTTATCATACGCATTCCCTCTCTACACAGTAATTGCACACTTTTTGTTGGCCTTCCTCTCCACCCTCTTTTGATAATACCAAAAGGGGGAGAATAAATTTGAAAGAAATTAACATGTTTGGGGAGTCAAGTTCATAGGAAGGTTTGTTGTAGGGGGAGCATTCACTTAGGGGGAGCATTCATTTAGGGGGAGCTTATGCACATTGTTTCAAATTTCATGTTTATCTCTATTATAAACACAAAATCCTATCAATTGAATTATTTCTTTCTAAGGGGATTTGTTATTATCAAAAGGGGGAGTTTGTTGGAACATGCTTTCCGCATCTCTTGGTTTGACAATAACAAATCATATTGTATTTGATTATACTTATTTTGTGTTTATAGCATGCAGGATTCTGTGCTTTCAAATCTCCATGGTGCTGTGTTGTTGTTGCTACCGCGCCGCGTTAACTTTACCGCTGGCGCTAGCAAACCGCTGAGAAGAAACCGCTGAGACGAAACCGCTGAGAAGGAAACCGCTGAGAAGATCTGAAAGCTCTACCGCGCAGCGTTAAGCCTACCGCTGGCGCTAACAACCGCTGAGAAGAAACCGCTGAGAAGGAAACCTGCGTTCGATGAAATGGATGCTGCGTTCGACGAACTGGATGCTCTGTTCGATGAACTGGGTTCGATGAACTCGGTGCTCTGTTCGACGATCTGCATGCTCTACCGCGGCACTCGACGAAATGAATGCCATACCGCGGAGCGGTAATACTACCTTTAGCGGTAATACTACCTTTAGCGCTAGTTCCGTTCGACGAATCAGATTGAGATCGACGAAAATATGTTGTCGTTCGACGAACCAGATTGAGATCGAAGAAAATAAGTTTCCGTTCGATGAACCAGATTGAGATCGACAAAAGCTGAGGACAGCTCGACGAAGATGCGCCCGACGAAATGACCTACCGCGGATTGTTAGCACTATCGCTGGCGCTAGCATAAATGGAAACATTTGACGAGAAGGAAACATTGGAGAAAATGGAATGTCGACGGGACGCTATGTTCGGCAAGTACTATCGCGGAGCTTTAGGTCTAACGCGCGGCGATAGCTTTTGGAAACATCCTGTCTGCAGATGATTGAGGAGCAGATTTGGAAGATGATATTGGCTGAAGGAAGGAAATCTCGCTAACACGGGGCGTTAGCGGTACCGCGGCGCGCTAGGCTGTCTCAACCGTTTGTGCTCAGAAGTTGCCTTAACTGCCACGATCTGTGTGCGCGTCGTGTCACTATCGCGGGGTGGTAGTACTAGCGCAGGCGGTAGCTGTCGAATCTATTTAAAGAGTTGTGCTTCCTCCATTATGTGCTGCTGTTATAGAAGTTATTAAAGCCTTATTTCAGAGCACTCGTGAGAGCCTTTAGAAGCAGCCAAGACAACTCTGTCAACATTCGTGAACGCAAGGAACTCGAAGAAAGAACCAACACGCTTATTCTATGAGAAGGTCGCACGCATCAACTCAAAGGATTACTTTGACGCACCTTCGACAAGATCTTCGAGTTCAACCTAAGAGGGAGTTTGTCTTTAGTTGTTATTTTTCATTTGTAATATTTTTATATCTTTTGTTCGGTAGATAAATTCACCTCATGTTGGCGACTAGGTCTGGGTAGGACTTAGAGAGTAATTCGTCGTGTGTTGGCGACTAGGTCTAGGGAGTAGATCTAGGGGGTGCTCGAGGCCTTTCTGGTGATAGATTGACTAGAGCGGCTTGATGCCTTGTCTGGGGAGAGACAGGCTAAAGTAAGCCGGTCCTTGGGAGAAGGGTCGGTATAGAAAATGAAAAAGAGTTTTTCATTTGTCGCCTCTTTCCAAGCGTTATTGGAAAAGTTTTTGTAAACATATATATTTCGATTTGATGATTAATGAAAATATGTTTATTTCTTCATCTATGATTCGTGCTCTTTGATTTTCATTGTCTTAACCTGAAAGCTAATTTCTCTGTCACCAATGCCGAGCGGTAACACTACCGCTGGCGGTAGCAACAAAGATTTATTTTCTTTAATAATTATAAAAATTTAAAACCCTTATTCACCCCCCCCCCCTCTAAGGGCGCCTACAGATCCAACACATCCGACACGGTACACTTGCCATTGTCGTTTGCAAGCATAGTTTTGCTCATCAGCTGCTGAGGGGGGGGGGGGGGGGGGGGGGGGGGGGGGGGGGGGGGGGGGGGGGTGGCTGCCTCGGATCCTACCTCCACCCCGGGGGTTTGAACCGCCCTTACCCCCATGAAAATTACCCCCTCCTTGATGCACTCTTCCTTGACCTTGTATTGGTCCTTCCTGGGGTCTCCAGGTCATCCAGTTGTAAGGCTCCTGGTGCCCCCTACCTTGCTACTGCCCCTGGAACCCCTGACCTCTGGGTTCCTCTCCTCCTCGTCTCTTGTTGCCTTCTTCCTCCCTGCTCCTTTGCTTCTCCTTTGCCCAACTTAGCCATCCATTTGGCAAACGTCGGGTTTGCCGCCTCCACTTCGATCTCCTTCCTCGCCCTCTCTATGTGCTCTTCAAAGAGATTGGGGGCGCCCTCTTCAACTCTACCCAGAAGAACCACTCGCGGAGCCCTAAGATAAAGGCTAGCATTAGGGTGTGCCCCGACACTTCATCGATCAAGAGAAATTCCTCGTGGAACCTGTCCACATAACTCCCCAATGTCTCGTCTGCTCCCTACTTTACCGCGAATAAGAATTCTTCTCCCTTCTTTCTCTTCTTGGACGTCGAGAACCTCAGGAGGAAGCAGTAGATCGAGCTTGAGGGTAGTTGGGGAAACCAACCCCGAGCTTTTTCCTTCAGGGTGATGGAGAAGAATCAGCACTTGAAGGCGTCCGACACTTGCCTGATGGAGACGACGTCCTCGAACCACTGAACGTGTTGCACCGAGTCATCCCTGCCCATATAGTAAGACATAACTGGTTACCTGAACCCTTCCGGAACCAGGGCTGAGAGGATCAACTCACAGATAAGACTTCCTTCCCCCATTCGGCGAGTGGTGTGGTCTTGCAGAGTCAACTCACACACCTCAACACTCATTGGGCTGGGGAAGAGTTGTCGCCCCGAGAGATCTCGCCCACTCACTTCCGCCGCCACCTCCTTCTCGGGTCGCTAACCGGGAGCGTTCTCGCCTATCTGCTGGGGCGCGACCACCGGGACTGCATGTGTCTTGGACTCACTTCTCGTGGTGAATGTGAGTTGCAGGGTCTGCAGGACCTCCCGCTTGAAGTCTTCGAACATTCCCAACGTCACCCCACTTGTAAGTGGTTGTGAGTGGCCTGAGTCAGATCTTTCTTCCTCACCACCAGCTATGGAGCTCGGCTAGAGATTTTCTTGTGTAGGCTACGATCCATGCTCACCGCACCAAAAATGTTGAAACCGTCAACCGGTCTCTTGAGTTCGGACCCATAGGGGGGTGTAGCCTTCACCTACTCATCCCTCACTTGCACTCTTGACTGTGGATGATGAAAAAGGAATAGACCCAAAGCTGCAGCGAGGAGGTCCCGCCACACACTCAGAAGATCTTAGAGAGCTTCCCCTCCCAAACCAATGCTCAATCAGGCACCTTAGAGGGCAATACAAGCCAACCAAAACTAGCTAAGAGGAGAGAGCCAAAGAGATGCCCTCCTCCAAGGTGCCCTTAAGGGTCTATTTATAGATTTTCTAGCCTGGTCTGCAAAAATCATAAATTCGCCTTTTAGTTTTATCAATCGCACCCCAAATTGGTCTGCTAACAACCTAACTCCACTGTTCTGAATGGCTATCGGCAGCCCACAATGGGTATTTAGGTCATTTCCTCACTAAAGCCCTCTGGGCGAGTGGTCCGTGAAGACACCACTCGCCGTACCTCTCGCACGCTAGATTTCTAATGGGCGAGTGGTCCGCGAGACACCACTTGCCTGATACCTGGCTTGCTTGGCGAGTGGGGTTCCGCCCTCACTCGCCCGACCTCTCACGCACTCGCACTCTTAAGCGAGTGTGTGCCTTGCGGATGAGGCTCGCACTCGCCCTGAGGCTCCCCTGCCTCCCCTGACCCGGGCGAGTGCTCTTCTTGACCTACCTTGCATGCCTTTTGAACTTTTGGGACCTGGGGACCCACTCGACGAATACGGGTTGTACAGGTACTCATTACAATAAACCTTTTAATATTGACACAAATATCTACCAAGTAACATATGTGATCGATACGAGCATGACATCAAACACCAATCATTTAATCGCTAGCAAGGAATCTTAAGAGTTATCTTTCAAATTAATTAATGATCGTGCTCGAAAACCTACTATTCTTCTAATTATTCATCAAATGAGACAAAATTCATCTACGTGAATATCCAAATAACCATCATTCATATTTACAACTCATGCAATTTTAAACGTGTGATACCTCAAACTACTATCAAGTCAAGTTTAGACATTCAAGATCTAAGCTTATTGGAAGAAACATGTATTCAAAAGTAAATCATAAAATTATAAGAACAGACACATAAATTGAAGCTCAATGTTTGCAAGAGAGGAGGATCTCTACTTGCCTTAAATGAGGCCGAAACTGACGGAGGCGACGAAGCGGCGTAAGCAAAAATAGAAACCCTATTTAAACCTGTTCAGGAACAACAAATGCGATGTAGCATAATTTACTACGCAAATACAAACATTCTACGACGCGGAAAATAAACAGAGGGTTTTAGCAGATTTACCTTCCTCAAAGGTGAGTGGAGAGGAGATACCATGCAAAAATCGAGATTTGGCGGCACTTAGGTTAGGAGAAACCCTAAATCAGAGAGATTTTTGCTTGATCCCACCAATTGAATCAAGTAGCGGCACTGGAATTCAAGAACAAATCACGGTTAGGCGATTAAAAGAGGGGCGTAAACTTTGTTAACAAAATATATGCGATTCGAAGTGCAAAGTTTTGCAAAATAATTCAAGAAAAAATTGAATAGAGGAGGGAAAGAGGAGATCCTTACCCACGGGAGCCAAATCTGATCCAAATGAGGGGAGGGGAGGAAAACCTTAGTTGTCCCTCTTGCAAATCCCAGCCAAATCGACGAAGAAAGGAAGAAATAAGGGTTGTCGACCACTTGGAGGAGAAGAGGGGTTGTTGGCCTGAGGAAGAGGAGGATGGCTGCCGGAGTGAGGATCAGCTGGAAGGAGGAGCCGCTTCTTAAGGTGCGGGGAAACCACTGGCATGAGCAAGAGGAGACGCTACGGGAGGAGCAGGGGGCGGCGCTGGCAGGAGGAGCAGCAGGGAGTGGCGCCGACAGGAGGAGCAGCAGGGAGTGGCGCCGGCAGGAGGAGCAGCAGGGAGCGGCGGCTTGAGGGATCTAGCGAGACGGGAGACGTGTGCGTTTTTTTTTGCGGAAGACGGGATCGGGGGCCCTAGCTGAAGGCGAATTAAAGGGGGCTTGGGGCTGCAGTTAGCAAGCTAAATTAGGAAACATAATTTTGCTGTATAATTAAACATGGGTTGTTACAGCTGGCCCTAGCGGTGTTGTGACATACTACAACGGCGAAGAGTGGATGCATTCAAGATGGCAGTGCACGATCAGGGGGACTGGCCCCAGAAAACTGGTGATGCGATCTGGGCGACGCTTCGAACCATTGACGACCGCGTGGGGGGCAGGACCTAACAGTTTTGTGACCTACTACAACAGCGAAGGGTGGACGCTTCGAGCCGGTAGTGCGCAGTCAGGGGGACTGGCCCCAAAAAACTGGTGAAGGGCGGATGCTTCGAACTATTGGCGACCGTGAGGAGGGCAGGTTCTGGCGGTGTCATGACTTACTACAATGGCGAAGGGTGGACGCTTCGAGTCGGTAGTGCGCGGTCAAGGGGGCTGACCTCAAAAAACCGTTGGTGATCATGAGGGGGCAAGCCCTGGCGGTGTCGTGACCTACTACAATGGTGAAGAGCGGATGCTTTGAGCTGGTCATGTGCGGGCAGTGACGTGAATATTCCTACAATGGGATAAAGTTAGAAGTAATCACATCATAATTAATTAAAATAAAATGTATTTTCGCAAGTGGGAACTTGCGGCTTAATGCTTGTTTGAGGATAGTTTTAAGCAAACAAAACAAAAGTAAAGCGTAGATAATATAGGGCTCTCATGCCCAATTCTTGGTTCTCCTGTGTAACGTTTGCATGGGTTCTCCCAATCATTTAGCATGATGCGCGGTGGTGGTGCCCCAGGTACTAGTCACGCCGAATGCCGGAGTCGCTGCTTGCCCTGGTTGGGTCTGATGTAGATATCAGGAGCGGGCTGCCTCCTGGTTTCCACGGACGACCCTGACTTCTCCTGGGGTGATGAACTTTGTTGGATATTATGGCGCCCTTAGAGGGGGGGGGGGGGGGGGGGGGGTGAATAAAGATTTTATTGAATTTAAATTTTATTTAAATTTATCAGAGTTTGCGACCGAAGTTTCAGAATATTTTATAAGAAAATATATTTTAATATCTCAAATAAGATTATATTGACGATTCCTATTTAAAGAAAACGGAATTCAAATTTTCTCCACTACCGCCAGCATTAGTGCTAACGTCTGGCGTTAGTGACAGAAGTTGAATTCCATAAGTTAATGATCAAAATGAATCTTACAATATATTTTGTTTTAGTGCTTTGATGCAAATATAATTTAACATATTCTTAAAGAGAAAATAAAATTAATTGAATGAAACATTAAAGGACATAATTTTATTTCATAAGAAATTGATTATACAAATGTTTGATTTCTATAACGCTAGAAATCAAGGCGAGAATATAAAAACCTTTTTTTGCGATTCACCAGTCCTTCTCCCAAGGACCGGTTGGTTATAACCTATCTTATCCCAGACAAGGCCTCTATCCACTCCCTAGATCTAACCTCTACCTAGTTGTAACGGCCCAGCCCCGACCACCACACTGAGGGCTGGCAACCCGGCTCACAAGGCCGGTCCATCTCCACCCAGTGGGCCGGCTAACCGACCGTTAGACGCCTGGCCCCATTGTCCAGGACGCCCGGGCTGCAGCCCGCTTAGCAACACCCCAACCAATCCCTGTAGCCTGTTTCTCAGCTACAGTAGGGTGTTGATGGCGGGTCTCGATCCCCCGCCACCCTTGATAAGAACCTCTTCAAACAGGTCTCATCACCAACTGAGCTGCAGCTCAGTTGGTGATGAGACCTGTTTGAAGAGGTTCTTATCAAGGGTGGCGGGGGATCGAGACCCGCCATCAACACCCTACTGTAGCTGAGAAACAGGCTACAGGGATTGGTTGGGGTGTTGCTAAGCGGGCTGCAGCCCGGGCGTCCTGGACAATGGGGCCAGGCGTCTAACGGTCGGTTAGCCGGCCCACTGGGTGGAGATGGACCGGCCTTGTGAGCCGGGTTGCCAGCCCTCAGTGTGGTGGTCGGGGCTGGGCCGTTACAAAAAAGTGCACTTTTTTGTAACGGCCCAGCCCCGACCACCACACTGAGGGCTGGCAACCCGGCTCACAAGGCCGGTCCATCTCCACCCAGTGGGCCGGCTAACCGACCGTTAGACGCCTGGCCCCATTGTCCAGGACGCCCGGGCTGCAGCCCGCTTAGCAACACCCCAACCAATCCCTGTAGCATGTTTCTCAGCTACAGTAGGGTGTTGATGGCGGGTCTCGATCCCCCGCCACCCTTGATAAGAACCTCTTCAAACAGGTCTCATCACCAACTGAGCTGCACTTTTTTGTAACGGCCCAGCCCCGACCACCACACTGAGGGCTGGCAACCCGACTCACAAGGCCGGTCCATCTCCACCCAGTGGGCCGGCTAACCGACCGTTAGACGCCTGGCCCCATTGTCCAGGACGCCCGGGCTGCAGCCCGCTTAGCAACACCCCAACCAATCCCTGTAGCCTGTTTCTCAGCTACAGTAGGGTGTTGATGGCGGGTCTCGATCCCCCGCCACCCTTGATAAGAACCTCTTCAAACAGGTCTCATCACCAACTGAGCTGCAGCTCAGTTGGTGATGAGACCTGTTTGAAGAGGTTCTTATCAAGGGTGGCGGGGGATCGAGACCCGCCATCAACACCCTACTGTAGCTGAGAAACAGGCTACAGGGATTGGTTGGGGTGTTGCTAAGCGGGCTGCAGCCCGGGCGTCCTGGACAATGGGGCCAGGCGTCTAACGGTCGGTTAGCCGGCCCACTGGGTGGAGATGGACCGGCCTTGTGAGCCGGGTTGCCAGCCCTCAGTGTGGTGGTCGGGGCTGGGCCGTTACACTAGTCATCATGCACAAGGCGTCGAATTCCCCCTAAACCTCACAAGGCCTAGTCGCCAACAAAGCGGCGAATTTCCCACGGAATCCTTCCCGGAATCCGACGTTCTTCCCGAATGATTTCTTCACACATGTTACAAAAGGAATACAATAAAAGATTACAAGATAAAAATAAAGTAAGAAAAACTCCCCAAGAAATTCTGAAGGTGAAGACAAAGGCGATGTAGACGTTGACGTTCTTGAAGCGTTCGTCCTTCGTATAGAATATGCGTCGTAGACCTCCTTCAAAATCTTCTTTAGATCTTCATGTTAGCCCAATGGAGATCTCTCAATTGTTGTAGACTAGCCTCTCTCAAAAGAATCGAAATTCTGGCTTTAGAGGCAATGGAATACTTATTATAGAATGAGAGGAGCCGCTCTTTAAATAGACTTGGGAGCTAACGCCAGCGTTACCTGCTCGTATACATCATGGCTGAGATCGTGCAACCATCGAGATCATGACAGATTGTAGACTCAACGCGAGTGTTAGCTTCAACACTGGTGTTGTCTCTTAGTTCTCGACGATACTTCTTCTCGACGTCATTCCCTTCTCGACGACATCCCTTATCGACGATAAGTTAACGTGGGGCGTTAACTCTAACGCGGGGAGTTAGCTCTCTTTCCAGGGAATCGTCCTCATTCATCATACTACTCATAAAAATGTGTAGTTATAGTTCCTGTACAACCTACACATTATAAACACACAAAATACAAGATCAAATACAACACGGTATTTGTTATTCTCAAACTAAGTGATGCAGAACATAGACTCCAGCAATCTCCCCCTTTTGATAATAACAAATACCTGCATGAGATATGCGTGAGATTAAGATAATTTGTGTTTATAGATAAGTACGGTAATTAAATATGCATGAATAACATGTTAAGAGCGTGATAGATTTGAATGCGATAATGTATACTCTTTCTATATGAAGTCCTCCCCATACATAAGTGTTCTCTTATAATTTACTCCCCCTAAATATTCATTTAACTAGATTTTTCAATTTATTCTCTCCATTTGTTATTAGCAAAAGTGGGTAAGGATGAGTGTATATCCACTAAGATTAATTATGAACCACTTATTGAAGGATTGTTATGATCGAGCATAGGATAGTGTATGCACCTCCTATATGAATACTCCCCCTACAAAGATATTTTTTTGAGTTTGATATTATTATAATGCAATCCCCCTAAATATTAGATTTATGCAATTTATTCTCCCCTTTTGGTAGTATCAAAAGGGGATTTGGGTGAAAGAATACAATAAGGATTAATATGATCTATGTAAAGAGGAAAAATAGAATGCAATCAAAAGCTTATTAAATAATATTTGTTGAGAAAAATATAAGCATGCTGGAACATAAAGTAGTAAACAACATAGCTGAAATGTAAAGTAAGCATTCTTATTTTAAGATACCACTTGTTGAAAAAATAATAGTCATGAAAGTGTTGGGTTTTTCTAGAACCATACATCAAATGTAGGCGCAGCGGAAATGAAGAGAAACAACCCAAAAAGACTTTGGATCGGCCTGCTAGGTATGAAATTACCTTTGCGGGATTGGATCAAATCCAACCTAGATGCTCCACGAGTTGATTCCTGTCGTCGGCTATGCGAGTCCTCACGTAGAATAATGTCTACGTCTCTACAGTGATCCACACGAGCCGGGAGAAGAACGACTGCACCTTTGCACTTCCACGAACTGCTAGGTTCGCTCCAGGAAGAACACACACGACGACGATCGCCGGAGAGGAGGTCAGCGGACGCGATTCAGAGACGGCGGAACACTTCCGTCGGCTAGGGTTCATGAGGCGAGAGCGGAACACTTCCGTCGGCTCAACTTGTCGTTAGTCCTAAGAACCCTAAAACGAAGTCCTATTTATACCCAAAGGATAAACAGCTTCTAGAAGAATCGCTATCCGCAGACCACACAGCAGAATAAGGGCTTCTGTTACAATTCGTCGGAATTCCACGGAAGATCATTCGTCGAGATTTCACGGGACAATCCGATGAATCCGACGAATCAGATCAGACGACAACATTTGCCGAGAAAATGATCTCTGTAACAATTCGTCGAGTCTTCACGGGACAACCCGACGAATCCCGACGAATCCAGACAGACGACAACATTTTGCCGACTGAAGGGTTTCTGTAATAATTCGTCGAGTGTTCACGGGACAATCCGACGAATCCCGACGAATCCGACGAATTCTATCCGTGTAAACCCGACGAATTCAGACAGCAACAACCTGCTGGATTTCCCCATTCTATATATGGTGATTGGTAACATTTACCAACACAGTCAATCTACCAACTTCTCCACATGCTCTTATGTGCGACCCTGCAGGCTCATATCGCGTTGGCAGTGAGATTACATGTTTGACCACTTCTAGATCACAATGGCAACTCCAACAGTCTCCCACTTGATCTTGAAAGTATCAAACCAAAAACCTCACAAACAATGAGCGGCATCTAGCAATGCATCATTGCTCCCCAAGCAATAAGAGTTCATAACTCATAAGCCTTTATGACCAATGTTCCAGCGTTGTCTTTGTCCTTTTGTCCCTTACATCCGGAAAGAACTAGAGGCATGGACCGTGTCACCCTCATAATAGCTCAATCCAAGTTTCTTGATCTAGAACGGACTTCCAGAGAATGGTGAGCCCAATATCACATATTGGCTCAACCAAGCATGGCCATGCATTTCTCAGTCCAATTCCATCAAGGGGCCCATGGATGCAACTCCTGTTAGATAGGAGGACAAATCCCATATCTGCTCACACCCAAACACCCAAATGATTCGTAACGTACCCAACGACCACCCTTATCATCAACCTTCTTCAAGGAAGACTTTAGATGACATCAAAGCACGCTCTTCCTCACTCGATGAATGCTGTGACTTCAGGTCAAAGGACCACAACACCATTGTCAAATGAGACCTACTTGTGACACTTTTAATTAACAATCCACAAAGTAGTCTCAGGTTGGGTCTGTCCAGTACAACTTGTTCACTAACAAGTACCCACGTGATGACTTGATATCACAATATCATGACCTGTGAGAACCGGTCATCAGTCAACACACATGCTAGTCTTAATGTATCATCATCACCCTTAGCTTCTACGATGATACCTCGACCAGGGACCTTTTAAGAATGAAGCTTCGAAATCATAGGCTCTCACATTCAAGTCTCGTACTTGATGTCCTATGGAAGCGAACATTCTAAGGGTATTTATCACGAATTTTATTCTATCATATAGAAACAGTATATCGTAATAAAAGAACTTGCCATTAATCGTAAAAAGAAATAATTGGTACACAATTCATCATATAAATAAATTTTAAACAGCCAACAGAATATTTATTTTACATGCAACCCACAAGACTCCCACTAGAGTTGATCATTCAGGTATCGTATACCCATTGATCTAGTATGACCATCATGCTTTCTCTGCGCGAGAGGCTTTGTCAGTGGATCTGCAATATTCTCCTCAGTCGGCACTCTGCAAATGTTCACATCTCCTCGTTCGACAATCTCACGAATAAGATGGAACCGCCGAAGTATGTGCTTGGAGCGCTGATGGGATCTAGGTTCCTTAGATTGTGCAATTGCACCATTGTTATCACAGTAGAGAACTACGGGACCAACAATGCTAGGAACTACATCTAGCTCGCCGATGAATTTCCTAATCCATACAGCCTCCTTCGCTGCATTAGCTGCAGCGATATACTCGGCCTCAGTTGTAGAATCAGCAACTGTCTCTTGCTTGGAACTCTTCCAGCTCACAGCTCCTCCATTCAGGCAAAACACAAACCCTGACTGAGACTTTGAATCATCCCTATCAGTTTGGAAGCTGGCATCCGTGTAACCACTTACAACGAGCTCTTCCTTTCCACCATACACCAAGAATACATCCTTAGTCCTTCTCAAGTACTTCAGGATATTCTTTACGGCTATCTAGTGACATTCACCGGGATCAGACTGATACCTGCTAGTCATGCTCAAAGCAAAAGAGACATCGGGTCGAGTACATAACATTGCATACATGATTGACCCAATTGCCGAAGCATATGGAATCGACTTCATGCGGTCCTTATCTTCGCAAGATTTTGGACACTGGTCCTTAGAGAGATTCACACCATGAGACATGGGCAAAAATCCTTTCTTGGACTCAAGCATGTTGAACCGCTTCAACACCTTGTCAATGTACGTACTCTGGGTCAAACCCAGCAACTTCTTCGATCTATCTCTATAGATCTTAATACCGAGTATGTAAGTCGCTTCACCCAAGTCCTTCATAGAAAAGCAGTTCCCTAGGTTGTTCTTAACAACTTTCAGGGTAGGTATGTCATTCCCGATCAGCAGTATGTCATCTACATACAATATCAGGAAGACAACAATGCTCCCACTGATTCGCTTGTAAACACACGGTTCATCCTCGTTCTTGACAAAACCAAACTCTTTGATCTTCTCATCAAAACGAAGATTCCAACTTCTAGAGGCCTGTTTCAATCCATAAATGGACCTATTCAGCTTGCATATTTTAGTGGCTTCATTTGGGGATACAAAACCCTCGGGTTGTGTCATGTACACTTCCTCAAGGAGGTTTCCATTTAGGAAAGCCGTTTTGACATCCATCTGCCAGATCTCGTAGTCATAATACGCAGCAATAGCAAGCAATATCCTAATGGACTTTACCATGGCAACAGGGGAAAAGGTCTCATCATAGTCAATACCATGAATTTGCTTGAAACCCTTAGCCACCAGTCGCCCTTTGAATGTCTGTACATTCCCATCCATGTCGGTCTTCTTCTTGAAGACCCACTTGCACCCTATGGGTCGTACCCCTTCAGGTGGTTCCACCAAGTTCCAAACTTGGTTTATATACATGGAGTCCATTTCGGATTTCATAGCCTCAAGCCATTTGTCGGAGTCCGGTCCATTCATAGCCTCTTGGTAGGTTGCTGGTTCATCATCATGATCCATAAGCAACACATTACCTATTTGAGACACGAGAAATCCATATCTCTCAGGCTCAAATCTTGGTCTACCAGATCTACGTAGGACTTGTGTTTCGTGAGCAGGTTCTCTAGCTACAACATCTTGTAGTCCTGGCTCAGAATCCAACTCTGGTTCATTCACTATTTGTGGTTCTTGAACTTCTTCATGTTCTACCTTTTGCGTCTTTCTTGATAAGAACTCTTTCTCCAAGAAGACACCCGTCCTTGCGACAAACACTTTGCCCTCAGACGGTAGGTAAAAGTAATATCCCTTCGTTTCCTTAGGATATCCCACCAGATAACACTTATCTGATTTGGGTTCCAGCTTGTCAGGCATTTGACGTCGTACGTATGCCTCACAGCCCCAAATTTTAATGAACGACATACTAGGACGCTTCCCAGTCCATATCTCATATGGTGTCTTTAGAACCGTTTTCGTCGGAGCGCGATTCAGTGTCATTGCAGCAGTCTCTAAAGTAAAACCCCAAAAGGAAACAGGCAAGTCTGCATGACTCATCATCGACCGTACCATGTCTAACAGAGTACGATTTCTCCTCTCAGACACACCATTATGCTGCGGTGTCCTAGGTGGAGTGAGCTGTGATACAATACCACACTCTTTCAGATGATCACGGAACTCATGACTCAGGTATTCGCCACCTCGATCAGATCGGAGTGCTTTAACCTTTTTACCCAATTGGTTCTCCACTTCATTCTTAAACTCTTTGAACTTTTCAAAGGTTTCGGATTTGCACTTCATAAGATACACGTATCCGTATCTACTGAAATCATCAGTAAATGTAACGAAGTAGAAATACCCACCTCTAGCCATAGAACTCATGGGTCCGCATACATCACTATGTACAACACCCAAGAGATCCTCAGCCCTCTCAGTATAACCAGTGAAAGGGGCTTTAGTCATCTTGCCTAATAAACAAGACTCACATCGCTCAAATGATTCATAATCAAATGAGTCCAATAGTCCATCTTTATGGAGCTTGGATATGCGCTTCTCATTTATATGGCCCAAACGACAATGCCAGAGATATGTAGGATTTGAGTCATTTGTTCTTAGTCTTTTATTATTATCTACATTATAGATCGGATGGTCCAGGTTCAAAACATAAAGACCATTAAACAATTGAGCTACAGCATAACAAACATCATTCTTAAATATAGAACAACAATTGTTCTTAATTATAAAAGAAAATCCAATCATGTCTAAGCATGAAATGGATATAATGTTTCTAGTTATGGCCGGAACATAATAACAATTATCAAGTTCTATTACAAGCCCACTGGGCAAAGAAAGACGGTAAACCCCTACAGCTACAGCAGCAACTCTTGCTCCATTGCCGACACGTAGGTCCACCTCTCCTTTACTCAGCAATCTCCTCCTTCCTAGTTCCTGCACATTTGTACAAATGTGAGAACCACATCCGGTATCCAATACCCAAGATGAAGGAGCAGAAAGGTTTATCTCTATAACATAAATATCCGAAGCGGAAGTCATACCTCCCTTTATTTTCTGCAGACCCTCAATGTACGAAGGACAATTCCTCCTCCAATGACCAGCCTTGCCACAGTGGTGGCATTTTCCTTCCTTCACGGTGCTCTTCTTTTTCAGCGCAGAAGATTTGGGCTCAAGATGTGACTTAGGTCCCACCTTCGTCTTCTTGAAGCCCTTGGCCTTACCCTTGCCTTTATGTACCATCAATATGGGACTAGCAGGCTTGGCCTTCTTCATGTTTATCTCGGTAGTTCGCAACATGCCTAGGAGCTCGGGCAGTGTCTTGTCTATTTCATTCATGTTGTAGTTCAAGACAAACTGCTCATAATTATCCGGCAACGATTGCAGGATAAGATCTGTGGCCAACTCTTGACCCAGAGGAAAACCCAGTCTCTCCAGGTTCTCTATATACCCAATCATCTTGAGTACGTGAGTACCAACTGAGTCTCGAGCTCCCATTTTGCACTGAAATAATGCCTTCGTGACATCGAACCTCTCTTGACGAGCTTGCCCTTGAAACATTTTCTTTAGGTGCTCGTCAATCTCCTTGCACCCCATGTTCTCGTGTTGCTTCTGAAGCTCAGAGTTCATGGTGGCAAGCATAAGGCACTCGACGTCTAAGGCGTCATCGGTATACTTCTTATAAGCATCCTTATCAACACGGGACGAGTTCCCGGTCGGCACCTCGGGGGCTTCTTCTTCCAAGACGTAGAGCTTTCGCTCTTGCCTGAGAACAATTCTCAGGTTCCTATACCAGTCCATGTAATTCGTCCCACTAAGCTTGTCCTTCTCAAGGATAGCTCTCAGGGACAAGGTGGAATGTGAACCACTTGCCATGGAATTCTACAAGAATTCATGCAGAATCTAATTAGTACCTTAATTTCAAAATACAATTTATTTTTAATTTGGACTTCAATTAAATACTCCCACTATTTTATTCAAATTGATAGCCCTCACTATCAATTCGGAGAGTCCATGCGAGCTACTCTCTTAGTGGACAAGATCCATATTTCACCAACACCACGAGTCCGCTTTGGCGTTCCTCTCATAATGCGGTTATTTAGGTAGGCAACGCTTGCCAATTGCATCCTCATGCAATTCTTGTATGGCTGGTGAATAACTCCTTATTCGCATCCATCATATGGTGCATGCCAACCCTATGCCTCTAGGCACTCAACCTTTGAGGTCACCTAGTTAAGTTAGACCCGATGTCGACAGTGGGATATCACAATTATCCGCTCGCACCCTTACCAAGATAGATTAATGCACCTTGCTTTGGCAAGCCCACACTTCATCGATCGAGGCAGGAAGAGTGTCATCCATCGGAAGGCATCCGAACACTTAATATTTGATGAAGGGATTTTAATTTTAATAATAGGTTAACACTTAACCATGATCAACATTTGATCAAAGTGCACATCCACAGAAAAACAAGCTTTCTTAAATCCACATGCATCCCTTATGTGCACAACATAAGACTATCAACCTTTGATAGACGAAAAGGCTAAATCTGGACATTTAGAACTCTTCCAAATCTTCAGATTTACATGCATTGGACAAAGGCAAAGACAACTCGACTTAAAGTAGTAGACAAGCTCGTCTCTCATTGTTGGATTCAAAATCCAAAACAATACAAGGGTTCATTAACCACTTGAGGGACGGTTACTGCTAAGGAGACAACAATTTCTAATAATTAGAAATTACTACAAAATCCCAGACGTTCCTGGCGGGGTTCCAAGGGGCCGCGCCCCTGGCGGGGTCTTAGGGGCAGAGCCCCTAACGGGGTCCAAGAAGAAATCTTGACATTTAGAACGCTTCCAAATACCTAGATTTGCACGTACTGGAATAACCAAACTTCTGAAACAAAATTCATGACCAGAACCTAGCTCTGATACCACTGTTGGGTTTTTCTAGAACCATACATCAAATGTAGGCGCAGCGGAAATGAAGAGAAACAACCCAAAAAGACTTTGGATCGGCCTGCTAGGTATGAAATTACCTTTGCGGGATTGGATCAAATCCAACCTAGATGCTCCACGAGTTGATTCCTGTCGTCGGCTATGCGAGTCCTCACGTAGAATAATGTCTACGTCTCTACAGTGATCCACACGAGCCGGGAGAAGAACGACTGCACCTTTGCACTTCCACGAACTGCTAGGTTCGCTCCAGGAAGAACACACACGACGACGATCGCCGGAGAGGAGGTCAGCGGACGCGATTCAGAGACGGCGGAACACTTCCGTCGGCTAGGGTTCGTGAGGCGAGAGCGGAACACTTCCGTCGGCTCAACTTGTCGTTAGTCCTAAGAACCCTAAAACGAAGTCCTATTTATACCCAAAGGATAAACAGCTTCTAGAAGAATCGCTATCCGCAGACCACACAGCAGAATAAGGGCTTCTGTTACAATTCGTCGGAATTCCACGGAAGATCATTCGTCGAGATTTCACGGGACAATCCGATGAATCCGACGAATCAGATCAGACGACAACATTTGCCGAGAAAATGATCTCTGTAACAATTCGTCGAGTCTTCACGGGACAACCCGACGAATCCCGACGAATCCAGACAGACGACAACATTTTGCCGACTGAAGGGTTTCTGTAATAATTCGTCGAGTGTTCACGGGACAATCCGACGAATCCCGATGAATCCGACGAATTCTATCCGTGTAAACCCGACGAATTCAGACAGCAACAACCTGCTGGATTTCCCCATTCTATATATGGTGATTGGTAACATTTACCAACACAGTCAATCTACCAACTTCTCCACATGCTCTTATGTGCGACCATGCAGGCTCATATCGCGTTGGCAGTGAGATTACATGTTTGACCACTTCTAGATCACAATGGCAACTCCAACAGAAAGAGCATAAGTAGTAAACTTAGCGGAAGAATATAATAAACACTCTTAATCATAAACATCATTTTAGAGGATAAATTTCATTGCACATAACAAAATAATTTTCAACACATGTTTATCTACAATCAATTTCATTGCACATAACAAGATAATTTTCAAGGCATGAAAAATACAAAACAATGTTTTTAAGAAACTTGAAAGTTAAATTAAATATTTTATTTAATCTTTAATTGATATAATTAATCATCCTTGACAATGGCAATGAATATCAATCAATTTTTTAATTTTTTAATTTTTTAATTTTTATATAAGTACAAAACAATAAACACACATAAGGAGAAAAATCTATTTTTGTTCTTTGAAATTGTTTTGTAATTTTGTATTTGTTTTTAAATATTCAAATTTAATTATTTTCTGGAAAACATAGAAGTCTTTAACAGGCCTATTTGTAAATGATATTCTATGCCAGAGAAATAAACCCAAAATAATGCATGAGAAAATACCAGAAATTTTTCAAAAAGAAATAAAAAAATTTTAGAGCAGAGGGGCTAACGCCAGGCGTTAGCTCTTAATGCCAAAACAGAACTGCAAAATTTGATTTTTTTTTAAATGTTTTTCTTAATTCAGTTGTATTATAAAGAGGTCTTCTTACTGTTGAAATTTCAGATTTTTTAGAGAAGATTTGAAGGCTCTTTTAAGCATGTTTTTGATGATTTTTTAAATACTTGTGTTTTATAAAATTATTAAAGCTCAAAATAATAAAATATGCAAACACATGATGCAAAGATAGATCAAAAATAATATGCATAATTTAAGTATAAAGAGTGAGGTGATGTTCATGCAATGAATATAATAATATAAGTATATCTAAGATCAAGATACCATAACTATATGACTACATTCTAGCCCCATACTAAGTGATGGATGAGCATGAGGAGCTGCACGTATGCCATAGGTTGGGTAGTTAATCTCATATGCATACAAAAGATGATGCTCAACCTAACACTCTTTGTTGGATATGTGTGTCACATCCCTTTGTTTGAAAATAATAAATCCCAAATTGTATTTGATCATGTATTTTGTGTGTTTATAGTGTGCAGGAACTATAGGTGCAATACTCCACAGGTAGAAAGCAGCTGAATTCAAACATCTGGAAGAATGCACTACCGCCAGCGTTAGAGCTACCGCCAGGCGCTAGCTCAGGTTCCGTTCGACGAATTTGCCTGCGTTCGACGAATTTACCTGCGTTCGATGAAAATTTCGTTCGACGAATTTAAGGTCGTTCGACGAATTTGAAGCTCCGTTCGACAAAAGTGTTTCCGTTCAACGAAATTGCTCCGTTCGACGAATTTGAGGCCGTTCGACGAGATTTTGTTCTGCCACGCAGCCGACGGTTTCGCAACCGCTCCACACGAATGCTACCGCCTGGCGCTATCTCAAGTTCGTGCACAGCGCCACGCTGCCGACGGTTTCGCAATCGCTCCACACGAATGCTACCGCAGGCGCTAGGAGCTACCGCAAGCGCTATCTTCAAGATCTATAAATTGATGGGCTCTCTCTCGTTTTGAGCTAGTGCTTCCATAGAGATTACTTGTGCCAAATTTCCAGAGCTGCTACTCTGCCGAAAGTTCATCTCCCACTCAAAGCCAAAGAGGATTTCTGGAGAAGGAAGCCACCACGGTGAATCCGAAGAATGATCGCTTCAACCTCGCTTATGCTACAACGATCCTTCATCCTCATCTTCAGAGATCTCATATAGGGAGTTTCATTATTGTTATATTTATTTTCATTCCATATACTTTTTGTAATCGTTTAGTTAATTCGCTTTGTGTTTGCGACAAGGTCTGGGTAGGACTTAGGGAGTAATTTGCCTTGTGTTGGCGACTAGTTCTAGGTGATTAGATCTAGGGGTGCTCGAGGCCATATCTGGGGAAGGATTGGCTAGAGCGGCTTGAGGCCTTATCCGGGGAAGGATAGGCTAAAGCCCACCGGTTTGTGGGGATACAAGTCGGTATAGAAAAGGAAAAATTGTATTACTGTATACGCCTCCGATTTCAAGCGATATTGAAATCAATTTATGTAAACACATTTTCTATATAATATAATCATGTCTCTTTCTGTGTTTACTTGATTTCTATCATTTGGCATAATTTATAAAATTGCAAATTACAATTGTTTTCTCCTTTAAGTTAAATTGTTATTTCATTGTAAATTACTCAAAACAATTTAGTAAATTGTCTAAAATTATAAAGAAGAATTTTATTCCCTTATTCACCCCCCCCCCCCCCCCCCTCTAAGGGCGCCAATCGATCCAACAAGTGGTATCAGAGGGCAGGTTATTCCAAACGGTTTAAAAACCAGGAATAATGGCATCTTATGATCTCGCTTTTTCCGAGGGTCAGGGAATTAGTAGACCTCCACTCTTTACCGGGTCAGATTATAATTACTGGAAAAATAGGATGAGATATTTTCTTATGATCCTAGATATTGAGGTATGGAATATGGTAGAAGAGGAATACTCTCCTCCTACATTTGTAGTTGGAGAGATAACTTTAGATAAACCAAAAGATAAATGGGATGATAGGGATAAGCTAAAATGCAAAAATAACGCCAAGGCTATGAATGCTTTATTTTGTGCGTTAGATAGAAATGAATTTAATAGAATTTCTGCATGTACTACTGCATATGAAATTTGGAATCATTTGGAAGTTACTCATGAAGGTACATCGCAGGTTGAAGATTTAAAGCTTTTCCAACTTGAGTCGGAATATGAAAAATTTCGAATGGATGAAAGTGAAAATGTTGATGGCATGTACACGCACTTCACCAAGATCGTCAATGCCTCCAAAGCACTTGGAAAGACCTTCTCCAACGGCGACTTGGTCCGAAAGATTCTTCGTTCCCTTCCACCAAAATTCAACCCGAAGGTGACGGCCATTTCAGAATCGCATAATCTAAGGACGCTCCAAGTTGAGAGCCTCATTGGGAATCTCCAAACCCATGAGGTAGAACTCAAAATCCAATATGATGAATACAACAAGGAGCCAAAGAAGAAGGCATTGGCACTAACATCAAAGAAGGAGTGCCAAGAGGATGAGGATGAAGATGAAGAAAGCCTTTTGGTGAAGAATTTCCAAAAATTCATGCGAAATTCGGAAAGGAGAAACACTTTCCGGAAATTTATCCAAAAGGATGCAAGATGGAAAAAGTCATCCTCAAAGAAGGAAAAGGAGAGCGACGATGAAGAAGAAAGACCTCCACCGGAGTGCTTTCATTGTAGGAAGACTGGGCACATTCGGAGCCAGTGCCCAAAGTTCTTGAAGGAGAAGAAGGAAAAGCGGCACAAAGGGAAGGAGAAGAAGAAGGTGCTAAAAGTTAGAACATGGGATGACTCCTCCTCCTCCTCCGAAGAATCAAGCTGGTCTTCATCAAGCGAAGATGAGGAAGCAAACATGTGCCTCATGGGACATGGAAACAACGACCACGACACCAGTGTTCTTAGTGACACTGAGGTAACTCCTCCCACTTATGATGAACTCTATAATGAATTCCTTGAAACTTGTAAAACTTTTGATAAAAATATGAAAGATAGTATTTTATTGAATCGTGAAAATGAATCTCTTATTAAAGAAAATCAAAAGCTTTCCAAAAAGGTAATTGTTTTAGAAAAGAGAAAGGTTTCTTGCCAAGAGTGTGATCACTCCACTAAATTGGCAAAAGATATTGAAGAGTCACTTTCTAAAGCCCTCTCTCATGCCAAAACTCTTACAAAAGAGAAGGGGGAATTAGAAAGGAAATTAGAAGCCTCTCTTTTTCAAATCAAAAATAATAAAAAAGGTTTTGAAAATAGGTGTGTCATGCTTGTGAAAGAAAATTCTTCACTTAAAGCACAAGTTCATGATCTCACCATGGCCATTAAAAAATTGGAATTGGCCAAAAATCACTGGAAATGATTTTAGGGAACCAGTGCCATGGTTCTGGAAAATTTGGGCTCGGATATCGAGGTGAGGGCTACCGCCCGGCGCTAGCACCTCATACCAGAAACCTGAATTCTCTTTTTCAAAATGTGTTTCTTCTGTAAATCCAATTTCTTCCAGCAAGAAAATTTTCCTGAAAAGGGTCTCAACCCCCTTTATTTCGTGTGCAAACTATTATAAGTTAGGTCACACATCTAGTTCTTACAGGAAAATAAAACAAAATACTTTAAAACAAATCTGGGTACCTAAGGCTTCCACTTATTCTATGGGTGGTACCACTTGGGTATCCCGATCTTTACTCTCATCTTCTTTCTAGATGTGCAGGCAGGCTAAGGACAATGAAGACGTGTGGTACTTGGATTCAGGATGCTCCAAGCACATGACAAGCAATAAAGTTAAGTTCCTTAGCCTAGAAAAGAAGAAGGGAGGGATCGTGACGTTTGGTGATAACGGAAAAGAAATGATCATGAGAATTGGTACAGTTGGTAACAAATCCTTTACTATATCTAATGTTCTTTATGTGAAAGGATTAAAACACAATGTAATTTCTATTAGCCAATTATGTGATAAATGATTAGATGTGTTATTTGAATCTTCCACTAACTTATGCAAAATATCTAATCCTACTACAAAAGATATTTTACTAACTGCACCAAGAATACATAATGTTCATATAGTTTCTTTTCATGATCTTTCTAAATCATCTATAAAATATTTTATCACTAAAAACGATGAGTTAGAACTTTGGCATAGAAGACTAGGGCATGCTAGCACAAAGCTCATTGTAAAACTTGCCAAAAGTAATTAATTAGAGGATTTCCTAGGTTAAATGGAACTTTACCTTCACTTTGTTCACCATGTCAAAAAGGTAAATTCTCTAGATCCTCTTTCAAAAATAAAAATTTTATTTCTACTACAAGACCCTTGCAAATAATTCATATGGATCTTTTTGGTCCCTTTAACACTCCAAGTCTTGGTGGTAGATTATATACATATGTCTTAATAGATGATTTTTTAAGATATTGTTGGACATTATTTCTCTCTTCCAAATCCGATGCGTTTTGTGAATTTGCAAAATTATGTACTCTTATTCAAAATGAAAGTGATTTAAAAACTAAATGCATTCGCTCGGATCATGGAGGAGAATTTGAAAATGAAAAATTTACATCCTTTTGTGATATGTTAGGCATTAAACATGAGTTCTCTGCACCATGCACACCACAATAAAATGGTGTTGTAGAAAGAAAGAATAGGACACTTCAAGAACTAGCACGCACTATGTTATATGAATATAAATTACCTAAGTCCTTTTGGGCCGAAGCCGTAAGTACATCGTGTTATGTTTTGAATAGAATCATGCTTCGCCCATCTCTTAATCTCACACCATATGAACTCTATTTTCAAAAGAAGCCTAATGTATCTTATTTTAAAGTTTTTGGTTGTAAATGTTTTATTTTGAATACAAAAGATAGCTTGGGAAAGTTTGATGAAAAATGTGATGAAGGAACTTTTCTTGGGTACTCTTCAACTAGTAAAGCTTATAGAATTTTTAATAAAAGAACTAGTAGAGTTGAAGAGTCAATAAATGTAAAATTTGATGAGTTTGTTCCTTGTGTAGAAAAACTTTCCGCATGCAACGAGGATGATCTATTACCACCTTTGGAGCATGGTGACAAAGAACCTTCCAAAGAAGAAGAAGAGGAGGCCAAGGAAGATGAATATGTACCTCCAAGTGCCTTGAAATTCACAAAGGATCATCCACGAGAATTAATAATTGGTGAACCATCCATCGGGGTAAGAACTCGCTCTTCTCTTCATGAATCTTTTTCAAATATTTGTTTTGTTTCCGAAATTGAACCAAAAACGGTTTCTACCGCTTTGAATGATGAATTTTAGTTTTTGGCTATGAATGAAGAGTTAGAAAAATTTGAGCGACATAATGTTTGGAAATTAGTTGAAAGACCATCTAATCACCCAGTTGTAGGTGTAAAATGAATTTTTAAAAATAAATTAGATGGTGAGTCTAGAATCACTAGGAATAAGGCACGCTTAGTAGCACAAGGATATTCACAAATCGAGGGGATAGATTTTGATGAATCTTTTGCACTCGTTGCTAGAGTAGAGTCTATAAGAATTTTTCTAGCATTTGCAAGCTTTAAAAGAATAAAACTATTTCAAATGGATGTGAAAAGTGCTTTTCTAAACGGGTTTGTAAAAGAAGAAGTTTATGTTGAACAACCCCCCGGTTTTATTAGTGAAAAATTTCCAAATCATGTTTATAAACTAGAGAAAGTTCTATGGTTTAAAACAAGCGCCCCGTGCATGGTATGAAAGACTTACATCATTTTTATTAAAGCACGGTTATATTATGGGAAGTGCGGATAATACTCTCTTCATTAAGCACAACAATGATGATATAATTATTTTACAAATATATGTTGATGATATTATTTCTAGATCTACTAATGAAGAGATGTGTAAAGAAGTTATTTTAGTGATGAAAAATGAATTTGAAATGAGTCTTGTAGGAGAACTTTCTTATTTCCTTGGTTTTCAAATATCACAAAGAATTGATGGTATCTTTGTATGTCAAACTAAATATGTCCATGATATGCTAAAACGTTTTGGATTAGAAAACCTTAAACATGCTTCTACACCAATGAGTGCATCACTAAAATTAGGAAAAGATAAATCAGGGATTTATATAGATCAATCTTTATATAGAGGTATGATAGGATCTCTACTTTATCTAAGTGCAACTAGACCCGATATTATGTTTGGCGTATGCTTATGTGCTCGATTTCAAGTCAATCCAAAAGAATCTCATTTAAAAGCGGTAAAACGAATTCTTAGATATCTCATTGGGTCATCTAGATTAGGATTATGGTACACGCACAATAATTCATTTACACTTCACGGCTACTCCGATTCGGACTACGCCGATTGTTCACTTGATAGAAAAAGCACTAGTGGTACTTGTCATTTTCTAGGACCTTCATTAGTTGCATGGTCTAGTAGGAAACAAAACTCGGTTGCACTCTCCACCACGGAGGCCGAATACATTGCATTAGGAAGTTGTTGTGCACAAGCACTATGGATGAGCCAAACTTTAGAGGACTTTGGTTTTCATCTAAAACTTATTGAACTAAAATTTGACAACAAGAGTGTCATTGATCTCACAAATAATCTGATACACCATTCTAGATCCAAACATATAGATGTACGTCATCATTTCATAAGGGATCACATTAAGAAGGAAAATGTTAGAATAAGTTTCATTGGCACGGACTCTCAACTTGCTGATATATTCACTAAACCTCTTCCCGATGCAAGGTTTCAAATGTTAAGGTTGGAATTAGGAGTCTTAGACATCTTAGGATGAATAACATGTAAAACGCTAATATTTTATGCAATTTGAGCAATCAAGACATCTCTGAAAATTACAAAACTTCTGCATAAGACTACTCTTAAGACCCCTAATCAATATCAAAAATCAAAATTTTAAAATTCTCAAAAAATCAAGTACAATTTACCGCGCTAGCACTAGCGCCGACGCTAACGTGGGTGTTTGATTTTTCTGATTTTTAAAATTTCTAAAAATCTATAAAAATATGTTAGTTCATATGTACTACTTATTTGTTGTGTTTCTGACTTTTGTTATTTGTGTTTTATTCATATTAAAAAAAACAACTATACAAGTTCAAAATTCAAAAATACAAAAATATATGTTTGTGTGATTTTTCTGTTTTTTTTATCTCATATAAAAAGTTTCAAAACAAAAAAAACTGTATGATCTTTATTGTTAATATCAAGGATGGATGAATTCTATTATTTAGAATTATTTACAATGTTAAAATTTATTCCTTCAAATTACTATGAACATTGTTTTGTTTATCATACTTTGATATATCTATTTAAAGTGCATCAATTGTATTGAAAAATATGTGTAGAACCAAGCTTAGCATGCCTCTAAGTATGAGTAAATGTTTTATGATTGATAATGATACATTTCACTCACTTATTTTGATAATCAACATGTGTGTTTAAATACAAAATGCTTGCTTGTGTATTGTATTTGTACAATAAATTTAAACTTGCATAAGTTTATTGCCTACACTACATTTGAATTGCACTTATAAAATTTAGAAAAGTGGTTAAGTTAAAAAATTTGTGGTTTGCAAAACAAGTGTATTCGGAGAATGTTGCCTCACAAATGTGAACAAAAAATTTATATGTAGACAAATATAACTCCACCAAGCACTACTTGAACCTTCTGATAAGTCTTCATAAGCATTGTGAGGTTGAGCAAACCTTGGTTATTACACCACTTTGTTAAAAATTATGTGCATTAAAAGTGTGTGAAAGTAAGTTACTTGTGTTTTTTTATGCACTTTACTCTACATATGTCTTGTATGTTGTGATATAAATCAATTGTTAACATTGCTCAAAATACACTTATGTGCACATCATTATCTTTCATAACACTTCTTCTCATGAGTATTGGATTTTAATGCTTTATCTATACTACTCTTTATATAAGAAATGCACTAGATAATCTAGCATGATTCCTACAATGTTTTGGTATCTCTTGAACTTAAAATTAAGTAACATTGTAGTATAATCTTTCTTTGATATATTCATTTCATGCTTGGTATCTTTATGAAAGACTTTGAGATTTCAAAAAGATTAAAACATCTTTCAATTTTGAACTAAAACTCATATTTTTATTTATGCTTTTCATGCTCACAAAAAGATGTTTCTTATAATCTCCCGCTTGCTTACAACTCTTATCTTTTTATTTGAAATCTCTTATATATACTATGCTTATTCTCTTTATCATTTCATATATTACAAAAGCTCGATCATGATTTATAACTAGCCTAAAGAATGCCTCATTACTACCCTCGCCCTACCTTCTTTTGATAATACCAAAAGGGGGAGATTATTTGAAGAAATCTATATAGTAGAAATATAGAAGATTAATGGGAGCATAATTCATGTAATCTATCATTTAGGGGGAGTAAAACATAAATTGCATTTATGTAGGGGGAACATTAAGATAGGGTGAGTATGCATATCATCATGCTTATCATATACTATAGTTGCACTATCATCTTGCTTATCATATACTATAAACACTATTATTGATTTCTTGCTAAGAGGATTTGTTATTATCAAAATGGGGAGATTGTTGGACATGTGTGTCACATCCCTTTGTTTGAAAATAACAAATTCCAAATTGTATTTGATCTTGTATTTTGTGTGTTTATAGTGTGCAGGAACTATATGTGCAATACTCCACAAGTAGAAAGCAGCTGAATTCAAACATCTGGAAGAATGCTCTACCGCCAGCGTTAGAGCTATCGCCAGGCGCTAGCTCAGGTTCCGTTCGACGAATTTGCCTGCGTTCGACGAAAATTTCATTCGACAAAAATTCCGTTCGACGAATTTACCTGCGTTCGACGAAAATTTCTTTTGACCAATTTAAGGCCGTTCGACGAATTTGAAGCTCCGTTCGACAAAAGTGTTTCCGTTCGACGAAATTGCTCCGTTCGACGAATTTGAGGTCGTTCGACGAAATTTTGTTCTCTCACGCAGCCGACGGTTTTGCAACCGCTCCACACGAACGCTACCGCCAGTGCTAGCGCTACCGCCTGGCGCTATCTCAAGTTCGTGCACAGTGCCACGCCGCCGACGATTTCGCAACCACTCCACACGAACGCTACCGCAGGCGCTAGGAGCTACCACATGCGCTAGGAGCTACCACATGCGCTATCTTCAAGATCTATAAATTGATGGGCTCTCTCTCGTTTTGAGCTAGTGCTTCCAGAGAGATTACTTGTGCCAAATTTCCAGAGCTGCTACTCTGCCGAAAGTTCATCTCCCACTCAAAGCCAAAGAGGATTTCTGGAGAAGGAAGCCACCACGGTGCATCCGAAGAACGATCGCTTCAACCTCGCTTATGCTACAGCGATCCTTCATCCTCATCTTCAGAGATCTCATATAGGGAGTTTCATTATTGGTATATTTATTTTCATTCCATATACTTTTTGTAATCGTTTAGTTAATTCGCCTTGTATTGGCGACTAGGTCTGGGTAGGACTTAGGGAGTAATTCGCCTTGTGTTGGCGACTAGTTCTAGGTGATTAGATCTAGGGGGTGCTCGAGGCCATATTCGGGGAAGGATTGGCTAGAGCGGCTTGAGGCCTTATCCAGGGAAGGATAGGCTAAAGCCAACCGGTTTGTGGGGATACAAGTCGGTATAGAAAAGAAAAAATTGTATTACTTTATACGCCTCCGATTTCAAGCGATATTGAAATCAATTTATGTAAACACATTTTCTATATAATATAATCATGTCTCTTTCTGTGTTTACTTGATTTCTATCATTTGGCATAATTTATAAAATTGCAAATTACAATTGTTTCATCCTTTAAGTTAAATTATTTCATTGTAAATTATTCAAAACAATTTAGTAAATTGTCTAAAATTATAAAGAAGAATTTTATTCCCTTATTCACCCCCCCCCCTCTAAGGGCGCCAATCGATCCAACACTCTTTCCCCCCAGTGCCTCGCAAGGCCCAACTGGAACACTCCTCGATTAAGGACAAGACATGACTTAGAGGTTAGGTCTCTAATGCACACAATCCTACACCCTCGCTATTGTGAGACACATGTCATAGGTTAATGATTATGGACATACTAAGCATTTTAGCCTAAGGATTGATTCATAAAATGTGAGTTTGTTTTAGTTTTAGAACATATAGTAGATTTTAAAGCCTCATAGTAATTAGGAATTTTAAAGTTCAAATTTTTCTATCTTTAATTTAGCATGTCATTATATTGATAAACCTAGCATAGACACTAAATTGAGCATATACCAAAGGTCCAGCTAGGATAATAAATTTGGATGCAATGTTATGCTAAATATGCTAAAAAAATTGGTTACATATAATCAATCATAGAGTTTTGAATTTTCATAGACCTAGAATGAAGTGATAATTCTATTTGATTTCAACTTGTTGATATCAAGTTAATTCTTTGGTCTAAATATAATAAGATACATGCAAACAATAAAGATGCACATCACACACATAAAACAAGATATGAAACTATAATACTAATAGCCATCATATATTTCATAATTCCTAAGGTTGATAAAAATAGTTGATTTAAGATAATTCTTGATAGATCATAAATTATGATATATGATAATAGTGAATTTTAGCATAGGATATCAATAGATCATGGTGTATTTTGTAAATTTTTAATTCCAATTTCTCTAGATCATGATTTTCCATTATGGGGGTTATCATATGCAGCAAAAAGTAGACAAATATGCAATAAGTTGTGCATTTAATATTTTAGTTTAAGACCCCTAAAAGTCCATTTAAATCCACTTTGAAAGTAATTTTATTAGTCTTGATAATATCATTTAGCAAATTTTGCATTCAGTTTATAATGATAAAATAAGACATTTATAGGCAATAGATTTAAAAAGGATAAAACCCAGAAAGAGAAAAGATAGATCACTTGAAAACTTTATGACTTTATATTCAATTTAATTCAATTTGATTTGTTAACCATTAGACTTAAAATGTGAACGTCATATTGCATAATATATCTAAGTGACCATAGTGTGTTGGCTTAAAAATAAGAAAAAAAAACAAAAGAAAAAAACATTAAGCATATCATGAAGTAGAGTATTGTATATTTTATTTTGATTTATTTCTACTTCATGCAATTCAATGGATACTAATAAATAGTAGATTTAGGTATCCAAAGAGGACTAAGAGTGATGGTTCCTTTGGGTACCCAAATGTAGCGTGATGTTTTATAAGGGGACAAGGATGAATGAGCCATTTCAAGTGTTTCATTTTTAAGAATGGGTCTCCATTCATACCTTGGTTGATTGTTTTTTAAATTCATGTTATGATTATATGACATCATTTTGTGGTGATAATTGGTTGAAAAATAATTCGTTTGAGAATTTTGTTTACTGATATTGTTTCTCAAAGTAGATTGATGTTGATAATCATAACGAGTTTTTAAATAATCATTTTAGAGAGTTTATAAAAGTGATGGTCTTTCTTAAGAATTGAATGTTGAAAGAGTGAGTGATTAGATAAAAAGTTCTTATTTACTTGTTGATTTTTATTTCCACTCTTTCTTATACACCTACTCTTATAATGTGAAGTTAAGCTTTTGGAGTTTTGATTTATTAATAAACTAGAGATAAGAGATTGTTTATTACTTGAGAAATTTTTAATAAACAATTTTAATGATTCTAGTTTACTAGTTAGAGCATCATTTTCTTTTATCAAATTTTAATTATGCTCTTTTGAAGTTAAAAGACCTTTTTCCAAAACCACGAGTTCTTCTTTAAAAGTATTATAATCAAAACATGGTTTAGCATTTTTAATTAAAGAGCATGAAAGAGAATTCGAAACATCAATATAAGTTTCTACTTTAGTGTTTGCTTTTAAAGTTTTATTTTCTAAACGTAATTTGGAATTAGCATTTTTCAACTTTAAAATTGTTCGTTTAGCAATTTTAAGCTACGAGATGTAGAAATGTAATTTGTTACAAAAATAGAAGATTTTGATTTTCTTACATTGCTATGGGATGAGGCAAGATTTGAACCAAAGGTTTCTTTGACATCTTCTTCACATTCCACTTCCACAGTTGAATTTCCGTCTTCTCTTTTGCTTGATGTGTTGCCATCATTTGAGTCCAATATTGTGATGATACATTCTTCTCTCTTAGATAGATTTTCCTCCAATCATAATTCCTCATCAGTTTCTTCTCTTGGATCCATAAGGAATTGCTCTTGTTCATCATCTGTGGAAGGAAGACTATAATTATTCTCAAGAAATTTCCAAACTTCAAAAGCAGTTGGAAGCGTATAAATAAGTTTGAAAATACTTTGATCTAGAGCACAATATAGACTATTCATAGATTTGGCATTTAAAAATATTTCATTTTTATTTAGAATACTTGGGGCATTTTAATAGTAATATTCCAAACTTCAATATCCAAAGATTTAAGAAATTTTTCCATAAGTGTTTTCCACCCATTATAATTTTCACCCATAAATAATGGCGGTGATAATGATTTTTCATTTTCATAAAATTTTTCCTTTCTATTGGATGCGAGATCATGAAGCATCATTATTCCCAGTTGCGAAGCCATTTTGGAATAACCTACCCTCTGATATCACGTGTTGGATCTTATGGCGCCCTTAGAGGGGGTGAATAAGGGTTTTATGGAATTTAAATTTTATTTAAATTTATTAAAGTTTGCGACCGAAGTTTCAGAATATTTCACAAAAAAACATATTTTAATATCTCACATAAGACTATATTGGCAATTCCTTTTTAAAGAAGACAGAATTCAATTTTCCTCCACTACCGTCAGCGCTAGTGCTAACCCCTGGCGTGATAGAAGTTGAATTCCATAAGTTAATGATCAAAATTAATCGTACAATATATTTTGTTTTATTGTTTTGATGCAAATATAATTTAACACATTCTTAAAGAGGAAATAAAATCAATTGAATGAAACATTAAAGGAAATGATTTTATTTCATAAGAAATTGATTATACAAATGTTTAATTTCTATAACGCTAGAAATCAAGGCGAGAATATGAAAAATCCTTTTTTGTGATTCACCGGTACTTCTCCCAAGGATCGGTTGGCTATAGCCTATCTTACCCCAGATAAGGCCTCTAGCCACTCCCTAGATCTAACCTCGACCTAGTCGCCATGCACAAGACGACGAATTCCCTCTAAACCTCACAAGGCCTAGTCGTCAACAATTGCGGCAAATTTCCCACAAAATCATTCCCGGAATCCGACGTTCTCCCTGAACGATTTCTTCACACCCGTTACAAAAGGAATACAATAAAAGATTACAAGATGAAAATAAAGTAAGAGAAACTCCCCAAAAAATTCTAAAGGTGAAGACAAAGGCAATGTAGACATTGGCGTTCTTGAAGCGTTCATCGTTCGTATAGAATATGCATTATATATCTTCTCCTTCAAAATCTTCTTTAGATCTTCATGTTAGCCCAAGGGAGATCTCTCAATTGTTGTAAACTAACTCTCAAAAGAATCAGAATTCTGGCTTTATAGGCAATGAAATACTTATTATAGAATGAGAGGATCTACTTTTAAATAGGCTTGGGAGCTAATGCCAGGCGTTAAGAGTTAACGACAGCGTTAGCTGCTAGTGTACATCGTGGCTGAGATTATGCAACCGTCGAGATCGTGGAAGATCGTGGACTCAACGCGAGCATTAGCTTCAACGTTGGCGTTGACTCTTGGTTCTCGACGATACTTCTTCTCGACGTAATTCCCTTCTCGACGACATCCCTTATCGATGATAAGTTAACGTGGGGCGTTAACTCTAACCCGGGGTGTTAACTCTAACGCGGGGCGTTCACTCTAACGTGGTGCGTAACTCTTTTTCCAGAGAATCGCCCTCATTCACCATACCACTAATATGAATGTGTAGTTATAGTTCCTGTATAACTTGCACATTATAAACACAAAATACAAGATCAAATACAACACGGTATTTGTTATTCTCAAACCAAGAGATGCGGAACATAGGCTCCAACAAACTTCATCGCGAGGTGCGAGATGGAGGGAATGGCCTTGAATTTTGCTTAGAGGGGACAGCCGAAGATGGTGTTGTACGGGAAGTCTGATTCCACGACCATGAGCTGGATGTCATGCGTGACTTTCTTCGGAAATTCACCCAAAGTTACGGGCAGAGTGAATGTTCCTTCCATAGGGATGGGGCCACCGTTGAAGCTGTATACCGGTCCTGTTTTTGGTTGGAGTCGTTCGTTTGGGGCTTTCATGATGCGGAGGGCGGACATGAATATGACGTTAACGGAGCTCCCATTATCGATCAATATCCTAACACGAAAGCTTGGGTTGCCAATCTCCACACTGATGGCAAGCGGATCCTGGTGCGGTAGGAGCAGTCCTTTCTGATATTTGTCTCTGATACTGATAGTCGCGGCGCGCTGCGTTCTCTGATCTTCTCGCTCTCTGTGTTGGGTGATGGAGTAGATGGAGCTGAAGGCGAAGGGGGAGCCAGCTATGGTCTCCACCACTCCTACCATTTGTCTGCCTCCTTGCTCGTCCTGATGGGCAGGTGGATGTTCTCTTCTAGGCTATGCTGGCTGGTTGCGAGTTTGATCTTGCAGAAACCTACCGAGGATGCCTTGACGAAGAAGGCATTCAATCTCGTCTTTAACTTATTAAACTCCTCTATGGTGTGTCCCGCTCCTCTATGGAATTCGCAATACTTCGATCGGTCTCCCTTAGTATTTTGGGGGAGGTCTCGCAGCCTCTGGAGCGTCGGGTTGTCTTTGATCGCGCAGAGTACATTCGCGCAAGAGGTGTTGAGAGGAGTGTAATCTCTAGGCGTTAGGTGATCCCGATATCTCCCGGGGGTCCTGACGACGCTCGTTGTTATGGCGCTCTTCATGTCTTCTGCAAGCCTCCTCCTCTCCCTTCTTTCTCTTCTGGCCTCCTTCAAATTGTTGGTGGTGTACTTCTATAGCCTCATCCGCGACCATCTGGGCTTCGACCTGGTGTACAAGGTCGGGATAGCTGGACACTATTTTTCTCATTAGCGCTGAGTAGAATCCACTTAGTCGTAGTCCTCCCAGGAAGACGCCCTGCAAAAGTTTGGGGTTGACCTTGAGGATTTGTCGAGCCTCTGTAGTGAAGCGGCGGAAGAAGCCTTTGAGGGATTCCCCTTCGCTCTGGCGTATTCCAGACGGGTGAGAGGGGTCCTTGACGATCATGTGGTTGGCTATGAATTGGTCCAGGAACTATTGAGCCAATTCCGTAAAGCTGTTGATGGTTCCATCTCTGAGGGAGTGGAACCAGGTTCTTGCTTGTTCGTTCAGCATGGTCGGGAATACATTACATATGAGTTGATCTGCGCGTTGTAGATTCTCAGAATTATGGTGAAGTGGTTGATATGTTCTTGCGGATCATCCCTCCCGTCGAACGTTTTGATGTTGGTGAGTTTAAATCCATGTGGGATCTGTGAGATAGGACTTGAGGCGTTAGTGGGGAGCCGTGGTGTAGAGGGCGGCGGGCAAAAATGGCCCGCCGATCGATCTATTCATACTCTTCTGCAATCTCTTCACGTATTTCTTTGCGAGTGAATCTTCCAACTTCATTACCGACGCTTGCGACTTCCTGCTGGTGGTGATGAAAGTCAACCCCGAGGCCTCGACCGGTCTAGCGGGAGGCCTAGAGCTGGCCACGTTGGATAATTCTTCTTCGAGCGACTTCTTCTGGATGGGCGTGGTTTGAAGCTATAAGAGGCGTATTGACCGGTGTTGGGGGTGGAAATGGAGCTCGAGGGGCTCCTAAGTTTCTTAACAGGGCCCACATCTTGTTCTACTGCTCTTCCATCTGTTGCATGCATCCTTCCAATGTAGCGACAGGGGAGGGCATCGCCTCTTCTGTGAGAGGTACGTGAGGAGCGAGTGAGAGGGAATTGGGTCGACGCGTCCCCCTGGGATTGATCCTTCGGTGGTTTGGGCACTCCTTCTCACCATCGCCGTCAATTACAAGTATTGCTACGAAGCGAATACTGTCTTCAGAGAGTCTTTGCAGAGTTTTGGGAACACTGTTCCCACAGACGGCGTTAAACTGTTGTTAGTTGCTCGACGCCCTGGTAGATCGGTCGAGTTGAACTGTCTCAGCTCTAGAGCGAGCCGAGCGCGCAATTAGTCAAAGTAAAATGAGATAGATGGCAAAAAAACTTTTTGCGTGGAAAACCCAAAAAGGGTAAAAAATCAAGGGGCCAGATCGATGCCGACCAAATTCCACTATATTTTGGTGTTACAAGTTGTAGAATGCAAGAGGGTGCCAGACCACCGCTCGTTGCAGGGGATGCAGAGAAGGTTGAGAAAGAGAAAAATCTTTAAGGATGAAATAAATCTTCAAGAGCCTAAGGGAGATCTTCAAGTCACCTTCGAAGGAGATCTTCGAAGTAGAAGGAGACCTTGGAAAGCTGAAAGAGTTCTTCGAAGGATTCTTCGAACGTTGAAGTATCTTCAAAAGAGCTCTCTCAGGCGTTGAAAGCAAGATCCCTTCAAATGAAGGCTTTTGGCTCCTTTTATAGCTTTGGGCAGAGATAGCATGGTAATTTCGCCATTGTAACCACCGTAACCATCTGACGGGCGAATCACATTCATCGATCTGGGGCATATGAATCGCCATTTTTTCGGATATGACCATCTTGCCCTCCGGACAGTTCGAGCAGTTTCGTTGACGGCGATGAAGTAACGAACGAACCTGCAATCTAGGAAATTTAAGAAAGTTAACTGTTGTGCGCACTGCGAACATGGAGGCGCTCAGCACGCGTTGTGCATGAAGATATGTTTGTCGCACGAAGTGTATTTGATGACGTTCGGCACAAGTCGTGCACTTGGGGGCGTTCGGCGCACGTCGTGCACTTGGAGGCGTTCGGCGCACGTCGCGCACTTGGGGGCGTTTCGCTCGCGCCGTGAATATGGACTTATGAGGTGGATGCGCCATGAGAGCGGGGGCATGGCATGAACTCAGAGTTGTTTAGCGCACGCCATGAACGTAGAGACGTTCTGAGCGTGCTGCGAACATGGGGGTGCTGCGAGAAATACTTGTATTTGAACATTGGAAGGTGGACGCGCCGACCGAGATAGCGCAATAGAGGACACGTGAGAGGTAGTGCGTTAAGATCTGTCCGTGCGGTGGCCGCACATCAAGTGTCGCGCGGCCGAGGAGGCACGACCTACACTGCATGGCAGGCGCCGCATGGCAGGCGCCGCGTGGCGGCGGCAAGTCATTGCGGCGCACCTGGGCGGCAAGGCATTGCGCCGCACCTGGGCAGAAAGGCTTTGTCGCACGTGGGCGGCAAGGCCTTGGCCGCACCTGGGCGGCAAGGCCATGGTCGCACCTGGGCGGAAAGGCCTTTGACGCACCTGGGCGGAAAGGCCTTGGCCGCACCTTGGCGGCAAGGCCTTGGCCGCACCTGGGAGTGCGGCGAGGCTACCTGCAAGGCCACTGGCGAGGCCGCCGGCGAGGTTGGCGAGGCTGCCGATGAGGTTGACGAGGCTGCCGATGAGGTTGGAGAGGCACCCGACGAGGCTGGCGACGGTGATGAGAGAGAGGGTTGCATGGAGGAGAGATAGAGGCTACATGCATGGAAGAGAGAGAGAGGCTACGCGCATGGAGGAGAGAGAAAGGGAGTCGGCTGCATGCATGGAGGACAGAGAGTGGGAGTTGCCCGGACCCATGGGGTGCGGTTACCCCATTATGGGGTGAGTTTACCCCCATAGGGGGGGGGGGCAGTTAGAGTTTATGTTTGCATGCTCGTTTCGACGTTCGTTTGAAAGATCAAACAGACTCGGAATTGCGCGAGAATTGACCCGTTAGAATTGTACCGGCGAACCCATTTTGGGGAACCCTATCAAAAGAATTATACTCATTTAAATAAAGTGAGAATCAATCATCACCATAAAATGGACTTTCATTCTCAAATGGAGATGATCCCGACTCGAGTGTTGTGTGGTGTTATTTATAATTTTTTGTCAGAGTACAAAAACCACGCCGCACCAAATTATTCGCTTAATTTAATAAAATAGGAAACAAAAATGTTATGTTGTGACTTTACATATGATTTTAAAAATAAATATGTAGCACAATTTAATTGATTAAATAAATTGCTATAAATTGTGATTTACGGGTGACAAGCTGGCTCCGCTCTCCAATGAAATCTATAAATTGGACATATTCCTTCATTTGAAGGGGTCGGTAAGCGAAGGAAGAGTGTGAATTATGTGTTTTGTCTGTTGTGGCATCAAAAGACCTCCAACGAGTGTCCACTAGCTCCCTCGTGCGCCGCTCTCGTGCGCCGCTCTCCTGAGAGCTCTCATACGCACAACTTTGAGCGCGCGCCCTCGCACTTTGCTCTCTAGCATGCACCCCCCGCACTCCGCGCAGTCGTGTGCGCCCCATGCGCTCCCCTCTCTTGAGCACGCTCACATGCACTGCTCTCACGTGTGCACCCTAACGCTCCATTCTCTCGCGCACGCCCCCTTCGACCCCTCGAGATCCGCTCTCATGAGCTCTCTTCCATGCACAACTCTCCATGGTGCGCCTCGCACTCCACTCACCCGAGCTTGCTCCCATGCACAACTCTCCCATACGTGCCCCTTACACTCTGCTCTCTCGAGTGCGCTCACATGCACAACTCTATCGTACACGCCCCTGCACTCTGCGATCCAGCCCATCCTTGCTCACAACTCCCAAAAATGTGTGCCCTCGCGCTCCGCTCTCTCGAGCACGCCCCCCTAGATCCGCTCTTCGGAGCGCTCTTCCATGCACAACTCTCACAGGCGCGTCCCCGCGCTCCCCTTTCCCGAGCGCACTCTCATACACAGCTCTCTCAAGCATGCCCCCACACTTCGCTTTCCCGAGCACGCCCCCTGGATCTGCTCTCTGAAGCACTCTCCCATGCACAACTCTCCCAAGCGCACCCCACCCTCCACTCTCCTGAGCGCACTCCCATACACAGCTCTCTCAGGCGTGCCCCCGCACTCCGCTCTCTCGAGCGCGCTCCCATGCACAACTCTGTCGTGCACGCCCTACACTTTGTTATCCAGTGCACCCCTACGCATCAATACCCAGTGCGTGCTCTCGTCCTCAGCTCTCTGGTGCACTCCTACGTCCAACTCTCCATAATGTGACGCATCACTCGGCTATTATGTGCACGCCCCAGCACTCCGCTCTCTAGTGCTCACGCCTGCGCTCTGCTCTTCAGTGCGAGCCTTCGCGCCCCCACACTCCGCTCTCCCTACTGTGCCCCATGCACTCCATTCTCCCCACTACGGCCCCACACGTTGCTCCATAGAGCGTCTTCTGTGTCGCTCTCAAAAGTGCACCACAGTGTGCCGCTCTCCAATAAGCAACAACCCCCCACACGTAGCTCCCCAAGTCATTAACAACATGTAGGCTATTTGCTAACATTGTAAAACGACTGGCAGCATGGTGTTGTTTAGGTCCAAGCCGCAACTGCACCGCAAGGGTGCGCTTTTCATCTGAATAAAATAGCACCACATCAAAAAATTACGGTTCAACTTCGATGCGACGCTGGTTTGTAAGGTTTGATTTTTCATGCTAATTAATAAATACCTAATAACGTAAGTTAATAATTTATGTAATATTTATACGCTAGTTGCAAATTGATCAATGCTCATTTAAGAGTGAAAAGTGCCTTGTTGACTAAAATACCCACATCCATTTAATTTCGTATGTGCCAATTATAATTGGTTTACAGGGTGCAAGCTGCAAAGTGCCAAATTAAAATTTTAGGGCCAAAGAGGGGTATTTCAAGCGTGCATTGCGCTAAAAATCTTTTGAAAATGGAAGTAGACGATCAAATTGAACTTAAAGGCTAAAGCATGGGTTCCATCTTTCTCCTCTCGTCTTCTCTTCTTCCGGTGACCTCATCTCTTCTTCGTCGAACGCCCCCTCCCCCGGCCCAGCCATTTCGAGGTTTCCAATTCCAACTGTTTTCTTTACTCTCCGCCGCAAAGGTTATTTCTTCTCAGTTCCACCTCTCAGAGCAGAGAGTCGGGGTATTATTTTGTTTCTATTTTAATCTCTTCCTAGTCCTAGACATCTATGCTCTAAGCTTTTACCAATGTTATTTACTACTGTCCTTAGTCTTTATTTTTTCACTATTTGTTTTTGTATGCATCTGTTTACCCTTGGCCTTTTATCCACCTCAAATTCTTTCTTCTTGTAGTTGCACAATATCTTTTTCATGGTTTTCACACACTCACTATAGCATGGATTTTATCTTTTCAATTCTCACATTTCAGACTCGCTTAAAATCGTTTCGAGCTGCTTCAACTTGAGTGATTTTTAAGCCTGACTTGATCTCAGTCTGATCGAGTCCTGTAAGTAATGATGGGGCGTGCTTTGATTCACATATACCCAACCATTGATTTCCTTCAATTTTTTCGAAACTTGATTGATTTTGGAATGCATGTCAGTATGCCTATTGAATGATGTTTAACTTATGTTTACAAAATTGAAGTGAGTAAGAATGGGGATGCTTAGTCTCGATGCTATTTTCAAGGGTCAAAGCAAGCTCTTTGCTATTCTACATGCATAATTGAAACTTAATAGTATTTTTCGTATCTTATCCTTCTTCTAAATCATCTGATTTGATGATTCTGTGGCCTAATGTGACGGATGGATGTTGATTGAAGTCATTTTAAACAAATATCTAGTGATTTTCCTAGAGAATGCATTTCAAAGCAATTTTACTTCAGAATACACTTCAAAGCAATCTTCGAGAATACATTTACTTAAATATTATCATCTCTATGGTATCAATGCCTTTGGTTTATCATCGTTTTATGCCTTGAAAGCATTATGATGACAATGATGGGTTATAATGTTCATGTTCATTCACATATACCTAAGCATTGATGCATATATTGATTGTGTCATATAGTTGTTAATTCAGTCTTAATAAAGTCATAATGACGTTTAGATAAACATGATGTCAACTGTCTGGTTGCTCATGCACGATTGACGAATGATGCCCCATTATAGTACTAGCTGGGGGATAAATTATTGTTCATGTTAGTGTCATTATAGTACTAGCTAGGGGATAAGCTATTGTTCATGTTAGTGTCGCAATCAAACTCTTTTTAAGCTGCAACATTTTCTTATATCTCTTACAGAGTAGTTGTGTCGCTGAACTGAGTGAGCCTGAAGCAACTCAATTTATTAAAGGTTGTTTTTGTTGCTTTTATTTTAATATTGGGCGCTTGAACTTTTCGTTAATCACTCGAGACACAGATGCACACATATGCTTAGTTTATTTCTTATTTCATCCATTGTCTCTTACATGCTCTTAATCATAATCTATCGGATTATTGTTAACTATGATTGATATAATTTCAAGTATGAGAATATGTGGCTTGACTAAGAATTGATTTTTGATCAGTTGTAAAAATATAAATACAATTTATATAAACACTACAATCCAGTTCCCATACTTCTTTCCAACTTTGCTTAAAGGTAAGTGTTTAAGTGATGCGACATGCGATGCATCGTAATATTTTATCCTATATTTATTTACGTATCTCAATATGTAATCGTTTTTATTTCCCGGCTTATCGGTTTGACCACCCGATGAGACCCTAAATAAAAATGTCTGGTATTATTAGTAGTATGACAGTAAAGGCAAGCCTAAAATTAATTAAGAGTGCATACACTTAAAAACATGGAGAAGTTTAGGAAAGAACTGAAAATTCTGTGTTAGGAACCATTAAAAATATTATTTGGGAATATTTCAAAATCCGTGTTATAGGAAATATTTTGAATATTATTTGAAAATATTATTGAGAAAGAAACTAACTATGGCAAGTCATCAAAGCCACAAATCAGCCTTGCTTCCCCATAAATTCCACCATGAATAAGAGAAGAGGGACTTCGGACAGAGCAGAGAAACGAAACCCACGTTTCTCTGCCCATTGCTGAACATCCTGCCCTAATTTGCGGCCGCCAGTTCTCGCGTCCATCTACACCCAGAGGATGTAACGCCCTGAATTTTCAGGAATTATTTTATTCTTCTTTGACGTCATTTTGACGTAAGAGTGTTACGTTAGTGTAGAGTTAACAGTGTGTCGTCGTTGCGCGTCCGTTCGGTCAAGTTGATCAGATTTTGGAGTGTGCCGGAGTTGGAAGATTTTACGTTAGAAAATTTAATTAATTAATTTTAGAATGGCTCGTCGAAGTTTCGTTGCGATCCGAGTGATATTAGAGTCCCGGTAATTTTCCAAAGATTTGTATAATTATCGTTCGCCTTAAACTTCAAAAATTTATATCTTGAGATTTGCTCATCGGATTTTGTTTTCGACTTCTCCGTTTGATTCGTAGCGTCGGCGTTTGTCTTCGGTGCAATTTTCGTTGGAATCGGCGACCTTTGGTTCGGCTCTTCTTTTCTCCTTATTATTATTATTATTAGGATGGCTGTTATATATATATATATATATATATACACACAGAGAGAGAGAGAGATTACACTATTCTTCTTCTTCCTCCATGGATGGCAGAGTCAGAGGCTTCGAGAGAGAGAAAAAGGGAGAGAGTGGGGTCGCCGGAGCATAGATTTGGAAAGCTCTCGCTGTGCTCGTCGCGTGCGTGGTAAGTTTTGTCCGTTTCGTAGATTTTTGGCACTAGGATTAGCGGCCCTAACCTCGTTTCTTGCCAAATCTTCGTAGATTCTTCATGTTTGGCCCGTGTTTGAGCCGATCCTTAACGTGGAGGGCTTGAGAGGTCGAATTTCTGTGGCTCGAGATTTAGGCAAGTGGTGGTTTGTTTTCTTTTCCCCTTGGAATGTTTCTCCAAATTTTCCTTCTCTGTTTGTTATCCTTTGTATTTTGTTATATAAATGTTGAAGGTTTGTCTTACCTTATGTTGGTATATAAATGTTGATGGTATACAAATTACCTTCTTTGTTCTGGTAGTCTAGATATGGGCTTTGGTAGTAGTAGGTTAGGTTAGGTTAGGAAAAATTGTAGATTTTCTATGTTAAAGTCAAAATCCAACGGACTTCCCGTCGATCGACGGGACCTCCCGTCGATCGGCGGGACCGTCCGTCGATATTTGGCCTTAGCTGGGAAAATGCTTCTTCCATGTGCCTTAAGTGGGAATCGATGGGGCGTCCCGTCGATCGACGGGACCGCCCGTCGATCGACAAAGCTTCCTGTTGATCGACGGGACAGCCCGTCGATTTTTCCCTTATTCCCCTTTTCCCTTGTTGCAACCTTTTTCCTTGTCTTGTTCCACTCCCCCTTTAATGCAAGTGCAGTTTTGTCTGTGGTCTTTCTTGTTGTTCTGGTAGATTCTTTCAGAGAAGTTATTTTCTGTGTATTCTCAGAAATCAGGTTTCTTCCTGAGTGTTTTGATTCCTGTTTGTGTCGTAGACTTGTTCAAAAATTTCTCTCTTTCTACCCAAAATTTATTAAACCTTCTGTCCAGAACCTATGTCCAGAACTCCAGGGTTTTCTGTGTAATCTCCTATTAATTCCTGGGTATTTAAACCCCTTCCAGACTCAGTTTCCTGTGTATGGGATTAAACCTTATAGCTTTCTATGAAATTTGTGTTAACTTTCTCAGTGAGGGATAATGCTTCTTCCTCATTGTCTTTAGTAATTTGGCTGGATGTAAAAGTCCTCTTAATGGTTTTGGGCTGCAAATAGCAGTCCTTCTCCTTGAAGACCCTTTTTCCCTGAAGTTTTGTTATGCTAGGCTCTCCTGTTAGCTGTGCTCTTCAAGGAGCAGAAGTCCTCTTTGGCTTGTTTTGCTGAGTGACTGGAGGACCTTCTTTTCAGTCCTCTCCTTCTTTCTTGTATGCCTAACCTGTTGAGTTTATTTTTGTGGTTGTTGTTTTTCCCTTATGGATTTTGTTTGGCTCTCTTGATTCCTCCTACTGTCATTCCCTTGAATGTAGATAGTTTCTATATTTACATGTTTAGTTATGCTGCAGGTAGTCTGTTAAGACTTCCCTTGGTTTAGAGAAGATTACTCTTCTTAAGAGTACTGTTGTTTTTTTTTTCTGAAGCTTTTTCAGGTGTTCTGGAGTTAAGTTTGAGCTCCGGTAGAATGTTTTGGTGGTTAGAATAAATTTTGTAAAATCTCAAGTTAAAATCGGCATCCCGTCCCATCGATCGACCTCCAGTCCCGTCGATCGACGGGAGAGAGCAGACAAGTGAAGTTGTTGATCTTTTAAGTTAGAATCGACGGGACCTCCTGTCGATCGGGCCCCCTCCCGTCGATCGGGCTCCCGTCCCGTCGATCGGGCCCTCTTCCAGCCGATTTGTTTCTTTGTAGCTTCCAGTCGACTTTTGTTAAGTCTTCTCGTCTACTTTTGATGGGTCTTTCTGTCGATTTCATCGCATATCTTGAATTGTTTCTTCAATAATTTTAGTCCTTTTTGCCAATGTGTTCTCAGGTATCTTAAATTATGATGTTGAGCGTTTGAGTTCATTTGTTGAGACTTTAGACGAAGTTATTCTTTATTCATCGGGATCACCCCGATAATCGACTAGATCACCTTGATCCAGTTTTCCTTAGCCTTCAGTTTGCATTTGGAGCCTTCCAACCATTTCTACTGGGACTAGTAGGATTGTTTCCTCATGTAATCCAAGGTAAATTTCCCTTGTCTTGTGCATGGTATATGGTTGATCATGTGGTTATTTTCTGAATGGTTGAGATAAGTGAAAGCATGAGTTTCTTTCTTTTGGAATTTTATTCCTTCATGATTCATGTATAACCCTCCTTGAATTCCAAACCAAGTATGTTGCTGATAAGTAAAAATATAAAGGATATTTTGCTTTTATACTAGAGTGTGGGTGGATTTATCAGGCCCCCACCACAGTGGCCTTATATTGGAGTGTGGGTGGTATTTCAGGCCCCCACCACAGTGGCTTCTTTTATACTGGAGTGTGGGTGGATTTATCAGGCCCCACCACAGTGGCCTTATACTGGAGTGTGGGTGTATTTATCAGGCCCCCACCACAGTGGCTTGCTTTTATACTGGAGTGTGGGTGGATTTATTAGGCCCCCATCACAGTGGCTTCTTTTTAGACTAGAGTATGGGTGGATATATCAGGCCCCCACCACAGTGGATAATGATGGATTTATTTTGAACTAGAAGGAAGGGTAATGAGAACAATGTGGTCCTCCATCACAATTTTTTTAGTAGTGGTTGGTAGGATAATGAGGCCACCACCACGTCACCTTTTTATCCTTTTTGGCTGCGAAGTCCCTTATACAACAACTTTCTTTGCTTGATGCCCCTGCTTATGGGCTTGTTTTTCTGTGAACTTGTGTTCTTGTTCAAGCTGCCTATGCTAAATCTGTGCTTACTCTTGGCTAGTATTTATTCATGTTGCGTAATAGATTTCATTCTTATGCTTGTTGTTACTTGCTCCCTTTTGGGGTTGTGGCATTCTTTTCTTTTGAGTTCCCCAGGTTCGGGTTCAGGTCAGTAGCTGCGGCAAGCGGTAGAGCTGCGGTGAGTTGCAGTTGTCCGTTGCCTCCTCACTGTTGTGAGGTAGTTGTTCCTTTGCTTTAGTTGTAGTCTTCCAGTGTTAGATTACTTGCTAGCTTATTTACTGTTACTTGCTGGTTATTTCTCATACTTGCTCTATGGGAAGTTTTATGTTAGGTTGCATGAGTTGTTTTATGTATAGCAAGTGGCATTCTTGCATAACATGATTTTATGTAAATGTCACATACTCTGAAGATCATAGAAAATCCTTCTTTACTTATACTAAACCTAGAGATATGCATATCATTGCTGGGATATTTGATCTTCATGCTCATATAGGATCAATTGAAACTATCTTTCTGCTACGTACGTATAAATTTCTACCCGTGGACTAGTTGATCCACTGGACCGAGGGACACGGTCTTAAGCAAAAAATGTAAATCCTCTATTTAACTCAACCAAAGTTATGTCCTTTTTATAAATTTTCGTGAGTAGTGGCTGTCTTAGCGTCTGTAGTTGTCCCCTGCATGACGTGGCATCATAACGCATATTTTCCCCTTGCTCTGATAATATTTATAAAATTCATGGGAAAAATGCGGGTTGTGACAGAGGAGGAACCCCGTATGTATATCCTCCAATGTCGACGTCGCCGACGCTGATTCCACTAAGTCCTGCCACTGTCTTCCGTGCTGCCTGGGAACACGCTTGTCAGGTCGTCGTCGACTTCAGAGTCACCTTCCGACGACCTGGACTTCATCACGAGTCGTCGATTTCGATCATACTTCAGATATTTGTCCCGGGCGAACTACCCCTTTGCCTGGATAACATTCTTCCTTCGTGTAAAGGATTTGGAGTGGATCGCCTCCCTGTTCTATGCTTGGGTAACCTCGTTTGCTCTCATTGCATTAGTATAAGTTTATGCATTTCGTCTAATTAACTTTGGGCTCGCCTTTACGTTCGCACTATTTTTATTATCGTTATTCATAAATTGTTGATGTGACTATGCTTGTGGTCGTGTTAATTCTGTAGAGGGTTTGAATCGTGAAACACTTGTGAGGTCCACTCGTGTGAAATTAACGAACTTCTAAAGGTTCAACACGACGAGTTTGATTTGCGCACGTAAATTCGATTTGGCCCGCTCGGTTATCTCTTGTTTCAAAAATATTACTTTCCGTCCGCATTTAAAATTTTCGTAATCTTTAAAACCATAATAGCGGCCTACATCAGTTTGGTATCAGAGCAAATTTGAATTGCTCCTATCATGGATCAAGCGATCCAGGTTTTCTTAAAAAAACTAATAATAATTGTTAGTTATGGAACAATCACCTAGAGGGGGGATGAAGAATAAGTGATATGACTGTTTTAAAAAGTAAGCATAAGAACTAAATAAAACAGATCACAACACAACAAACAATCTCAGAAATACAGCACACAGGAACACCAGATTTATAGTGGTTCCTCAAGACAGTGTGTCTTGTGTAGTCCACTGTCCCTCTGCGCCTATCTAACAGTGTGCTAGGGCCGGCAAACTCCACCAAAACTCAGGCTCTCAAGCCCTACAATCTCAGTCCCTCAGGCCCAACAAACTCAGGCCCTCAAGCCCTACAAACTTAGGCCCTTAAGCCCTACAGCTTTGTCCCTTAAGCCCTACAAACTCAGGCCCTCAAGCCCTATAGCTCAGGCCATCATGCCCTACAAACTCAGGCCCTCAAGCCCTACAGCTCAGACCCTCAAGCCATATAAACTCAGGCTGTTAAGCCCTACAAACTCAGGCTATCAAGCCCTATAACTCAGATCTATTACAGATCCTACAAACTCAAGCTTGTAAAAGCCCTACAAGGAGTAAATGAGAAGTTCTTCTTTAGCCTGATGAAAATGGCTTCTGAACTTGAAGAGAATACAATAGATCTTATCTTGATAAGTGCAGACTTCTCTTCAATCCTTTCTTCAATCTGGAATAATGTTTATCGGTCGATGTTGCTAGACTGAGACTTGGAGAACACAGAGTAAGATCGTTTCGTTCTCGGGTAGTTGATCCTTCTTCTTCACAGCCGCTTTTATTGTTCGTTGATTTGCATATTCTATGCTTCTTATCCTTTTTAATTAGGGCAGACACTGATATCTTTAATAAGAGTGAGGAGCTATCTAATGGTCTACTCAGATGTCCTTTAAGTGTCAGAGGCTCATTCCTTAATGACATGCGCTGATTGGACCATCAAGCGGGGAAATTAAATGCAGTCAGCGCATTTTGAATTATCTTGGTCTATCTCAATGATATTTGCAACATCTCGACGATATTGGTAACATCTCGACGACAAAGCTTGTCGTCACGCCGATCCATCTTGTACTTAGATAAAGCTTCAAATCTTCTTAAATCTTCTTCAGAGAGGGATATCTTGATGATATGAGATATCAAAGCTATACTTGCACTCACGACGACATGAAGTCATCTCAATGATGTCGTCGTGAACATCTTGTCGACTTGAGGTCTTCTGGTGAGCTTCATCATATCAGACTTCACAATGATATCGTCATGTGATTCTTGTTGACATGACGATACTGTGACTTGTTCAATTCTTCTTGTTCTCACGACGATATCGTCGTATATACTTTGTTGTCACAACGATATCGTCGGAAAGTCCATATTATTTCGACGATAACTATCATAAGCCTTCTGCTGAGTTCTGCGAGTTTTCTCAACGATATATGAATGCTTATACGACGATATGTCCAGTCCTTCTCGACGATTTTGGACTTAGAGAAATAAGAGAAGTACTGTACATATGATTTATTCTCTGCAGCTATAAATAGAGCATTCCATCAAATACATAGTGCTTTTATCATTGACCTGAGCACTTCTTCAAATCAGGAATATTGTTGGGCACTGTTCCCAACAATCTCCCCCTATTTGAAAAAGTCATAACTCACCTCAATGATAAATACCACACACAAAAAAGATCAAAACTCAGACAATACAAAATGATTCAACTACCAATCATTATATAAATAGAGATGATATTTTTATACAAAAAAAATTCAATCATTTGCCCCTGTCAATTTTTCTAGACAAAACATTCTTAAAAGATAATCTTCAATTCCTGATGCTGCTCCCTTTGCCTTTACTCTTCTGCCTTTCATAGAAACTGATAGGCTTGGGTATCTTCTTTGGAGAAGGAGGAGGTCCATGAGGGAAAGCCAGCTTGTGATTCCTTCTTCTCTTCTCATTTCTCAAATGCAGGTTCCAGTCTGCAGAGTAGTACACTCTCTCTGAGCCATCTTGGGGATATCCAAATTCTGAGATAAGGTTCCTAGAGGTGGGACTCCACCTTCTTGATTGTGGATCCTGCTTTATTTCCCTTAATCTCTTCTGTCTGTACTTCTTGCTTTGAGTTTTTTTCCTTTTTCTTGATGTGGAGGATTCTCCAGCATCAACATCATATTCTTCTGATGCAGTACTTTCAGAGGGTTCTGTTCTTTCAAAAACAGAGGGAGGCTTTTGGAAGGCTTGCTTCACTTGATTTACAGTCCACATAGCTTGATTGGACCCTGCAGTTATTATTGTCCTCTCTCCCCTTAAGACTTCTTCAACTATGTCTCATCCAAGTTGCTTCTTACTTTTTGCAGATGTTCATCTATGGTCTAAGCATTCATATTTACTTTGTTCAGAATTTGATCTCTATCTGCATTCTTGAAGCCAACCACTTGATGAAATGCACACTCTATATTGTCTAAAGTAGTTGACTGATTCTGGATGATTTGGTGAGTTTGATGCCCAACTTTGTTGATCTCCTCACCAACATGCTCCATGGCTGGAGCTGCTAGGTGAAAGAAATGAGTGTGCTGAGTGTTCAGAATATGCATGTCATCCTTCATACTTTGCAGCTCAGCTTTCATCTCTTGCCTCAAGCCATCTACTATCTGCAGGATGAATTTTTCAATTTTCTGCCTTTGGACATTGAGCAGTGCTGAGATCATGTGGAATATGGAGCCTGAGTGAGCAGAGGTTGTTTCAACAACATTCTCCTCTGGAGCTACATGCTCTTCTGGAGCACTTTCAAGAGCACTCCCATAACCCTGAAGGTTAGGAAGGTCCACTTGCATCTGCTCTTCCTCTACCATCACTCCCTTTCCTTTGAATAGAATTAGGTCAAGTCCAATATTGGGTCCTTCACCTTCAGCATCTTCTTGCTCCTTGCCTTCTTCCTTCTCTGTCTCTTTGCTTGGAAGCTGCTCAGCTTCTGGGGTAACTGTCTCTTGGATTTCTGCATGATCAACTAGGGTAGAGCGCCCCAGATGGGTCTCCCCTCGACCATTTTAGTATCTTGAGCTGAGCTCCCCAGATGGGCCTCACCCTCAACTGGATCACTCTCCAGAATGGGGCTTCTCCTCTCTTCAACCACCTCTGTGTTAGCAGGTGCATCTAATTTCTTCGTGATGTATTGATTGATTGATACCTCCACCTCTATCAAAGCATGGTTTGGTAGGGATATATGGGGCTCCTTCTTCCTCAGAGCTGCTTGAGGACTCCTCCTCTGAGGTTATAACTTGAACAACCTTCTTCTTCTTCTTCTTCTCTTTCCAAACTTGAGAGGCACCTTTAGGTATTTTGGATATGGATCTATCCCACCTGTCCAACATCTTGGAGTCTAACGTCTTAGAGTAATGCAGAGGCACTCCCATCTTCCTTTTTAGGACCTCCCCTAGGGAATTCAGAAGGAAGATAGATAGGATTCTTACAAATGAGGGTGTCTTCGGATTGCTTTTTATTCATTGAAATACAAATTATCTCCAGTCCGTCTTCTTTGAGAGAATTACTCTGCTCATTACTTCAAACATGTCCCTTGAGATCCTGTCATTAGAGCCAGGCTTACATAACAGGACTTTTCCAACTATATCTGCAAGAAGCTTCCCTCTTTGATTGAATTGTGCCCTTTTGATAGACCATAGGCTTTTCCACAGTTCCCACACCAGACATAGCTTGCAGATAGGTCTTCAGTGGTTAGTTCTTCCTCTTTATCTTCTGTCTCCAACCTTGGCAGTCACAATGCCTTTACCGGGCTCTCGAGATTCGAAATGATTTATTCTTGCTCCTTCAAAGAACTTCAGGAGCTCTCTGTTCAGAATGATGCAAGGTTCACTGAGCAGATATTCTAGTCTAGCCGATTCAAACAACTCTATTACCGGCCTAATTTCTTTCGAGCAGGAGTTGAATCCTCCTCTTTGAAGTTCACAACCGAAAATCACTGAAGTTTCTTCCTTCTTGGGAGCCATTGGAGAAGAGTCTCGAGAGATAACAGTTGTCGGAGACGGAATGGAGGTTTGTCGTGGGAATGACTTGGGGCAAATGAAAGTGTAATTTTTGTCTTAAGCATTCATTTTCTTTATAGTAGAGGTAGATGAAGGGGTGCGTACCTTTTATTGTATGTACATAAGAATTGATTAATAACTCATCAGACAGCTCTTATTAAACAATCCAATAGAGTATTAAGTGGCCGGATTCTGTTTCATCGATATGCCTTTTTGTCATCGTTGTACAACCCTCATATTTTTCGAGTCGGTGTGACCCGACGCAGATGAGGTCGGGATAGAGAGGGTGACCGTGACGCAGAAGATCGACCAATTGGAGGCCGTCGAGATCAAAGATGCAGTCCCAGGGGGGAAGTGGACCGGAAGTCCACTTCCTGGGCGAGTGGACCTAGTGGTCCACTCGCCCAAGCCCTGGGCGAGTGGACCTATGGTCCACTCGCCCATGGGTGTCGAGTGGACCATGGTCCACTCGCCCAGGGTGAGGGGCGAGTGGACCTGTGGTCCACTCGCCCCGGGCACTCAAGGGAGTGGACCATGGGTCCACTCGCCCCTGAGGAGAGTGGACCGAGTGGTCCACTCGCCCAAGCCCAGGCAGTGGACCATTCGGTCCACTCTCTCGACCCCCGACAAGGGGGAGTGGACGTCTCAAGCTCCACTCGCCCCCCTCCTGTTTTGGTTGTTCAAGTTTGTTGTTGAGCTGCAGATATTAGATTTTTGGCTATCCGCAACCCAATTTTGGGAAGTCTATAAATAGACCCCCATGGGCACCTTGGGAAGGGATGTTGGTACCCCCTCCCTCAAGTGAGTATTGTGAGCAAGCACTACCCCTCCCCCCTCTTCCCTTGTCAGTGAAGGTGGACGGTGAGGTGGTCCTTAGTGCCCTCCAAGGTGCCCAGGCTCAACATTGGCTTGTGAGGGGAAGCTCTCTTTGAACTTCCGGGTGTGTGGTGGGACCTCCACGCTGCAGCTTAAGGGATTCATTTGTGAACTCAGGTGTTCTTTATAGGGCAAGGTCTTTCAGTTCTTAGCAACCAGTCAGGGGTTCTAGCTCGGGTCAAGTAAGGGTTAGCTGCATCTCCCTTTCGAACGTCGAGACCAGTTCTCTGGTTTCAACATTCTGGTGCGGTGAGCATGGAAGCAGCTAGTTCAGAAAGCTCTGAGCAAGTCTCATGGCTGGAAGCGATGAGCTGGGGGACTCACCCCCTACCAGCAAGTGTGTGAAGAAAAGGGATTTTGAAGAGTTCAAGAAGTCGGTTCAGGAGCTCATGCGGGTCGCACTTCCCCCTCACGGCGAGTGCTCGACACCACCCACACCCATGCTCGCCTTGCCATCTCCGATGGAGACGGGGCAAGCATGTTGGCAAGAAAAGGGGTTAGCCTCAGAGGAGGGCTTGGGTCTCTAAGCAAGAGTGCTCTTCAACAGCTCTCCTGGGACCGGCTACCCCAGTGGGGAGGCAGAGAGAACGCCTTCGACTCGCCAGGGAAGTTGGGGAAGTCCCCCCTGCGAGCTGATCGTCTCGGCTCCCATCCCAGGCAGGTTCAGCGAGCCCGCCATGTCTTACCACACAGGGAAGGAAGACCCTCTCTAGCACCTCTAGTGGTTCGAAGGCATGACCTCAATCAGGCAGATGTCGGATGCCTCCAAGTGCAGGCTCTTCGCCATCACTTTCAAGGGAGAGGCAAAAGACTGGTTCCACCAGCTCCCATCAGGTACCATCTACAACTTCAAGGACCTGCGTCAGAGTTTCTTGTTGAGGTTCTCCACCTCGAAGAAGGGGAGGAAGGGGCCAGAGTCCCTGTTCTTGATTCAACAAAAGCGCGGGGAGATGCTGGGAAGCTACGCAGGCCAGTTTCAAGAACAAGTCCTTCACCTCCAAGCTGACCAGAGAAGCAGGGGTGACCAGGAGAAAGAGAAGAAATAAGAAGACGAAGAAAGTAGAGGAGGTGATGAAGTAGATGGCCGAGTTGTATGTGGCCAAGTAAGCGCAAGAAGGCACGTTGTAATATGTAACCTCCTCATTATAAGTGAGAAATATTTAGAGGTAGTATCTTTGGTAAGATCCCCGACTAGAGATCATTATCCGGGCTCAGTCATGCCGGCAGATGGAAGACTCATCAGGTCGACTCGCTACTTGGTAGCTGGATTGGGAGGGCATTGAGTTCCTCTGCCTCCAGGTGAAGGTAAGCACCTAGGACACAGACGGATACTTCCGCCTCCAATCGGTAAGATCCCCGACTAGAGACCATTCTCCGGGCTCAGTCATGCCGGCAGATGGGAGACTCATCAGGTCGACTCGCTACTTGGTAGATGGATTGGGAGGGCATTGAGTTCCTCTGCCTCCAGGTGAAGGTAAGCACCTAGGACACAGACGTGTACTTCTGCCTCCAATCGATAAGATCCCCGACTAGAGACCATTCTCTAGGCTCAGTCATGCCGGAAGATGGGAGACTCATCGGGTTGACTCGCTACTTGGTAGCTAGATTGGGAGGGCGTTGAGTTCCTCTACCTCCAGGTGAAGGTAAGCACCTAGGACGCGGACAGGTACTTCTTCCTTCAATCGGTAAGATCCCAGACTAGAGACCCTTCTCCGGGCTCAGTCATGCCAGCAGATGGGAGACTCATCGGGTCAACTCGCTACTTGGTAGCTGGATTGGGAGGGCGTTGAGTTCCTCTGCCTCCAGGTGAAGGTAAGCACTTAGGACGCGGACGGGTACTTCCGCCTCCAATCGGTAAGATCCCCGACTAGAGACCATTCTCTGGGACCAGTCATGCCGGCAGATGGGAGACTCATCGGGTCGACAAGCTACTTGGTAGCTGGTTTGGGAGGGTGTCGAGTTCCTCTACCCCTAGGTAAGCTAAGCCCCTAGGACGTAGATGGGTACTTCCACCTCCAATTGGATTGGGAAGGCATTGAGTTCCTCTGCCTCCAGGTAAGCAAAGCACCTAGGATGCGGACGGGCACTTCTGCCTCCAATCGGTAAGATCCCCGACTAGAGACCATTCTCTGGGCTCAGTCATGCCGGAAGATGGGAGACTCATCGGGTCGACTCGCTACTTGGTAGCTGGATTGGGAGTGCGTTGAGTTCCTCTGCCTCTAGGTAAGCTAAGCCCCTAGGATGTAGATCGGTACTTCTGCCTCCAATTGGATTGGGAAGGCGTTGAGTTCCTCTGCCTCCAGGTAAGCAAAGCACCTAGGACGCGAACGGGTACTTCCGCCTCCAATCCGTAAGATCCCCGACTAGAGACCATTCTCCGGGCTCAATCATGCCGACAAATGGGAGGATCATCGGGTAAGTGGTTTGGTAAGATGGTTGAGTTCCTCCGCCTCTAAGTGAGGTAAGCACATAGGACGCGGAGTGGTTCTCTGCCCCTAGTTGCTTTGGTAAGATGGTTGAGTTCCTCCGCCTCCAGGTGAGGTAAGCACCTAGGACGCGGACTGGCTCTCTGCCCCCAGTTGGTTTGGGAATATGTTGAGTTTTTCTTCCACCTGAGGTCAAGTTTAGTTCGACCTAAGGTGTTGAGCTTTCGGTTGTTGTTGGGAATCTTGCCCACATGATTCCTGATTTGAAGAAGTCACCAAGTCAAGAAAACTTCACTTTGTATTTGATTACTTCTCTAGCTCATAATCTCAGGAAGTTAAAGGAATGTCGTCGAGAAGAATAGGAGATGTCGTCGACAAAGTATGCTTGTCATCGGGATGATGAGCAAAGAAAACGCTGAGACTTGGCGTGTTCGTCGACCGGTGAGACTTGGTGAGTTCGTCGACCGCTGAGACTTGGCGTGTTCGTCGACCGGTGAGGCTTGGCGAGTTAGTCGAATGCTGAGATTCGGCAAGATCGTCGAACGCAGAGAAGACATAAAGATATCAAAGGAAGGAATGTCGTCGAGAAGATGCAGTATCGTCGACATCAACAAAGTAGCCTTATCATTGTAAAGAAGGCATGTCGTCGAGAAGACTGAAGAAGGACAACTGAAGACAACCAGTTGCTAAAGTTTGATTTGTTGACATGTTATCACTCATGTCGTTGAGAGAACAACGTGATTACGATGACAGTCTGCAAGAAAGAAGATCACGACGATACAGTCAGAGATAGCATATCGTCGTATATGCAGAAGCACCAGAATGTCTCATATCATCGAGACACCAGCATCAGAGGCAGAAGCAAGAAGAATTGAATATCTACCAAGTTCAAGGCATCAACAAAGTCCTGTCGTCGAGATATCATCCATGTCGTCGTAACAATGGAAATATCGTCGAGACAGATTCAAATGTTGCGGACGCGCTGTCAGCATTTAATGTCGCCGCCTGATTGTCCAATCAGCGCGTGCTCTTATGGAATGGGGGGTTGACATTAAAGGACATCACACATGACCGTTATGTGGCTCATCTGTCCTATAAAAGGGAACAGTGATGCCCTAGAAAAAGTGTCTTCGAAATAGAGAAAAGGAACGAAAAAGAATCCCGCCGCTACACTTCAATAGAACAGTATTTTCAGCGGAGAAGAATAAGATCAAGTAGAGAAAAAGCATCAAGTGTTCTCTGAAGAATCAGTCATCTCCATCGACTGAAAAGAAGTTGTTCCTCATCAGGCTAAGAAAAGATTGAAGAAGAACTGTGCGCTCAAGATCTGAATCAGAGACATCTTCTTCAACCTTAAGAAGCTGATCTTCATCAGGCTAAAGTTGCCGATCTTCATCCGGCAGAAGAAGCAGTCTTTTTCACTGTAATTTCTTGTAAGGCTTGCGGGCCTATTTGTCTAGCTTGAGGGCTGGAGAGCTGTAAGGCTTGAGGGCCAGGGCAGTGGACTTGCGGGTCCGACACCGTCTAGCTTGAGGACTGGAGAGCTGTGAGGCTTGAAGGCCAGGGCAGTGGACTTGCGGGTCCGACACCGTCTACCTTGAGGGCTGGAGAGATGTGAGGCTTGAGGGCCTGGGTAGTGGACTTGCGGGTTCGATCTTGTCGAGCTTGAGGGCTCGGGCGCAGTAGGGGATTGCGGGCCTAGGCTGTAGGCACAGAACTTGCGTGTCTGTGTTGTGTAGGGCTTGAGGGCCTGAGTGTTGAGCTTGCGGGATCGGGTGCAGTAGTGACTTGCGGGCCTAGGATGTAGGACTTGCGGGTCCGTGGTGTAAGGCTTGAGGGCCTAAAGTTTTTGGCGGAGTTTGCCGAGCCTAGCACACTGCTAGGTAGGCTCAGAGGGAAAAAGGACTACTCAAGACACCCGGTCTTGAGGAACCTCTATACATCTTTGTGTGCTTTTCTGTGTTGTATTTTCTACTATATAGATCTATTAACCAGAAATCAAGAACACATAAAATGGGATAATATAATTTGAAAAGCATATTCACCCCCCCCCCCCCCCCCCCTCTAGGTGATAAGTTGACACCCAATAAACAACAAGTGGTATCAAAGCCAGGTTGTTCAAAGAAAAGCTTAACAGCTTGAACAGATCTGCCCTTGGGTGTCCATTCATTATAGCCATGAAATCAAGCATAACTGTCTGTTCCAGAGAGAACTTTTTCCTTTGGAAAGTAAGGGCTAAAATATACATGGAGGCAATGGATCCCAGAATGTTTTCAATTATTCAAGAAGGACCCTCCATGACTATGATAGAAGATGAGATCCTTCTAGCCAGCTTGGACAAAGAAGCCAAAGATATTATAGCTGGTGTAGTTGACATCTCAACACTTCAGGAACTGGCTCACTGCACAACATCAAAAGAGATGTGGAACTCTCTAACTATCCTCATGGAAGGATCATCAGAAGTTAGAAGTACTGCGGCTGAGAGGAAGTTCAAAACCCTGAGTGATAGTGACTCAAGTAACTCAGATACAGAGGAGGGAGCTCATTTTGGGCTGATTGTCCTATCTGAATCAGAAGAAGAAATTCAGGATGAGACACCGCCAGAACAGGTAAGCATAAGGGCTCCCCTATCTTATACTGATTCAGAATCTGAAATAAGTTTCTCAGAAAACTATGAGGATCTTCTAGAAGACCTCAGAAGGAGCAAGGAGCTCTGCGAAAAGCAAGCTGATGAGATCTCAGCTCTTCAATCCAGAAACTCTGATCTCTTGGAAAAGGCTGAAAGACTGACTATAGAGAACGCAGATTTCTGCCAGCTCAGAAGAGATTATAATGCTAGCTCCAACATGGATCTAATAACCAAGTTTGGGAAAACCATGAAAGCTCTGGTTGACAGCAGAGAGCTATGTTACTCTCTAACCAAATAAATTGTTCTTCTAAAGAAGGATAGGGATCTGGCAGGACTGCCAAAATCCAGGGTTAATCAGGCTAGTGGCTTGAAGAACAAATCCCACACAAAAGGAGGGACAAGAGCCAACTCTTCCAAACCAGAGACGACTCCTCCACTGGTTAATGGCGGCTGTTTCACTCAAGAAAGAAAGCAAAAATGCTTCAAAGAAAATTGATCAGACCCACTCTGTGAGACAAAGGCTAACCTAAGGAAGGTCACTTCACCCTTCAATAAGGGCATGGGGGGATCATCTCTTGGGTGTCTTATGGATGGGACTTCCACAGGGGGGAGAAAGAAGTTACCAATCACATCCAAAGTATATCATGAAAGAAGGATCACAAGGGAACAGAAGCTCAGTAGGTCTAGGAGTATGAAGGAACTCTTACAAAGGACTGACTTCAGGAAAAGAATTGTGAACAGAAAGAATCATATCTCTAACCAATACCATTCTATCTCCTACAGGTACTCTTCCAACTTCCCACAGAAGAATCATACACCCACCAACAACAAGAGGACAAGATACAATAAGTTTGACTGCTGGTGCTGTGGCAAGACGGGCCATTTGCAATTGACTGCTGGTACAATCCAACTACTTCAAGGGTAACGAATGCTAAACATGCAAATCGCCTTGCTCACCATCATTACGCATATCCTATAGTTAAATCATGTATGCTTTTCAAAGGTAACAATGTGCTAGGACCCAAAACTACTTGGGTTCCTAAGGATCTGTAATCTCAATTTGCAGATAGTCCAAGTGCCCATATAAATCTGGGACATGGACAAGGTGGCTGTTCTGGCCCATAGGCTGGAACAGCAAAATTAGTTCACTAACAATCTTAGTGCAAGGTAGGTGCCAAAGGATAACTCCTAAGGAGGGCAAGAGAATATCTTAGGCAGATATGTAAGGAAGAATCGTATCGTCGATACATATAGACGTTACGTAGACAAAGGAACAAGTTGGGAGGATGTGCATCCAAGGATCATTTCGACGACAATAAGCGTATCGTCAAAATATAATCGAGTTATTTATCACGGGATCAGATCGGTACATCGGAGCTGTCTGATCACTTTCTTTCCTTCAAAAGGTACGCGCTTCTTCACCTACTGACACTATAAATAGAGTGAATACTCGAGAATAAGAATTACGCTATCATTTGCCCTAAGCCATTCCTTCAACAAACCCCCTCTTCGTCCCCAACGTATCGCCTTCCTAGGGATAATGACACCGGAAAAAGAACTCCTGAAAGACAACCTAGAAAAATCTGGTGAGATGGCAGATCCAGTCTATCGTTCGATGTCACTCCTGCTCACAACTTAATGGGAGAAAAAGGAGACTCTCATAGAAAAGGCTGTGAACAGAATCCGGGATGACATGAAAGAAGAAATAAAAATGATAAAGAAGGATGTTTCTCAACTCCACACTCAACAAGCAGAGTTTACCGATCTTATTCTGAACAGAATCACCACTCACGAGCAAACCCTAGACACTCGTCTTCTGGAAGTAAGAAACTTCATAGATGTCGGAAATCAGGAAACCCTGGAGCAGCTGTTCGAGCTGACGGAATCCGGGACAGAAGAAATTCAAAAACATGAAGAGGAGATTAAGGAAGTAATCCAAGAGGAGATCAAGGGAAGCATAAATGCTTGTTCACATCAAGCAATATGGGTAAGTAATCAAATAAAACAAGCACTACAGAGAACCCCATCCGTATATGTACCCACTGAACCCTCCTTCAATACCGACTCTAAAACCTATGAAGTCGATTCGGGCGAATCCGCAACATCCAGGAAGAGGAGGAAAATCTCCAGCGCAGAGTACAGAAAGAAGAGACTAAATGAAGTTGAACAGGATCCAGATTCAAGCAGATGGAGCCCTCATTCAAATGAAATCATCATGGAGTCGTGGACAGCGTTCGGACACAGTCAGGTAGACTACGAAAGACTCTACTCCTCAACAGAGTGGAATCGTCACCTGCGAGAGTTGGAGGCAAGGAAACTACATAAGATGGCCTTTCCCCACGGTCCTCCACCTCCTCCAAAGAAGATCCTGAAACCAATAGACTTCTACAGGAGACAGAAGAAGAAGGAAGCAAAGGGAGCCAGCTGCAGCGAGCCCTAAGGAGACGTCTCATTCAAGACAACAGATTGACGTAGATTTCTAAGACTAATCTTGCTCCAAAGAACAATTGGTCCTTTATATGTCTAGTTATATATATAAACAATCTAAGTATTTGAATACTTATATATGTGAATGCTTATAAGGCATATGCCTGTGATTATATTGCTGCATCCTATTCTTGATGTGTATGGTATTACCAAATGTGTATTAGTACATATCCAGTCATTGCTTGCCAAAAACTGATAACATGTCTTGCACCTTGTGTGCTCGTACAATCATACAAAGGTTTATGTTAGACATCAAATGCAGGTTATACAGGATGCAGGAAAGACAGGATTTGGATGAACTATGACTGAGTAAGGGGGAGCTTGCTACCTAAAGGAGAGCTGCAGAAAAGAAGTCAGAAAGGGGGAGAAATGGCATCAACATGTTCAAGACAAGATGCTCAAGAAGACCTCAAAGATAGGGGGAGCAAAGCAGTAGGGGGAGCCACAAAAGAAGAGACATCAAATCAAGGGGGAGCTACAAGCTTGATGTACTCATAAGTTCAGCAAAAGATAAGTAAAATCTTAAATGCTCATGCCTTCCATTTAAGATTATAACATTTATTGTCAAGTGAAAGTAGTCTTGAATTGAGATTCTGACTTCTTCAAATAGGGGAAGATTGTTGGGAATCTTGCCCACATGATTCCTGATTTGAAGAAGTCACCAAGTCAAGAAAACTTCACTTTGTATTTGATTACTTCTCTAGCTCATAATCTCAGGAAGTTAAAGGAATGTCGTCGAGAAGAATAGGAGATGTCGTCGACAAAGTATGCTTGTCGTTGTGATGATGAGCAAAGCAAACGCTGAGACTTGGCGTGTTCGTCGACCGGTGAGACTTGGCGAGTTCGTCGACCGCTGAGACTTGGCGTGTTCGTCGACCGGTGAGACTTGGCGAGTTAGTCGAACGCTGAGACTCGGCAAGATCGTCGAATGCAGAGAAGACATAAAGATATCAAAGGAAGGAATGTCGACGAGAAGATGCAGTATCGTCGACATCAACAGAGTAGCCTTATCATCGTAAAGAAGGCATGTCGTCGAGAATACTGAAGAAGGACAGCTGAAGACAAGCAGTTGCTAAAGTATGATTTGTCTACATGTTATCACTCATGTCGTTGAGAGAACAACGTGATTACGACGACAGTCTACAAGAAAGAAGATCACGACGATACCGTCAGAGATAGCATATCGTCGTATATGCAGAAGCTCCAGAATGTCTCATATCGTCGAGACACCAGCATCAAAGGCAGAAGCAAGAAGAATTGAAGATCTACCAAGTTCAAGGCATCGACAAAGTCCTGTCGTCGAGATATCATCCATGTCGTCGTAACAATGGAAATATCATCGAGACAGATTCAAATGTTGCGGACGCGCTGTCAGCATTTAATGTCGCCGCCTGATTGTCCAATCAGCGCGTGCTCTTATGGAATGGGGGTCTGACATTAAAGGACATCACATGTGACCGTTATGCGGCTCATCTGTCCTATAAAAGGGAACAGTGATGCCCTAGAAAAAGTGTCTTCAAAATAGAGAAAAGGAACGAAAAAGAATCCCGCCGCTACACTTCAATAGAACAATATTTTCAGCGGAGAAGAAGAAGATCAAGTAGAGATCAAGCATCAAGTGTTCTCTGAAGAATCAGTCATCTCCATCGACTGAAAAGAAGATGTTCCTCATCAGGCTAAGAAAAGATTGAAGAAGAACTGTGCGCTCAAGATCTGAATCAAAAACATCTTCTTCAACCTTAAGAAGCCGATCTTCATCAGGCTAAAGTTGCCGATCTTCATCCGGTAGAAGAAGCAGTATTTTTCACTGTAATTTCTTGTAAACCTTGCGGGCCTATTTGTCTAGCTTGAGGGTTGGAGAGCTGTGAGGCTTGAGGGCCAGGGCAGTGGACTTGCGAGTCTGACACCGTCTAGCTTGAGCGCTGGAGAGCTGTGATGCTTGAGGGCCAGGGCAGTGGACTTGCGGGTCTGACACCATCTAGCTTAAGGGCTGGAGAGCTGTGAGGCTTGAGGGACAGGGCAGTGGACCTGTCGGTCCGATCTTGTCGAGCTTGAGGGCTCAGGCGCAGTAGGGGCTTGCGGTCCTAGGCTGTAGGCACAGGACTTGCGGGTTTGTGTTGTGTAGGGCTTGAGGGCCTGAGTGTCGAGCTTGTGGGCTCGGGTGCAGTAGGGGCTTGCGAGCCTAGGCTGTAGGACTTGCGGGTCCGTAGTGTAAGGCTTGAGGGCCTGAAGTTTTAGGCGGAGTTTGCCGAGCCTAGCACACTGCTAGGTAGGCGCAGAGGGAAAGAGGACTACTCAAGACACCCGGTCTTGAGGAACCTCTATACATCTTTGTGTGCTTTTCTGTGTTATGCTTTCTACTATATAGATCTATTAACCAGAAATCAAGAACACCTAAAATGGGATAATATAATTTGAAAAACCTATTCACACCCCCCCCCCCTCTAGGTGATAAGTTGACACCCAATAAACAACAGTTGTTAAGTGGAGAAAGGTTTGCCTTCCACCTTAGGTCGAGTTCGACTCGACTAGAGGTGTTGAGTTTTTCTTCCACCTCAGGTCAAGTTTAGTTTGACCTAAGGTGTTGAGCTTTCTCCACCTCCAATTGAGCTCGGCTCACAGGAGGGTTGTTAAGTTGAGAAAGGTTTGACTTCCACCTCAGGTCGAGTTCTACTCGACTAGAGGTGTTGAGTTTTCTTCCACCTCAGGTCAAGTTTAGTTCGACCTAAGGTGTTGAGCTTGTTAAATTTTTGAAGTGGAAGTGGATTAGTGTTGGGCGGTCTGCAGGTTGGAGACCGCAGAGACCGCACGGTCTGCGCTGGTTCTCTGGCCAATTTTGTCTAGGCGGTCTGATCTGGGAGATCGTTGTTTATCCAAGCAGCTCGCGCGGGTTGTTCTGGCGACTTGTTAAAGTCGGCCAGATATTCAGTAGGTCTGCCTTCTTGCCGTGACCGGGCGGTCTGACGACTGTTCTAGTCGGTCTGGTTTACTGAATAAGCTCTTTGCCTTTGCAATAAAGACCGGGCGGTCTGCTTTAGAGAGACCGCAGTAACCTGGCGGTTTGTACATAATCGTATGGTTAATAAGGGAGCTGGTTAGATTTGCTGAGCTCGGGCGGTCTGTGTTGGAACCCTAGTTTTGATTTGAGTTAGGATCCATCTTTATTGTCTAAGTTTCTATCATAACATATCTTGTATAAACTAGATCAAATCTCATTAAGACAAAAAATAATAAAAGTTAACTGCGATCGACGAAAGGCTAACAGCGCTCGACAAAGTATCAAGGAAGCTGCGATCAACGAAAAGCTAACTGCGATCGACGAAAGTTCTCTGAAGCTGCGTTTGACGAAAAGCTAATTGCGATCGACGAAAGTTCTCTGAAGCTGCGTCCGACGAAAACCAAGCAGCGCTCGACGAAAGGACTCTGAAGCTGCGTTCGACGAAATCCAAGCAGCGCTCGACGAAAGTTCATTCAACAGTTAATCAATGATCAGATCGACAAAACGTCGAGCTCGTCCCGACGAACTTCAAGCTGAGATCGACGAAATATTATCAGCTATATAAATTCTCATTTCTCAGCTCGACTAAAATTATATATGTTGTCAGATCTGATAAAGCAATATTTTGAATAATTGCTACTTATATATTGCTGCCCTTCTTTTGTTTGAATTATCACTGCCTCACATTAATGATATAGTCGTTGCAGAACAATTAAATGATACAGTCATTGCAGAAACATTAATGATATAGCTGTTGCAGAACAGCTTAAATTAAAGATGGCAGTTTATCTTCTCGAGGAGCCCGGTTAATAAAAAGAGACTTTATCTCTTCCTTTTCTGGCAAGATAGAAGAGTGAAGAATTCAAAATAAGAGAGAGGTTCTCCAGATTACACAAAGACAGAGAAAGCACAAAGAAGAGAAAGACATGGAACAACATATTATTATCTATCTTGTTTGCTAACTCTTCTATGCAGATCATCTTCATCCTGAGACACTCAATCTAGATCAATTGCTCAGGATCTCAACTGCAGAAGAAGAAGAAAGGAGTTACTATATTCTAGAGAAGAAGCTTCCTCATCTGATCATCAAACACTAATCAAATCAGGGGGAGCTCTTCAACATCATCAAGGATCCACTAGAGTCTTCTCTGAAAGAGAAGAACAATATATTTTTGTTTTCTTTTAACTGTATAAAGTGTTATAACTCCCTTCAAAAGTTACAACCATTGGTGGCAGGGCACTTGATCAAAAACCTGTAGTTTGGTTAGAGCACCTGATCAAAAGCTCACTTGGTGTGTGGACACCTGATCAAAACTCCCTTGGTGGCAAGGCACCTGATCAACAACCTGTAGTGGAATCCTACCAAGTGTGGTAGAAGAGTAGACGTACCCAGGTTTAGTGGGGAACTACTATAAAATTCTTGTGTCGTCTGTGTAGTGCTTATTTTGCTGTGCTGTGTGTTGTGTTTCTTTATTTTGTTTTATAACTCACTCTGCAATACACATATATGTATCACTATTTTAATTCTGCTATAAAATTAAGTAAAAAGTTTTTATACTCTATTCACCCCCCTCTAGAGTAAATCTAAGATCTAACCTCACTTTCAATTGGTATCAAAGCGTGGTTGATTATATTAATTGACTTTCAACTGATATCAATTGACTTTCAATTGGTATCAAAGCGCGGTTGATTATAGCAATTCACTTTCAACTGATATCAATTCACTTTCAATTGGTATCAGAGGTTGGTTGATTATATACGGGCTAACACCTGAATCAAAAGATCAATTAGATCTTAAATTTATTTTAGAGTTTTACTTTTTCATGGCACAAGAAGAATTTTCAAGCTTCAGACCACCTATCTGTAATTTGAATAAATTTTCCTTATGGCAAGCTAGAATTAGATTATATATGAATGCAATAGATGAAGAAATTTATAATTCTATTCTGACAGGACCTCCAACTTCACCAACATCAACAGATGCTCAAAAGAAGCTGAAAGGTGCTGATGCCAAGGCTATGGATATATTAGCTCAATCAATGTCAAAAGACATTTGACAAATTGTTGCTGATTGCACTTCAGCAAGAGACATATGGAACTCCCTCACAAGAAAGGTAGCTGAATCTTCTTCCACCTCAAGTGATTCAGATACAGAATCATCATCTAGTTCAAGTGAAGAAGAAGAAGAACAAAAAGCTATAGAATTCTGCATGATGGCCATAAATGGCTCAAACCACAACTCAGATGCAGAATCTGAATCAGATGAAGATGAGGTAATTTCAAGTTTTGATTTTACTCCTAAACAATGCAAATCAAATTTTAAATTACAATGTACAGATTTAATAAAATCTGAGAAAGAAATCAAATCTCTCAGAAAAGAGTTAACATAAATAAACAATTTAACTTCTGAAAATACTAAACTTAAAGAAGATTTGAAAATATCAGAAGAGCAAATTATTTCTTTGAAAAATAATTCAATTAAGGCTGAAATGTTTGAACAATCTCTTAATGGAAGAAATATCAAGATAATGAATATCACAAGCACTAAAAATGCCAGATTAAATGGTAGTAAACTTGGCTTAGGATTTTCATCCAATATATCTCATATTCAAAAGAAAAATACTCTAACTACATCTATAAAATTTGTCTCTGCTAAAGAAAAAGAAGTAGCAGAAGACTCAGTAGAAATCACTGAAATTTTTATGTTCAACACAATTCGTCGAACAGAGATCAACGAAATCAAATGACTTCGTCGAACGATGATCGACGAAAGCCGAACACAAAAATCAAACATAATTTTCTTGTGATCAGAGCTCAACGAATCAGAGTTCAACGAACTCTGAACACAGAGAATAAATATAACTATTCCTTAATTAGAGATCAATGAAATCACCGCACTTTGTCAACCCGAGATCAACGAAATCAGAGTAGTTTATCAAACATATATTTTAATGATTATCAAAGAAAATTTCAATTGGTAAAACACTTAACTATAAGGCAATACTTAAACCTATTATAAATCTTTTTAACTCCAATTGTAATCAAACAAAAAGCTATAAGATTCAATTGAATTTTCTATCTAAAAACAAAGTCAGATACCTTTAATGTTCTAACAGACTTTCTCAGATCCGTCAAGATTTGAGTTCTCTACTCTAGTTGCATTGATCAGAAATGATCATGGCACTGAGTTTGAATCTCTTCTAATGAGAGAATTCTATAAGAAGGAAGGTATCAGGCAATGTTTTTTTAAAAAATTCTTTAGAATCCATTAACAGCTGTAGCAATTCAAATATGATAAAAACTTTCTATCTTAAAAATTCCTTAGAATCCATTAACAGCTATAGCAATTCATCATATTAATAAAATCCTATTGAAACAATATCCAAGAATCAAAATTGCTTATATTCCCATTTACCCTTCTTCTACGTGTCTTGATCCAGGGTTCCCTGAATCATTGATCCAGGGTTCCCTGAATCATTGATCCAGGGTTCCCTGAATCAAGACAGGGGGAGAAATTAAAAGAAGATGAGAATTTAAAAGAAGAAGAGAATTTAAAAGAAGAAGAGAAATTTAAAAGAAGAAGAGAATTTAAAAGAAGAAGAAAAATTAAAAGAAGAAAAGAAATTTAAAAGAAGAAGAGAAAATTAAAAGAAGAAGAAATTTAGTAATTTATGATTAAATGTTTTCAAAAGAACAATCAATTTTACTATCTGTTTATTCTATATATCTCCTTAAAGCTTTATAATATCTACTGAAATACTTTATGCTTTGAGTTATTCTATTTTCTCTTGTTTGGCATCCTAAATCAAATAGGGGGAGATTGTTGGATCACCAGTATTGATTTGTATTAGGATCCCTGTATGTTTTATATGTCTTATACTTCAAATCTGTATCCCAACTCAAATAGGGGGAGATTGTTGGAACCCTAGTTTTGATTTGAGTTAGGATCCATCTTTATGGTCTAAGTTTCTATCATAACATATCTTGTATAAACTAGATCAAATCTCATTAAGACAGAAAATAATATAAGTTAACTGCTATCGATGAAAGGCTAGCAACGCTCGACGAAATATCAAGGAAGTTGCGATCGGCGAAAAGCTAATTGCGATCGACGAAAGCTCTCTGAAGCTGTGTTCGACGAAAAGCTAACAGCGATCGACGAAAGTTCTCTGAAGCTGCGTTCGACGAAAACCAAGCAGCGCTCGACGAAAGGACTCTGAAGCTACGTTCGACGAAATCCAAGCAGTGCTCGACGAAAGTTCATTCAGCGGTTAATCAATGATCAGATCAACAAAACGTCGAGCTCAGCCCGACGAACTTCAAGCTGAGATCGACGAAATATTATCAGCTATATAAATTCTCATTTCTCAGCTCGACTAAAATTATATATGTTGTCAGATCTGATAAAGCAATATTTTGAATAATTTCTACTGATATATTGTTGCCCTTTTTTTGTTTGAATTATCACTGCCTCACATTAATGATATAGCCGTTGCAGAATAATTAAATGATATAGCCGTTGCAGAAACATTAATGATATAGTCGTTGCAGAACAGCTTAAATTAAAGATGGCAGTTTATCTTCTCGAGGAGTCCAGTTAATAAAAAGAGACTTTATCTCTTCCCTTTCTGGCAAGATAGAAGAGTGAAGAATTCAAAATAAGAGAGAGGTTCTCCAGATTACACAAAGACAGAGAAAGCACAAAGAAGAGAAAGACAGAGAACAACATATTATTATCTATCTTGTTTGCTAACTCTTCTCTGCAGATCATCTTCATCCTGAGACACTCAATCTAGATCAATTGCTCAGGATCTCAACTGCAGAAGAAGAAGAAAGGAGTTACTACATTCTAGAGAAGAAGCTTCCTCACCTGATCATCAAACACTAATCAAATCAGGGGGAGCTCTTCAACATCATCAAGGATCCACTAGAGTCTTCTCTGAAAGAGAAGAATAATATATTTTTGTTTTCTTTTAACTGTATAAAGGGTTATAACTCCCTTCAAAAGTTACATCCATTGGTGGCAGGGCACCTGATCAAAAACCTGTAGTTTGGTTAGAGCACCTGATCAAAAGCTCACTTGGTGCGTGGACACCTGATTAAAACTCCCTTGGTGGCAGGGCACATGATCAACAACCTGTAGTGGAATCCTATCAAGTGTGGTAGAAGAGTAGACGTACCCAGGTTTAGTGGGGAACTACTATAAAATTCTTGTGTCGTCTGTGTTGTGCTTATTTTGCTGTGTTGTGTGCTGTATTTCTTTATTTTATTTTATAACTCACTCTACAATACACATATAAGTATCACTATTTTAATTTCGCTATAAAATTAAGTGAAAAGTTTTTAATACTCTATTCACCCCCCCCCCACTCTAGAGTAAATCTAAGATCTAACCTCACTTTCAGTCTGTTTTGTGAGACCGCTCGCGATCTGATGGGCGGTTATTGTATCCCAGTTTATGCGGTGACGACATCCGTCTACTTGCCTACAAATAGGGGTGCGGGGCCCGTCATTCATAACGAGAACTGTAAGAACCAAAGTAGGCTTGATTGTGCCGGTCTCACTTTGAGGTCGCGCGGTCTGAGATTTTAACTGACCGATTTTGTGTGTTCACAGGTTAGCGGTTAGCAGCTCGCGATCAGCTTATCTCCTTTCTTCCAGCTTTGAATAAACCAGTCTGGGCGGACTGTGTTTAGGAGTTCTTGGTCTGTGCAGCGAACTCAGTTGATCAGGCGGTCTTAAGTGGCCAGGCGATCTTGAGTTGTGGTCTGCAGATGGTAGCAGTTCTTTGTTCAGTGTTTGCGGGTTCTTCTTTGATCAAGACTGTGCGGTCTAGGCGATCAAGAAGTGCGAACTGATTGTTTTCAGCAATGGAATAAAGCAGCAGGTCGGGCGGTCTGTGGTTGCGGTATGGCAGGTGCGGCTTGTGCTCTGTTCGCGCAGTCTCAGAGGCTAACCGTTTGGCTTGTCTGTTCGCGCGGTCTGGCGGTCTCAAGTTGTCAGGTCGCAGCAGCTTGTATTTTGTGTTTGTGCTTCTCTCCTCCGTGATTCTTATGAATCATGTCTCGCCATGTATACCTCGAAATTGTGAAGAGATAGTTAATACCATAACACTATTCGTTCTTCCCATTATCATTGTTGTGCTACACTTGTGAAAAGTTTGTGAAGTGTTTTCCGCATTTTACTTCACCTCCGGACCTCAAGTTTTTTCAACATGGTATCAGAGGGAGGTTGCTGATGTTGCTTGCTGATACTTCTCTCGGGTTTCTCAAGTTGGTTAGCTATCAGTAGGATAGCAATGGAAGGAGGATGTGCTAGAGGTCTTGGTATTGAGCTCCTTACGCAGACTAACTTCAAGAAGTGGAAGTCTTGCATGGAGAAGCTATCTTCTTGGCGAGGATTTGTGGGAGGTTGTATGAGGAGAAGCAAGACAAGCTGTTGTTCCTGCTGAAGGGAATGCTGAGCTCGTGAAGGCTTGGAGGAGAACGAATGCTAAGACGGAGTTCACTCTCAAGAGAGCTATCATTCCGGAGTTGTTTGATCACATCATCGGATGTGGATCTGCTGCTGAAATTTGGACAGCCTTGGATGGCTTGTTCAATAAGAAGAATGTAGCTAGGCTACAGTTCTTGGAGAATGAGTTGGCGAAAGCAACTCAAGGAGATTTGTCTATCTCAACATTCTTCTTGAAGATGAAGAACCTTTGCGCAGAGACATCGGCTTTGGACCTGGATGAGCCTATCTCAGAAGCTAAGCTGAAAAGGCACTTAATCCACGGCTTGCGGAGGGAGTATGTGGCCTTTGTTACTTCTGTTCAAGGCTGGGCCAATTAGCCTTTGCTGCTGGAGCTGGAGAACTTACTTGCTTCGCAAGAGAGTTTGGCTAAGCAGATGGCTGGGATGTCTGTCTCTGGGGGAGAAGGTGAGGTTCTCTTCTCTGGCAAGAAGAAGAGATGGGACAAGAAGAAGAAGACATCTGGAGATGATGGTCCGTCTACTTCATATCAGCAGGAGAGGAGCTATGCTCCTAAGCGTGATGGGAAGAAGCAGGAAGGACCTAGATACTTTAGGTGCAACAAGCTTGGTCATATCAGAAGAGACTGCAAGGTCAATCTTCAGTCAGTGCATGTTGCAGGGAAGGAGGAGGCTAGTTCCAATTCAGAAGGTAGTTGGGGTGGTGGAGGTGCATTCATGACAGGCACGTGTGTTCGAGCTATGACTTCCATCAACTATCAGGATGATTGGATAGTTGACTCTGGGTGTGGTCATCACCTCACCGGGGATGAGTCGATGTTCTCCTCATTGCAGGCATATACAGGTAATGACGCTATCATTACGACTGGTGATACTATTCATGCAGTAGAGAAGGAGGGTGTGGTTTCTTTGAACTATGATAGAGGTACTCTTACGTTGAAGTGTGTCTATCATGTTCCGGGGATGAAGAAGAACCTCTTCTCGTTGACCAATGCGGTGGATGATGGCTATCACGTTCTGTTTGGTCCAACATAAGTGAAATTTCTCCGAAATATTTCAGCTGTGAAAGCTGAGGTCACTCATGTTGGGATACGGGTGAAGGACTTGTTTTTTTCTTTCAACGAGTTCTTATGTTGATAAGATGAGGTCTAACGACAGTGCTGCTATCTGGCATGAAAGGCTTGGGCATGTTGGGATGGATAAGTTGAAAGCTATGGCGGGAAGAGGCCTAGTGAAAGGTCTGCCTAGCTTGTCATCTTTCGGGGAAGTTCACATTTGTGCAGGTTGTCAGTTTGGTAAGGCTCAACTCATTCCATTCGACAAATCACAAAGCAGATGTAAAAGACCATTGGAGTTTATCCATGGTGATCTATTTGGACCTACCAACACTGCCAGTCTTGGAGGTAGCAGGTATATGCTGATTTTGGTTGATGACTTCACCAGATATACTTGGGTATATTTTCTGAAGGAGAAGTCAAAGACGTTCGAGAGGTTTGTGGAGTTCAAGGAGCTGGTGGAAGGTCGGCTAAACCTGCGGGTGAAGAGTTTCAGAACTGACAATGGAGGGGAGTTCACCTCCAAGGCGTTCTTTAACTTTTGCACGAAGCATGACATCCAAAGGGAGCTTTCTTGTGCTCACACTCCACAACAGAACGGAGTTGCAGAGCGGAAGATCCGTCATCTGACGGAGACCTGCAAATATTGGATTCATGCCAAGAGTATCCCAAAGTCCTTCTAGGCAGAGGGAATGTCTTGTGCGACCTATGTTATCAACCGGATGCCTCTCAGTCCCATCAACACGAAGACCCCTCATGAGTTGATGTTCAAGGAGAAGCCAAGCGTGGAACACTTTCGAGTGTTTGGTTCTACCTGCTATGTGCATGTTCCGGATGCCCTTCGAACGAAGCTAGAAGCTAAGGCAAGGAAACTAGTCTTCGTCGGTTATGATGACCGGAAGAAAGGGTGGAGATGCATGGATCCCGAGACACGGAGATATGTGGTCTCTAGGGATGTGGTATTTGATGAGATGACGTCATACCAAGGTAGCTCTTCTGTTGAGTTACAAGGAAGCAGGGTAAATGGTGGACCAGTGGAAGCTGCACGGGAAGTTCTGGTGGAGTTACCTATTTCTCCAGGTGCTCCAAGTATTTCTAGCTCTGGGTCAGGTGCTTCAGGTTCTGGAAGGAGGGGGAGCGATGCTCCATGTTTACCTGAAAGGAGAGCTAGTACAGAAGCTGCAGTGGAAGAGGTGGTTCAGAGTCAAGCTCTAAGGAGGTCCAAGAGGACCATTATTCCACCTGATCGGTATACGGGCGGGAACTTGGTGAGCTTTGTCTCATGTTTCTTCGCAGGTCCCCTGGATGAGAGAGAGTCATCTTGTTATGAAAATGCCATTGGAGTTAAGGAGTGGGAAGGAGCCATGGATGAAGAGATGGCTGCCCTCAGGAAGAATGAGACTTGGGACTTGGTGCCTAAGGTTGAGGGTGTTACTCCGGTGACTTGCAAGTGAGTTTTCAAACTGAAGAAGAAGGCTGATGGAAGTATTGAGCGGTACAAGGCTCGTCTTGTAGATCGAGGTTTCTCTCAGAAGTATGGGGAGGATTATGAAGAAACATTTAGCCCCGTTTCCAAGATGACTTCGGTACGAGTGGTGATCGCATTGGCAGCTTGCCAAGGGTGGAAGATTTGGCAACTCGACGTGAATAACGCTTTCTTATATGGCGAGATTGACAAGGATATCTTCATGGATTAGCCACCTGGTTATGTATCTGAAGAGCACCTAAGATATGTTTGCAAGCTCAAGAAGGCTCTTTACGGCTTGAAACAAGCGCCTCGGGCGTGGTATGGGAAGATCGCAGAATACCTCCAGTTCTGCGGTTACTTTGCTTCTGATTTATATTCAAGCTTATTCGTAAAGAAGGGGGAGCTTCGGGTCTTGGTGTTGCTGTACGTTGACGATATGAACATCATGGGGAATTCTGAAGTGGAGGTAGCTAGGCTTCGTGCTGAGCTAGCTATCAGATTCGAGATGAAGGATTTGGGTGAGCTCCACCATTTCCTTGGGCTCAAAGTGGAGAGGAAAGAGAGCGGGATGCTCATTTCCCAAAAGGGCTATGTGGATCGAAACGTGAAGAGATTCGGCATGGAAGGGGGGAAGAGCAGCTCTACTCCACTAGAGGTTGGAGTTCATCTTCGATGAGATGAAGGGAAGGTTCTTACCGATCCTTTGGTGTTCCGGGCTTTGGTCGGAAGCTTGATATACTTGACGATCACGAGGCCAGATATTGCTTATGCAGTTGGCAGGGTGAGTCGATTTATGGCAGAGCCTCGGAAGCCTCATCTTGTTGCGGCTAGGAGTATATTGAAGTATGTCAAATCCACCGCGGATTTGGGTCTCTTCTACGGGAGAGATTCAGGCTTTTGCTTGCACGGGTACATGGATGCTGATTATGGAGGAGATTCGGATGATCAGAGATCGATGTCTGGATATGTCTTAATGACAGACTCTACAGCTATATCATGGTGCAGCAAGAAGCAGGATTCTATGTCTGTCTCTACCACGGAAGCGGAGTACAAAGCTTCGGCTTTGGCGGCTCAGGAAGCCATCTGACTTAGGAGGCTTGTGGAGGACATTCATAGGGAGGTGCGAGGTCCTACTCTTCTACGTGGTGACAATGGGAGTGCTCTCAAACTGGTGAACAATCCAGTTTGTCACGCGCGTACGAAGCACATAGAGATTCATCACCATTTCATTCGTGAGAAGGTGTTGGTGGGATCTCTGACTGTGGAGCATGTGCAGAGCAAGGAGAATGTTGCTGACATATTTACTAAGACGCTGTCGAAGGGACCATTTGGTTAGTTGCGGAGTTTGCTTGGGCTGACTTCCACTTACCACTTCAAGGGGGAGTGTTAAATTTTTGAAGTGGAAGTGGATTAGTGCTGGGCGGTCTGCAGGTTGGAGACCGCAGAGACCGCGTGGTTTGCGCTGGTTCTCTGGCTGATTTTGTCTGGGCGGTCTGATCTGGGAGATCGCTGTTTATCCAAGCAGCTCGCACGGGTTGTTCTGGCGACTTGTTCAAGTCGGCCAGATGTTCAGTAGGTCTGCCTTCTTGTAGTGACCGGGCGGTCTGACGACTGTTCTAGTCGGTCTGGTTTACTGAAGAAGCTCTTTGCCTTTGCAATAAAGACCGGGCGGTCTGCTTTAGAGAGACCGCAGTAACCGGGCGGTTTGTACATAATCGTGTGGTTAATAAGGGAGATGGTTAGCTTTGCTGAGCTCAGGCGATCTGTTTTGTGAGACCGCTCGCGATCTGATGGACGGTTATTATATCCCAGTTTGTGCGGTGACGACATCCGTCTACTCGCCTATAAATAGGGGTGCATGGCCTGTCATTCATAACGAGAACTGTAAGAACCAAAGTTGGCTTGATTGTGCTGGTCTCACTTTGAGGTCGCGCGGTCTGAGATTTTGACTGACTGATTTTGTGTGTTCGCAGGTTAGCGGTTAGCAGCTCGCGATCAGCTTGTCTCCTTTCTTCCAGCTTTGAATAAACCAGCCCGGGCGGACTATGTTTAGGAGTTCTTGGTCTATGCAGCGAACTCAGTTGATCAGATGGTCTTAAGTGGCCAGGCGATCTTGAGTTGCGGTCTGCAGTAGGTAGTAGTTCTTTGTTCAGTGTTCGCGGGTTCTTCTTTGATCAAGACTGTGCGGTCTGGGCGATGAAGAAGTGCGAACTAATTTTTTTCAGCAGTGGAATAAAGCAACAGGTCGGGCGGTCTGTGGGTGCGGTCTGGCAGGTGTGGTTTGTGCTCTGTTCGCGCGGTCTCAGAGGCTAACCGTCTGGCTTGTCTGTTCGCGCGGTCTGGCAGTCTCAAGTTGTCAGGTCGCAGCAGCTTGTATTTTGTGTTTGTGCTTCTCTCCTCCGTGATACTTATAAATCATGTCTCGCCATGTATACCTCGAAATTGTGAAGAGATAGTTAATAACATAGCACTATTCGTTCTTCCCATTGTCATTGTTGTGCTACACTTGTGAAAAGTTTGGGAAGTGTTTTCCACATTTTACTTCACCTCCGGACCTCAAGTTTTTTCAACAGAGCTTTCTCCACCTCCAGTTGAGCTCGGCTCACAGGAGGGTTGTTAAGTGGAGAAAGGTTTGCCTTCCACCTCAGGTTGATTTCGACTCGACTAGAGGTGTTGAGTTTTTCTTCCACCTCAGGTCAAGTTTAGTTCGACATAAGGTGTTGAGCTTTCTCCACCTCCAGTTGAGCTCGGCTCACAGAAGGGTTGTTAAGTGGAGAAAGGTTTGCCTTCCACCTTAGGTCGAGTTCGACTCGACTAGAGGTTTTGAGTTTTTCTTCCACCTCAGGTCAAGTTTAGTTTGACCTAAGGTGTTGAGCTTTCTCCACCTCCAGTTAAGCTCGGCTCACAGGAGGGTTGTTAAGTGGACAAATGTTTGCCTTCCACCTCAGGTTGAGTTCGAATCGACTAGAGGTGTTGAGTTTTTCTTCCACCTCAGGTCGAGTTTAGTTCGACCTAAGGTGTTGAGCTTTCTCCACCTCCAGTTGAGCTCGGCTCACAGGAGGGTTGTTAAGTGGAGAAAGGTTCAACTTTCGCCTTAAGTCAGGTTCAGCTGAAAAGCTCGGCAGGAGTATCTCGTTGGCAGGGCCCTTCGTGGATTCCCCTAAGGTCCCACCTACTCGTCAAATAGGTGGGTTGGACTTTCTTTCCAAGCTCAAGGCAAGCTCGAAAAGAGCGGGGATTGTGTACAACCCTCATATTTTCCGAGTCAGTGTGACCCGACGCAGATGAGGTCGGGATAGAGAGGGTGATCGTGACGCAGAAGATTGACCAATTGGAGGCCGTCGGGATCAAAGATGCAGTCCCGGGGGGGGGAGTGGACCGGAAGTCCACTTCATGGGCGAGTGGACCTAGTGGTCCACTCGCCCAAGCCCCGGGCGAGTGGATCTATGGTCCACTCGCCCAGGGTGAGGGGCGAGTGGACCTGTGCTCCACTCGCCCCAGGCACTCAGGGGAGTGGACCATGGGTCCACTCGCCCCTGAGGAGAGTGGACCGAGTGGTCCACTCGCCCAAGACGAGGCAGTGGACCATTCAGTCCACTCTCCCGACCACCGGCAAGGGGGGAGTGGATGTCTCAAGCTCCACTCACCCCCTCCAATTTTGGTCGTTCAGGTTCGTTGTTGAGCTGCATATAGTAGATTTTTTGCTATCCGCAACCCAATTTTGGGAAGTCTATAAATAGACCCTAATGTGCACCTTGGGAAGGGATGTTGGAACCCCCTCCCTCGCATGAATATTGTGAGCAAGCACTACCCCCCCCCCCCCTCTCCCTCTGTCAGTGAAGGTGGACGGTGAGGTGGTCCTTAGTGCCCTCCAAGGTGCCCATGCTCAGCATTGGCTTGGGAGGGGAAGCTCTCTTTGAACTTCCGGGTGTGTGGTGGGACCTACACGCTGCAGCTTAAGGGGTTCGTTTGTGGACTCAGGTGTTCTTCATAGGGCAAGGTCTTTCAGTTCTTAGCAACCAGTCAGGGGTTCTAGCTCGGGTCAAGTAAGGGTTAGCTGCATCTCCCTTTCGGACGTCGAGACCAGTTCTCTGGTTTCAACAGTCGTTATGCATCTTTCCAACTAAGTCAATTTGTCGTCGAGATATGTGCAATATCTCTAATTATGTCGTCGAGACAATCATCATATACTTGTCTGACTTAGGTAATTTTCAGCACTTCTTGAAAAGCTCCTACAACACTTATCATGTATGTTATCTGTGACAACAAATAAATAATGATAAGTAGAAAATAAGTTGGAAATTACTCTAAGTTTAACATCCCCAATTAGAACTTTAAGAAGTTAAACTCAGCTTCATCTAGGGGCTTTATGAATATATCAACCACTTGTTTGTCTGTGAGAATAAACTCAAGGGTGATATCTTCATTCTCCGCGTGCTCCCTAATGAAGTGATACCTGATCTCAATATGCTTAGTCCTGCTATGTGAGATAGGGTTCTTAGCAATTGAGATAACACTTGAAGAGTCACAAACAAGGGTGTTTTGGTCATCTTTAAATTATAGTCTTCAAGTTGATGTTGGATCCATAATAGCTAAGCACTGCAACTCCCAGCAGATATATATTCTGATTCTGCTATGGAGATTGCTACATTGGTTTGCTTCTTACTGCTCCATGAGATCAGTTTTCCTCCAAGGAATTGACAAGTCCTTAAAGTACTCTTTCTATCTTCTTTGCACCCTACATAGTTTGCGTCTGAATAACCAGTTAGTTCACACTCATTATACCTAGGGTAACATAGGCCAAAATCAGGTGTACCCTTCAAGTATCTTAAGATCCTCTTGACAGAGGAGTGATGAGATTTCTTGGGGTTCACTTGATATTTAGCACAAATACATGCGACAAACATTATGTCGGGCCTACTGGCAGTTAGGTAAAGTAAGGACCTAATCATGCATCTGTACTTGGTTTCATCAAATAGTATTCCTTTTTCATCCTTATCTAGAGACACATTGGATCCCATGGGAGTCTTCATAGAAGAAGCACTTTCCAACCCAAATTTCTTGACTAGCTCCATAGTGAATTTGGTCTGTGAGATGAATATACCATCTTCAGATTGTTTCACTTGGAGACCTATGAAGTATATTAGGTCACCCATACTGCTCATTTCAAACTTTCACCGCATCAAATTAGCAAACTTTTTGCAGAGATTGTTATTTGTAGAGCCAAAAATAATGTCATCCACATAGATCTCACTGACAAGATCATGCCCCTTACTTCCCTTAAGAACAATGTCTTGTCAATCTTTCCCCTTGAGAACTTGTTTTCAATGAGAAAGCTTAACAAGGTCTCATACCAAGCTCTAGGTGCCTGTTTCAAACCCTATAAGGTTTTTCTAAGAAAATAAACAAAGTCATGGTGTACTGAATCAACAAAACCCGAAGGTTGTTCTACATATACTTATTCCTTGAGGTCACCATTCAAAAAAGTTGACGTCACATCCATCTGATAAACTTTGAATCCTTTATGGGATGTATAGGCTAGGAATAATCTGATAACTTCCAATCTTGCAACAAGGGCAAAGGTCTGATCAAAATCAATGCCCTTCTCTTGTCTATAGCCTTTGCCACTAGCCTTGCCTTATTCTTTGTAATTACCCCATTCTCATCCAATTTGTTTCTATAGACCCACTTGGTTCCAATAATGTTGTGTCATTGGGGTCTGGGAACTAACTTTCACACGTTGCATCTCTTGAATTGGTTTAGTTCCTCCTGCACTGCTGCAATCCAGAATGAGTCCAGATTTGCTTCCTCAAATTTCTTGGGTTCAATTTGAGAGAGAAAACTTAAGTACAACGCTTCATTCAATGCCCTGCTCCTTGTCAGCACTCCTCGACTGACATCTCTTATAATTTGCTCTTGAGGATGATGTCTGACTTGTCCAAGGGCAGTTGGCAGTTTTCTAGGGACTTCTTCAATGGCAGGTTCATCTGGTTATGCTTCTTCTGTTGTATCTAAGCCTTCCACAACATCTTCTTCCAATTCAACTAACATTGAATGGTCTTTATCTTTCCTTGAAGTTTCAGCCTTGTCTTCAATGGATAGCTTTTCCATTTTCTTTGTTATGCTTGCATCCACTAAAGAACTAGACCAACCTTTATGAATAAGGCTAGTCTCATCAAATACAACACATATATTCTTCTACTATTTGGGTATTGATGTTGTACACTCTATAAGCTTTGTTATAAGAGCTGTAGCCAACAAAAATACTTTCACTGCTTTTCTCAGCAAACTTGGTTAGCTTGGATTTTCCATTGTTGACTACATAGCATTTGCTCCCAAAGATTCTGAAGTAGGATAAGGTAGGTTTTCTGTCTTTCATTAGCTCATAGGGAGTTTTCTTGTGGTCTGATGATGGAGGCCCTATTTATCACATGACAGGCTATATTGACAGTCTCTGCTTAGAAGTATTTTGGTAGAGAGGAGTCACTCAGCATTGTCCTGCTAGTCTCTATTAAAGTTCTATTTTTCCTCTCTACAATCCCATTTTGTGGAGAAGTTCTAGGTGAGGAAAATTCTTGGGAGATACCCAGCTCTTGGCAGAATTCCATCATGGCTCCTGACTGAAATTCTGTACCATGGCCACTTCTGAACTTGACCGCAGTACATCTCATTTCATTCTGGATTTGCCTGACAAAGTTTATCAAGTTGTCTAAGGTATCTGACTTATTTTTAAGGAAGAACACCCAAGTGAACCTTGAATAATCATCAACTACTATAAGGGTATAAGGCTTCCGTCCTAGGCTGAGAACTGACATAGAACCAAATAAATCCATGTGCAACAAAAACAGGCACCTTGAGGAATCTTTATTAGAGATGCTCTTAAAGCTGGTCCTATTTTGCTTGCCAAGTTGGCATGCCTGACAAGGACCTTCTTTAATGCACTTAATGTTGAGTCCATTCCTAACTAGGTCTTGAGAGAAAAGCTTGCTTATGGTTTTGTAATTAATATGAGCAGGTCTCTTGTGTCATTGAACACATAGAGCCTCTTTCTCATTAGCCAAAAAACACATAGGCATGGAAGAATTTGAATGAAAGAAATCCAAACAATAGACATTACCACTCCTAGTGTCAGTTAAGGTAGCCTCAAATTCTAAGGATTTCTTCACTAAGCACTTATCCTTACAGAAGACAACAACAAAACCTAGATCACAAAGTTGACTTATGCTTATGAGATTGTGATTCAATCCTTCCACATAAGCTACCTTTGTGATGGTAACTAAGCCATTAGAAATGTTACCATAACCTTTGGTCACTCCTTTTTCTGAACCTCCAAAATATGATAGTTTGTTCATTCTCCACAGGGGTGAAGTTTTTCAGATAGCTCCTTAATCCAGTCATGTGCCTGGAGCAACCACTGTCCAAATACCAAATGGGAGATTGGTTAACATTTGGACATACCTGCAAGAAAAATTACTTACCCTTAGGTACCCAATTGGATTTGGGTCCTTGGTTTCTATTAGGGGGGAAAACTGGAACACCACACCTATGAGTGGTCTGCACCCTCTTTGCGCTATTCCCTGTTGGGTTGAACCAATAGTTCAAGGCAAAGTGACCAACTTTCCCACAACACCAGCACTCATACCTGTTGTATCTTCTCTTCTGCCTCACCATTTGGGTAGAATGGCAATGTTGGTGGGCATGAGTGAAGACAGCTGGCCTAATAGGACTTGTGTGAACCTCACAAGTGTGAGTATGTAGTGGAGCTGGTCTCACCACCTTTTGGTTCACCTTATTGGGAACATGCTTGGTAAGAGCTGTATTTCCCTTGCTTTTGAGTGTTGTTGCTGCAGGTCCATGGACAAAAGGACCTGGATTATTCATTTGAATCTCTTCATGGGGTGCTTTAAAAGCACTCAACCCAAAGCCTACTCTTCTATTTGTGATAGAGGACTTACTGCCACTTGTTGAGCAAGCATTGGTCAGATGACCATTTGAAGATTCCTGGTCAAAAGAATTTGATGCTAGCAACACCTTCTTAAAAGAAGGTTGAGCTTCAGAAGCTTTGCCCTTGACTGTCTCCTTATTGAAACCTACACCAGCTCTGAATGGTCCAGAGAAACTGTCAATGATAGGGAGGACAGTCCTGGGCTTAGAAAAGCTGGCAATAATTTTCTTTTCAGCCAACAGCAATTCCTCAAGCTCCTTGATGACCTTGTTCTTCTGAGCCAATTCAACATTTTTGAGCTTTGTGGCTTCCTTGAATCTGTCCACTTCTTTGCTCATAGCAGCCAGCTTCTCAGCTGTCTCCTGGAGCTCAGAGTGGGTAGTTTTCAAGGAGTCTAACTCCTTAGTCTAAACTTTGAGGAGTTTCTTGCTATTCTTGAAAGCTTTCTACAAAGACACATATTGCTGCATTAATTTAAATTCATCCTCATTTGAGGATCTTGAAGATGTGTTGTTGGTCATCATGCAAGGAATCTGCCACTGATTTAGAATCAGAGGCAGATAAGGGAGCTCTGATTAGTACCTTCCTAGGAGAGATATTATCATCCTAAATTTCTTCATTTATGGTCATAAGGCCAATAAGAGCTTCCTCCTCGGTTTCTGAAGAGCTTGAATCAGAATTGTTGGACATGTGTGTCACATCCATTTGTTTGAGAATATTGTATTTGATCTTTCTTATCGTGTGTTTATAGTGTGCAGGAACTATGTGTATTACTCCACAGGTAGAAAGCAGCTTGGAACCACATTTCTGAACTAGAGCACTACCGCCAACGCTAGGAGCTACCGCATGCGTTAACGCTACCGCAGGTGCTAGCGCTACCGCCTGGCGCTATCTCCAGATCGTGAACAATGCCACTCCGCGACGGTTTCATAATTGTCTCTACACGAACGCTACCGCAGGCGTTAGGAGCTAGCGCAGGCGCTATCTCGAAGCTCTATAAATTGAATCTTTCTCTCTCGTTTTGGCATCTAATCCCAGAGAGAATACAAGTGCCAAAATTTCAGTGTTGTTACTCTGCCGAAAAGTCTTCTCCCACTCAAAGCTAAAAGAAGATTTCTGGAGAAGAAAGTCATCACGCTGCATCTGAAGGACGATCGCTTCAACCTCGCTTATGCTACATCGGTCCTTCATCATCAACTCCAGAAAATCTCATAGAGGGAGTTTTTATTTGTATTATTTCTTTATTGTGAATTTTTATAGGTAAATCGTCTTGTGTTGGCGACTAGGTCCTTGCGCGGCTTAGGGGGAATTCGCCGCGTGTGTTGGCGACTAGGTCTAGGTGATTATATATAGGGGGTGCTCAAGGCCATATCCGGGAAAGGATTGGCTAGAGCGTATTGAGTCCATATCTGGGGAAGGATAGGCTAAAGCCAACCAGTTCGTGGGGATACAAGTCGGTATAGAAAAAGTAAAGTTATTTACATTTGTACGCCTCCGATTTCTAGCGATATTGAAATCAATTTTATGTAAACACCTTTTTTATATAATACAATCATGTCTCTATTTGTGTTTACTTGATTTCTTTTATTTGGCGTTAATCTCTATATTGCAAATTATTTGCAGCTAAATTGTTATTTCACTCTCATTTATTAAAAAAAACAATTTAGTAAATTGCTTAAACTTATTAAAAGATTTTTATTCCCTTATTTACCCCCCCCCCCCCTCTAAGGGAGCCTATCGATCCAGCAAGTGGTATCAGTGGCAGGTTGTTCCAAATTGGTTTAAAAACCAGGAATAATGACATCTTATGATCTCGCTTTTTCCGAGGGTCAGGGAATTAGTAGACCTCCACTATTTACTGGGTCAGATTATAATTATTGGAAAAATAGGATGCGATATTTTCTTATGACCCTAGATATTGAGGTATGGAATATGGTAGAAGAGGAATACTCTCCTCCTACAATTGTAGTTGGAGAGATAACATTAGAAAAACCAAAAGATAAATGGGATGACAGAGATAAACTTAAATGCAAAAATAACGTCAATGTCATGAATGCTTTATTTTGTGCATTAGATAGAAATGAATTTAATAGAATTTCCACATGTGCTACTACATATGAAATTTGAAATCATTTAGAAATTACTCATAAAGGTACATCGCAGGTTAAAGATTCAAAACTTTTCTAACTGGAGTCAGAATATGAAAAGTTTCGGATGGCTGAAAGCGAAGATATTGATGCAATGTACACACACTTCACCAAGATCATCAATGCCTCCAAAGATCTTGGAAAGACCTTCCCCAACGGCAACTTGGTCCGAAAGATTCTTCGATCTCTTCCTCCAAAATTCAATCCGAAGGTGACGGCTATCTCGGAGTCGCACAATCTAAGAATGCTCCAGGTTGAGAGCCTCATTGGGAATCTCAAAACCCATGTGGTAGAACTCAAGATCCAATACGATGAATACAACAAGGATCCAAAGAACAAGGCATTGACACAAAAATCAAAGAAGGAGTGCCAAGAGGATGAGGTTGAAGATGAAGAAAGTCTCTTGGTAAAGAACTTCCGAAAGTTCATGAGAAATCCGGAAAGGAGAAACACCTTTCGGAAATATCTCCAAAAGGATGGAAGATGGAAAGGGTCATCTTCAAAGAAGGAAAAGGAGAGCGACGATAAAGAATAAAGACCTCCACCGGAATGCTATCATTGTAGGAAGACCGGGCATATTCAGAGCCAGTGCCCAAAGTTTTTGAAGGAGAAAAAGGAAAAGCGGCACAAAGGGAAGGAAAAGAGGAAGGTGATAAAAGCTAAAGCATGGGATGACTCCTCCTCATCCGAAGAATCAATTGGGTCTTCATCAAGCGAAGATGAGGAAGCAAACATGTGCCTCATGGGACATGGAAACGACGATGATGATATTAGTGTTCTTAGCGACAATGAGGTAACTCCTCCCCCTTATGATGAAATTTTTAATGAATTTCTTGAAACTTGCAAAGCTTTTGATAAAAATATGAAAGATAGCATTTTATTGAATCGTGAAAATGAATCTCTAATTAAAGAAAATCAAAAGTTTTCCAAAAAATTAATTGTTTTAGAAAAAAGAAAGGTTTCTTGCCAAGAGTGTGATCACTCCATTAAAATGGCAAAAGATATTGAAGATTCTCTTTCTAAAGCCCTCCCCCATGCCAAAACTCTTACAAAAGAGAAGAGGGAATTAGAAATAAAATTAGAAGCCTCTCTTTTGCAAATTAAAAATAATAAAAAAAGTTTTGAAAATAGGTGTGTCATGCTTGTGAAAGAAAATTCATCACTTAAAGCACAAGTTCATGATCTCACCATGGCCATTAAAAAATTTGGAATAGGCTAAAAATCACTGGATATGATTTTAGGGAACCAGTGCTACGGTTCTAGAAAATTTGGGCTCGGATATCTAGGTGAGAGCTACCGCCTGACGCTAGCCACTAACGCTGGCGCTAGCACCTCATACAAAAATCTAGCATTTTCTTTTACAAAATCTTTTTCTTCTATAAATCTAATTCTTTCCAGCAAGAATAATACAAAATTCCAGAAAAGGGTCTCAACACCCCTTATTTCGTGTGCAAACTGTTATATGCTAGGTCACACATCTAGTTCTTGCAGGAAAGTGAAACAAACTACTTTAAAGCAAATCTAATTACATAAAGCATCAACTTATTCTATGAGTGGTACCGTTTGGGTATCCAGATCTTTACTCTCATCTTCTTTCTAGATGTGCAGGAAGGCTAAGGACAATGAAGACGTGTGGTACTTGGATTCTGGATGCTCCAAGCACATGACGGGCAATAAAGCAAAGTTCTTTAGCCTAGAAAAAAAGAAGGGAGGGATCATGATGTTTGGCGATAACGGAAAAGGAAGAATCATGGGAATTAGTACAGTTGGTAACGAATCCCTTACGATATCTAATGTTCTTTACGTAAAAGGGCTAAAACACAATCTAATTTCTATTAGCCAATTATGCGATAAAGGATTAAATGTTTTATTTGAATCTTCCACTAATTTATGCAAAATATTCAATCATACTACAAAAGATATTTTACTAATTGCACCAAGAATACATAATATTTATATAGTTTCTTTTCATGATCTTTCTAAATCATCTATAAAATATTTTATCACTAAAAATGATGAATTAGAATTTTGGCATAGACGACTAGGACATGCTAGCACAAAGCTTATTGTGAAACTTGCCAAAAGTAATTTAATTAGAGGATTGCCTAGGTTAAATGGAACTTTACTTTCACTTTGTTCACCATGTCAAAAGGGTAAATTTACTAAATCCTCTTTCAAAAGTAAAAAATTTATTTCTACTACAAGACCCTTGCAATTAATTCATATGGATCTTCTTGGTCCCGTTAGCACCGCGAGTCTTGGTGGTAGATCATATACATATGTTTTAATAGATGATTTTTCAAGATATTGTTGGACACTATTTCTCTCATCCAAATCCGATGCGTTTTTGCGAATTTGCAAAATTATGTACTCGCATTCAAAATGAAAGTGATTTAAAAATTAAATGCATTCGCTCAGATCATGGAGGAGAATTTGAAAATGAAAAGTTTACTTCTTTTTATGATATGTTAGGCATTAAACATGAGTTCTCCGAACCACGCACACCACAACAAAATGGTGTTGTAGAAAGAAAGTATAGGACACTTCAAGAACTAGCATGCACTATGCTATGTGAACATAAATTGCCTAAGTCCTTTTGGGCCGAAGCCATAAATACCTCATGTTATGTTATGAATAGAATCATGCTTCGTCCATCTCTTAATCTCACACCTTATGAACTTTATTTTCAAAAGAAGTCTAACGTATCTTACTTCAAAGTTTTTGGTTGTAAATGTTTTATTTTGAATACTAAAGATAGCTTGGGAAAGTTTGATGAAAATGCGATGAAAGAATTTTTCTTGGATACTCTTCAACTGGTAAAACTTATAGAATTTTTAATAAAAGAACTAGTAAAGTTGAACAGTCGATTAATCTAAAATTTGATGAGCTTGTTCCTTGTGTAGAAATAATTTCCGCGGGCATGATCTCTTACCACCTTTGGAGCATGGTGATGAGGAACCTTCCAAAGAAGAGAAATAGGAGGCCAAGAAAGATGGTTATGTGCCTCCAAGCGTCTTACAATTTACAATGGATCACCCACGAGAGCTAATAATTGGTGAACCATCTATTGGGGGTAAGAACTCGCTCTTCTCTTCAAGAATCTTATTCAAATATATGTTTTGTTTCCGAAATAAAACTAAAAACCGTTTTTACCGCTTTAAATGATGAATTTTGGTTTTTGGCTATGAATGATGAGTTAGAACAATTTAAGCGACATAATGTTTGGAAATTAGTAGAAAGACCATCTAATCACCCAGTTGTAGGTGCAAAATAGATTTTTAAAAATAAATTAGATGGTGAGTCTAGAATCACTAGAAATAAGGCACGCTTAGTAGCACAAGGATATTCACAAATCGAGGGGATAGATTTTGATGAAACTTTTGCAACCGTTGCCACTGTTTCACTAGAAATAAGGCACGCTTAGTAGCACAAATCGAGGGGATAACTTTTGATGAAATTTTTCTAGCATTTGCAAGCTTTAAAAGAATAAAATTATTTCAAATAGATGTAAAAAGTGCTTTTCTAAACGAGTTTGTAAAAGAAGAAGTTTATGTTGAACAATCCCCCGGTTTTATTAGTGAAAAATTTCCCAATTATGTTTATAAACTAGAAAAAGCGTTTTATGGTTTAAAACAAGCGCCCCGTGCATGGTATGAAAGACTTACATCAATTTTATTAAATCACGGTTATATTATGGGAAGTGCCGATAACACTCTCTTGATTATGCACAATAATGATGATTTGAGTATTTTGCAAATATATGTTGATGATATAATCTTTGGATCTACTAATGAAAAGTTGTGTGATGAAGTTATTTTAGTGATGAAAAATGAATTTAAAATGAGTCTAGTAGGAGAACTTTCTTATTTTCTTGGTTTTCAAATATCACAAAGAAATGATCGTATTTTTATATGTCAAACCAAATATGTGCATAATATGCTTAAACGCTTTGAATTTGAAAACCTTAAACATGCTTCTACACCAATGAGTGCTTCACTAAAATTAGGAAAAGATGAATCGGGAATTTCAATTGATCAAACTTTATATAGATGTATGATATGATATGTACTTTATTTAAGTGCAACTAGACCCAATATTATGTTTACCGTATGTTTATGTGCTTGATTTCAAGCCAATCCAAAAGAATCTCATTTAAAAGCGGTAAAACGTATTTTTAGATATCTAATTGGGTCAGCTAGATTAGGATTATGGTACCCACACAATAATTCATTTACACTTCACGACTATTTCGATTCGGACTACGCCCGATGCTCACTTGATAGAAAAAGCACTAGTGGTACTTGCCATTTTCTAGGACCTTCATTAGTTACATGGTCTAGTAGGAAACAAAATTCGGTTGCACTCTCCACCACGAAGGCTGAATACATTGCACTAGATAGTTGTTGTGCACAAGCACTATGGTTGAGCCAAACTTTAGAGGACTTTGGTTTTCATCTAAAAAATATTGATTTAAAATGTAACAACAAAAGTGTCATTGATCTTACAAATAATCCTGTACACCATTCTAGATCCAAACTTATAGATGTACGCCATCATTTCATAAGAGATCACATTAAAAAAGAAAATGTTAGAATAAGTTTCATTGGCACGGACTCTCAACTTGCTGATATATTCACTAAACCTCTTCCTGATGCAAGGTTTCAAATGTTAAGGTTGGAATTAGGAGTCTTAGACATCTTATGATGAGTTATATGAAAAACGATAAAGTTTTATGCAATTTGAGCAATCAAGACATCTCTAAAAATTACAAAATTTCTGCATAAGACTACTCTTAAAACTCTTAAAAAATATCAAAAAACATAATTTTAAAATTTTCAAAATTTCACTCACTTTTTGCCGCGCTAGCGCTAGCGTGAGTGTTCGATTTTTCAGTTATTTTAAATTTCTATAAATCATTAAAATTATGTTAGTTTATATGTACTACTTAGTTTTGTATTTCTGACATTTGTTATTTTTGTTTTATTAATATTATGGAAAATCAACTACAAAATTTCAAATTTCAAAAATACAAAAATATGTTTTTGTTTTTCTGTTTCATTTTCATTAAAAATTTCAAAACAACAAAAAAATTGTATGATCTTTATTGTTAATATCAAACATGTATGAATTCTATTATTTAGAATTATTTATAATGTTAAAATTTATTCCTTCAAATTACTATGAACATTGTTTTGTTTATTATACTTTGATATATTTAATTAAGTGCATCAATTGTATTGAAAAATATGTGTAGAACTAAGCTTAGCATGCCTCTAAGTATGAGTAAATATTTTATGATTGATAATGATACCTTTTTCACTCACTTATTTTGGTAATCTACATGTGTGTTTAAATCTAAGAATACTTGCTTGTGTATTGTAATTGTACAATGAATTAAAACTTGCATAAGTTTATTACCTACATTACATTTGAATTGCACTTAAGAAATTAAGAAAAGTGGTAGAGTTTTAAAAAAAATTATGTTGGATTTGCAAAACAAGTGTATTTGGAGAATGTTGTCTCACAAAAGTAAAAAAATATAGACAAATATAACTCCACCAAGTACTACTTGGAAAGAATAGTAAAATGTCTTGTGCAAACCTTGGTTATTTCACCACTTTTTTAAAATAAAATATGTGCATTAAAGTGTGTGAAAGTTAATATACTTGTATTTTATTGTGCACTTTACTCTACATATGTCTTGTATTTTGTGTTTTAAATCACTTGTTAATATTACTCAAAATACACTTATGTGCACATCATTATCTTTCATAACACTTCTTCTCATGAGTATTGGATTCTAATGCTTTATCTATACTACTCTTTCTATAAGAAATGCACTAGATAACCTAACATGATCTCTACAATGTTTGGTATCTCTTAAAACTTGAAATTAAGTAACATTGTAGTATAATCTCTTTTTGATATGTTCATTTCATGCTTGGTAACTTTATGGAAAACTATGAGATTTCAAAAAGATTAAAACATCTTTACATTTTGAACTTAAACTCATATTTATACTTATGATTCTCATGCTTACAAAAAGTTGTTTCTTATAATCTCCCGCTTGCTTAAAACTCTTATTTATTTATTTGAAATCTCTTATATACTATGCTTAAACTCTTTATCATTACATATATTACAAAATCTTGATCATAATTTATAATTCCTAAAGAATGCCTCCTTACTTCCCTCACCCCGCCTTCTTTTGACTTCCCTTACCCCACCTTCTTTTGATAATACCAAAAGTGAGAGATTAATTGAAAATATATAGAGGAGAAATCTAGAAGATTAAGGGGAGAATCATTCATGAATCTATCATTTATGGGGAGTAAAACATAAATTGCATTTATGTAGGGGAGCAATAAGATAGGAGGAGTATACACTATTCTCATGCTTATCATATACTATAGTATGCACTATTGTCTCGCTGATCATATACTATAAACACCATTGTTGATTTCTTACTAAGAGTATTTATTATTATCAAAAGGGGGAGATTGTTGGACATGTGTGTCACATCCCTTTGTTTGAGAATAACAAATCCCATATTGTATTTGATCTTTTTTGTCGTGTGTTTATAGTGTGCATGAACTATAGGTGCAATACTCCACAGGTAGAAAGCAGCTTGGAACCACATTTATGAACTAGAGCACTACCGTCAGCGCTAGGAGCTACCGCAGGCATTAGCGCTACCGCAGGCGCTAGCGCTACCGCCTGGCGCTGTCTCCAGATCGTGAACAGCACCACGCCGCGACGGTTTCATAACTGTCTCTACACGAACGCTACCACAGGGGTTATGAGCTAGCGCATACGCTATCTGAAGCACTATAAATTGAATCTTTCTCTCTCGTTTTGGCATCTAATTCCAGAGAGAATACAAGTGCCAAAATTCCAATGTTGTTACTCTGCCGAAAAGTCTTCTCCCACTCAAAGCTAAAAGAAGATTTCTAAAGAAGAAAGTCATCACGCTGCATCTGAAGGACGATCGCTTTAACCTCGCTTATGCTACAGCGGTCCTTCATCATCAACTCCAGAAAATCTCATAGAGGGAGTTTTTATTTGTATTATTTCTTTATTGTGAATTTTTATAGGTAAATCGCCTTGTGTTGGCGACTAGGTCCTTGTGCGGCTTAGAGGGAATTCACCGTGTGTGTTGGCGACTAGGTCTAGGTGATTAGATCTAGGGGGTGCTCAAGGCCATATCCGGGGAAGGATTGGCTAGAGCGGCTTGAAGCCATATCCGGGGAAGGATTGGCTAGAGCGGCTTGAGGCCATATCCGGGGAAGGATAGGCTAAAGCCAACCGGTTCGTGGGGATACGAGTCGGTATAGAAAAGGAAAAGTTATTTACATTTGTACGCCTCCGATTTCTAGCGATATTGAAATCAATTTTATGTAAACACCCTTTTTATATAATACAATTATGTCTCTATTTGCGTTTACTTGATTTCTTTCATTTGGCGTTAATTCCTATATTGCAAATTATTTTCAGCTAAATTGTTATTTCACTCTCATTTATTAAAAAAACAATTTAGTAAATTGCTTACACTTATAAAAAGATTTTTATTCCCTTATTCACCCCCCTCTAAGGGCGCCGATCGATCCAACAAGAATCACTCAGTGTTCTAATTTTCTTTGCTATGAATGCCTTTTTCTGATTTCTTTTTGTCCCTTGACCTTCTTTTGTCTTCAAAATTCTTTGATTCTCTCTTCTTGGAGGGGTAATCAACAATAATGTGGCTGTCTTGTTGCAGGAGTAGCAAACTATGTTAGTTAAATCATATTTACTGGGTTTTGATTTGTACATTTCCTCCCTTGAGGATTTAGATTTGTCATGTTGACCAGATCTTCTGGAGCTTGAAGAGGAAGCTCTATGACTGTCTGTTCTCCTTCTGGATATCAGCTTTTTGAACTGCTTGGAGAAGAGTGTCGGTTCTTTATCAGTGTTATCAGATTCTGATGTGCTGTCATCAGAAGCTTCACTGCTTTTAGATCTGTCTTGAGTTGTAGGAGCCTTGTCCTTGGTTCTCCTCAAGCTTTCAGTCTTAAGAGCCATGGACCTTTCTCTGGTGCTCCCCCTTGAGCTTTCTTCTTCAGCTTTTCTGGTGTTAAGCTGAAGCTCATGAGACAACAACTTCCCATATAGGTTATTTGGCTCCATGTTGCCCAGTTGACCCATTTCTCTGATGGCACAAATTTTGATATTTCATTTCTTAGTGAGGGATCTAAGGAATTTATCATTCAGATCTGAGTTGGTAAACTCTCTTCCATAGTTCTTCAACCCATTTACTATCTTGAAAAATCTCTTATAGCAGTTAGAGATATTTTTATTTTTGCCTTGTCCGAAGGCCTCATATTCCTAATTTAGAAGGGATTTCCTGTCATCCCTTACTTCTTCAGTCCCCTCCATATAGACAACTAGTGAGTCCCACATCTCCTTGACAGTTTTACAGTGAATGAGATTTTGGAGGCTTGAGTCATCAATGACACTCACAATAATGTTATGTGCCCACTTATCAAGGCCTATCAGGCCAAGCTTATCCTTGCTCATATCAACATATTTCTTTGGCACTCTCATAGCAGGATCAATCGTAGATGCAGTCATGGGTATGAAGGGGCCCTCTTGAACAACCACAAAGACTCTGGGATCAGCAACTTCCATGAACTGTCTGTCTGTCTCTTTCCAAATGGGAAAGTTTTCTTTGGTGCAGGTTGGGAGTTTCATGGATCTCATCTCTCTGTGCTGATCACCTGCAGCCATAGGGAATAGTTCCAATATCTAGATCTGACTGTTAAGTCACTCTTTGATCAACCTCCCTTTGATACCAATTGTTAGTTATGAAACAATCACCTAGAGGGGGGGGGGGGGGGGATATTTGATATGACTGTTTTACAAAGTAAGCACAAGAACTAAATAAATAGGTCACAACACAACAAATAATCTCAGAAACACAGCACACATGAACACCAGATCTATTGTGGTTCCTCAAGACAGTGTGTCTTGAGTAGTCCACTGTCCCTTTGCGCTTATCTAGCAGTGTGCTAGGGTCGACAAATTCCACCAAAACTCAGGTCCTTAAGCCGTACAATCTTAGGCCCTACAAACTCATGCCCTCAAGACCTATAGCTTAGGCTATCAAGCTTATGATCAAGCCCTACAAACTCAGACTCTCAAGCCCTACAGCTCAGGCCCTCAAGCCCTACAAACTCAGACCATCAATCCCTACAGCTCAGGCCCTCAAGCCCTACAAACTCAGGCCCTCAAGCCCTACAAACTCAGGTCCTTAAGCCCTACATCTCAGATCTATTACAGATCCTACAAACTCAGGCTTGTAAAAGCCCTACAAGGAGTAAATGAGAAGTTCTTCTTTAGCCTGATGAAACTGGCTTCTGGATTTGAAGAGAATACAATATATCTTATCTTGTTGAGTGCAGACTTCTCTTCAATCCTTTCTTCAATCTGGAACATTGCTTATCGATCGATGTTGCTAGACTAAGATTTGGAGAACACAAAGTAAGATCGTTTAGTTCTCGGGTAGTTGTTCCTTCTTCTTCACAGCCGCTTTTATTGTTCGATTGATTTGGGAATTCTGTGCTTTCTTGTTCTTCTTAATTAGGGCAGACACTGATGATAACAGTAACATCTCAACGACAGAACTTACGGTCACGCCGATCCATCTTGGACTTAGACAAATCTTCAAGTCTTCTTAAATCTTCTTCAGAGGGGGATATCTCGACGATATGAGATATCACAGCTATACTTGCACTCACGACGACATGAAGTCATCTCAATGATGTCGTCGTGAACATCTTGTCGACTTAAGGTCTTCTGGTGAGCTTCATCATATCAGATTTCACAACGATATTGTCATGTGATTCTTGTTGACACGACAATACTGTGACTTGTTCAATTCTTCTTGTTCTCACGACGATATCGTCGTGTATACTTTGTTTTTACAACGATATCGTCAGAAAGTCCATATTATTTCGACGATAACTATCATAAGCTTTCCGCTGAGTTTTGCGAGTTGTCTCAATGATATACGAATGCTTATTCGACGATATGTCCAGTCCTACTCGACGATTTTGGACTTAGAGAAATAATAGAAGTACTGGACATATGATTTATTCTCTACAGCTATAAATAGAGCATACCATCAAATACATAGTGCTTTTATCATTGACCTGAGCACTTCTTCAAATCAGAAACATTGTTAGACATTTTTCCCAACAATAATAATAAGAAATTGATTTTTATTTAATATTAAAAAAAGTGTTGCTCTTGTTTATTCCAAAAAAAGAGAGAATTTCAATTTGAGCTTAAAATTTTATTTTGTTTTTAAGAATAAATTAAAAATTAAAATTATTTTTCTAACCGCTCGGGTAATTGCTCATTTCAAATAAATTAAAAAAAAAACATTTCGGAATTTTTTTATGTCCTCCCTTTAAATTAATTTTTTTTTTAAGAAGTAAAAGAAGTGATTTTAAAATTTTAAAAATCAAAATTATTTTAAATGGAGAAACGAGTAGATCATTTAGAGACTAGCGTAGGGAATTTGGCTTAATGTATGAGCGGCTTGATGAAAGCGGTAAATACTCTCACCACCGGTATGGGTAGTGTCACACACGTTATGAACGGGTTGCGCACATCAGTTAATAATATAGAAGCTACCCTACAATTAAATGGAGCACCTACCCTAGTGGTTGAAGTAGATCCTAATCTTAGACCTCTAGAACTCGTACACCCCGCACCTGAACCACGTCACAAACCACCTAATCAACCCTGATGGGATGTAGGAGTTAAATTAGACATTGACGATTTTGAGGGACACTTAGAGCACGAGGGTTGCTTAGACTGGTGTGATAGGATGGATTGTTACCTAGCTTAGAAGCAATTGCCCCAAGCCAGGTAAGTTGAGTATGCTACCCTTAGATCGAAAGGGTCCGCTTTAGTTTGGTGGGGACAGTTAGAGCGATCTCGATTCAATTTAGGCATGCCCCCCATCACCATGTAGATCGAGTTTAAAGCTCAACTACAAAAGCGGTACATTCCACCTGATTATTTGCAGACCCTCTACCGTAGGTTCCACAACCTACGATAAGACAAATTATCAGTGGATGAATACACGGACGACATCCCAGTACTCTAGTTTTGTCTCGATCTCCGAGAGGACGATGACATGATTGTATCCCTTTATCTGAACGGGTTACGATATTCCATTAGAGATCAATTATAGTTATTTGATTATAAGGACTTGTGAGAGGTCTCCAGTCGCGCTCGTAGAGTAGAGTCCTCTCAAAGGCGAACATCTGGAACTAGGCTCTCACCCACTCACACGTCCACTCTTACTGTTAGAACTGTCGGACCCTCTCGTCCGGCAGTACCCACGAGTTCCCCAGCACTTCCTGTCACCCCCTCGAGAGGCAAGAAGGTTATTGGCACTAGACCACAGCCTGTGACTTTTAGATGTTTCAAGTGTACGGAGTCGGGTCATAAATCTTCTGAGTGCTCGCGATGCCATTTCATCGCCATCATTGATTCTGAGAGTGGTTCAGAACCTGAGTATGGGGTCTTAGTGATTCCCAGCCTGACCCGACCCCTAATCCCAAGTTAGAGAGTGAGTATGAAGTTGAGGGAGAACAGTCCGACCAGTTGGTGCTTATTCTCCAACATAGTCTCCTAACTCCCAAAACTCCCGCGGAAGATGATTGGTTGAGGAACAACATTTTTCGTACGACCGCCCGCATATAGGAAACATTTTTGCTCCATCATCATAGATAGCGGTAGTATGGAGCTTTGTTTCTCAACGCATGATGGATAAGTTAAAACTGATATCGCAGGTAGTAAGTATGAGGATGCAGTCTGGTGTCACGTTGCTACTATCGAGGTTTATCATATCCTGTTAGGACGACCTTGGCAGTACGATAGACACGTTATTCACGATGGTGTGAAAAACTCTCATTCCTTCGAGCGCAACGGGCGCAAGATCGTCCTTCTCCCACAAAAGAATAACATTGTTCCTAGAGCCCCATAGAGGCTTTCACACCTTCCTACCACTGTCTCCGCGATATCCTTCCCCTCTGCCACCATGTTACTAACTGGATCTCAATTCAAGGAGGAGATGAAGGATAGTGATTTCATTTATATGCTATCTGGTATTGATACCACCCCCTCTATTGTAGACATCCCTAACACAGTGCGACCTCTCATCGATGAGTACTCTGAGATTATGCCAGAGGAGTTGCCCAATCAGCTTCCCCCGATGGGAGATATTCAACACTGTATTGATCTTATGCCAGGAGTCAGCTTACCTCATTTACCCCATTATCGTATGAGTCCGAAAAACATGAGGAGTTACATAAATAGGTGACCGAGCTGATTTCGAAGGGCCACGTTAGAGAGAGCATGAGTCTGTGAGCCGTTCCTGCACTTATAGTTCCCAAGAAACATTGAACTTGGCATATGTGTGTAGATAGTCGAGCGATTAATAAGATCACCATCAAATATCGCTTTCTGATTCCCTGATTGGATGATATGCTTGATATGCTTAGTGGATCCCGAGTGTTTTCGAAGATTGACATGAAGAGTGGATACCACCATATTAAGATTTGACTGTGGATGAATGGAAGACTGCTTTCAAAACTAAAGAGGGTTTATACGAGTGGCTGATGATGCCTTTTAGTCTCTCCAATGCTCCCAACATCTTTATGTGAGTGATGAATCAGGTGCTTAGACCACTCATAGGAGTCTGCGTAGTGGTATATTTTGATGATATATTGATTTATAGTTTGGATCCTGATCAGCACCTGACTCATTTGAGGCAAGTATTAGAAATCCTGCGCACGAATAAATTATATATAAATTTGAAGAAATGCACATTTATGACTGATAGCCTGATCTTCCTAGGATATATCGTTTCTTCCGAAGGCATTAGAGTTGATAGAGAGAAGGTCAATGCGATAGAATCATGGTCTAGCCCTAGGACGATTACTAAGGCTCAGGAATTTCATGGGCTAACATCTTTTTATCGGCATTTTATTCGGAATTTTAGTACCCTGATTACACATGTGACCGATTGTTTAAAAAGGGATTATTTGTTTGGGCTGAGGAAGCCGGACACGGTTTTTTATTATTTAAGGAGAAACTCACTAGTGCACCTGTGTTAGCGCTGCCTGATTTTGACAAGATTTTTGAGGTTGATTGTGACGCGTCTATTATAGGCATTGATGCAGTTTTGAGTCAGAAGGGTCGACCTATAACATTCTTTAGCGAGAAGTTGAATGATGTGAATACTAAATATTTCGCATATGACATAGAGTTTTACACTATCGTTCAGGCTCTCCGCCATTGGAGACACTACCCGATTCAGTGCGAGTATGTGCTGAATATCGATCACAAGGCATTGAGGCATCTGAACTCCCAGAAGGAGATCAGACGGCATGCCAGTGGGCTGCTTACCTGCAGGAGTTCACTTTTCATTTGAAACACACAATCGACGTCACGAATCGAGTGACCGACGCACTTAGTCGCCAATCCCACTTACTAGTCACATTGTAGCCTTACATTACTGGCTTAGATTCCCAGCGTCACTTATACGCCACTGATCCTTTTTTCGCGACATTTGGATCTCGTGTCAGCATAGTGGCACTGATCCTATGACACAGTATGTCGTGAGTGAGGGATATCTGTTTAGGGGCACCCTCCTTTGCATCTGCGAAAGACCACTTCGAGAGACACTGCTTAGGAGCTCCACTCATTTGGGTTAGGTGGACACATGGGATAATCCAAATTTTTAGATCTCGCTGGTGCTCGTTATTATTGGCCTACGATGAAGCACGATGACGTCGAATTTGTCAGGCACTGTATAACTTGTCAGTTGTATAAGGGGCACACACAAAACACTAGATTATACACCCCTTACCGATACCTGAGCGGCCGTGGGATGACATTTCGATGGAATTCGAGGTAGGACTTCCTTTCACTCAGAGGAAAGTCGATTATATTTTTGTAGTCGTGGATAGATTTTCGAAAATGACGCTTTTTATTCCATATAGGAAAACCTCTAGTGTCGTACACGCCGTTGAACTCTTTTTTAAAGAAATTCTTAGATTACACGGTATTCCTAGATCAATCACCTATGATAGGGATACTCGTTTTATGAGGTATTTTTGGAAAACATTGTGGGGCCGATTAGGAACCAAACTCAAGTTTAGCAGCGCATATCACGCACAGATCGATGGACAGACTGGGGTCGTTAATAGGAGTTTGGGAGATCTTCTTAGGTGTTTGGCCGAGGAGAATCTGAAAAATGCGATCTTATACTTTTACAAACTGAATTTGCATTCAATAATTCTACTAATCGCTCCACTAATAAATCCCCTTTCGAGATTGTTTACGGGTTCCCTCTACCCGATCTACTTGATCGTCACTCCCTTCCGATTCATGAACGTATTTCATTTGATGCGCAATCTCATGTTGATTATTTAAAGGAATTGCATAAAAATATTACTAATAAATTGTGAGCGACTTCTGAAAAATATAAATCTATGTCTTAAGGAGATTGAGTGTTTGCTTATTTCAGGAAGCATAGATTCACTCCGGGTACATATCACAAGCTACATCAAAGGAAGTTTGGTCATTTCCAAATCCGAAAGCGCATTGGTGAGAATGCATATCTCCTAGATTTGCCCGTTGAATTCGGTACTTCGTCGATATTTAACGTGACTGATCTGACGCCATTCTATGGTGATCCACCTAGTTCCAGCCCCCAGTCCACCTGCTGCAGCTCCAGAGATACTGCCCGACTTAGCACCAGTGCAGACGCCAACCACTGAGGAGATATAGCAGGTTCTTGTCGTACGAGAGTTTCGCACTCGCATGTGACATATCATCGCTACTTGGTCTCATGGCGAGGACGAGAAATTACAGACAACTCTTGGATTAGCACTGACGAGCTACAACGACGCCGCCCCGATTTCTCCGTTGCCAGTTTTTATGAGTTCTTGCCGGGATCGAGCTATCTTAACCCCGGGGGAATTGATGCCCCTTGCGATGCATTACGTAATCATTTTTATTATTTCATCCTATATTTATTTATGTATCTCATTACGTAATCATTTTTATTTCCCGGCTTATCGGTTTGACCACCCAATGAGACCATAAATAAAAAAGTCCGTTATTATTAGTAGTAGGACAATAAAAGCAAACCTAAAATTAATTAAGAGTGCATACACTTAACATGAGAAGTTTAGGAAAGAATGAAAATTTTGTGTTTGGAAACATTTAAAATATTATTTGAAAATATTTTAAAATTCGTGTTATAAAAAATATTTTGAATATTAATTGAAAATATTATTGAGAAAGGCACAAGTTATTCCTCATAAATTACAGCGTGAAGAAGAGAAGAGGGACTTCGGACGGAGAAGAAAACGAAAGCCACGTTTCTCTGCCCATTGCCGAACAGCCCGCCCTGATTTGCGACCGCCAGTTCTCGCGTCCGTCTGCACCCAGAGGAGGAACCCCGTACGTACATCCTCCAACGCCGACGTCGCCGGCGCTGATTCCGCTAGGTCCTGCCGCCGTCTTCCGCGCTGCTTGGGAACACGCTTGTCGGGTCGTCGTCTACTTCGGAGTCACCTTCCGCGACCTGGACTGCATCACGAGCTGTCGACTTCGATCATACTCCGGCTATTTGTCCCGGGCGAACTACCCCTTAGCCCGGATAACATTCTTCCTTCGCTTATAGGATTTGGAGTGGATCGCCGCCCTGTTCTATGCTTGGTTAACCTCTTTTGCTCTCCTTGCATTAGTATAAGTTTATGCATTTTGTCTAATTAATTTTGGGCTTGCGTTTACGTTCACACTATTTTTATTACCGTTATTAATAAATTATTGATGCAACTCTGCTTGCGGTCGTGTTAATTCCGTAGAGGGTTCGAATCATGAAGCACTTGGGAAGTCCACTCGTGCGAAATTAACGAACTTATAAAGGTTCGGCACGATGAGTTTGATTTGCGCACTTAAATTTGATTTGACCCGCCCGGCTTTCTCTTGTTTCAAAAATATTACTCTCCGGGCCGCATTTAAAATTTTCATAATCTTTAAAACCCTAATAGAGGTGTGCATCATTAAGCATCCCCCACATAATAGGAGTTGCTAATTTTTTAACCTCACCATTCTATTTGTTGCACATTATATCTATTTTCCCCAATATCTACTGCTTTTTCTTGTAGCTTTTGAATGAAACTCTTATTCCATTTTGCAGTATGGGAAGGTTTGTTTCTAGAGAAGGTTATTTAATTTAATTCCTTGTTTACTGTACCAGTATTTTATGGTGAAATTGTTCATTGATGGGAGATACCAGTGAAAGGATGGACATTGAGAAACTTTTTTCACTTGCCAATGATCTTACTTGCCTGCTCTATGATGGGAAGGATGGTGACAACCTGATGCAGTGCCTGGAAAATGCCAAGTCCCTTAGATCCTTCTGCGAGATCAATGCCCATGAGAACAATTTTTCATTGGAAGGTCAGAAACTAGGGCTATATGGCCATGTATAATATATTTTGATACTATGTTAACTGTATTAACACAATTAAACTCAATCAGTGCAAAATCTTTAATGACAGTAGCTGCTCAATAAATCCATATTAGCACCACTACAGAGCACTCAAATCCCCTTCTCATGTAAAACTTATGAAGCCAGCCTAATACTAGTATGTTGCAGTGGATGGGCTCGAGCACTCAAATCCCCTTTTCGTAATATAACATATAAATCCAACTTAATACCAGTAAGTTGTAGGTGTATGGGCTCATGATCTAGATTAAGTTGATGTAGTGCATATCGATACGCTCATGACATCTACACACTATATGTTTGAGGACGAGGCCCAAAATATTATATAAGGGATTGTCTTATAGTTGTTTGCATTGCTTTAAGTTTATTTGTTTTTTAAATATTTTTATCCTTTTTACCTTGCTGAATGGTCCTAATTTCGTTAGTTTATTATAATTATGTTCTTGGCAGTGTCACTTTTACTTTTCTTTAAACAGGACGTTGGCCTCCCCATGTAGTCCATATTAAAGTTGAATGAAAATTGCCCTTAGGGTTTGAAAGTTCTTATCTCCTTTATTGGATTCAAAACACCATGATTCAAAACATTTTGGATTTTTACAAGTTACAACCTCGTCGCGGATTCGATAAAATCTTGGAAACATTGTTGCTTTGTAGCGGTGGTATCAAAGCCAAATCGCTTTCCATTGATCTAGATACTCAATCGCAATCGACGTATTCAATTTCTCTTCAAGTTTTTTGTGTACAACTTCCACATCAATTTCTTCGTCAAAGATTATCCTCCAGCCTTATGTGCATTTTTCTTTGGCGACGACACCCGCGTACAACATCTTTTTCTTTCCTGCTTTTGTGATGCAACCTTACTTCAACTTCACAACACCGACATACTGTTATGTGCTCCGAACAACCCAACGAGTTTCTGCTACAAGCTTCCCCCTCCCGCTACCTCCTTCGACCATCACATCCCCTTCATCGAGCTTCACAGATGATCATAGTTCTTTGTGTAACCACTCTTCTCTTCTTCGACCCGACAACTACACAGCTTCCTGCAAGTGCTTTGATTTCCTACGATTCTTCTTCTCTACCTTTAACGACTACATCTATGTTAATCTTATCCTCCTCCGATGACACTACCTTATGATCCTGTATTTTATCGACAGTCCACTCCCGTCGACGCATTAGGTTCCATAAATGACTGTTGTACCCAATGCCTGTCACTGCTCCTTGCCAGACTACTTGACCTTGCTCCCTTTTGCGCATAATAGTTCCTTGGAAACATTGTTGCTTTGTAGCGGTGGTATCAAAGCCAAATCGCTTTCCATTGATCTAGATACTCAATCGCAATCGACGTATTCAATTTCTCTTCAAGTTCCTTGTGTACAACTTCCACATCAATTTCTTCCTCAAAGATTATCCTCCAGCCTTATGTGCATTTTTCTTTGGCGACGACACCCGCGTACATCTTTTTCTTTCCTGCTTTTGTGATGCAACCTTACTTCAACTTCACGACACCGACATACTGTTATGTGCTCCGAACAACCCAACGAGTTTCTGCTACAAGCTTCCCCCTCCCGCTACCTCCTTCGACCATCACATCCCCTTCATCGAGCTTCACAGATGATCATAGTTCTTTGTGTAACCACTCTCTCTTCTTCGACCCGACAACTACACAGCTTCCTGCAAGTGCTTTGATTTCCTACGATTCTTCTTCTCTACCTTTAGCGACTGCATCTATGTTAATCTTATCCTCCTCCGATGACACTACCTTATGATCCTGTATTTTATCGACATTCCACTCCCGTCGCCGCATTAGGTTCCATAAATGACTGTTGTACCCAATGCCTGTCACTGCTCCTTGCCAGACTACTTGACCTTGCTCCCTTTTGTGCATAATAGTTCCTTGGAAACATTGTTGCTTTGTAGCGGTGGTATCAAAGCCAAATCGCTTTCCATTGATCTAGATACTCAATCGCAATCGACATATTCAATTTCTCTTCAAGTTCCTTGTGCACAACTTCCACATAAATTTCTTCCTCAAAGATTATCCTCCAGCCTTATGTGCATTTTTCTTTGGCGACGAGACCCGCGTACAACATCTTTTTCTTTCCTGCTTTTGTGATGCAACCTTACTTCAACTTCACGACACCGACATACTGTTATGTGCTCCGAAAAACCCAACGAGTTTCTGCTACAAGCTTCCCCCTCCCGCTACCTCCTTCGACCATCACATCCTCTTCATCGAGCTTCACAGATGATCATAGTTCTTTGTGTAACCACTCTTCTCTTCTTCGACCCGACAACTACACAGCTTCCTGCAAGTGCTTTGATTTCCTACGATTCTTCTTCTCTACCTTTAGCGACTGCATCTATGTTAATCTTATCCTCCTCCGATGACACTACCTTATGATCCTGTATTTTATCGACATTCCACTCCCGTCGACGCATTAGGTTCCATAAATGACTGTTGTCCCCAATGCCTGTCACTGCTCCTTGCCAGACTACTTGACCTTGCTCCCTTTTGCGCATAATAGTTCCTTTTGCTACAATTGTTTCTTTCCCAACAACATTTTCTTCACCAAAGAATTGTTTCTACTGCATATCAAACAATGTAGTCATCCTGCATTGATCATTCCTCCTCTTGTCATAGAGTTTTTGCTTGTGTTATGATAAGAAATTGATATACCTCCCTTCATCCATCATCTGCCATCACATCGTACTTGCTCCTCGGGAAGAGGCGCACAAGAGGACGACATCTTCTGCACTTGTTACATGTGCAAGAAATTACTTGCATCGTTGTCATTAATAAAGGGTGAACATAGAACGTTGTCTCCAAAAGCATGGTAGAGAAACTTCACTTAACCACACAAGAAAATGAAAACTCTTATTTTGGGTGAATCAACCTCGACAATAGTTTTGTCGTCTCCAAAACTCACAAGGTTTCTTTCTTTATTGGGAATTTGTATACTCTCGAGGTCACATTTGACGCGGTGGATGTGTCATCTCATTTTGGGAAGATCACAATAGTACAATTGCGACATCACACACCGAGGATGAATCAACATTGTGGAGATAAAGGCATGAGCAAAGGGCCCAACACTTGACATGACCATCTCTCACATATTTGACAAAATAGATCTAAAAGAGAGGAGGTAATGGGGATTATGGTTCACGGGCGGGCCTACCATTATCAGAGTTGGTTTGGGTTTACACTCATAGGAAGAGGGGTTATGATCGTCGTATGGATAATCTGAGTCCGTCATCGCGTTTAGAGTGTCGGCGAGATATTTCCTATGTATTTACTTTATTTTTCCGTATCCTATTTATGTATTTTTATGTGTATGTTGTAACAGTCAATCATTGTCGTCCGATGTGTGCCACTACCTATATATACTGGTTCAGAGTTTATTTTCAAATTATTTCAGAACTTGGATTAATTCTCAGGTTTTACAGTCTTCCCATAGTGCCGAAGTCGTGAATTCTAGGTATCGAAGCCTAAAATGTCATTCACGTCATTACCTGGCAGTTACCCCAGTACTCCTCTACCGTTAAAGCCATAGGGACAATTTTATTCAATTGGTCGGCCATCCTCAACCACAAATTATTTCAGTTTACATGCTAACTGCAACAGTTTCTGGTATTGGAAGGATCCCGTGAGATTGGCGGGCTAGAGAGGGGCTTGATTCTTACAAGCAGCGGTTACTGACTCCTCTCAGGGACCGACAACTTCCTTCCCAAGGCCCGAGTGACTCCATTTCTTCCATGCTCTTCCTGTCGGCCAACAGATCTAGACGTTCCTCCCTGTCCCAGCTGCTGTTCAACTCTAGAGCATCCTAATGCTATTTTCGGCATGCCCGGCAACCAATGCCGGGTGGCTCTTCTCCGGCCATGGACGACAACTTATTGTGGGGACTCCGGCCTTTTCGACCATTTCTGGCTTTCGATTGCTACAGTCGACTCCCCTAATTCACAGACTGCAAGAACGACACTTCTAGGCCCATCCCCATTGCATTCCAGCCGTCCAGAGCTTCATTCAGCGGCCCCGCCATCGTGTCTTCAACCGACAACCACCCTCCAACACTTCCCGACGTCCAGGAGTTCCTAATTAGTGCAAAAACTCTGAAACCAACAATGCATTGGCCTCAGAATCACTGTCCAAGGTTGGTACTGTAGCGGAACCCCTCATTTGGTCTTGATCACGTGCGTAAGCTCAGATTTAGAAGTTCTTTTACTTAATATTGAATACTTTGTTGCAAACTATATTATTCAGGATAAGAATTTGTGCACGCTCGTCTAATTTCTTGCGCTACTTGAAGGGGGCGTTCACCGCGAACTAAAGCGCTCTTAATTCTAGTTTGAATTGGCTTGTCTAACCTAATGCCTAATCTTAATTGTGCTTTCCCGTGAATTCTTTTATAATTTCAGAATCATTGCAAATAAGTGTTGGACTACTCCATGTGCATCACATCCATATAGAACTTCGCTACACTGCTACAATTGCATCCATTCAGTAGAATTCCATTAGTGCATAATCACTCCACTACCTCCACCTTATCCTACGTCAAATTTGGTATCAGAGCCCTAGGTTAAGGCTATTTTTTATGCTTCTTAGTGGTAAGGTGTTTAAACATACAGTGACAAGATTCCTTTCTTTAGATATCCAAGCTACTAGTTCTAACACTGATATGTTAATGTGCGATTTCAAATTTTTTTGGTTAATCGCTTCGATCAAATGGACACACGGTTTGACGACCTTAGGGAATAATTTGGAGTCCTCGCAACTAGAGTAGATGATCTAGATCCCCTTAGGAACCCCCGTCCTCGGGAAGTCATTAGGCCGCGAGTTATTCAACGCGAGGGACATTGTGACATAGATGGGCAATCAGATCATATGTTCATAAATCCTATTGCCTAGGCTCCTCCCTCACCCTTCCAAGGGGGAACGAAACCAGCCTATGAACGTCGTAGGGATCCCACATTTGACCACCACCACCACCCTGATGAAGAATGACCTCAACCCCGTATCCCTTTCTTAGAGATAATACTGTACCCCACGTAGTTTGACAATGGAAGAGATGATGATTATATGAATTGTCATGAGCTCCGAAGAGGTCATATTGAAGAGGATGATATCACTCGCTGCATCCGTATCGATGTCCCATACTTTTCTAAAGAATCTTTAAGTTTACCCCAACATCAACCAATTGTGAAGATAGATAAAGTTGAGATTAAAAACCTTTTTCATCAGATAACATACATCTTAATTCTCTTAGAGGCCATACCTCCTTTCTCAATAAGTCTTTGCCTGAGTCTTAGGAGCTGAATCCTCATGCACATAACTTTATCCTCACACACATAACTTTATTACTGAAGTTTCAATAATGAGCGTGATCAAATAATAAAAACAAGTCACCAAGGCCTGTTGTAAGGCAGCTAATGCGGTGTCTGCCTCCATGGACTAGTGAAAGGTGGGGGTGGCCGTCTTGCGGAGTAGGCGCGTGAGAGGAAGAGCCAACTTGCATTATCCCTAATGAGGTGGCGGTAGTAGCCTGTCAGTCCGAGGAAGCCTCAGACGTCCCGCACGACCCGTGGTAGTGTCCATTGTAGGACCGCCGCGACCTTCTTCGGATCCATAGCTACCCCCCTGGTTCGACACTGTATGACACATGTAAGAGATCTCCCGTTGCCCGAACACGTACTTTTTCATGTTGGCCACTAGGGAATGTCGGCGAAGCGTCGCTAAGGTGAGCTCCAAGTGGTCCTGCCATGTCAGACTGTACACAAGTATGTCGCCGAAAAATACTAGAACATACTTACGGAGGACCGACCGAAAGATGTCGTCCATGGTCGCTTGGAAGGCAGCCATGCCATTTATGAGTCCAAAGGACATGACCAGAAACTCATATTTCCCGTCATGGGTATGAAAAGCGGTATGAAACTCATATTTCCCGTCTTTTGAATATTGGTTAGTGCCACCTAGAACGAAGAAGTTGGATGTCTTGATCCAAACAGAATTATAATACAATAATACATAAACTTTACTAATAGTTTTTATTGGCGATTGTTAAAAGCAAACAGAAATCGCTATCAGCAAACCATTACTAACAACAAACCAAAGCGAACATTTGCAAACAAAACTGTTAACGATAAACCAATATTGTTAACAACAAACTAAAACTTAAATTATAAATTTTGTAATATTTCGTACAACCACTTTGACCTTAAAAACAAAAATAGGCATTACTCTAACAATGAACATACATAAAATCTAATAATTAAGAAATGCAGACGACTGCGCCATGTCCTAAGAGCCCGCATGCAGCAGGAAAGACTTAGCAACAGAGTTCAACAAATTAAGAGCAGTAATGTCTAGATACTTTGAGGGATCAGGAGCTTTCATGAATGAATGATAGGAGTTTACTTAAAAAATATTCTTTTTTATTACTTGTCTCGTATTAATAATCTCAATTTTAATTAATAATTTTTGTATCTCCTCGCCGCTTCCAAAACAAAATCTATATTAATTCACTCTAATATTTTGAATTTTGTATAAATAAAATGAAAATATACTTATCTATATTAATTGTATAAGTCATCGCCGTCCCCGACGGCGGCGGAAGCTGCAACGAATGGGTTAGATCCCGCGCCGGCTGCTGCCTCCGAATGGTCGGCGATGGGTCTCGACGAGGGGTTCCGGCGAGGGTTTCCGCGAGGATTTCGGCGAACCAGTGTGGCTGAGTGAAGTGGTGTGCGGCTTAGGGCAATGGTTTGCCCGCAGGAAATAGTCCTGGAATATTTCATATAGGAATTTTTGGATCTTTGGTGTGCGGATAGCCATTTCTGGTTTTCTTTTAACAATCCCCTTTTTATTCTCTAACAATTAAGGTCTGTTCGGTTTACCCAACCAACAAACCGAACCGAACCGAACCGAAATGATGTCCTTTTTCAGCCCCCTAAACCGAAATCAAACCGATCAGTTCGGTCCGATAATCGGTTTGGCTTGATCGGTCCGGTTCGGTCGATTTCGGTTTTTTATGCACACCCTTACTAACACTGGGGCGGATCATGCCGGTTGTCAACATATCAGACACGAGCCGCTCTATCTCGCCCTTTTGAACATAGTCGTAGCGGTAGGAACATACATAAATCGTCGGAGTGTCGTCTTGAAGCAGAATCCGGTGTTCGGCGGGGTGCGATGGTGGAAGTCCCAAAATCAGAGTAAAGACAGAGGCAAACTACTCCAAGAGGTGAGACAGTCCACGACGGTGGAGGTCGGGCCGGTATGGAGACGTCATCGGTTGTCGGAGTGACGTGCCAGAGTAGGGCCTGAAAATCCACCGCGTGAATGCGCTACGCCGCACGAGGGGAGACCACAACATGTTGGGGGTCTGTCTCATGCACGAGTGTGCAGGTGCAGTGGGCCCACTGAAATGTCATCCGCATGGAGGCCCAATTGTGATAAATATCTCCCAAGTACTGCAACCATGCCATGCCGAGAATGACGTCCACTCCACCCAGTGGAAAGACGCAAAAGTCTGCGGGGGCGCTGTACTCCCCCACCTGCAACAAAAGGCCGCGACACAGACCCCGTGTGGGACCGTCGTCCGTCCCCGAGACTAGGAACGCCGCGGAATGGTCGGGAATCTGCTGGAGACTTTTCACGAAGTCCACAAAGACAAAGTTGTGGCTCGCACCACTATCGATCATGAGGACCACGGGAGTCCCATGAAGATAGACTTGTAGTTTCATGGCCTGTAGGCCGGAAATGCCCCTAAGAGATAGGTGTGAGAGATCCAACCGTAGGTGGTCGGACGGTGTCAGGTCCGTCGGGGTTTGGTCCTCCAGGACCAGAGCGTCGAAATCTGCAATAGTGGCCTCGTCCTCATCGTCGCACATAAGTACCCGCAGCTCCTTGAGCGGGCAGTCATGTGTCGGCGAATAGGGTTTTTTGCACCGAAAACACAACCATTTGATGCACAGATCATTGTATTCTTGAGAGGAGTTTACCGGGGGCCGAAGCGGATGATGAGGAGGGGGCGATTTAGGAGGTTGATGGGCCGTCGGGGACGGTTATCCCGTGGGTAGCCGTTGAGAAGCTGGTGGAAGGAAGGAGACGCGGGAGGAGCCGGTGGCTGCCGGAGGAGAGCGAGAGCCGTCAGTTGGTCGAATGAAAAAATCTGCCTCGACCAAGCGGGCGACCTCCATGACGGTGGATATGCCCTGAGGATGATGAGTACGGAGACGAGAGCGGATGTGCAGGTGAAGTCTGTGAAGGAAGAAACCCATGTAGCGATCGAGGGGAAGACCAGGAACATGGTTGGCCTATTCGATGAAGTCATCGATGTACTGATCAACGAAAGATGTATGGCGGAGGGTGCACAAGCTCTCAAAGTAGCGGACGATGAGTAGTGAGGGAGAGAGAGAGAGGAGGCGGAATAATGATAACACCAAGATAAGTCAGCCATAGGCTCCTTTAATTTTACTAATCAAGTCCAAGATATACATATCCCATAATGACAAACAAGTAAATAAGATAAAACAACATTTAAAACATAACATCTTAAAGGAGCGTCTCGCCAATTGATCGACTCATGCTCTGATCGGCTTCCTTCGTGAATAAACTTGCCAAGTAGTGTCGATACCTTCAAGGTCCGCTCCGTTCCCTTCCGTAACAAAAACTAATTTCTTTATGTTTTTTTTTTATATTTCCTTTTTTGGTTTGATGTGCAAGCCTAATTTACTTAGAGGTGTATTTGCAAATCGGCCTTGGCTTCCCTATGTAGCTCATCTTGAAATTGAATAGAGTTTTTTTCTTCCTTGGATTTGACACATGACTTTGACACACCCTGGATTTGACAATCATTATTGTGGATCTGACAAAATCTGGTGACTATTGTTGCTTTGTAGTGGTCGCCAGGAAGGTTCTTACATATTTTTAACATGTTCTAAGAGCAAACTAGATCCAACGACCCACCCCCAATGCCACCCTATTAAAAAGTGGACTAGGTGTTAAAAGCCAAAGACCTTGAACTTGAGGAGGTATGTTGAGAATACAATTCCATATTGAGAAATCATGTAGCCTTGTCTACTTAATATCGATTATGGGATCCTCGGCCTACAATCAGTTAGTTTTAGGTTGGATGAGTGAGTATGTTCAAACAATGCACATTTTCTTAAACTTTCTCTAGCCATCCACATCATGAAATTGATAAAAATCGAAGTACTTCTAGTCACTATGAGACTGTGGTATTTGCGTCTGTTTTTCTTTAGATGCTGTAGAATACGATATTCAGTTCCTTGGCTGCAGCTGAGTTATAAAACATGGATATTTCTATTTGAATTATTGTTTTGATTTCACGCCATTAAACTGTAACGTCTTTGGAGGTGGCGGTGGGTATATAAGGGGAGCTGGGCTCAACCCATGGAGAATGCGAGAGGAGAGGAAGAAGGAGAGCCTTGCTCAACCCTAACCCTAAAAATGGGATGAGGAAGAATAGAGAACTAGAGAGAGAGAGGAACTTAGTGAGACAAAGGGAAACTTGGATTTAATTCTTTCATACTTCATACAATGAGCCAATGGGTCTATTTAAAATATTACTGGTGACATGGGTGTAAATAACCCCAAAATAAGAGAGATGCGCGAAATATTAAAATATCATCTCAAAGACTCGTAGTGAATCGACTTGATAACTACTATGACTCGACTTATACAACTCGACATAACATACTTAAAGATTCATAATAATATATGCGTAACATAATCAACGACGGTCGACGGATAGTGGGGACCCATAACATCCCACTTTCCCTTCAAATGGAGCTTTGATGAGCGCCATTTATATACCATTTACATGCTTATATTGGGTTGTTTTGCAATGCTATCTTCTATTTCCTTAGTTATTCATGCATTTCTACTTAAGCTAGTATCGCGCGCACTCATGAAGCGTATTAGTACCCGAATTCGGTGTGCTTATGCCGCGTTCATATCAATGTGGAGTAACCACCATATGCTCCCGTGATTCATTTGTTGCACTAGGCTTGTTATAACTGATTTGGGTGCCAATTGACCCCATTAGACTTCACGAAACGATCGCGGGTTGTTGTCTCCAAAGCTTAAAAAAAACTGTTGAAAACGCACGGTCGTGTGTTTCCTAGTTCCCGTGCGATTTGTTCTCGCACGGTCCTGACTGATCGTGCGAGGTATAAATCGCATGAGTCGCTGCTATCACTCTGAAAACGCACGGTCGTACGATTTCCTTCACGCACGGACAAACCTGTCCGTGCGCGTTCTTACCCTAAATATCACTTATCTGCCAGACCCTCGCACGATTTCCTTCATGCACGGTCCCTATGGACCGTGTGCATGCAAAACACACGGGCATGTGCAATGTCTGATCTTGCGGCGCCACGTGCATTTAATACTATTTGTGCACGCACGATCAAAACACACGATCGTGCGTTTGGTCGTGCGAGGCCATTATGTCTGACTTTTCCTATTTAAGCCGCATTTTCAAGAATTAGCGAAGGACCGCGGGAAATAACGCAGGCAGACGATTCCAAGGGCGATTTTTAGTAGGAAACCCTTCTTCCTTCACTCCTCCATACTCCACATCCTAGGGTTTCCCTAGAGTCATTCTTTCTCCTCCAAGTGTTGATCTAGAGCCTTCTCTCCACCAAGTTACAAAACCTCTTGAAGATCAATGTGTCCGCAAGAGATTCTCAGAGAAATCCAGTGATTAGAAGGTGGTGACAGTCCTCCCATACCCCGGGTGTAGTTGATGACACGGACGGACCTCGGATTGCCAACCCGGTGATCTCTTCCTCGCGTCTCCAACAAGCCTCTGATTGTGGTTGTATTTTTCTTCGTTTGTGTTTTATTTTTTGAATGATGAATGCTTTAATCTCTTTGGTGTTAATCTCCTCTAAGAAAAAATTAGAACGATTAAAGCGTACCGCTCGATTCCCTGCCCTCCGCCACGAGAAGGAGGAGGCTAGGGGAGGATGGGCAAAACTAGCCTCGACCCTAAAGCCTACACCTCCGGCCCTTCTCGTTTGACTGGAGAGATTTACCATAAGGCTGCGTTCAGTTAATTTGGTTTCATCTTTTTGAGAAAACGCACGGTCGCGCGTTTCCTTAATGCACGGTTACTGCGTCCGTGCGTGTTCAACGCCCATCTTTGAGCCAAAATCTGGTCTCTGCCTAGTGCCCGCGCGATTTATTCTCGCACGGTCCTGACTGATCGTGCGAGGTATAAATTGCACGAGTCGCTGCTACAAATCATCTTAGATGATGTATTAAGCAGTTATAATGTTCAAAAGCAAATAACATGATGGGAAAACACAACATTGGTATTCCAAACCAAGACAACACAAATTTAGAAGTTCTCAAAAAGATGAAACCAAATTAACTGAACGCAGCCTTATGGTAAATCTTTCCAGTCAAATGAGAAGGGCCGGAGATGTAGGCTTTAGGGCCGAGGCTAGTTTTACCCATCCTCCCCCTAGCCTCCTTCTCGTAACAGAGAGCAGCGAATCGAGTGGTACGCTTTAATCATTCTAATTTTTTCTTCTCCGTTGTGGGAGAGCGCCACCAAACGACAGGTTTAGCTTTACCAGAATAGTTGGTGCTAGCATCATTTTCATCGCCGGAGTGGCGATAGGATCAACCTAAGATACGCACCTGTTTAAATGTTAAGGTAATATTTTTCACAAATTAAATAAGGATCTGCTTCCTGAATAGGATGAGAATCCCGCTTTGTTAGGTCAATGTTCAAAGGGCAAGAAACCGCATCCGCAATGTTTTCCCCTTCACGTACTTCTACGTCCTCATGCTCGTTAATGTGCTCCTCAACTCCAATCAGCTGTTGCTCAAGCTGAACATTAGTATTTAACTTGCATGGAGCAAACACATCATTAGAAGAATTAAATTCAGAAGGTGATGGTGATATACTAGTTGGGGTTGTTTCCTTAGATGCTAAGGTTACATTCCCAGTTGCAATATTAAGCGTGGCTCCCAGAGATTTCAAAAATGGGGCACCAAAAATGGGTGGAGAGTCATTCTCCATGGGCCCCATGATTTGAAAATTAGTGAGCACAGTATCACCATCAAACAAAACAGGAATATCTGCAACGCTTCCTTCTGTCTGAATGGGCTCACCATTCATCAAAAGAAGCGACATTTGGGCCTCAGGATTTAGATTTAAATTGAATTTTTCAACATCCTGCAATGCTATTACAATGCAGGATGCACTGGTGTCGCAAAGCACTACAATTTCTACATCATTCATTTCGCAATTCAAAAGTATACCTCCTTCATAGTCTGGCGCTGGCATTGCCAAGGTTTTCCCTTGTTCTCGTGGATTCTTTTCAGTATTACTTGGGAGAGAACCTTAGGTGCGCTCAGTCAATACTTGGGCAAGTTGCCCCATTTGTGTCTCTAGATTACGCATAGAAGTCGCCTGATTAGTGAACGAGGTAGACGCCATATCCATGAACTTTTCCATCATCTCTTCCATTGCACTCTTCTTTGGGGGATACTGCTGTTGTTGGGATTGGTTGGGGGGCCTGTATCTGTCTTTGCTGTCCACCAGAACTCTGCCCCTCTTGTTGGTGTTGACCCAGTTGTCATTTTTGACCGGGGGCATTTTGACTCCAAGAAAAGTTGGGGTGGTTGCGCCACCCAGGGTTATAGGTATTGGAGTAAGCGTTATTCCTGTTCTGATTTCCACAAAAAACATAGACTCATCATTGTATGAATATGATCCTTCATTGAAAGACTCACCCAAGGTGCATTCGAACGCATGATGTCCGACATTCCCGCAAGTTTGGCATGATATTGCCATGACAGGAGCATAATGTGCTTTATTTCGCTTGAGGAGGGTCATGTTCTCAGCCTGAGTAGGCTGGGAGCCGGCTTCATACATCCCCAAGGTCCTTTTAGTAGAATTTTTGCCCGCAGTCCAATAAGTGTTGTTCAATGCTATTTGCTGGATAATTTCAAATGCGTCCTCGGGTGTCCGGTTCATCAAGGTTTCACCTGCAATAACGTCAATAGTTGCACGAAAATGTGGGTCAGTAGAAAAATAGAATATCTCTATGAGATGCCACTGAGCGAATTCGTGTTGAGGGCATTTTCTCAACAACACCGAGAAACGGTCCCAGGCCTCAGCCAAGGACTCCTGCTTATTCTGCCTGAATGTGGCTATCTCCCGTCGGGTGATCACTACTTTATCTGCAGGGTGAAACTTCGTTAGAAATAACATCATAAGCGCATCCCAATTTGCAGCTGTACCAGGAGTAATTGTGTGGAGCCAGGCTTTAGCTTTATCCCTTAAAGAGAGAGGGAAAAACCGGAGCTTGACAATCATCGGGAATGCATGCGTAACGAAAAGTTGCGCAGATTTCTGAGAAGTTAACTAGGTGCAAATGAGGATCTTCACCAGGAAGACCCGTGAACTGGCAATTATTATGGATCATCTTTAGGATAACAGGCTTGATTTCAAAATGATTATTTGTGTTCGCCGGGCCAAAAGGTGGATATACGCTCCCAACAGTGGGAGTAGTATAATCACGTATTGTGCGCGACCTCGGACGCACTTGATCCTGTTCATCAATGTGAACATTGGGAGGAATAAGCTCCTGAACATTGGGGGGAATACACTCCAGATTCACTCTTGGGTTTTGCTGCCCGTTACCATTCGGATCCATGTTTCTAGCAGCGCGGCGTTGAGCTAAAGCGGTACGTTCGATCTCAGGATCGAATGACAATAAAAGCGAATGGTCTCTACCGTGCATAAACAAACTAAAATGAAATAAAAGAGAAATACACAAAATAAGAAAGAAAGAGGAAACTTCTCAACCAAGAACTTCACTACGACGTAAACCCAAACAACCGTGCATTCCCCGACAACGACGCCAAAAACTTGATGCGTGATTCGGCAAGTGCACCGGTCGCACAAGTAATATGAAATGAGAGTGATCCCCAAGTATCGATCTCACAAGGAACGTAAGTATGTGGTCGGGATTTACTTAAGTAATGAAATAATTAATCAACGAGTTTTCTTAACGGATCTTTGAGTTGGTGGTTTTGAGAACAATAAAACTAAGGCTTCGTTCGTTTGACAGGAATTGAGATGCAGGAATTAGAATTGATCAAATTCCGATTCCTGCAGAAATTGGAATTGAAGTCAATTCCAATTTTGCTGTTCATAGGAATTGAAATTGATAATTCTACTGTTTGGAAAAACTATATTTTTTGTGCTGTTACGAATGTAAAAGCAGTTTTATCCGTTTGATTATACAAAATTGCGGTGACTATTGAGGTGAAAAATAACATAGATGAAAGAGCATCTACAACATATGCATCATTTATCTATTTGTATGAAAGTTTGCATAATAATCTACAACATAAGATTTGTGTAACGAGGAATGTAGATACCAAGAATTGAATCGATAGCTTGGAAAACTCACAACAACAGCATACTCAACCAAAATCTTGGCAAGAGTACCCTTATAAAAGGGTCTTTGATCCTTGTATTTGATCCCAAGTTCTATTTTCATGTCAGTACAGATTAAAAAAAAATGAAAAATTAAGAAATAAAGTAGATAATGTTTCTCATGAAGCTCAAAAGATCATATTTGTATGAGAAATAACGAAAAAGGGGATTACGCCTGCCTTCACAGGCCACAAACAGGAAAGATCTTGGAGACTAGGGCACAAATGCTTCTTACAGAGCTTAATCAATAAGCAGAAGAAACCAGACGGAGAATAACAGGGAACGGACCTTCGAAGAAAACAAAGAACAGCAGGCAGAACGCTGTACATGAGCATTTACAGGAGACGGGCCTTCCACGAGAACGAGAACATTCAACCTTCGACGACAACGAAGAAAAGGAGGCATATCTCGGCGAGAAAACCTTCGAACAAGAACGAGTATTCAGGACGCTCGTGGGAGAGAAGAGTCGGGAATACGCTCGCGGGAGAGAAGAGTCGGGACGACGCTCGCGGGAGAAGACTGGGAATCGCGAAATTTGACCTCCGTAGGTCAGACTTGGGAGGGGGAGTTTTCCTCCTATATGCAATTTCCATGGGAATTCAAATGAATTCCAATTCCGAGCTCATTTTATGGCCGCCGAACGCTGGAATTGGAATTGCCAATTGAATTCCAATTCCAACGCCCCAATTCCGACCTAACGAACGAAGCCTAAAAGAAAAAAAATGCGGGTCGCAAACACCGCTTCGGCTTTTCGTTGCTTCCTTGCAACGGATCTCTTGCTCACAACACGGAATCACAAATGTGATACACGATCTTCCACGGGCCTCTTCGAACTCACTCACACACTACCACACATTCACTCTAGCTAGGTTAAAAGATGAATCTCATAGACAAGATTTCATAAAATGTAGTCATACAAGCTAGGAATCAATACCAAGGAGATTAAAGCATTCATCATTCAAGAAATAAAACACAAACGAAGAAAAATACAACCACAATCAGAGGCTTGCTGGAGACGCGAGGAAGAGATAAAACCGGGTTGTCAATCCGAGGTCCGTCCGTGTCATCAACTACACCCGGGGTATGGGAGGACTGTCACCACCTCCCAATCACTCGATTTCTCTGAGAATCTCTTGCGGCCACATTGATCTTCAAGAGGTTTTGTAATTTGGTGGAGAGAAGACTCTAGATCTTCACTTGTAGGAGATAGAATGACTATAGGGATGAACCCTAGGATGTGGAGTATGGAGAAGTGAAGGGAGAAGGGTTTCCTTCTAAAAATCGCCCTTGGAATCGTCTGCCTGCGCTATTTCCCACAGTCCTTTGCTAATTCATGAAAATGCGGCTTAAATAGGAAAAGTCAGATAGAATGACCTCGCACGACCAAGCGCACGATCGTGCGTGCACAAATAACATTAAATGCACGCGGCGTCGCAAGATCAGACATTGCTCATGCCCGTGTGTTTTGCATGCGCACGGTCCATAGAGACCGTGCATGAAGGAAATCGCACGAGGGCTTGGCAGATAAGTGATATTTAGGGTAAGAATGCGCACGGGCGGGTTTGTCCGTGCGTGAAGGAAATCGCACGACTGTGCGCTTTCAGAGTGATAGCAACGACTCGTGCGATTTATACCTCGCACGATCAGTCAGCACAGTGCGAGAACAAATCGCACGGGCACTAGGCAGAGACCAGATTTTGGCGCAAAGATGGGCGTTGAACACGCACGGACGCAGTAACCGTGCGTTAAGGAAACGCACGACCGTGCGTTAAGGAAACGCACGACCGTGCGTTAAGGAAACGCACGACCGTGCGTTAAGGAAACGCACGACCGTGCGTTAAGGAAACTCACGACCGTGCATTTTCAACAGTTTTCTGAAGCTTTGGAGCCAACAACCCGCGATCGTTTCGTGAAGTCTAATGAGGCCAATTGACACCCAAATCAGTTATAACAAGCTTAATGCAACAAGTGAATCAACGAGAGCATATGGTGGTGACTCCAAATTTATATGAACACGACATAAGCACACCGAATTCGGGTACTAATACGCTTCATGTGTACGATACTAGCTCAAGTAGAAATGCATGAATAACTAAGGAAATAGAAGCGATAGCATTGCAAAACAACCCAATATGAGCATGTAAAATGGTATATAAATGACGCTCATCAAGCTTGCCCTCAAGTTTGAACTTAGAGAGATAAAGAGAAGCTTGGTTTAATTCATATCATACTTCATACAATGGCAAAAAGGTCTACTTATAACACTACGAGTGGCATTTGTTTAAATAACCCCCAACATAAAAGAGACACGCAAACTACTAAAATATTATGACTCAATTCATACAACTCAAAATAACATACATAAAGACTCGTAATGAAATGTGTAACATAACCGGCGACGGATAGTGGAGACCCATAATCCCACCTGTCCTTCAAATCGAGCTTGTCCTCAAGCTCGAACGAGTCTCAAATGATTTGACCGCTAAGCTCCTTAATTTTATGCCAGAACAACTCCCGATAGCGTGTTGCTGTGGCGACGACTGCATCAAGTGGCGGGCCATCATTGTGCACACATGTGTCACGACGGACTGCAGAGATTTGACATGGCGGGGGCGCTTGCGGAAGGAAGACCATCATGACATAATCTCCGGAGTTGGGGCGAGTGTGCCCGGTGGATGACCAGACTGAATGTGTGCCGCGACGATAAGAAACGACGGCGCTGATGTGGGGGCGGTCGTTGAAAGTAATTGATCGAGAGTGACCGCCAGAACAAATGAGTGGAGCGCAAGATGCAGAATGAAGACCGCTGGGACCAATGACGGTTGTACAATTTGTGGCGGCACCACTGCTGGGCGTGGAGGCGAAGAGGCCCGTAGTGGGAATTGCTGAGAGGGAACAACCAGAGGCGATGGTGGAGTGAAAAGGACAGAGGAACTTCTTCGAGTGCAAGGTGGAATCGAGAACGGCTGTGGTGGGATCAATAGCGGCTCCGGTGGAATCAAACCCCCAAAGCGGCGACCAATGGTAGCTGCGAGTCATGCAAGTGCGGCACCATATGACACCGACGTCTCCAGTAACTTCTGGAGCATCGAACGGACGATGACTTGCTAGTCGAAGCTCGTCATCAGGCTGCAGTAATTAATTAATCAATTAATCCAAATAAGAATTAATTTTTTAATCAATTAATTGATTAAGACAAAAATAAATGCGTAGAGAACTATGAAAATAAAGGATTTTTTTATTGTAGTCCCGACTTTATGGAAGTATTAAAGATATCGATCAAATCAAACTAGGCATACAGAAAAAATGATATGAAGATTTTACCGGAAATAATAATCTATTACTAAATATCGAACTATCAGGAAAATTAACAAATACAACAAAGTACAAATATTCAACATATCATTGGCGGAATTAACAACTCCGGTGTTAAAATGATTAAACCAATGGATATTGATCTAACCTTTTTAGAAAGATTAGACTGGAATATTAGTAATAATTTAACAAACAATTCTCCGGTGTTAAAATGATTAAAACAATGGATATTGATCCAACCCTTTTAGAAGGATTAGATTGGAATATTAGTAATAATTTATCAAACAATTCTCTTAGCTTGCCAGAAGATAGTTTGTTCTATAAAAATATTGATAATACATATAGTTTAAGATTTCTAGGGTATAAACATAGACCGGTGATAAATTCAGAAGAAATTGATTTTGATTTGAAAATACTCAAAAATGAATAGAATAGAAGACTATCATATAGTTAGATACAATTATAATGGAACGTACGACGAACAAATTAGGTTAGAAAATAAAATGCTAGATGAAGTGTTAATTAGGGCTGAAAATTATATCATGTTCAATAGAAGGGTCCCAATTATATTAGGGGAGAATACATCGTAACAGAACGTAACGACGACGAAATATGGGAATACGTTCTAACACTCCCCCTCAAGTTAGACATTTATATTTCTCATACCCAACTTGTCAATACAAACACAAAAAATATTTCTCCCAAGACTCTTAGTTAGGATATCAGCTAATTGTCCCTTTGAGGGAACAAAAGGAATGCAGATAATCTTCTTCTCGATTTTCTCCTTAATGAAGTATCTGTCCACCTCGATATGCTTGGTGCGGTCATGCTGAACGGGGTTGTTGGCAATGCTGATTGCAGCCTTTTTGTCACAGTACAATCAGATATGACTAGACTCATTTAAATCCAGGTCACACATCAAAGAGCGTATCCATCTAGACTCATTTAAATCCAGGTCACACATCAAAGAGCGTATCCATAATCCTTCACATATGCCATGAGCCATAGCTCTAAATTCAGCTTCTGCGCTGGAACTTGAGACGACAGATTGCTTTTTACTTCTCCAAGTGACTAAGTTTCTACCAACAAATGAGCAATACCCGGATGTGGATCATCTGTCTCCAGCGGAACCAACCCAATCAACATCAGTAAAAACTTCAATCTTCAAATTTGTATTGGGAGTGAACATGATCCTCCTTCCTGGTGAAGTCTTCAAATACCTCAAAATTCGGTGAACAACATCCAGATGTCTCGTCTTTGGGGAATGTATATATTTGCTAACGACTCCAACAACATAAGCTATGTCGGGATGAGTATGAGATAGATAGATTAATCTTCCAACAAGGTGTTGATAACCAACCACGTCTTCAATAGGGTCACCATCATCTTTTCCAAGATTATGATTCACCTCCATAGGTGTATCAACAGGTCTACAACCACTCTTACCAGATTGTTCCAGCAAATCAAGGGTGTATTTTCTCTGGGAGATGAAGATGCCCCGTTTAGATCTTGCTACCTTAATTCCCAAAAAATACTTAAGTTTCCCCAGATCTTTTACTTCAAACTTTCTCGCCAAATTCACCTTCAAAGCTTTGACTTCTTCAATATCATCTCCTGTTATGACGATGTCATCAACATAAACAATGAGAGCAGTTAACAGATTTGTTCTCCGTTTAATAAACAAAGTATGATCAACATGACATTGTTTGTATCCAAGAGAAATCATGACTTCGTGGAACCGACCAAACCAGGCCCTCGGAGATTGCTTCAAGCCGTAAAGTGCCTTTTTTAATCGACACACTTTCCCTTCAGATTCGGAAGGGGAAAAACCTGGAGGGAGAGACATATATACCTCTTCATCTAAGTTCCCATGAAGGAAAACATTCTTCACGTCCAATTGGATAAGGTTTCAACCTTTGCACACAACACATGATAACAAAACTCGTATAGAGTTCATTTTTACGACGGGCTTAGTTATTAAAGGCGCAAGGCGCACAAAGGCGCAAAGAGGTCTTGGAGCCTAGGCGCAAGGCTCAAGGCGCAGGCGCGCGCCTGACGAAGGCAAGGTGCAACTATATTCGGTTTAAATAATCTGCATCAAACATCACTTCATCTTCTTAATCAGATTTTTCATCTATTTTACTCATATATTATTCATTATAGTCATTTATATCTCTTAAAAAAATAGAATCAATGTGATCACTTGGTTCATATCTAAGTCTCAACGCTCAATTATGTTTCACAAACACTTAATCATGCAAAAAACTATTTAGTTATTACATTATTTCTTTCTTTATTTTGAAAAAAAAAATTTACAATAGAAATTGCACATAGACGTGTCTTTTATGCTCCAAAGGCGCAAAAATGACGCACAAAGGCGCAAACCTCTGAGCCTGGTGAGCCTTGAGCCTTAGGCGCGCATTTAACAACGGACGACGGGGGCAAAAGTGTCTTGATAATCAATCCCCAAGGTTTGAGTATACCCCCTTGCCACCAACGTTGCTTTGAATCCTTCAACCAAACCTTCAGAGTTCTGCTTCATGGTGAACACTCACTTACAACCGACGACCTTCTTTCCATACGGAAGATGAGTTAGGTCCTAAGTACAATTCTTTTCCAACGCATTCATTTCTTCAATCATAGCCTCTTTCCACTGTTGATGCCCAAGAGCCTCCTGTCATGTGGACGAAATGGAGACAGAGGCAAGGGAGGAGACGAAAGCTTTGTAGGAAGAAGTTAGAGCCTCATAGGAAACATAATGAGATAATGGATGTTGGGTGCAAGATCTGATACCTTTTCGAAGGGCAATGAGAGGTTCAGAAGAATCCGTTAACGAAGCTGGCATTGGCACTGGTGGCGTGGGATGAGCCTGTGTGTTAGCTCTACCCCGTATGGTGTACACCTGTAACTCTTGTTCTTTATAAGGAGGCTCCCCCTGATTGGGAGTCTCTGCAGTAGGTAAAGAATATGAAGGAGGAAGGTAAGGGTAAAATAGGTGAACTCACTTCATCCGTATGCGTGGGCTCCCCCTGAAGTGAGGGCACATAATAATGTTCAGATTCACGAAACGTGATATCCGTCGTGACAAAAATCCGTTTAGTCGGGGGATGATAACATTTATACCCCTTATAAGTGGGTGAATAGCCAATGAACACACATTTAAGGGCCCGAGGGTCAAGCTTGGACCTGCCCGTAGAGTGTATGTGAGAGAAGCAAATACAACCAAAAGTTTTGGGTGGTAGAGAGGTCGGTGCGACCTCTAAGATAGTAAGGGGGGTTTGATATCCCAGAACTGAAGAGGGCATGCGATTAATGAGATAGGCAGCCGTGAGAACTGCATCGCCCCAATAGTATTTTGGGAGGTTCATAATGAAGACTAAGCATGGAGTCACCTCCAAGAGGTGACGGTTCTTTCGTTCAGCGACTCCGTTTTGAGATGGAGAGTGAGCACACGAGGTTTGATGAAGAATGCCATGAGCAGCAAGATAGTCCTCCAAGGGAGCGTTGACATACTCCCGACCATTATCACTACGAAGGATTTTAATAGTGGCAGAAATTGAGTTGAGACCATGGTATGAAATTTTTGGAAAATAAAAAACAACTCATTTTTATTTTTCATCAGATAAACCCAAGTTGTGTGGGAAAAACAGTCAATAAATGTAATAAACCAAAAACATCCAGAAATTGTGGCAACAGGGCAAAGCCCCCGCACATCAGTATGAATAATATGAAAATGAGTTGTACTAGGTAATGAAACATGATGAACAAGAATTCGATGGTGCTTGGCAACAACACAGATGTCACAAACAAAATGTTTAAAACACGATGGAGAAAAAATAGGTAATAAACGTTGCATGGTCGCAACAGAAGGGTGGCCAAGTCGACGATGCCAAGTGAGCAAGGTGGAGGTCTGCGAAGAGTGAATAGCTTGCGGAGGAGTAGACCCAGAAGAAGAGTCAAACACGTACAAGGCATCCTTCATGCTACCAGAGCCAATCACCTGCCCCGTCTTCAGATCTTAAAAGACACAATGAGAAGGAAAAAAGTAACCGAGCATTAAAGAGAATTAGTCAAATGACTAACAGAAAGTAGACTATGGGTGAACTTGGAACATGAAGAACAGAGGATAAAGGGAGAGAAGAACAATGAATGAATCCCTTTCCCAGCAATGGAAGAAAAGGAACCATCAACAATGCTCACTTGATCTCTGCCAGAAAGAGGGGAATAAGATACAAAACCTGAAGCAGAACCAGTCATGTGATCGGTGACACCGGAATCGATAATCCACTGAGTCGGACCAGTAGAAGCAGAGTTGGCACTGGAAGTACCTGTGTGGGCAAGGGCAAATGATGGCATAGGGACATATGTAGGCTCAGTAGTAAGACCGTGCATCAAACGACGGAGAGCTTACATCTCTTCAGCAGAGAAGGAGGACGACTGAGATGAACCACCATCGGAAGTCTCGGTCAGATGAGCGGAGTGAGGAGTCCGTCCAGGAGTTTCCACGACCGCGACCACCACGAGAAGTCGATCCACCTCTAGGAGGAGGAAATCCATGGAGGCTATAACAAGTATCCCGATTATGACGAGGCTTGCCACAATAGTTACATGTGAGATGATCGCTGCCTGTCGGCTTAGGCTTGAAATCATGAGAAGCGCGACTGCCATAATTGGGCGGATGAGCCACCAAAGCAGATCCCTCCAGAAGGTTGGATGTGTTCCAGGACTGACGTGGATCAAACTCTTGTTGAACAATATTGTAAACCTCAAGAAGGGAGGGAATAGGAACACGTCCCAAGATCTGGACAGTAATCTGATCAAAATCTCAGTGCAATCCATGTAGGAACTCAAATACCCGATTTCGATCCTCGCGGTTCTTCAGCAAGAGTGCATCAACATTGCACACCATAATGAGAGAGTCAAAATGAGCGTACTCCTGATAGAGCTGGGTAAACTCAAGGTAATAGGTAGAAGGAGGACGATCCCCCTGACGGAGATTCCCAATCTTGCGGCGAAGCTGAAAATTTGGGCCGCATTCCCCTTGCGTGAATAGGTAGACTCGGCACGCTTCCATATCTCTGCAACAGTATCCAGGAGAAGATAATTCCGCGCAATCGATTCCTGCATGGAGTTGATGAGCCATGACATGACAAGGGAGTTTTCTGACTCCCATTTAGGCCAAGCAGCATAAGTCATTGCAGGAGCAGTGGTGGTGCCAAAGAGATGTCGACTCTTTAAGGCAAGGGTAATGGAGCCGGACCAAGCCAAATAGTTGGTGTCATCAAGGCGGATTGTGGTAAGCTGAGAATAAATGTGATCTTTACCAACCCGGGTATATCCAGCGGGGGTCGTGGAGGTAGTGGAATCACTAATGTCCGACATGAAGACGAAAAAAACAACCAAATTGCCTAGAAGATTGAATGAAGTAGAGAGGAACACCCCGTCAATGAGAAGAAGGGGAAACGAGCATCAATGGAGGGTTATGAGACATTCTCCGTGTGGACAAAGGAAACCCTAGATCGAAGATTGGGAAACATCCAACCGTTGGAATCACACGAAGCTTGAGAGAGAGGATAAGGGAGGCAAAGCGAAACTTTTACCAAAGTTTGAAGTCAATCGGACCGCCAGAGTCTCGTCGGAGGCAGCATCTAGCGGAATAACGCCAATCAGCCGACGTCTGCGTCGAGCACCGATCGGCGCTACAGAAGAGGGGGAGTGCGACTAGATGTGGAAGCGGAAGTGGAAGAGAGAGTGAGAGAGTGAGAGAGAGAGAGAGAGCTGGGAGGGGAGGCGGAGGCACGATCGGAAACACCGCACGTGAGCGGAAGCCGAGCGAGAGACGAACTTAGCTGCACGGGAGCAGGGGCTCTAATACCATGTTAATTAGGGCTGAAAGTTATATCATGTTCAATACGGGAATACGGGAATACATTCTAACATGTAGGTTTAATGTATGAATATGATAGTCTTGAGTTAAACCAATGACATTTAGTAATGCGTAGAAATTTTTTCCTTCATGAATGTGAAACAGAACTCGTAGAACCACTTGTAGAAGAACCACAACTAGACTACCCAATAGAATTGGTTAATGGAGAAACGACCTCCCAAGGAAGTAATCAGTTTACATTCGAAACTGTAGTTAAAAGTAGAATAGGACAACCATCTAGAACGATATATAATGAATATAGAGGAGAAAATGATAATATAAAACCTAGAGGAAAAAGGATGCCATTAGAAACAATCAATAAAAAACTAATAGTTGATGACAGAAGAATATTAAATATAACTGCCCATGACCCACAAAAATTACCAATAGTTCTTGAGATATGGAGCCAAATGGTAAATCGTCGATACGAAGAAATGGAAATGGAAATGGAAAAAACTCCTGAAGAGATGTACAATTATTTAGAAAAGTTTTTAGGAGAAACAACGCGAGCAATCTGAGAGTCCAATAAAAAAGAATACCCCCAAGACTTTAATTGAGATGTTGCCCTAGGATCAAATCTTTATAATTTGACTAATAAAATTACCCTTCTACTTTTAGGATACCACCCCAATATTAACATTATAGGATTATAGCCCAAGCAGAAACTATTAGAAAACTAGAACAACTCCAAATTCGAAAATGGAATTATATTAATCCATTTCTCCAAGATTTTATGTATTATAGCAGCATTGCAGGATGCGTTTATGACCAAGGACATTCAAATCCCTTCCACACATAAACCCATCCCCTTTATATAGACGAGAGAGGGCAACTACAAAAGGAAAATACAAATTGATTTAATTAATCTATTAATTAATACAAAATAAAAGGGAGCCAAATGGTAAATCGTCGATACGAAGAAATGGAAATGGAAAAAACTCCTGAAGAGATGCACAATTATTTAGAAAAATTTTTAGGAGAAACAACGCGAGCAATCTGGGAGTCCAATAAAAAAGAATACCCCCAAGACTTTAATTGAGATGTTGCCCTAGGATCAAATCTTTATAATTTCACTAATAAAATTACCCTTCTACTTTTAGGATACCACTCCAATATTAACATTATAGGATTATAGCCCAAGCAGAAACTATTAGAAAACTAGAACTCCAAATTCGAAAATGGAATTATATTAATCCATTTCTCCAAGATTTTATGTATTATAGCAGCATTGCAGGATGCGTTTATGACCAAGGACATTCAAATCCCTTCCACACATAAACCCATCCCCTTTATATAGACGAGAGAGGGCAACTACAAAAGGAAAATACAAATTTATTTAATTAATCTATTAATTAATACAAAATAATTACAAAATAATCATGTCGGCTTCCAAATGCGCTCCCTTGAGTCCTGCGATGCGGCGTACTCGTGCGCTGTAACATACGATTGATTAGGTAAGCCGCAGTTTGATGGGCATCACCCCAATAGTATTTCGGAAGGGACATCGTAAATAACAAGCATCATGTCACTTCAAGAAGATGACGATTTTTACATTCAGCCACACCATTTTGTACAGGAGAATGTACACAAGTGGTTTGATGAATGATGCCAAGATCACTCAAATAACGTTCAAATTTGGAATCCATATATTCACGATCATTATCACTGCGTAGAGTTTTAATGGTTGCACCAAATTGAGTAGAAACCATTTTATGAAAATTTTGAAAAAGTTGGAACACTTCACTTTTACTACGCATCAAATGGACTCACGTAGTACGAGAAAATCAATCAATGAATGTAACAAACCAATGATAATCGAAGATAGAAGCAACTGGGCAAGAGCCACATACATCACTATGAATAGTATGAAACAGTACAATACACGGTTTAAATATATTATTAAAAGAGACACGCTTATGTTTAACAAGTTCACACACATCACATATAAACGTGTTAAACACAGAAGATGAAAAACTAGGAAATAAAGACTGCATAGTGCTGAAGCCAGGAAAATCCTAGCTCCAAAATTCGGATCAATGCAGCCGGAGGCTACTCGCCCAGCGGTCCGACCAGACGGCTTGACTGGCGATGATGAAAGAACTAGAACGGAAACAACAGGACCCCAGGCGATGCGGCAGGGAGGTCCCACCACGTATCCAGAAGCTCAGAAGAGACTTCTCCTCCACAACCAAAGATGTCCGAGCAGGGTACGAGGAAGGCACCGACTTGGCGAGAATCAAGAGTAGCGACCAAGGATGACGAGTCCGAGAATTCGAAAGTTGGGCTCCGAAAGCTCAAGTCCAGGTGCCAATCCAAGTACCTCTGGGGTCCTATTTATAGGCAAATCCAGGGGGGGGGGGTCTTATTTATAGCCCACCCAACCCGGCGACTATGTTAGGATTAAGGGGACCTCGCTTGACTTTTGGCGAGTACTGCCTCTAGTCGCCCACCTGTCGAGTAGTGGGGGCTGCTCGCACATACCGGGCCACTACTCGTGCAGGCCTTCTGCTGATTCTGCTGGCTGAGTTGTCTTGAGTCTTCGACCTCTGGCTTCTGCATTGATCTTTTACTTTGACTTCTGCCTACGTGGCTTTGAATGAGCCCTACCCTCGGAGAATAAGGGTTGTACACAGTTCCCGCTCTTTGCGAGCAGCGCTGTTGCTCGGAAAGAAACATCCAACCTTTATTCGACGAGCTGTCATGCTGGCGAGTATCAGGCTATAATCGACATCTCGCTGGCCGACGCCTGGACTCTATATATAGAGGGGGAGGGGTCTCTGATTGGGGAGACTTTTCTGATCTCGCTTAAGATGTCACACAGTCATGCCGAGGAAGCTGATGCTGACATGGCCGACCTCCTGGGCTTGTTGACGCCCCTTCGGGCACCTGCTCGCGTAGATGCCGATCTTGAGGACTTACTCGCCTCTAAAAAGAGGAAGAAGCTCGCGAAGAAGAAGAAGAAGAAGGATGCGCCTGCGGAGGGTGTCGTCGATCCTCCTGTTGATCGGCAGGAGGTTCCGGCGACCACCCGACAGCTGCACATCGACCTGGGCCTCTCTGTCGAGGGCAAGCAGCCTGCCTCCGAGCATCCTGCGCCTGAGGTCGCTCCTGAGGCGTGCGCCACTTGGTCCCAGACCCAGACTCAACCTGATCTCGCTCCTCCGCGAGGTAGGAGTTTCATACTCGCTGCCTAGGAATGTCGCTATCCTGGTGTTGCTGGCGATGTTCTGACGCCTCTTTCTTCTATTTGCAGATCTTCCGTCTACTGGAGCGCCGGTCGAGCATCTGGATGTCACCCCTCTGCGATCATCGCCGATGGTCGCGCTCAAAGCTGGGGGATCTCACTGTGGTCGCCCAGTGCGAATTCTTCACAGCTCTTCCTTAGAGAAGAGGCCTATGAGCGAGCAAGGGGCTCCCTCGGCGAGTAGCGTGCCTCCACCGCCACCGCCTTTATTGCGACCAGAATGGGCGAGCAGCTCGCAGCTGCCCGCGCGTGGGCTTCTGCCACCATCTCTATTGCCTCCTGCCGATGTTCCGGGCGATCATCGCCCTCCGTCTTCTATCGCTCCCTCAACCCATCCGGTGGAGTCCTCGCGTCGAGGCGGGGTTGGGGGCTCTTCCGGGTTCTTCGCCCCGAGGGGGGAGGGCGACCAGTGGATGGTCGCGGCCGGGGGAATGTGCCTCCCAGCAGGGAGCACACCGTCAGATCTCACTCTAGCCGGCGAGATGCTGGCCACCGCAGCTTGTCTCCGCATCGAGGAAGGAGCTCTCCTCGCCGGCGATCTCGTAGTCCTCGCCGCGATACGAGGAACGAAGCTCATCGGCCCGGTAATTGGTCGTTTGCTTGTGGTGGTCACTGCGATCTTTGTTTTATGCTCGTCGCTAAAGCTCTGTCGATCATTTCTCTTTGTAGCTCGCGCCCATACTCCGGTGGGGGCCTTGATCGACGCCATTGGGATCTCTTCTCGCGAGTACCAGGAGAGGGTAACTCGCGCCATTCTGGAGCTGGAGGTGAAGATTGAGCGCTTGGCGGTCAGCGAGCCTCATCGTCGCCTGACCAAGATGGAGGTACGGGTATCCAAGCTGGAAGAGTTTGATACTCGGCTGGCTGGTGCGGAATCTCTCCTTCAGTCTGTCAGCGATTTGGAGCGCTGAGTCGCTAGGTTTGATCATCGCCAACAACTGCACCACGACGAGCTGGTGGGGATGCGCGCGAGCATGGGCTCAGTTGGATGGATGGCGAGGATCGAGGACCAACTGTGGAAGGGCGAGGATGCGATGACCCTGGCCTTCAAGCATTTCAAGCGAGCTCCCAGTATGGGCTGGGTTGGGCGACATCCGCAACCCCCCGATCCCTAGGCGAACCTCCAGGGCCCTCAGTAGCTGTATTTTTTCTGTTTTGTAGTCGAGTTGCCGCCATTTGGCGAGTAGTTATAATATGAACAATTTTATTCATGTAATATTATTTGGCGAGTATTCAAATCTCGCCCTTCATTCCTTGCTTGTTTGTTATGATGGTGTCTGAATTTTTTCTATCTTCTTCATTTCTGTGAGTAGTGGTTGAATGTCGCGTATATTTGGCGAGCTATTTGTGTTTTGATGCAGGTCCTCACGCGCTGTATGTCGGCGAGTTTGATGGGTAAAGCGGGTATGACGACTTCCCTCGATGCTCGCCACCCCTTCTTCCTGTTCGCGGCGGCGTAGCCGATACGCCGGGTCTCCTCGATCCCTATAAATAGGGGGTGGGTGGGTGGGTGAGTATTAAATACATTTTTGCCGATCATCTTTTCTTACTAGCGAGTATCTCCCGATTACTTCTCTTCCCGCCTTTTGGATACTCGCTCTTTTCTTCATTCTTCTTCTGGATGTCTGACGAGGCGAACTATCCACGTGCGAATCACGCGAAGAATTTTGTGGCGACGTCCTTCAAGATGCCCATTACTCGGCAGAAGGACTTGGATGAGTTCTCCGAGAAGTACTTGTCCCCGGGGTATGTCGCTAGGCTTCCTCGCCCAAGCGAGCGACTAAACACCTTCTCGTCCACCGAGATGGTCTTCCCCATTCCCCACTTCGAAGTTGGCCTGCGACTACCGTTATGGCCAGAATTATGCCAAATTCTGCGCTACTTCAGGATAGTCCCCGCCCAGATTAACCCCAATGACATGACGATGATTATTGGGTTTCTCTGCTTCCTGCGAGAAGAGAGGAACGCCTTTGATCTCTATGTCTTCAGGAGGGTCTTCTCTTTCATGGCGACCGGCGAGGGCGTCATCTTCCTCTGCAGCCACGTTTGCTCGCTAGTCGGTACGGCGAACAAGAACCACCGCTGGGGCGAGCGGCTGGTCGCGTCAGTGGCGACTTTGAGGCCATCCCAAGCTCGTCCTTCCAGCCTCCGGAGAGTGCCTTCGCTGTTCCTTATCTGGAGGGATCTCGGGAGGAGCTTCTCGATTCCTTCCAGAATCGCCGCTTTGATGTGGTCTACTGGCGAAGGCGAGTAGATGTACTCGCAGAGGTCTTCTCGGGTGAAGGTTGTCTTCTGAGCGAGTATCTGTTATACTCGCCTCTTCTTCTTCGGCTGGCGACTAATCGCTTTATCTTCTGTCTTTTGCAGCTGTTCGCACTTTGCCGCACGAGCCTCTCCCAGTGGCGAAGGTGGCAGCTTCTTCCCAAGGGGGCACGGGGACCTCGTCGGCCGAGGTTGGAAGCTCCTCCCCAATCGGCTTGTCGCAGGGCGGCGAGGATCCGGTGGTCGGAGGCCGGGATCTCGAAGAAAAGGAAGACCAAAGGCCCGGCTAAGGAGCCGGCGAGGAAGAAGCAGGTCGCGAGCAGGGACCTGAATGCGAGGGCGGACCCTTCAGAGGCTGGCGAGCCCCATAGCCATCCGAACTTCAACGAAAGCGTCCGCAGCGAGGACGCCTATGGTCGCCCGCTGGTGACTTGGGCGGAGCGCGCCCATGAGGTGACGTTGAGTACCAACCTCCCCGCCTGGTCGGAGGATTTGGAAGATAGAGGCGAGGCATTCGATGTAATGTTCGCGCTCTATGGTCGCGCAAATGCCGAGGTTCTGTAGGAGGCATCCGCCGAGTATCTAGCCCACCAGAGCTCGCGTTCTCTGCTGCGATCTGCCGAGCTGTGCCATACAACGGCGAGGCGCTTGCTCGAGTATGAGCAGGCGATCAAGGTGCAGAGCCAGAAAATCCTCTCCTTGGGGAAACAGGCCGCCAAGTGCAAAGAATATGAGATTCTCGCTCGCGGCTTTTCTCGCTTCTCGAGTACTCGCCTATTGTGCCGACTATCTCACTAACTTTTCCTTCTCATGCTTGCAGGCTGCCGAGATTGAAACGGTGAAGAAGGTGTCCCAGCTGGAGAAGGAGCTGGAAGACACTCGGCTGGCCTTGGAGGCCGCCCAAGTTCGCATCTCCGAGCTAGAAACTCGCCCTGTCGAGCAACAGCCGTCGGAGGCGGGCCCCTCCAGGGTCGGCAAGCAGATCAGGATCCACGACGATGAGATGCCGCACATCCGCCGAGAGATTGCGCGAGCAATCGGGAAGGTTGTCTTGAGTCAGTTGAAAGCTGAAGGCCATTTGAAGCCGGAGGCAATGGGACTGTGATGGACATCATTCCGGCGCTGCTTGCCGAAGAGTCCGCCTCTCCTAGGCGAGTCCCTTCCCCGTCTTCCAGTGATGTCGAGGATGAAGATTCCGAGGACGAGGAAGACGAGGAAGATGTTGACATTGATGACGAGGATGAGGATGAAGATGGAGGCGAGGATGATGTATAGTCGCCCGGGGCTCTTTTTTGATGGCTCAAGGACATGTAAAGAATTTTTTGAAGATGTAATTCAGAACATATAAATGAAATGAAGACAAATTTTTTGCTCGCCTTTTTTCTACCATGCTTGCTTTCTCGCTTGTACGCCGATTGGGCCCTTAGGCTCGAGGTGAGGTTGAGTGCTCGCTAAGATCTTAGGCTTGAGGCGAGGTTGAGTGCTCGCTAGGCTCTTAGGCTTGAGACAAGGTTGAGTGCTCGCTACGACGGTTAGTGCGACCTTGGATGATACTCGCCGAGGTCGACGATTATACCTTACTCGCAAGTAGCTGCCCGCTCGCTCGTGCTCGCGCCTGCATAGTCGCACGTACATACTCGCACCTACCTGCTCGCCTCTTTTAGAATTCTTGATAGAGTCGAGCTGCGAAGGACACTCGGAGGGGGTCCTGAGGGACATATGCTCTCAAGGCATTTTCTTGTACCTGGTGAAGAATTGCCAAGATGTTGCAACAATAATGGAGTTAAGAAGAAAGAAGGTAGGGAATGACTCTCGGGCGGGTCCTAGGGGACACACCGTCCCGAGGTCTCCGTCCTACCACGATGTTGAGTGCTGATTAGGAGACCGACAAGTAGGGAATGACAGTCATGGAGGTCCGAGGGGACACACCGTCCCGAGGTCTCCGTCCTACTGCGATTTTGGTGCTGATTAGGAGATTGACAAGTAGGGAATGACAGTCGGGGAGGTCCGAGGGGACACACCGTCCCGAGGTCTCCGTCCTACTGCGATGTTGATGCTGATGAGACAAACTTTTTCCTGATATACTCAACAATCAGAGGGGATTAAGCACACCAACTCAAATGATTGGACGAAATAATCGGAAACGAAACGCTATGCTACGAGCTTTCAGCTCTCGAGGGCTCACGACGCCTTTATTCAAGGGTCCCCTGATAGGTTAAGTCGATCATCCCTTCGTCGAATTGGGAGGTCGGCGTCCAGACTTCTTCCTGATAATCTCTCAAGTCGGACAAGAAATGCAGTCGAAGGGTATCTACGCCCAACGTGCAAGGGGGGAGCTGATCTCGACCGTCAGTGCAGAGGCTCGGTCTTAAGAGAACGCACTACCGAGGCACTGTCCCATCATCCGTTCTGAGTTTTACGAGAGTTAAGTCGGAGGCCCGTTTCCCAACCTAGCACTGAGATCGGCTTCACCTGCTTTCCTTCCTTTCTTTTAAAGACATTTTACCGAGATAGATAAAAGAACCATTTGCAATCCCTTGTTTCAGGGAGATAAAAGAACCACTAGCTCCCCTTCATGATTCTGCAGGCGATATCCTCCTGTCGCAAGCGGTTCGTGGACGATGAAAGGCCCCTCCCAATTTGGATTGAGCTTTCCAACGGCCGCTGATCTTCCCGCCGCGTCTACTTTCTTCAGGACGAGATCACCTGCTTGGAAATGCTTGAGGCGGACGTGCTTATCGAAGTATCTTGCCATTCGACGCTTAATCTCCTCCTGCCTAGCTGAGGCCAGGTCTTGGAGTTCTTCGATGTAGTCGAGAGAAAGCCTCTGAGCTTCCTCATTCTCTAGTCGCCATTCTTCGTCTCCGTCTTCAGCAGCAACCACTCTTGGGTTTCTGACTTCGAACTCTACGAGGATGAGGGCTTCGGACTCATGAGAGAGTTTGAAGGGAGTCTCTCCCGTGGCCGAGCTAGGAGTGGTCCTCAGAGCCCACAAGACCGAAGGGAGCTGCTCCGCCCAATTTTCTCTTAAGTTCTCGACTTTTTTCTTCAAGAGATTGATGATCAGCTTGTTAGCGGCCTCCACTTGCCCATTGCTCCTAGGGTGGTGCACTGAAACGAACCGAAGATCGGTTCCGAGTTGCCTGCAAAAATCTTCCAGCTCCAAGCTGGCAAATTGGGGACCGTTGTCGGTGACGATGGCGAGAGGGATCCCGAATTTGCAGACGATTTCTCCCCAGATGAAGTTCTTCACGACCTGAGAGGTGGTCTTGGCCAGAGCTTTGACCTCGATCCACTTGGAGAAGTAGTCGATCATGACGAGAACGAACTTCCTCTGGCCACTGGCTGAAGGAAAGGGACCTATCAAATCCATCCCCGAGATGGCGAACGGCCATGGGGCGGTGATCGAACGAAGTTGCTGGGCCGGCTGCAGCCGAAGGGGGCGAATAACTGACACTTCTTCGAGAAGACCTCCGCATCCTTCCGGATAGTAGGCCAGAAGTAACCCTGCCTCAGAACCCTTTGCTCCAAAGTGCGAGTCCATAAATGACTTCCGCACTCTCCCGAGTGGATCTCTTCCAACACTCGAGGTACTTCGACTTCAGAGATGCATCTGGCCAGGGGGCCCGAGATGGTCTTACGATACATCTCTCCATTATGCATTAGATAGTACGCTGCCTTGTACCTGAACTTTCTTTGGTCCCCGTCACCTGCCGGGAGTTGTCCAGAATTCAGAAACGTTACGAACGGATCCATCCAGGAAGGGCGCTGCTCAATCTCCATCATCTCCCCCTTTTCTATGGACGGTCGTAACAACTCCGTGATGGTTCCTCCGGCCCTTGGCCCGTACTTGGCCAGACGGTCTGCTACCGAGTTCTCCTCCCTCGGTACATGCTCGACGAAGAAGGATTGAAAACCTCCAATCAATCCTTTTACTTTGACAAGGTACTTCTGCAAGACGGCGTCACGCGCTTCGAACTCTCCCCGAATCTGCGACGCGACTACCATCGAATCAGTGAAAGCCCTAATATCTTGGATGTCCAACTCCTTCGCGAGACGCAAGCCCGCCACTATGGCCTTGTACTCCGCTTGATTGTTCGTGACGAGGAAGAGGATCTCCACGGCTTGCTCGATCCTGGTTCCCTGCGGGCTGACAAGCACAATGCCCACTCCCACAGAGCTTCTGCCCGAAGCTCCGTCCACGAACATCTTCCAAGGAACTGGATTAGAAGCTTCCTCTCCCGGCTCTGCTTCTACCGAGAAGTCGGCTAAGAAGTCCACCACTGCCTGCGCTTTGATCGCCACCCGGGGCGAGAAAGAAATGTCGAACTCACTGAGTTCTACCGAACATTTCGCCAGCCTCCCCAAATGCTCCACCCTTTCTAGGATACTTCGAAGAGGGTGATCCGTCACGACCCGGATGGAGTGAGCTTGAAAATAAGGCCGGAGCTTCCGCACCGACACCACCAAGGCGAAGACAAGCTTATTCAGGATTGGATACCTCAACTCCGCCTTCTTCAACACCTGACTGACATAGTAGATGAGAAGCTGCTTCTTCCGTTCTTCTCGGACTAACACAGAACTTACTGCTTCCATTCCTACTCCCAGGTAGATGAGTAGGTCTTCGCCCTCCCTCGGGCTTGGAAGAAGAGGTGTCTGGGTCAACTGCTCCTTCAGCCTTTCGAACGCCTTCTTGTATTCCTCGGACCACTTAAAGCCTTCATTATTTCGGAGCGTCTTGAAGAATGGAGAGCACTTCTCCCTGGCCTTTGACAGGAAGCGGCAAAGACCAGCCAGCCTTCCAGTCAACTTTTGCACTTCCTTCACGGTCTTCGGCGAGGTCATCTCCAGGATCCCCTGAACGACTTCTCCTCGACCTCCTTGGTCGACTCTATCTTCATTCCTCCTTCGAGCGGCGGCTTGGGCTACGAACGGCTCGACAGGGGCTTCTGGCCTCCGCGGCTTTGCTCCCACTTCTCCAGCAGCTAACCTTCTCCGGGTTTCCCAAAAATTCGGGCAAGCCATCATCCCATGGCCTGCTACCTGATGCAGCTCGCAGTAAAGGGGGATCTCCTCCGCCTGCTGCCTCCTCCTCTGAACTCTCCGGGCTGGCCTGTTGCCATGTCGGGCAACAGCTATCGCTTCCTCCCTTCCTCTCTCTTGATGCCTCTCTGGCCGATTGAAATTCCAACTTTTATGGGAACGCCCCCTTCCTTGACCTTGACGCTGCGTCCGACCTGCTGGCCTCCACGGAGGCCTATTAACGGGGACTTGGAAGCGCCTTTCTTCCTCCCGACGCTCTGGAGCCACGACGGGCCTCCTCTCCTCTTGCCTCCTCGGCTCTGCCCTCCTGGGCTCCTCTCTTCTCCTCTCCTCCGACTTCTTCCTTTCCTGCCTTCGGGGTTCCTCCCGTCTCCTTGGCACGGGGACCTTATCCTCTTCCTCTTCCTCCTCCCTGGTCATCTTGGTGAGCCTGGCCAGGAAGCCACGGTTAGAGGCCTCCCCCTGCACAAACTTATTAGCCCTCTCGATGAGCTCTTCGTAGGACAAGGGGGCATCCCGGCTGATCTCCAACTTGAAGAGGCCTTCCCTCAGGCCAAACGTCCAGGCAAGCTGCAGGGTGAAGCCATCCACCTCCTGGATGTCCAAAACTTCCTTCTGGAACCGGTCGATGTAGTGACCCAACGTCTCATTCACTCCTTGCACCAGATAGAAGAGGGTCGTTGCCTCCTTCCTCTTCTTGGCCGTGGCGAATCGTATCGTCACTCCTCGGCGCAGATCTTCGAAGCAGTAGATGGAACCTGCTGCCAGCTGGTGGAACTAGTCTCTGGCCTTTCCTCGGAAGGTGATGACAAAAAGTCTACACTTGAAGGCGCCCGACATGGTCCGGATTGAGACTATATCCTCAAACCACTGGAGATGTCGGACAGGGTCATTCCTCCCGGAATAGTAAGCCATCACTGGCTCACTAAAGCCCTCACGGGAGCAACAAGAATCTCCTCACAAAATGGGCTCCTCCCACCTGCCTTGCGACGATCCTCCAACTGGCGAGCAGCACCCTCATACTCTCCATGATGCCGAACATCCCGGGTTCTCGCCTGATCGTCCACCTCGCGGAATCGAATTCCCTGCGAGGTCTGCTGATAGAACCGCGACCTCCTTGGTCGCTCTGAATCCTCCTCTACATGCTCCTTTCCTGCTCGCTGAGCGGGACCACTGTCCTCGGACGGAAGCACGCGTTAATGCGCCGTGCCTTCCGTGCGAGGAAGGAGCACTGTTCGCATGGTGTCGTCCAAGCGCCGCGCGAAGACTTCGAAGTCTGCTCGAGTCACGAACTCGCCTCCTCCCACTGAGTTCCCTGCAGCTCCCTCATGGTCGCCGACTTCGACCATTTCGCCTTCTTACCAGACTTTCCCTCTCTGGCTACAATCCACGCTCACCGCACCAAAGTGTTGAAGCCAGGAAAATCCTAGCTCCAAAATTCGGATCAATGCAGCCGGAGGCTACTCGCCCAGCGGTCCGACCAGACGGCTTGACTGGCGACGACGAAGGAACTAGAATGGAAACAACAGGACCCCAGACGCTGCGGCAGGGAGGTCCCACCACGTACCCAGAAGCTCAGAAGAGACTTCTCCTCCACAACCAGAGATGGACGAGCAGGGTACGAGGAAGGCACCGACTTGGCGAGAATCAAGAGTAGCGGCTAAGGATGACGGGTCCGAGAATTCGAAAGTTGGGCTCCAAAAGCTCAAGTCCAGGTGCCAATCCAAGTACCCCTGGGGTCCTATTTATAAGCAAATCGAAAGGGGAGGGGGTCTTATTTATAGCCCACCCAATCCGGCGACTATGCGAGGATTAAGGGGATCTCGCTTGACTTTTGGCGAGTACTGCCTCTAGTCGCCCACCTGCCGAGTAGTGGGGGCTGCTCGCACATACCGGGGCCACTACTCGCGCAAGCCTTCTGCTGATTCTGCTGGCTGAGTTGTCTTGAGTCTTCGACCTCTGGCTTCTGCATTGACCTTTGACCTTGACTTCTGCCTACGTGGCTTTGAATGGGCCCTACCCTCAGAGAATAAGGGTTGTACACATAGTAGTAGCAGAGAGATGGCCCAAACGACGATGCCAAGTAGCCAACAGAGGGAGCTGGTGAGCATGAAGAGCCTGAGGAACAACATTATCAAACACGTACAATCCATCTCACATCCTACCAGAGCCAATCACCTTCTTTGTCCGCAGGTCCTGAAAGACAAAGTGAGAAGGAAAGAAAGTGACGGAGCAGTTCATAGAGTTTGTAATATGACTAACGGATAAAAGGTTGCGAGTAAAAGAAGGGACGTGAAGAGCAGAAACCAAGGTAAGAGTAGAGGAATTGATGGATCCCTTTGCAGCAATAGGGGCAATGCTTACTTTGTCTCTGCCAGACAATGGTGAATAAGAAACAAAACCTGACGATGACACAGTCATATGGTTAGTGGCTTCACAGTCGATGATCCAATGAGTGGTAGGCGAGACAGTAGCAAATTGAGCACTTGGAGTACCTGAATGGGCAAATGACGAGGATGGACTAGGAGTAGGCTCAGAGGATAACCCCTGCATCATGCGGCGGAGAGTCATCATCTCATCAGTAGAAAAGGACCCAGGGAGAGACAGAGACTCAGAGATCTGGCCGCCATAGGTACTATCATCAATGAACTTAGTCAGGCAAGCAGAGCGAGGAGGGATAGACCGGAGCGGCCACGACCACTCCACCACGACCTCCATGAGGTACCATCCACCTCTTGGTGGAGGGAGCCCATGCAATTTGAAGTAAGTGTCGCAAGTATGCCGACTCCGACCACAGTAGTCACACATCAGGTGGTCTTTGTCAGTGGGCCTGGGCTTGAAGTCCCGAGGATTGGTGCCTCCAGAGTGAGGCAGCAAGAGCAGAACCACTAGAGAGAACCTTAGAACTCCATGACCGACGACGGTCATATTCTTGCTGGACAATGCTATAGGTCTCTGACAACGAAGGGACTAGAGTGCGGCCAAGGATTTGAACAATAATCTGATCAAAGTCCCGGTGTAAACCATGTAGAAACTCAAATACCCTGTTCCGATCTTCATGAGTACGAACAAGGATGACATCAGTGGAGCAAACAAGGTCGAGGGAGGTAAAATGGTCATACTCCTGTTATAATTGAGTGAACTCCAAATAATAGGCGGACGGTGGACGATCACCCTGTCGAAGGAGAAAGATCTTCCTTCGTAGTTGAAATATTTGAGTGGTGTTCCCTTTCTGGGAATATGTGGACTCGACACGACTCCAAATGTCCGCAGTTGTATCCAAGAATAGATAATTTCGTGCAATAGCCTCTTGCATGAAATTAATCAACCACGACATGATCAAAGAGTTCTCTGATTCCCATTGTCCCTAAATGTACGCAGTCTTCTCCGACTCCTTATTAGTACCGTTGACATAACCAAACAACCGGAGACTCTTAAGAGCCAAGACAATAGATCGAGACCAGGATAGGTAATTTGTTGTATCAAGACGAATCGTGGTAATTTGAGACGTCGTATGATCATGCCCAACCCGGGTAGATCCAGCGGGTTGTGAGCCGTCACGAGAATCAATCACATCAGACATTAGGAGATCAGAGAACAAATAAACGCCAAAGAATTTCAGATTGGGTCAAAAACAACCACCGGAAGATCGCCAGAAAGTTGCCGTTGTCGGAAAAAATGTCGGACATCACCACTAGCACCAGACGGGATCTTAGAACATTAACTCCTTGAGGGACAAGGTCAAACGAGGCTAGAAGAGGAAGATAGAATCATTTTTCTATGAGAAAGCAAATGGAGGGGAAGAACACTAGTTCGATGATCTAGTAAGATCTAGTGGAGTGATCAATCGATCCTCCTAGTATGCGTTAAGAGAGGGAAACACGAAACTTTTCTGGAAAAAATCAGACCGATCAGACGGTTGCCGAAGGAGGAGGCATCGTCCCTAGCCGATTGGCCCGTGCGTCGATTGACACGCTACAGACCCTTCAGAGACGGGCGGTGGAGAGGAGAGGGGAGAAAAAAGAGGGGAAAGAGAAGGATCTGCGGTGGAGAGGAGAAAGGAGAGGGAAGAGGCCGACGACAGCGGCGGATGGAGCGGCGGGTGAGAGACGCGAGCGGCTAGGGCAACAGGGACCCTGATACCATGTTAAACTGGAAAGTAGAATCGTATATTGAATAGATGCCCCTCTACTTATAATGGAGGGTAATACAAGAGAATAAAATGACACGTGAAATAATTCTAACAGAGCATTTATACCCACAGGTCCAAAAACTTCATAGATCGGAAGGCATTAAAATTCATAAAACTTCCGAAACTGCTGTAAAACCTTAGTGAAATACCTTAGCAAAAATCTGCTGTAAAAATGTCATAAAACCGCAAAAATCTCGCTGTAGAGATCATAAAACTTCCAAAAAGTTTATAAAACTGCTATAAAATCTTCATTAAAACTTCAGAAACTATAGAATCCTTATTTAGAAATACTTGTGCTGCGGCGGAAGAAAAACTGCAAAAAATTGGGGGAAAATGAGGATTTAGTTGACGAAGGTAAGATTGGTGAGCAGAAAGAACGCTAAAGGGGGTGGCGCTGACCTTCGGTCCGTCAGGGTTTATCCTCTCCTCTCGTCAGTCGCCGCTCGGGAGAGAGACGCCTCTCGTCAGTCGCTGCTCGCAAGACAGACGCTTTCCATAGCCCACTCCTCAGCAGAAACCCTAAATGATGTGAAGGACTGATTGAGTAAAAGGAGTCGGAAATCAGAAATAAGTTATATGGGAAATATGTTATATGTATTAATGTAATAGTTAAATAAGTTATAATTTAATATATATGTTATATTAGTATGATAGAATGTTAGTATCATACTAATAAATAATACAACAACAACACTCAAGCCTTTATCCCACCATAGTGGGGTCGGCTATATGGATCCTTTATCGCCAATGCGCCCTATCTGGCTATCTTTAATCATAGTCTCACTAATGCCTAAGTGCATCATATCTTTTCCTATAGTTTCATTCCAAGTCTTTTTTGGTCTACCCCTCCCCTGTTTAACATGTCTAGTGACTAAACTCTCACAACGCCTAACATGTGCCTCTAATGGTCTCCTATGTACATGTCTGAACCATCATAAACGAGCTTTTCGCATCTTCTCTACAATTGGCGCCACTCCTGTCTTATCCCTGATACATTCATTCCTAATTTTATCCAGTCTCGTGTGACCACACATCCACCTAAGCATTCTTATCTCCGCAACTCCCATTTTTTGCTCATGTACACCATTCACTGCCCAACACTCAGAACCGTAGAGCATTGCTGGCCTAATTGCAGTACGGTAAAATTTGCCTTTAAGTTTTAATGGTACTTTACGATCACATAAGATCCCATACGCGCCTCTCCCCTTAAACCAACCTGCTTGGATTCTATGTATCACATCTTTATCTACACCTCCATCTTTTTGAATTATCGATCCTAGATATTTAAAGCACTCACTGCAGCAAATATCTTGGTTACCCAATTAAAGACAGAGTCATTCGACCTTTTTGCAATACTAAATTTAAGCTCTATATACTTCGTCTTTGTCCTGCTCAACCTAAAACCCTTCTTTTCTAGAGTGTCTCGCCAAGATTCAAGTTTCGCGTTTACACCATCGCGAGTCTCATCGACCAAAACAATATCATCTGCAAATAATAAACACCAAGGTATTGCTTGTTGGATATATCCGGTGAGCTCATCTAAGATAAAGGTAAAGAGATAAGGGCTTAAAGCTGACCCTTGATGTAAGCCAACAACGATGGGGAATTCCTGTGTTAATCCTCCAGATGTCCCCACCCTGGTCACTGAATTTGTATACATATTTTTGATTACGTCAATGTATGATACATTTACACCTTTCTTTTCTATGACTCTCCGCAAGACCTCTCTTGGAACTCTATTATAAGCCTTCTCTAGATCGATGGATAACATATGCAAATCTTTTTGTCTTTCCTGATAGTTGTCAATGAGTCTCCTCAAGAGATGTATAACTTCCATGGTTGACCTCCCTGACATGAATCCAAATTGATTCTCTGAGATGCTAGTCTCTCATCTAACTCTTCTCTCTATTACTCGTTCCCATAGTTTCATAGATGTAATTGGCACAATTTTGTATATCTCCTTTGTTCTTATACAAAGGTACCAAAATACTTTCTCTCCATTGGTCTGACATCCTCTTTTTCTTCAGTATCTTATTGAAGAATCTTGTAAGCCATAAAATTCCTTCCCTCCCTAAGCATTTTCATACTTCAATGAGTATATCATCTGGCCCAACCACCTTTTCATTTTTCATCTTCTTCAGAGCGTCATCTATTTCTGATGCTTGAATTTTACGATAAAAAGTTGTCTCTATACTCCATCGATTTACTTAACTTTTCCAAGTTCAGTTCATTGTCTTTTCCTTCATTGTATAGTTGATAGAAGTATCTTTTCCATTGCTCCTTAATAGCCACATCATCCGTCAAAACCGTATCTGATTCATCTTGTATGCATTTAATTTGGCTTAAATCTCTTGTCTTTCTCTCTCTAGCTCGAGCAATTTTATATATATCACGTTTTCCATCTTTGGTATCTAGTCGTTTATAAAATTCTTCATAAGCTTGACTTCTTGCTTTACTTACTGCATTTTTAGCTTCTTTTTTGACGACTTTATACTTTGTCAAGTTTTCATAATTCCTACAAGCATATAATGTTTTGTAGCTTTCTTTTGCCCTCACTTTGTCTTGCACTTTCTTTTTTCACCACCAAGATTCCTTTTGTGGGAGCGCACGACCTTTTGACTCTCTAAGTACGTTCTTTCCACTTATCCTTAAATGAGAAGACAAAACTTCCCATGTGACACTAGGATCAACATAAGGATCATCAACTAGTTGTTCTAAAACTGCTGCCTTGAAAGCAACTTATTTTTCCTTCTTCAAGTTCCACCACCGAATTTTTGGCAACACTTTTGTCTTTCTCTTAAAATTACTATATTTAATTTGCACATCCAACACGACTGACCTATGTTGTGTTGTCAAAATTTCTCCTGGTATGACTTTGCAATATTTACAAATCTTTTTATCCATTTTGCGAGTCATAAAATAGTCAGTTTGTGACTTATTTTATCCGCTCTTGAACATAATTAAGTGTTCTTCCCTCTTCATGTAGAATTTATTTGTCACAATTAGCTCATGTGCTATGACGAAGTCGAGAATGGTTCTTACTTTTTCATTTCTTTCTTCATATTCAAATCTTCCATGAATATCTGTATAATCCGTATTTTTCTTCCCTACATGTCCATTTAAGTTTCCTCCAATGAATATTTCACTTTGTGGAATTTCTCTTGCCAAATCATCTAAGTTTTCCCGAAATTGTACTTTAATAGTTTCACTTAATCCTACTTGTGGCTCATAAACACTAATTACATTAATAGTTTCTTTTCCTACGATTAATTTAAGAGCTAAGATTCTATCACCTTTTCTACTTACCCCAACAACTTCATCCCTCCAAGTAGTATCTACAATAATACCTACTCCATTGCTTGTTTTATTTTTTTCCTGTGTACCATAATTTAAAACCTGAATTATCTAGAAATTTAGCTTTCTCACCCAGCCATTTAGTTTCTTGCAGACATAAAATATTCATCCTTCTCCTAATCATTGTATCCACTACATCCATCACATTTTTCGTTAGCGTACCTATATTCCAATTTCCAAACCTAAGTCGATCACAAATCCTACGATCTACTTTTCTAGGACGTCTAGTAAATAATACATATAATAAAAAAATATTAAAAAAAACTCTTCGAGCCCATAAACAAGGGGTAATAGGCTCGAGCTCGTCGAGCTCGAGCTTGACAGGCTCGAGCTCGAGTTTTTCTCGAGCCGGCTCGTCTCAACTTGCACACCCATACACACTTATAAAAACAAGTAATCTTGAAATTGATCAACGTATTAGCACATTATAAAAGATGAAATATTTGGTGATAATCCACAACGCCATTAAGAATGTTATAAATTAGTATGCCAATTAGATCTTAAAGATCATAATTTTCGTATTATATCTAAAAAGATTGAAGCTACTAATGAAAATATAGCTGATTTTAAAATGCATATCGATGAACTATTAAAGCTCCAAGTTATTAGACGAAGTAACAACCCTCATAGAAGTCCATCCTTCATCGTCAACAAACACAGTGAACAAGCTCGTGAAAAATCTAGAATGGTCGTTGATTATAGACACTTAAATGATAATACCATAGATGATGCTTATAATATTCCCGATAAGACTAAATTACTTAATAACATTCAAAACCACTATATTTTTAGTAAATTTGATCTTAAATATGGGTTTTGGCAATTCCGAATGCATCCCAATAGTATTCATTGGACATCATTCACATGTCCACTTGGTCATTTCGAATGGTTAGTTGTACCCTTTGGACTTAAAAATGCCCCAACCATATTCCAAAGAAAAATGGATGATATTTTAAATAACTACCGAACATTCACAAGCGTATACATAGATGACATCTTAGTACATTCGCATACTAAAGAAGAGCATATCAACCACCTAAAATTATCCCTAGCAGAATTTATGAGAAAAAGTTAGTTATTAGTACAAAGAAAACACAATTTTTTAGAAAGAATATTGAATTCTTTCGGTATCAAATTAGGACAAGGAAAGATTAAGCTACATGAACACATTAGTAAAAATGTACTAGAATTTTCTCCAATTAAAGAAAAAGGTAAAACTTTACCATTAGATACATAATATTTAATCATAGAAACAGATGTGTGCGTAACGGGATGGGGAGCAGTACTTAGTGCAAACACCGTAAGTATGCCAGCAAAATAGAAGAACAAATATGTAGATACAATAATAGAAACTTTAAAGAAAAATGCCCCGCTAGTAGTATTGACCAAGAACTCCTAGCAGTATGTTATGGGTTGGACGCCTTTCGCCTTTTCATCCTAAGCTAAAATGAAATCTTAGTAAGAACAGATTGTGAAGCAATTGTAAATTTGTATCAAAATAGAAACAGGAATAAGATAAGTTACAAACAGTGGACTAATTTTTTAGATCATATTGTCAATAAAAACTATAAATTTATATTTGAACATATTAAAGGAACGGACAATAAGCTTGCAGATCAACTATCCAAAATTCTTCATGGATGATGTAGAAAAACTTCATATACTACATGCCGAAAATAAGCGCTATGTTAGGATCTTATAATATTTAGAACAAAGCCGCCAGAAGTTATGACCAGTTAACCATAATTTATCCAGAGATGTTGCAGATATCAAATGTTTTATTATTCCTCTTTGTGGAAATATTGAACGAGAAATAACAAGTCTTACTAATGAAGAAACTACAACTGAAAGTGATCATAACAATAACTAATTTCTTTTGCAGATGGACCTCCAACAACTATCACATTTCCAATTTGGCCCCTTTCGGCTACAAACCTACCAAGCCGACAGTAATCTACGGTTTCATATTAACCAGTTGTTACCCAGCTTCAGTAATGCCTTCTGGATAATTTGTGGAATTGCAAAAGAGCAAAGAATATCAGTAATATAATTGAATGTGTAGTAGGGCATTTTGTCTTTTTAAATTGCCAATCAAACGGGTCACCAACCCAGACAAGCAGTAGCCATATAATTTACGACCTAATTCTATTAGTGAGCTCCAACTGTTGAAGGCATCGCTTAGCCAAGCCGAGAAAAATTAGCAGAGCAAAAAGAGATAATTAGTGATTTAGAACAATTAGCAAAACAGATATACAAAGAACTAACAAATGCAATAGAAAATTGACAATTATATCAATTGACATTAGAAGTAGTTAAAGAAAAAGTTTTAGACAGAGTACTTAACAGAGAAATAATAGCATTTACAGAGTGTCAAAGGGTATTTAGACATATAGCCAAAAAAATAAATGTAGGCGGCTACATGTTATGCACATGCTCTAAAATAATACAACCACGGTCCTCGAAAAGGGCTCCTTCTGGGGTCTTCTTCTGGCGTGGGATCCAAAAACAGAGAGCAGCGGCAGGGTGCAGGGCTCGAAAAAATAACGAGCGCAGATGCTCAATACGAGATGAGGGTGTGCGCCGACTGATCTTCTGCTTGCGGCCAGCGAGAAAGAAGGATATGGTGGATGTGATCGCCGCAAGATCGTGGTGAAGGAGATGACTTAGAAGATCGATGATGGTGCTCGGTGCAGAACTGGTGCTCTTGCAGGGAACAATGATCGCATCGAGTGGTGTGGGGGCGACTGGGAGACGAGCGCGCCGTGTCGATGCGACACATGAACGTGGAAACTCTGTCGCCGCCAAGGGAGGTGGTCGCTTGCTGGGAATGAAAGATCGAAGAGTGGTAGGATGGAGATGACGTGGGACCGTCTAGGAGGAGGATCGAAGATGTTTTGCATCTCGACCATGTGCCGAAGATAGGAGGAGGATCGAAGATGTTTTGCATCTCGACCGTGTGCCGAAGATAGGAGGAGGACCGTTGGACTCTAATACCAAGATGTTATGGTCCTAGCCTGTAACATTGTTGGTGGTGGCGATTGTTGGGATACAAGGGAAGCCGGGCTCAACCCGCAGAGAATGCGAGGGGAGATGAAGGGGAGTCATGCTCAAACCTAACCTTAAAAAATGAGGAAGAAGATGAGAACTAGAGAGTGGAACTTATAGAGATAAAAGAAACTTGGTTTAATTCATCTCATATTTTATACAATGACCCAAGGGATCTACTTATAACACAACGAGTGACATGAGTGTATATAACCCTCAACATAAAAGAGACGCGTGAAATACTAAAACATTATGACTCGACTCATACAACTCGAAATAACATACATAAAGACTCATAATAAAATATGCGCAACATAATCGACGACGAATAGTGGGGACCCATAACATCCTGCCCGCCTTTCAATCGAGCTTGCCCTTAAGCTCGAACGATGCTTGCACAATGTGATCATCTGGCTCTTTGATTTCCTGCCAGAACACCTTCCGATAGCGCATTGCTGTGGCGGAGGATGCATCGAGTGGCGGGCCGTCCTCATGCTCACAGGTGACACTAGAGACTACATGGATTTGGCGTGGCAGAGGCGCTTGCGGAAGGAAGACCGTTAGACAGAAGCTCTGGAAACAGGGCAAGTGTGCCCAGTGAATGTAGACAGACGAGAGCGACCGAGAACCCTGCTGAAGGTGATCTGCGGAGATGAGAGATTGTGGCGCCCACGGGGGGGGGGGGGGGAAGGAATGGATTGAGAGGGACCGCCAGAACATGTGACTGAAGCGCAGGATGCGGGAGACCGCAAGGACTAACGGCGGTGGCACAAATTATAGTTGCACTACAAATGGGCGTGGAGGCGGCGAGGCCGGTGGTGTGAGCTGTGGGGAGGGATCAACTGGAGGCGATGATGGAGCGACAATAACAACGATGGTCGAAGGAGATTCTTCGGGTGCAGGTGGAAGCGATGCCTACTAGAGTGGGATCAGTGGCTACACCGGTGTGATCAGTGGCTACGCTGGTGGGATCTGGGCACCGAAGCGTCGGTCAATGATGCTGGTAAGTCGCGAAAGCGCTGCTTCGTATGACGCCAACATCTCTAGTAACCTTTACAACATTGAACAGAGGGCGGCTTACTAGTCGGAGCTCATGGACATGTCGAATTACTTGATGAATCAATTAGTTCAGTGAAGAGTTATTGAATTTAGTAATGGGCCCAAGGAAAAGGGAGCGGGCAGCTCGATGGATGAAGGCGCAGAGCTCGACGCTTTGAGAAAGGGCGGCAGGCGCAGAGTGACGCGCACTAGGAAACACAGGTGCGAGCAAGGCAAGGATTGACGCCGACGATGCTTTCTCTAGAGGATTGTTTTCCGCTTTATGGAGGGAGACGAAGTTGCCGCGAGGGGTGATCTAAATATTTGGAAGGAGATGAGCGACGACTGCGTGCGGTGACTGCTTGCGATCGCAGAAGATGTCGATGAGGATTTCTATTTTTGCTGGGCACCGACGGGGACGTAGACTGTCGCTGGATGACGATCCTCGAGGAAGAGAGAGTCGGTTGGAGCGGCTTCGCGAATGCAAGGCCTTACACATGCGGACCGAGCTTGAGCGGTTTCGTGAACGACATATGGCTGTGGAAGGGAAACATGGATCCGGGGAAGGGTGGCTATGATACCAAGATGTTATGAGCTTAGCCCGCATCGTCGTCGGAGGTGACGGTGGAGTTGGAGATACAAGGTGAGCCGGGCTCAACCCGCGGAGAATGCGAGAGGAGAGGAAGAAGAGGAGCCTTGCTCAACTCTAACCTTATAATTGAGATGAGGAAGAATATCGAACTAGAGAGAGAGTAACTTAGAGAGACAAAGAGAAACTTGGATTTAATTCCTCCATACTTCATACAATGACCCAATGGGTATATATTTACAACATTACATGTGGCGTGAGTGTAAATAACCCCCAAATAAAAGAGTTGCGCGAAATATTTAAAACCATCTTGAAGACTCATAGTGACTCGACTTGATAACAATGACTCGATTCGTACAACTCGAAATAACATACTTAAAGATTTGTAATAAAATACGTGTAACATAATCGGTGACGGATAGTGGGGACGCATAACACACACCTTTAGAGCTCTTGTAATTAATTAACCACTGCAAAGTTTTCAACTTCAAAAAACTGTAACAAACTAACAGAGTATAAATTTAGTGGTTATAATTTGATATTTAAGGGGTAAACTGAAACCTCTAAATCATAAGAAACTCCGTTGCCAATTTTAACCTGTTTTTCTTGGTTTCAGAATGTCAAAAGAGGATAAATGGATTTAAGGAGAAGATAGAAAATGTAGAAGGCGTGCTTACTGATTCAGAAATTGTTGATCTTCAAACTTCACTGGAGGAAAAGATGCAGATGGAATACTTACTTCGAGAAGGACTTAGATAAGTACTCACCTCTTCTATCTATATTGAAAAGTGAGTATCTATCTAAATCGGTACTCATGACTGATTAATTATTTTCACTTCATTTCAACACCGAAGTTAGTGACCAGCTTGGTGATTTAGAGCAGCAAAGAGTTTCTTTGGAGAAGCGATGTCAATTAGCTAATCACAGAGAAAAAGATCTTCAAAGGTCACAGTAAGTGTAACAGTTCTAATTTGATATGATAATTATTTTTACAAGTTTATGAGACCTTCGGTTAATCTTAATGAATTGTGCAATTTAACAACCTACCAATATGTGCAGTATTTTAATCTTGACAAAAAGAATTGCGCGAAATTTTTACTGCTATAATTGTATGTATCGCAATTTCCATCATGTTTGACCCTTTGTATTTCCGAGCATGTGTTGTTGAACCTTTGCTTGAAATCTATTTTAAATTCTATATGCGACACATGATTTAAGATCCTCAAAACAATGAGCAGTGATCGATAGTCTAGATGTCTATGTTGGCAGCATGCTCAAGATATCCTAAGTAATTTCATGCATTACTTTCCAAAGTTATTAAATTTATCGTTCAAAGACTTAAAACTAGTGTTATAAATTTGCTTGGCATCGTGCTTTTGTAGTTTTCTGGAGTGGTACTTTTGTAATAAGCCAATCTGCTATTTTTCCCCATATATAGTAGAGGAATAATCCTTTTGTAAATGATTCAATAGAGGCCTTACTCATACATATACTTGAGTAAAGGGAAACCTAAAAACGGAAAAAGACCAAACTACCCCGATCCGGGATTAATACAATAAAGACGACTTGAAAAGAACCAAATATATAAATTACAATTCTCCCCCTCAAGTCGTACGGAAGATGTCAGTCATCCTAAGCTTTTGAATATCATCGGTAAACATATCACACCCCAAGCTTTTGGTAAACACATCGGCCAGTTGATCTTTGGAATGAACAAAATGAGTGACCAGTGTCTTTTTATCCAAGTGATTTTTGATAAAGTGTCGATCAACCTCAACATGCTTTGTCCTGTCATGTTGGACTGGGTTATGAGCGGTATTAATAACTGTCTTATTATCACAGAACAAGGAGAAAAGATCTGTCTCAGAGAAACCCAGATCTTGTAACACAATACACAGCCATAGACCCTTACATAGGCCTTGAGACATGACACGATATTTTGCCTCTGCGCTTGATCTAGCCACCACATTCTGCTTCTTGCTACGCCATGTCACAAAGTTTCCACCAACAAAGGAACAATATCCTGTTGTGGATTTTCTGTCATCACGACATCCATCCCAATCAGCATCAGTAAAAACTTCAATCTTCAAGTTGTTTTTGGCGAATAGGAGACCACGACCAGGGGATTTCTTCAAATATCGTAGCACGCGATACACAACTTCTTGATGTCTAATCCTGGGAGAGTGCATATATCTGCTAAGGATACCGACCGCAAACGTAATGTCAGGGCGCGTGTGAGATAGATATATATGTTTCCCAACCAATATTTGATAACGTGATATATCAGTGTGATCACCATCACCATTTTCCTCAATCCTGTGATTTTCCTCCATAGGGGTGTTCGCAGGAACACAACCACGCATACCGGTCTTTTTTAAGAGATCCAATATATACTTCCGTTGGGATATGAAGATACCCTGCTCAGATCTAGCCACCTCGATACCCAGGAAGTATCGTAATCTTCCCAAGTCTTTCACTTAAAATTCAGCAGATAAGAGGGTCTTAAATTTAGCAATCTCCTCTATGTCATTTCCGGTAATCACAATGTCATCCACGTAGACAATGAGAACCACAACCCTCTGTTCATGTCTTTGGATAAACATGGTATGGCCAGATTGAGCTTGCTTGTACCCAAACTTGAGTATAGCCGTGAGAAATTTCTCGAACCAGGCCCTAGGTGATTGCTTCAGACCATATAAGGATTTCCTTAGGCGACAGACAAGCCCTTCAGCTCCTTTCTTCACAAAACCAGGAGAGAACTTCATGTACACCTCTTCATCAAGCTCATCGTGAAGGAACGCATTCTTCACGTCCAGTTGATGGAGGTCCCGATCCAGGCAAGCAACACACGATAACAACAACCAAATGGAGTCCATCTTTGCTACGGGAGCAAAGGTCTCCTGGTAATCAACTCCCTGAGTCTGAGTGTATCCTTGAGCGACCAGACGTGCTTTGTACCATTCCACCTTGCCATCTTGGTTCTGGTTAACAGAGAAGACCCACCGGGAACCTATAGCTTTCTTTCCTGGAGGGAGAGAGGAAACATCCCATGTGTGATTTTTGTCCAAGACAAACATCTCATCTTGCATAGCTTGTGTCCAAGCAGGTATCCCCAAAGCTTCCTGCCATTTCTTAGGAATAATGACTAGGGAAAGAGACGAAACAAAAGCCTGATGAATCGGGGTAACTGGCTAAGATGATGGTAAGCCACATGATTAGAAATGAGATGTTGCGTACAAGTAACTTTACCTTTCTTCAGCAATGCAAGAGGGATATGCAGATCAACATCATCAGAACCTGAGTCTGAAGTTGGCACTGGTAGAGGTGGAACTCTAGTAGCCTGTGTACTTGAACGACAGTGGTATATGTGGGGAAAAGGAGAAATCATAGTAGAGAAGTCCGACACCGGGATAGAGGCTGTGGGTACCGGAATGGGAAGTTGTAGGGGAATGGAAGGAATGGAATAAAGAAGAGGAAGAGGAGCAAGAGTAACATCCGTATCACCACTACTCTCCCCCTGACGAAAAGAGTGAGTCGAAGGCAAAAAATAGGATTCTCCCTCCCAGAAGGTGACATCCATGGTACAGAACATACGCCGGGAAGGGGGGTGATAACCACGATAGATAAGGTAAGCCCGAGGGTCAAGTTTGTCACGATAGGGTTGGTGAACATGCACGAAACAGACACACACAAAGACACGGGGTGCCAAATGGGAAGTATGAATCACGCCGGTGGTGGAGAGACGAGCTAGAGGAGTAGTAAAGGAAAAGACACGAGAGGAAGACGGTTGATAAGGTGAGCAACAGTAAGTACTGCATCCACCCTACCGACTCACTTCCCACCGCCGACTCCTCTCTATAACCCTACCACCATCCCCTGCTGCTCGTCCTACCGTGATTGCGCCGTGAAGAGGATCTTGACTATGCTGTTAGGGCAGCCCGGTGAGATCTCCTATTTCCCCTTTCTCAATCTCATTACTAGGTTTTCATTAATATAGTTTCAGCAAGTGTTGTCATTGTCAAGTGTGGCGCATGCTCCGCTCCAATCAACCCTTGTCGTTCTCTTTCATTGAGGTCTTTCTCATTGCTTAAATTGTGTTTCTGTGGCATTTAAGTAAATTCTCTAATTGTTTTGTGTGATGAAATGTTGGTCTGTCAGCTAAGTGGTGGCGTGCTAACTTCCTAGTAATTTAAAATATCGTGCCAAGCTATTCTCTAACTAAATTTAAAGCTTCGCGAAGCGCGTTTGCATCAGATTATGCTTTATCGTATCGTGTATTTATTTACGAAGTTTGCCCTTTGTATCATCTATTTAAGAGCCCCTTAGGGTCTTGCAATTTTATGAATGAAGTTATTCTCTTTTCCTTGTCACTTAAGAGATTTTGGAAGCTCTCTCTCTCTCTCTCTTTCGAGCACGCCCCGCTTAGACAGTCGCGATATTGGCTCCGTTGTATCTTCCGCCACCGCATCGCTGTCTCCAGCCACGCCTTCGAGTAGGCACATAACATATTGTTTCAAAGAAACAATTATTTACACATTGAAGCATATTCTGATGCAAGCTATGCACATGATAAAGGAAATTGAAAATCCATTTATGGATTCTGCACATATGTCGAAAGGAATCTGGTCACATGAAAAAACAAGAAACAAACATTAGTGTGCAGGTCAAGTGCCGAAGCTTAATACATAAGTATGACTTAGACTGCTTGTGAGTTGAATTGGTTGAGAATACTTCTAAAGGACTTGAGAGAAATTTACGATTAGTATATATTGATGTTTTGTGATAATAAAGTTGTTATCTACATATTTAAAAATCTAGTGTTTCATGAAAAAACAAAATATATTGAAGTTGATTGTCATTTCATCAGAGAGAATTATCAAAAGGCAAATATGCACTCTATTTGTTCCCTTAGATAAAAAATTGGTCGACGTCTTCACAAAACCAATTTCTTCCTCTTTTTGAATATTTATGTCAAGTTGGGAATGATCGATATGTATGCTTCAACTTGGGGGGGGGGGGGGGGGGGGGGGGGGGGGGTTAAGTTCCAAGACTAAAAGCTCACACAACGACCCTTTGTATTTTTTCTCCTTATTGTATTTAGTCCCACATCTTCAAATGTACATTCTTCTTCTTTCACTATATATAAATAGGAGAGCTCTCATGTTATAATTCAGAAATTTTGGAATAATAATTTAATATTTCAAATTCTCACAATAAGATTGCTTTCGGCAATGAATAAACTTAGGATTAAGTAGTGCTTGTTCAAAGTCTATGCGACCAAATAATATTTTGACATCATAAATTAGGGCAATTTAAGTTCTTCGTATCTTAGACAATTGTTTTGTAATTTTTTTTAAAGGATTGTTGTTCTACCCTTCATTGTGAAATTTTTCACTTGTTAAAAATACATCATGTTTTATTTTCAGCAAAAGTTTAGTGCACATCGAATCATTTTACTTAATTCATAGTGACATTTGAGGGTCACCTATTGTAAATATGTTCAAAAAGAAATGATATGTGGCCTTTATGGTGTTGGATGTTTCTTTTAAGTGAAAAGTCTAAAGGTTAACAAATTTTCGAAGTACCATGTGTCCATGTTAAGGGCTCACCGCAAAACTTTGATGGCATCGTTGACCCTTTGTATTTTTTCTCCTTATTGTATTTAATTCCACATCTTCAAATGTACATTCTTCTTCTTTCACTATTCTATATAAATAGGAGAGCTCTCATGTTATAATTCAAAATTTTTGGAATAATTATTTAATATTTCAAATTCTCACAATAAGATTGCTTTCGACAATGAATAAACTTAGGATTAAGTAGTGCTTGTTCAAAGTCTCTGCGACCAAATAATATTTTGACATCATAAATTAGGGCAATTTAAGTTCTTCGTATCTTAGACAATTGTTTTGTAATTTGTTTAAAGGATTGTTGTTCTACCCTTCATTGTGAATTTTTCCACTTGTTAAAAATACATCATGTTTTATTTTCAGCAAAAGTTTAGTGCACATCGAATCATTTTAGTTAATTCATAGTGACATTTGAGGGTCACCTATTGTAAACATGTTCAAAAAGAAATGATATGTGGCCTTTATGGCGTTGGATGTTTCTTTTAAGTGAAAATTCTAAAGGTTAACAAATTTTCGAAGTACCATGTTAAGGGCTCACCGCAGAACTTTGTTGGCATCGTTGGGGAGGTGACCAAAGGTGGAGATGTCTGAGGAGATGTGGGGATACTCGGAACCGCGACTGTCTAAGGGGGTTCACCTACCTTTAAATACGCTTACATGTCTCTTTAAATGAAAATTTACTAACAACTCACAACTAACAATAATTAATAATAAGTGATAATAATAATAAAAGACATTAAATAAGAACATAATAATAACTAGGCCCGAGGCCCATAACATCCCACTCGTCCTTCAAATCGAGCTTGTCCACAAGCTCTAACGAAGCTCGACCGGTTTGATTATCTGGCTCCTTTATTTCCCGCCAAAGTAGCTCCTTGTAGCGTGTCGTTGTAGCCAAGGCTGCAGAGAACGCCAAGCCTTCATCGTGCTCACAATCTAATACATGACAGGGAAATAGGCTAACTTCTTTGATGCTTTCATACCAACCTCACATACCTTTAAATAGGCTTACATGTCTCTTTAAATGAAAATTTACTAACAACTCACAACTAACAATAATTAATAATTAGGGATAATAATAATAAAAAACATTAAATAAGATGATAATAGTAACTAGGCCCGACGCCCGAGCCCCATAACATTTGTGGGCCCATAACATCTCATTCGTCCTTCAAATCGAGCTTGTCCTCAAGCTCTAACGAAGCTCGACTGATTTGATCATCTGGCTCCTTTATTTCTTGCCAAAGTAGTTCCTTGTAGCGCGTCGCTGTAGCGAAGGCTACAGAGAGCGGCAAACCTTCATCGTGCTCACAGATGTCATGAATGATGGTGAGGTTTTCAGCGAGTTGGAGCTTGTGTGGTGATATGATCGAAGAGGAGACTGCAATGTGATCTTTAAGTGTTTGAAGTAGTGGAATGGGAACCACTATGATCGGGAGTGGTGGTGAATAATCCGTAGATGCTCAATGATTGCTCAGAACTATATCGAATTTTGTGCTAGGTATAGGAGAGTCATCAACGATCTTCATATGGTTGATGTATGGCAGAGCGACGTCTTTTTTTTGAATGAGAACAATAATAGGTGTCGATTGTTGGAGGGCTGCTAGATTGGACGGAATATCAACCAGGTTCGGTGGATCAATGCATATAAGGGGCGGTGGAGGCGCTTGACTGCTACTGACTTGGTCATGTGCTGGAACAATAGTGATTGGAATGGCAGGTGTGAGATCATTGAGTCTGTTTGAGAGGGTGTCAATGTCTTTCCAGCGACGAGCCTCGGCTTCCTGATGTCGTATTTCATAGGTGGCTAGGTTTGTCATGAAAGTTTGCATCATATCCATCAGTTTACTCATTTGATCGGATGAGCCCTCCATAGTGTTGATCATTGTCGGCGCTAAAGCGGAGGGTTACGAGATACAGAGCGGTGATTGTACGATTAAATTTCCTCGAAGTAGTTGGAATACTCGAGTTGTCGTGGGATCCGCAAGATTTCTATATGATGATGCCAATTAATAAATCCCCCAAATCAGATTGTCTCTTGTATCAATTAATCCTAATAGATTAATTATTTAGGGCATGAAAAATCAACACTGTCGTAGACGACCTGAACAAAACCGTTTAATAGGAAGCCTCCTATGGGTCTGGTGTTACTGCCAGGCACTGTGCTCGAAACTGATGATAAGGCGCGGCTTTGGTGGAATAAGTTGATAGTAGGTGGGTGGCTCGAGGGGTCAAGGAAGGAGAAGACAAGGACAGTTGATGAAGGTGTCATGAGATTCTACAATGCGTTGGGCGATGAAATCGGCGTGGGGAGATCGTGGGTGTTTGTGATGAGGACGACGACGATGATGATCTCGTCGATGATGATGATCGGCGCTGCTACTGACGGAGATGGAGCCGGTATCGATCGAGGAGCTGCGACCGACTGTAAATCCTAGACGAGGAAGGAACTGATGTTGTCTATCGAGAAGGAAAGCTGAGCCCAACGATCTTCCCGGCGGAGGAGCTGCTGTTGTTGCTGGACGATCAAAGACGGTGAGCCTAGCCACTACAGTGATGGAGGTTGTTCTAGATGCTCTGGACCCATCAACTGGGCAGCGTGAACAGAGAGTGGATGAACTCCCCCGATTCCTGCGACTGGATCAGCAGAGATGAGATCTTTGTTTTCCGAGGAAACACATGTATGCTAGCGTAAATCCTTGTGGCTAAATGTGTTGAAGATGAAAGAGGAACAGTGAGCTCTAGTACCAAGTTGTTATGGACTCGTCGTAGAACTTTGATGGCGTCGCTGGAGAGGTGAACGGAGGTGGAGATGACAGAGGAGATGTGTGGATACTATGGATCCGGAACTGTGGCTTCCTAAGCGAGGTGTGCTCGGGAGAGAGAGAGCTACCACAATCTCATACAAGATAAGGCAATAGATTAACTTCTTTGATGCCCTCATACCAACATCACTTGCCTTTAAATAGTCTTACATCTCTCTTTAAATGAAAACCTAATCAACTAATAACTCACAACAATTAATAATAAGGGATAATAATAACATACATTAAATAAAAAGATAATAATAATTAGGCCCGATGCTCGAGGCTCATAACATTTGTGGATCCATAACATACCACCTGGTTGAAAATTAGTATTTTTTGTATTGATAATAAAACTGAATATTGTAATGAATTGTTGGGGTATTTATTGAAAAATGTATCTAATGGAGATCGCCCCATACATGTCTATTCCTGTAGGAGGCGGTGATCCGTTGTCCACATGGATGATCTGAGCCCACAAATGTGTCTGGATGTTCGTTCTGAGTCGGTTTCCTATATTTTATTTTATTTTTCGAGTTGTATTTGACACCCGATCGATTCTGACATTATCAGCTGTCTGTTTTGAGTGCCCTAGTAGTTATCACCCTTCAATATTCACGTACATGCAACAGTTTGGATGTATCGAGGTTTAGATTTAAGTTCTGGAATCGTCGGTCCCCCCTCCTTGGTGCGACTTCGAAAGAGTCCTTGGTGCTACTCCAAGGCTTTCTTCTTCCTCAGTACTTCGTTTCCCGTCCTCCGCAACTCCCGCTTCTTGCATACTTTCGCAATCCACACCTGTATTCCCCAGCAACCCCCACCCATTGTATCATTCTCAATTTCCCCTTCCGACGTCGGCCCCGACCCCTCCTCCTGCCATCGATCCCGACCCCACTCGCAGTATCGTTCTCGATTTCCTCTTCTGACATCAACTTTGATCCTGCCTCCCAACTTCGTTCCCGTTTCCTCTTCCCACCTTTCGACGTCAGTTACGATCCCGTCTCCCACCACCACGCTCGATCCCTTATTTGTATCGACTCCGATCCCATCTTTCCCCTCAACCTCCATTCCTACCACAACCCGCAAACCCCTTGTTCCCTTCAAACCACACTACGCACATCTCTCACAATTATAATCCCTACCCGAGCCCCTTGACCCACTACTTAGCAACACTCATCTCCAGTTGGAGCCAGCAGTCCTAGGACCTTCTTTATTGCCTCATTTCGCCGCCGTCTGCACGCCAAGTCATAGTTTGGTGTTTGTGTTTCTCTATTTTATATGCTTGAATTATTAACTATATTTATTGGATGTGATATCATGTCTTTTCTTCCGTGAGATTGTCTGACTTGCAGGACTTATTCGTCGCACACTTGAATTATTATCGTCTTAATTGCCGGTGAATTAACGCATTCCTCTTAATTCATTTTATGCAATCAAATGTGCTACTGAATCGGTTTTATTTCAATCAATTAATTGTTGTATTCTACGAAGCACGGATACGCTAAAAAGAGGGCCGTACCCGTACCGGGTGCGTTTCCGGTACGGGTACGCGTACCGCACGCGTGAATACGTGATATTAGGTCTAAGTCGAGCGGCTCATTCCATTCTGCGCCCACTCATGTTCGATTCTGCTGGTATTCGGCTCCCGCTCTGATACACCCCAATCACGCTCCTGTTCGATTCTTTCGTCCGATCGATTTTTTAGCCGCTAATCGATTCTTCTGTTGGTATTCCGATCGATTCTACCGCCACTGATCGATTCTTGCCCTGGTTCGATTCTTCTGCTTGTTCGATTCTTCCGTTGGTAAGAATTTTGGTTCTTCTTCTTCCTCTTCGTCTTCTTCTTCATCTTCCTCTTCTTCTTCTTCTTCATCTTCCTCTTCTTCTTCCTCTTCTTCATGCTCTTCATGCTGACTGTTGGATACATATTTTCTTATTAACTTTTTTTTGGCTTGTAGAGTTTCTGTTTTAATTTTGATTAACAAACTATTCTTATGCTGCATTTAAAGTTCCTATGCGGGCAGTAAAAAGGGTAGGATACTATGATAGTAATTTGTTGATCGACAAACCTTATTTCACATTCATGCGGCTCTATACATTAAGTTCTTGGTTGTCGGCATTTAATTGCAGTATACATGAATGATGTAGGTTAGCAATGTGAATTCATTGTCTGAGTGAAAATGCTTTATACTTGTAGTGATTTTTTGGCTATTATGCTAGCTCTTTCCATCTGTTTTCCCGAAGATTAGATTTAAAATTGTTGGCCTATTTCTATTTTTTTTGGCTATTATGCTTTATACTTGTAGTGATTTTAATTATATATATATAGTACAACGTATCCCGCCGCACCCGTATTCTTGTTTTTAAAATTTTGCTGACCAGATACGCATCGTATCGGTGCTTCTTAGGTTGTAATTTTAGTCGGACTCCCTCAATTGCATCTGCATTTATATTAGGACTTTTGACAGCCACAGTACATTCCACTTAGAACCGCATCTTAGAGTCTCCACATTCATAACCTACCCTGCATCAGTATCATTCATAAATTGAGCCGTTTATCTGGACCTCTCCTGTAAGTTGGCAAAATTACAGGTTGCACCAATCTATCTTTTGAATTACAAAAATTTCTCCGGTAAATTTACATTTCATAACACATGCACAAAAATACCCCCTCTGGAGGGCGCTCCATGGGGTATTTTCGTGCATGCATGTTATGAAATGTAAACTCAGTGGGAAGGTTTATGAAATATCAAAATAAAGGTGCAAGCTGTAATTATGCAAACTTTCAGGGGAGGTTTGGGTATTAATGATTCATAAATTTGTACGTCATGGAATACCTCAACCAAATGAGGTTGATTAAAAAAAAGAAACATGCTGGAAGTTGCTTATGATATTATAATCTTCTCCATGCATATTCCTAAATATATCCAGGGAGAAAAAACTACATCTTATTTGATAAATAGAATGTCCAACTAATTGAATAGAGGAAAGGATTTTAATCGTATTCAATTAGGGTCCATAACGGGGCAATATAAAGGAAATACAACGGTCCTCTATCCAAACAGGCGAGATGGGACAAACACAAAAAGAACGCAATATAATAAACCCAATACTCCCCCTCAAGCTGGCGCGAAGATATCAAGCAAGCCCAGCTTGCCATAGGTAGAAAGAAGGCGGGAAGGCCCAACAGCCTTGGTAAATGCATCAGCAATCTGTTCTCCAGAGGGAACATAGGACGCTGCAAGAGTTCCCGAACGGATGTGCTCCCTGAGAAAATGGATATCCACCTTAATATGCTTGGTCCTCTCGTGCATGACAGAGTCAGATGCTAGCAAGAGAGCAGACTGGTTGTCACAAACCAATGTCGAGGAACTAGAAGGAGGAAAGCCAAGCTCGGTCAAGAGAGTACGCATCCAGAGGAGCTCGGTGGCGCCATGGGTCATAGCCCTATACTCAGCCTCAACAGAGGAGCGAGACACAACACTCTGCTTTTTGCTCTTCCAGGAAATAAGATTGCCACCATAGAAAGTGCACATCCCCGAAGTAGAACGTCGGTCAGTGAGGGATCCAGCATAATCAGAGTCCGTGTAGCAGGTAAGATCGGAGGATGGTGATGAACGGTAGAAGAGCCCGAGGCCAGGCGATCCCTTGAAGTAGTGAAGGATCCGAAAAACAACATCAAGGTGAGAGGTGCGGGGAGCCTGCATGAACTGACTGACTATACTCACAGCAGAGCTAATGTCAGGGCAAGTATTGGTCAAGTAGATAAGTCTTCCAACGAGCCGCTGGTATCTGCCGGGATCAGGGAGAGATTCGCCAGATTCGGCGTGTAAGCGGTGTTTCGGGTCCATAGGAGTAGATACCACCCAAGAAGGCCAGTGTCACTCAAAAGGTCAAGAGTATACTTCCGCTGAGACAAAGAGATCTCCTGGTGAGATCTGGCAACCTCAAATCCCAAGGAAGTACTTCAGAGGCCCCAAATCTTTGACCTCAAAAGCCTTTTGAAGTACCTCCTTGATCTGAATTATCCCTGAGCTGTCGTCACCGGTAAGAATGATGTCATCCACATAGACGAGGACAATCACCCTACGACCATCCATAGCAGTCCGAACAAAGCACGTATGGTCGGCATGACATCTGGTGAAACCACTCTGAAGCACAACAACACCAAACCGCTCAAACCACGCTCGAGGGGACTGCTTCAGCCCATACAATGACTTCTGCAAGAGGCATACACGGCCCAAATACTCCCCCTGAAGCCTGTATCCGGGTGGCGGATCCATATAAATCTCTTCAACTTGGTCGCCATTGAGGAAGACGTTCTTCACGTCCAGCTGATGAAGAGGCCACCTGTGGTAGGCAGCGAGGGAAATAAGGAGACGAACAGTGGAGAGCTTGGCCACAGGAGCAAAGGTCACCCCGTAATCCTCTGGAATCTGGGTAAAGCCTTTGACAACAAGGCGAGCCTTGTAGCGATCCAAAGACCCGTCGACATTATACTTGACGATGTAGACCCAACGACAACCAACAGTCTTCTTGCCGGTGGGAAGAGGAACTAACCGCCAGGTACTAGCCTGCTGTAAAGAGGACATCTCAGCCTCCATGTCTGCCACCCACTCGGGGTGCTGGAATGCCTCAGTCGTCGAACTCGGAATCCTGATCTGGTCAGTGGCGGTGATGAAAGCCCGGTAACCCTGTGAAAGGCGTTGGTAGGACACAAAACTTGCCACAGGATGGTCAGTAATACAAGAACGCTTACCCTTGCGAATAGCAATAGGTAAGTCAGATGAGGAAGGAACATCACCTTCCTGAGGAAGTGGCACCTGGTCCGGTGAGCTGGGCTCGATCAGTGGATCCCGAAGGATAGGGTGGACATGTGAAGGCCCACGGGGGCCACGGGGGCCACGGGTATATGTCTGTAGCGGAACGGAGTCGTGCAAGGAAGCAAGGGGAACCGGAGCTGGTAGGGGGACCTGCAAGAAAGCATCAGGAGTAGGAGAGTCACAATAGAAAGGGACTTCCTCAAAGAACGTAACATCCATGGTATGGATGGTCCAGCGAGTAGAGAGATCAAAACACCGATATCCTTTGGAAGAGGAGGAATATCCCAAAAATAAGCACCAGATTGCTTTGTCATCCAGTTTAGTCTGAGACGGACTACGATCCTGGACAAAGCACACACACCCGAATACTCGGAGAGGAACGGGAAACAACGGGTGGCTGGGAGATAGGAGACTCAGAGGAATACGACCCGCTAGAGGCTGGCAAGACAGACGGTCCCCGTAAGAAGGGCAACAATCCAAAAAGACTTGGGGACATGAGACCCACGGAGAAGGCAACGGGTCACATTTAGGAGATGGCGGTTCTTGCGTTTCGCCACTCCATTCTGTTCCGGGGTATAGGGACAGGAGAATTGATGAAGGGTTCCTTGGCTAGCAAGGAAAGCAGTAAACGAGGAAGAGGTGTATTCTCCCCCATTATCAGAGCGGAGAATCTGAATACGTGAAGAAAACCGAGTGCTAACCCACGGAGAAGGCAACGGGTCACATTTAGGAGATGGCGGTTCTTGCGTTTCACCACTCCATTCTGTTCCGGGGTATAGGGACAGGAGAATTGGTGAAGGGTTCCTTGGCTAGCAAGGAAAGCAGTAAACGAGGAAGAGGTGTATTCTCCCCCATTATCAGAGCGGAGAATCTGAATACGTGAAGAAAACTGAGTGCTAACCATATGAGAAAACTGAGTATAAAGGTCAAACACTTTAGATTTAGCACGCATAAGATAAACCCAACAACAACGAGTAAAATCATCTATAAATGAAACAAAATAATGAAAATCGTCATAAGATACAACCGGGGCAGGACCCCAAACATCTGAGTGAACAATATCAAAATGTGCAGAAGTACGGGAAAAAGATACAGGATAAGAAGTGCGTGTGTGTTTGCTCAACTGACACACATCACACTGAAAAGAGTGTTCAAATAAGACACTCGGAAAAAGAGAGGACACAATTTTAGGGCTAGCATGACCCAGCCGAGCATGCCAAAGAGCAGGTGTGGTAGTAGCAGCAGCAGCACTAGACGGTGAGGAGAGACATGGCGATGATGGTGGAGGAGGTGGAAGATCCAGCTGGTAAAGCCCGCACGCTCATGCTCCTCCACAAGAGAGTAAGCATCTAAAATATCTGGAAAAGGGGTCATGCTGACAATCTGAACCCGAATCTGCTCAAACTCAGGTCGTAACCCCATCAGAAACTGGTAGGTCTCACGCTTCTCTTGTCTCTGCCTGACAACAAGCATATCTTCAGTATGAGCAAAAGCACTAAGCGGCTCGAGATCAGAAAGCTCCTGGAATCTCCCAGAGAGAAAAGTAAAGTAGTCATGCACATAACGTTCCCCTTGTCGAGCAGTCGAAATCTCCTGGAAGACAGAGTAAATCCGCGTATCAACACGTGTGTGCCCATAAGTGCGAGTCAGGGCAGCCCAAAGACACGAAATCGAAACACATAAACTGCTCGTAAATACGGGGCTCCATGGAGCATTGGAGCCACCCAAGAATCTTGTAGTTTTCCGTTTTCCGTTTTCCATTGACGGAGAGCTTTTTCCTCGGTAGGCTTGGGAACCCCATTAGGTTCAAGCCAATCAAGCTTGTCATGTTCGGCGAGATGAACACGCACGGAGTTGGACCAATCAATTAAATTTTTCTCACTAAGAAGAGTGGTAGTGATACGCCTAGCAAAGCCATCAGCCGTGGAAACCATAGATGGAAAAAAAGGCTCCAAAGGATAGAAAGAAACGGGGAAACCCTCAAACAGAAGGAGGAGTTCCCATCCGAAGAACACAAAGGACCATAGATCAAAGACCTAGGTCATGAAGGAGAAAGAACGGAAGAAAAAAAGGTGAAACACCAACCAAAATGGCGGTGGAGACCAGATCTGGTCGGCGATGGAGGGCGGCTGAAGAGGAGAAGCGGCCAACCCTCACATCCTCCGAGGCTAGGGCGACACCAGGCGGAAGCGGGAGTGGGAGCGAGAGATGCTGGGGTCGACTGGATCGGGGAAGGCCGCCGCTGGGTTAGGCGGGATCGGGAGCGAGGAGGGCCTCCGCTGGAGCGAGTCGGGATCGGGAGCGTGGCGGGATCGGGAGAGGGACACCGCTGGGATACGCGGAGTTACGGGATCGGGCGTGCTCTGATACCAAATTGAATAGAGGAAAAGATTTTAATCGTATTCAATTAGGGCCCATAACGGGGCAATATAAAGGAAATACAACGGTCCTCTATCCCAAACAGGCGAGGTGGGACAAATACAAAAAGAACGCAATATAATAAACCCAATACAACTCATATTTTAAAGACTGAAATATGTTTAAATTGCTTCAACTAAAATTTCGTTACATCGTGATTGAACTTAAATTTATCATTAAAGATCTTTGGTTACCTTTTTTTTCATACTCAACCACTCAATCACAATTAGATTCTAAACCTGAAAGTAGTTTTTCTTGTGCCATGCCCCTAATAAAAAGGGTATAATTTTTAAATCTTGTTACAAAGAATTTTATTTATTTATTAATGTGGATGAATCTTTCCTTAAAAAAATTCAAAAAAAAAAAACTTCTTCAGAAGGAGATTATATGAGATGAAGAAGATTATTTGAATTTCTTACCCTTCCCCAACCGTGTAATTCATCAATTATAATAAACAAAAAAAACTTGTTATTGAAAATTTGAATTAGCTAGTGTTATTGTATCAAAGGCGGGGAAGAAGTTCTACAAAAGGATCAAGATTATCATCATCCTGATCTGTAAGTTTGTTGTCTAAAAGATATCACAAAAATTTACTGCTTTATTTGCTCCTCTGCACCGAATCAATCATTCCTAATAGGTACTTGTGCAATCACTCAGGTTAATTTTTTTCCTACTATTATTATTCCATCCACTTCAACTGAATTGTTAGTATATATTCTCTTGACTTTGGTCTTCAATTGTCATTGCACAAAATTTCTCTTTGATAAATATTTGTTCTAAGAAAAATGTTCTTATAATCATAATAAAGCCAATATCTTTAGGATTTCAAATATGTTTGTTTCATTTGTTTAGGAAGCACTAAATGATCTGAATTAGAAATTAACAATTATGGAAGAGATGGATGCCCTAATAAGAATGGTACTAGAGTGTGATTGACTTAGTAGTTGATAAGAAAACAATTGTCTGCAAATGTGGGTTCACAATAAAGTGTGAAGTTTACGGTAGCTTTGAGAGATACAAGGAGAGACTTGTGAAAAAACCCTTTACACAAACGTGTGACATTGCCTACCAGAAAATCTTTGCTCGGGCTACCATGGGTAACACTTTTTGAGTTCTTTTTCTATATGTCAACTTCAGCTATGTAAAAATGTATTGTAAATGGAAATTTAGATTAGGAAGTTTACATGAACTTTTAGGAAGATTTTAAATGACAACTTGATATTGACAAGGCCTGTAAATTAAAAGAAATTTGTTATGGTTTGAAACAGTCTCTAAAAATCTAGTTTAGCAGTTTGAGAAGCTATTAATATTTAATATAGCTTGCATTAGCCTCAATCTCTACTCTGTTGGGATAATAAAAAGCTGCAACTTCCATATACGAAGATATATATTCCCTTTGTGATCGTGAGCAACAACTTCCTCCTTAACTTTTTTGATGTCCCCATATAACCATCCCATGGAAGGCACCCTCACCTACGGAGCGAATATAGCAATGACTAGCTCCACATTTGCCCAAAATATTGTGCTCACAATGATTGTTGCAGCCTACGATACCAAAATTAATAAAAATAGCGAGCTTCAATTCCCAACATGTTAACATAAAAAAAGTAAATCTACAAAATTAAATGACAAATCAATAATTACCTGCTTGCCTGAGTACTCTTGGCCAACTTTATTAGTTCCCATTTTGCACATGTGAATATCACTCTCAACTGTCTCCTATTCTTCAAATTGCTTTGTGGAGATAAAAACACACTAAGTAATCTAGTCACACCCATTAAGTTCGTGAGAGTTCAGTTCTTTCACTTGCTTTCTAAACTTATTGAGAGAGATGGTATGACCATAAATAAAGACAGAGTTGACGACCCAAGGAGATGACATTCTTTATCTGCATCAACTTTGCGAAATCCTGCAACAACAGATTCAGTGTATATGTTGCACAACAAGTCCAAAAATCTTGCGCCTATTCAAGGCCATCAACCTCAAATGCAACCAAACTGTTGGATGAATTGTCCGCCACAACCTGCAAAGCTGCAATATAATATCCTTTTCGGGCCATCGGGGCTATCAATCGCCTCATCCATGAAGTCGAATATGAACTTGTCATCATTTGCAGGGGAGAACACATTCTTTGAAAGCTAGGATGCAACTATAGAAATGCAGTGCACCATGTTGTTCATCACGCTTCTCTTTTGATCAGCTCATGTATTTTTATGTGAATGTACCCATTCAATCTGCAAGTCTGGGTGACTGTGTCCATCTCCTTCGCATGCTCCGCCTCCATCTATAAAAAATTCTCCCTCATCTCATAAGGAGTAGGGACCTTCATACCAGGACTGTATAGGCTAATAACATGTACGATCTGCTGGAATGAGGGATTGTACATGACATTGAACGAGAAACTCATTTCATATCCCATCTAGCAATCTACAGTGTCACATCATCTCTCGCTTTCATCTCGTACTTGCTCTTAGTTGTGCTCAGCAATGCATATTTCCTCCCTACTTGACTCAACAATGACTTGGGCAAATTGATCCATGAGTCCCTTGGTCCATATCCCTGAATGCAAACTTCTGCGGGTGGAGTTATCCGCGTCTACTTCATTGTGAACTCCAACTGCCATCTCACCCAAGTTGGCTTGCAACTTGGCGGTCTTCACCCTCTTGCTTTCTAATGTTGAGTAGAGGGCCAACTAAACTTTTGCCCTCATATCTGTAGGAACTTGGGGGCATGGCTTGACATTGCGCTTCCTCCCAACCAAGTGATGTTTGAAACAGGTAATACCTTCATTCATCGCTTGCTTGCAGTATTTGCATTTGATACGATTGATATCATTTGCAATCAACTTCTCACTAAATGCTCATAATTGATCTCTGCTAGCTGGTACCATAGAAAGAGGCAACTCGAACTAGAAGTCATTCTACACAGCAGAATTTTTATATCAATATAAAATAAATTCAAAAACAACAAATATGTAATGCAAGATAATAAAAAAGATCAAAATAAAAGGAAATTAACAACATCGGGAAAAAAATCCTTAAACCTCATTAGATTATTAGATCATCAGTTATTATTTACTGCATTCCATTAATAATATCATTTTGCAACATCAGTATGATTCACAAAGAAAAAATCCGAATGTTCAGTTTTCAATGACAAGTTGGTTGTAGATTTGCAGCTTTGTAGACATTAAGCAACAACATGAATAAATTGTGCAATTCAATATTCAATATCAGCATTCATCAATCATCAATTCATCATGCATCCCTTAATATCATATATTCATTAATTCATCATGCATTCCCTTTTTGAGCAAAGAATAAAGATAAATCACTCAGCAGACCACCTCCAATCCATTCAAGGAGATGGTATGCTGAGAGCAACACAATATCATCATTCTTAGAAAGAAAGACCATATGTTGTTATGCACACATGTTCAAACTTTGGAACAATAACAAGCATGAATGCACGCTAAAACAACATGAACAGGCATTACTGCATCATATGTTGCAAAATGAAGTTGGATTATTGGTGGGGTATCTTAAATCATCATATGTTGTTGAATAGGAATACGAAATATTGGGAAAAAAATGATTTCATGTCCCCCCCCCCCCCCCCCCCCCCCCCCCAAAGCGACATGTCCATCGACTTGTCCGACAAATCAGCCGATTTCCACAAACTATTGGAAAGTGAGAGTAACAGAAACAATGCAATTCGACCACCTAGGCCAAAAATCATGGGAATCATATATATGAATATAGAATTATAACTAGCATAATCTAGCAACTAAGTACTAACAATATTATGCCATATCATTAAACAAGAGAGTAACAACTAACAAGAGATACCAACAATTATGTAATAGGCTAACAACGGACAGAGAGTAGAAAACCAACAGACAGAGACTAGCTGTAACAATGCAAAACCTAGACAAAGTAGAAAACTGGGCAACCAATAGAGAGTAAGCTGCAAAGGCTAACAACAGTTGAGCTAGGAGCAGAAAACCGGGCACCAGCAAATAAGAGCCAACATTAAACCATAATTAACTCAGCTGTCAGCAAAGAGCAGAAAACCTGTAGACAAAGAGTAAAGAGAGAGGGAGTCCGTAGATGGAGCAAGGGCTCAGAAGTCGGAACAATCCAATAACATTGCAAAAACCCCAACAAAGGACTAGCAGAGAGCAGTGGGCAACTAGTAGAGAGTAAGTTGTAGAGACTAACAACAGAGTGCTAATAACATAGGGCATAATCGACTTAGCAAAGAGCAGAAACTAACAACGTAGGGCATAATCGACTCAGCAGAGAGCAGTAAATCAATAGACAGAAAGTAGAGAGAGAAGGCTATAGATAGATTAAAAACTGAGAAGCCAGAACACCCAAAGACATTGCAAAAACTAAAAGTGAGAACCAAAAAACCACAAGAACCGCAAAATTCACCGACCACAATAAAAAGAGAGTTAGAGAATGTTATGGGCTTGCCAGAGTATGGCTGGAAGCGGAGGATACTGTGGAGCTGGAACCGCGGCTGCCTAGGCGGAGTGTTGATGGAGATCGACGACTTTTGGATCATCGGATGGATGGTCGGAGACCGTCATCACGTTCGTCGCGATTATTCACATTTTTATGTATTTTGTTTTGTTTTTTTACTTGTATTTTGAGGGTTAGGTTGATTTATCCGTCGGGCGATCGTGGTCATCGGATAATTTCAACCTAATTCACCCCCTCATATCCCAGCAGCCGCATGAAATATGGATCGAGATTTTAGGTTTTGAGAAGAAACCGCTCGGTTTGCGGAAGGTGCTGATACTTTCCCCTCTCCTGTTGCCGACGCCGGGATCCTCTACCGCCTCCGGGGGTGTTTACTCCTCCATCTGCCACCTCCTACCATCCCCTACCAGGTATTCCTCCCCTCCCCACCTCAGATCTGAGCCTCCTCTTCCCCCCCCCCCCCCCCCCCACACACACACACACACACAAAACACCATTCGAAACTCCACTCTGGTGATTCCCCAACCTTCTACATCCCAGATCCGCACTTCCCCTTCCATCCTGCTGCATATCCTTGCCTTTCCGCACATCTACACTCACATTATCATTAGGTTTAAGGTTCATCTCTTAGGATTATATGCACTTGCATCTTTTCTTGCATCTTTAGGGTCGCTGTTGGTCGATTGTATTTGGTTGTGATTATTTGCATGACATCTTGGGTTAGGGTTTTGCATCATCGTGTCCACCTATAGATTCGTCATGTGTTAGGTGTGCTCGGGAGAAGAGAGCTACCAAAATCTCATAAACAAAAACAAGACTAATTCTTACCTGCCATTACAAGACCCAAGGGGTCCTTTAAATACTAGAGATACAAGGGTATAAAAGTAAATCTCCAACACTAATATAAAAATACGTTAAAAAACCCGATGAACTCAAATTAAAGACAACATAATAATTGGGCACGAATCCCATAACATCTCTCCCACCGTGCAAAAAGTGCTTGACCTCAAGCTCACAGGAGATCGACGATAGTGCCCACTTCACCCAACCCCTTTATCATCAAAGTCCTTCACGTGCAGATAAAAATGTCTTTTGCACCGATGTCAGTGAGTATACTGCTCATCACAGTTATAACATAGCCCTTGTGCGCGTTGGTCAGACATTTTATATGAAACAGTCGACAGATCTTCGGGGTTTGGATGCCCTCAATATGTCTCTCCGGAGTCCCTGTGCTGGTGGTGATGTAAGCCTCCTGCGCCAATTGCAGTCGACGGTCGCACAATCTAAGCTCATAGCAGTCACCAAGTCCCGTGGGCCCTCGAATTCGACGTCCAAACGTAGTCGACCGCGAAGCCCGACTATAAAATTTTCTAGATATCCATCAATCGGCCCTGTCCGACGTAACGTTGTGAGAGCACCAAGGGGGTTGCTGCAAATCGGGGGGCCAAAGCGCAGGTTGCAAGCCAGCTTGAAGTCGCGCCAGATCATTTCACGATTGTCGGTCTGCAAATGGGCGAACCATAACTTAGCAATATCAAGCATGTGGAAGGAGGCCATACCGATCCATTCTGTCACCGATGTCTGCTGATGACTATAAAATTGTTCGCGTCTGATGAACTAGCCTAAGGGACCGTCCTTCAATAAGCTGGAAATGCCAACTTGGTATAATGGGGCATGATGTTGCCTTCAGATAGTATCCTGGCCCGGGGATTCGGTCGAAGAAGCAGCGGTGGAGGCGCTTGACTGCTGCATGCGTGATCAGTAGGTGGGGTAGTAACGACCAGAATGACGAATATCAAATCATTAAGCTTGTTGGTGAGTGTGGCCATGTCCTCCCGATGACGTGTTTCGGTGTCCCGAAGGCGTACTTTTATGGATGTCATGAATGTACTTCTATGGGTGTCATGAATGTTTGCATTAAGTCTCTGATAGTATCCATTAGAACGGGCGAGTCCCCCATATTGCATAGTACGGTCGGGTGATAAATTGGGAGTAGCCGCGAGAGAGGGTGATTGTGGACGTCTGTTACATGTCACCGGAAGAACATTGACACAGAAATACAGTAGATGGAAAGACAACGATCCATAAATTTTGAAGACCGATAAATTGTATAATGCAGCAGAGCAGCGAAAGAGATCCTCGACCCGAGGAAACTTCAAAGAGATGATGGAAGCCAAACCGATAGGGTTTGCAGTAGATTCCGCAAAAGTTGCATTCAAATACAAGAACAAGACCATTTAAATAGAAAATTACCTTAAATCCTCAGATATCTCAGAAAAAAAAATATTGATCTTGCTGCGAGGGAAAGATTCAACAAATTACTCGTTGGGAGCGCCTTACTCAGGTCTCTGGCCATCCCGCTCCTCCCATAGGGGCTGTTCGGGTAGTTTTTTGACGAAGAAGTGCGGATCTAGGAATGTTCTACCAACATTCTTTTCGGTAGGATTTTCAAAATCTACGAACGGCACATGTAGCTAGAACCTGAAATAAAACCCGAAATTACAACTTAAAGTAATTAAAATGGTGATCAGAGACCCAAAATGAACTCGAACGGCTATAAAACGCAGAACTCATGGCGAAATGACGCGATAAGATTGGCAAAATAGAGAGATAATGTAGATTTGAAATGTTAACTAATTACTTCTTCTGCAGGGATTCCCTTTCTATGTGCGCTTCAATCACTGGGATTATCCCAGACAATACTGACAAGAAGAAGATTTCTGGATGTATCCTTTGTTTTTTTGGGTATCAACTGTAGTTTGAAGCACTGATAAATCTTTTAGTTACAAAATTGCATCTTTCTGTTAAACCTTAACGTTTCTTCACAGTTTTTGTTGAGAGGAGCAAGAAAAAGGTTGAAAGGTTTGAATTTGACCCGGGAATGCCGCCGTTCCAAGTTTGCAACGCACTGTGGAAGATGGCTGCTCCATAGCGTGTTTAACTCCGTGAAATTTTCAGGTCTGTGTCCGAGAGAAAATGCGAAAAGCGACCACTTACGGCAGTTCTTTAATGATCGTTTTAAGGTCAAATGTACTATCGCTTAATGATGGAAAATGGTCGTAAATTGTCACATTTCATCTCTCAGAGATATTTGGGACGTGGATTCAATAATTTACTCTACTTTTTCTTGTGAGGTGTATATTATAAAGAAAATATTAATTTTGTAATTTGTAGTTAATTTACTGGTAAATTTGTGGAATTGTGGTCTGATGCCTGTTGAGCTTATGCATTTATTATAGAACCTATCCCCCTCTATGCTTTGTTTAGGGTTGATTATATAGGCTCTAAAATGAATAAACTGGGCCTAGCGGCTTATTCTATTGTCTTCCAATTTTTTAAAAAATAGCTTTTTTAGACGCATAAGACCCAAAATATCAGTGTTTGCGTTGAAAATATAAGGCTCGTTTGACATGGTGGTGGCGGTCGTGAAGGCGGTAGAAGGTGGTAGTTAGTGTTAGATGTGTCCTATATATTAATATACTGTGGAAGGAATCGGTTCAAGTGCGCTGTCTACGAATGCTCGAACGATCAGCCTCAAGGTAACATAGTATTAGAGCTATAGGTTTTCGTCGGTCCAGCCATCCCTCTCTACTGCCACTCAATCCCGCCGATCGTCGATCAAAGCGGACTTCCTGATCTCGCCGCGAGTTACCGCTGACCCCGTCTGCGCCAGAGGAAGCTTGTCGATCCCGCCATCCTCCAGACTGCGCCAACGGCCGCTCCTTCCCGTCGATAGAAGCAGACTGCTCGATCTCACTGCGAGTTCTCGTTGATCCCGTCTGCGCCAGAGGAAGGTCTCGTCGATCCCAATCCTCCAGACTGTAGAAGCGGTTGCTGCTGTTTTCTCCCTTCTCTTTGCTGCCTCAGCTCTGTCTGGTGCCCTTGCTGTTGTTTTCTCCGGCGCCCTTCGGCTCAACTTGTCCAAAATGGCTTCATCTCAGATTTTGTACCTTCCGAAATCTGATATCATCCTTAATGAGACCAACTATAAGGAATGGTCTTTCACGATTCGAGTGCTTCTTTGTGGATTGCAACTTTGGGGTCATCTTGATGGCTCCACTCTGGCTCCAACACCCATTCCTGCTTCCTCTCCTTCTGTCACTAGTGGGACAGATGCGTCCTCCCCTTCTATCACCAGTAGGATAGATTGTAAAAAATGGCATGATGACGCCCAAATCATTGCCATTCTTTGCCAGTCTGTTGAGATATCCATTCATATGGATGTATGTGATTTTCTCACTGCCAGGGAGATTTGGATCATTTACATCAGCTCTATCTGCCTTCCAGCCAAGTGCAGAAGTACTCCTTGGTGCAGACACTTGCTTCAGCCTATCATCATGATCGCTCCGTTCAGAACTTCTTTGCGGAGCTCAGTGATTTATGGCGCCAACTGGATGGGATGTCTACCTATGGTTGTCCCACTTGTGCTTGTTGCACCACTATTGCTGAGGAGAGGGATCACCTGCGCATGTATTAGTTCCTCATGCGTCTTCAACCTGAGTTCGAGTCTGTACGTGCTCAGCTGATGCACCGGGTTGCTCCACCATCCCTGCATGTCTGTCTTGTTGTTGTTGTCGCTGAGGAGACCTGTCTTCACTCTTTGGAGGGTATGCGCCCTGCCTCCTCGCCACATTCAGTTCTCGCTGCTCCTCAGCACGGCTTCTCGGTCCCTGATCCGCCAGTCTTACCTCTTCCTCCTGGATTTAGTGCACCTGCTCCGTATCGTCCATCTTCAGCGGCTTCACCCAGTACCTTGCCAGGTGCACCACCGGGCTCACAACACCTTGTTCCCCGTTGTGACTACTGTCATAACTTGAGACATATTTGTTCAGAGTGTCATGAGTTACAACGTGCCCTATGCCACTTGTTCCTGACAGTCCTACCTCTGTTCCTGATCAGATCATACAACTCATTCAGCAGCTCTCTCAGAGTCGTGCCTCCTCGTCCTCAGCGCCTGTTGTTAGCCATGACTCAGTTTCTCAGACTGACTCAACGACTGCATCTGCCTCTGCAGGTATCACTAAGGCTTCTTGGTTACTTGATTCCGATGCATCTTTTCATATGAACTTTGATGCAGCTCGCTTACATTCCTGCCGGTCTGTTTCTTCTGACCTACGTGTCATCGTTGCTAATGGCACCACCTTGCCTGTTGCTAGCTGTTGTACCCTGCATACCACCCATTTTCATATTCCCGATGTTGCCTATTGAAAGTGCACAATGTGCCTCTGAGATTCCTCTAGAGGGGGGGGGGGGGGTATAGAGTTTTAAAATATTTCTATCCTAACTGTGTTTAACAATAAATTACTCTAAGGGGTTATGCTTAACAAACCAGGCAGAATAAAGAATGCAGGAAATAGAGTGCAGAATAAAAGACTGGACAACACAGAAAATCACAGCACAGACACGATGAATTTATAGAGGTTCCCCAAAATGTGGGTAGTCCTCTCTTCTACCAACTGGTAGGAATGCACCACTGTGCATGCGTCTTTTGATAAGAAGACTCTTAGAACCAATGATCTTTTGATCAGAAGATCATGAACCACTAGATCTTTTGATAAGGAGATCTTGAACCACCAGATATTTTGATAAAGAGATCTTGAACCACTGAATCCTTTGAAGAGGGATTAATAAAACTCTTTTACAGAATGAGAAAGAAGAAGGGAGAAGGTTGAAGGAATTATGTTCTCAGAATTCTTGAAGATGGTTGTATGAAGATCAGCCTATGAGTTGTTCCAAAGTATCTGCTCTTGATTAGCCCCTGCTTTTGATAGTGATGATTTGCATAAGCTTTGTATTGTCAGATCCTTTCTTCTTCTTCTTCAGATTATGATCTGTCTGCTATGAGATTGTGATGAAGAGCGGCTCATAGATCCTCTGTTCTATTTTATGAAGAACAGCAGAGCCTTCCTTCCCTTTTTCGTTTTCTCTGTTAGAGTTTCTGAGAGAGAGAGAGAGAGAAGAAGAGGAAGCCCTAGAAAATTAAGGAGACGGCTGATAGTGATTAATGCCCTGCCTGCCTCTGTCTCCTCTTTTTTTTATTCTACCTTCTTCAAATTCAAATTTCTTTCCCTTTCTGATATCCTTGATAAGGTAATCTGCTTATCACTTTCTCTTTCTGTCCTCTTTAATTCTCGACCCGTCCACCTGGAAAGAATATGTTTCCAAGAAACCTTTTTGTCTTCTTCTTTAATGCTCCTTTCCATTTCAGGCAATTATTGAGCCGTTGGGGAATAGTCTTGAAGGATGTGGGCCATGAAAGAAGGATCAGAAAGACAGCTGAAAAGATATACTTTTACAGACTGTATTCGACGTAGCGTCGAATTCATTTCTTCTCTTATCGACGCAACATCAAGTTTTTATAGAAGCAGCTTCGATTTCATCTCTGCTTTGATTGAACTCTGCAAGTAGACGTTGCGTCCACCCCCAGGCCTCTCTATCACTCCTGGTCTTGTCTGTCACCTTCGTCGAGCACTTTATGGTCTCAAACAGGCTCCTCGAGCCTGATTTGAGCAGTTTAGTTCATCAGTTCTTGCATCTCATTTTTAGCCTAGTCATTATGATCCAGCTTTGTTGTTTACTCCTCCTCACGGGGTCGGACCCTTCTCCAACTATATGTGGACGACATGATTATTATTGGTGACGATGCCTCCCATATTGAGTTTGTCAAGCATCACCTTCAACAGCAGTTCCAGATGACTGATCTTGGCACAATGCGTTACTTCTTGGGCATTGAGTTCTCTGTCACTCTTACTACCTACCAGTTATCTCAGCAGCGCTAAACCTCATACTTATTGGCACGTACTGCTCGGTCCGACACTCGCACTACTGCTACTCCTATAGAACTTCACCTTCAAGTGCGTCCGGATGAGGACTCTCTCTTTCCAATCCGACATGATATTGTCATCTGGTTGGGAGCTTGGTTTACCTCACCATTACTAGACCTGATATTGACTTTGTTGTTCATGTGTTGAGTCAGTTTGTGAGTGATTCCACAACAGTTCACTATGCTCACCTGCTGCGTGTTCTCCGATATCTTCGTGCTACTATGACTCGTGGTCTATTCTACCACCGCAGTAGTTCCCTCCAGTTACATGCATATTCTGATGCTACATGGGCCAGTGATCCTTGTTGAACCCGGAAACCACGGTTCAACCTCTGAACCCGAAAACCACGATTTGAGAGGAGTTCGGACCGGTGTAGCTTGCTTTTACTTCTCCTGAGTTAGATCACTAGGCCAGACACTCAGAGCAAAGAACCTCACTCAAAAAAGTGAAACTAGAAACAGACCCGCGAGCTGCAACGAGGAAGTCCCGCCACTAACCCGGAAGATCAAAAAGAGAGCTTCTCATCCCAAACCAAAGCTGAGTCCTGGGCACCCTGGAGAGCACCTGACTGACAGCCCGGAAACCATGGCAAACCGAGGACAAGAGCTCTCGCTAACCAGAAATAATCAAAGGAGAGAGTGGAAGCAAAAGTCCCTCCTAAGGTGCCATTGGAGGTTTATTTATAGTTTTCTCAAAATGGTCTGCTGATAGCTGAATCCCGCCATTTGATTTTACTAAAAGCAACCCAAATTGGTTTGCCAACAACGGAATCCCGCAGTTTGGAAAGGCTAACTGCATGCCAACACAAAATTTCCTGGAAAAGGGATTCCGCCCAAGGAGGCGAGCACATGCCACTTGAGGCATACTCGCTTGGGGCCGCGAGTACCCAACGATGCTGGGTACTCGTGACTTGCCAGAAGCGGTGTCGATGTCGACTTGAAGTGAGGCCAATATCCACTAGAAAACTAACTGGGGGCGGCGAGTACCTAGCACACAAGGGGTACTCGCGACTCATCCTGAGCAAGGGGCGAGTGCAGACTGACATGTCCCACTCGCTCACCCGGGTTCCATCTCGCCTCGGCTCTTTGACGGCTTGACTTGTCGACTCGACAAATATAGGGTTGTACACAATTCCCGCTATTTGCGAGTTTGCCTCAAGTTCAGAAAGACAGTCCAACCCCAAGGATTTGGTGAGCTCCTTTATTTAAGGGAATCTTGTAAGCGGGTCCACCGGGGGCTATATATATCAAGGGGAAGGGAGAGGCCACTCCACGAACCACCCCACTTCTTCCCCTTTCCTTCTTGTTGTCATGCCGCCCTCCAAGGACATGCTTGCTCGCCTTGCCGTCCTCAAAAATATGAATGACGCGGCTTCTTCCGGGCTACTAGCCTTTGTCTCTGAACATACTTCACGCGCGCCTCCACGACGCGTGGGAAAAAAGGTTGCCAAAAGGGTGCGATGTGAGTCCATATAAGGGGGGGGGGGGGACTCCACCAGGAATGCAAGATCAACTCGGATTTAGCCCGAGTTTCGAGATGTTCGGTCAGGTGCGAGTCCCCCCTTTCTGCTCGCTTACAATTTTTCTTGTATCCTGTGTATTTCAAAACCTCAAATCTCACAGCCTAACCCTGCCGCCGGGGGGGAGGAGATGCCGAGGAGGAGGGTGTGAGCACTCAAAAAGAATCTGGATACTTGACCTCAGGTTCCTGATATGCGACCATTTCCCCCTCGCATCAGACTCACACATTATGATGGTAATTATCCAATATTCATTTTCGCAGTGCCCCTCTATATAGACCTCTCCCCAACACCTACGTGAGTGGAGTTGCCTGCCCATGACCTGACCGAGAAACTTGCCAAAACAGTTATCACCCCGATGAGAAATGCTCCTGGATCCTCCGCAGTTCCTACAGTGCAGGACCCTATTGAGCCTCTTTAGCGAGTGGGCTTGGGAAAATCTCGGATGCTCCCCACCTACTATGTTGTTGGCGGGACATCAAGGGTCCCTCTCAGTCGCTGAGGCGAGCTCTCCACCCGCCGTGAGGGGAAAACACTCGCCCTCAGTCACCAATTTCCTACTAATAGCTCGCCCCCACTCTCAGATCCTAATGTCTCGGTAGCTGATGAGTTGGATGATGCAAGAATCTATTCGGCGCCGCCTTCTCCTTCCATGATTGGCGAGTACCTGGGTGATCCTTTTGATGCCGTCGAGATGAATAATCAGATGATCGAGGTGCTATGAAAGTACGGGTACATGCTTCACGAGCTGCTGGAGGAGAGGGCTTTATGTGAGAACGATCCCTTTTCTCGCATCCTTGCTCTAAAGCAGCGAATGAACGCCCTATAAGGAGACTGCGTCCTGCTTGCGGAGGAGATGCGACAGAATGCTGGGAGTGACATGACATTGATGGAGAGTCATCTCAAGCGACTCGAAGTTCCACGCGCTTGATGCAGAGTGATGTCGCTGTGGTCTGTGAGTGCGCGCACGCTGGGCGAGGCCTCTGGGTGCGAACGCGAGTTCGGGGCTTTTGGAGGTGGCACCCCCTGTGACCCCGCTTGCACCCCTCTCTTTTCTTTAAAATGGGACTTGCTTTTCTTTTTCTATTTTTTGCATCTAAACAATACGCTATTATTTCCTGCTACGGGGGTTTGTGCGTTTATTTGATATTGCTAGCATATTGTATTTTGTAACTCTTGTTGCTTGATGTCTAGCAGGGGAATGTGGGGTTCTCTCTTGCCTCTTAGGGGCGAGCTGGCAAAATTTCACGCGCAGTTAGAAACGAGTGGGTTGAGGGGTCGAGTGGGTCGCGCTTGTTGGGAAAAATCTTGTGTGATTTATCTAACAAATTACTTAAAGTGATTTCATCAGTTAGGTTATATTACCCACATTGTATAGAAAGGGTAAATTGGCCATTAGATGTCTTAGGATTTCACACTCACCTTAGAGTGTCAAGACCAGGTCAAGATAAGCACAAATTCAGCTGAGTTAAAACTTGTGTTAAACAGAAGTCGACGCAACTTCGACTAGATGTCGACGTAACTCTGACTGAAAGTCGAAGCAACTCAATCATCCTGTCGAAGTATAAGTCAAGTCAACGCAACGTCGAAAGGAACTCGACGCAGAATAAAGAGTCTGTCGAAGCCATCTTAGAAGTCGACGCAACTTCTACTTTAATTCGACGCAGAAGATGAAGTTCAAGTCGAAGCCTTCAACTCGACGGATACGTCGATAAGTAATCGACACAACGTCGATATATGAGTTCAGCCAGAGCTAAGAAGGAATTCAAAGCAACTTCTATAAGAACTCAGAGGTGCGTCGATATGAAGAATGATGAAGTCGACGTAGCGTCGAATACAGTCTGAAATAGAAGCTTTTTCAGCTGTCTTTCTAATATCCTTTTAGAAGGTCATCAATGCTGAAGGCAGTTCTCCAACAGATCATTTATTGCCAAGATTGGAATGCATTCCAGGCGACAGCAAAAACATTCTTGGAATGTATTCAAATCTGATGGACGGGTCGAGAACAAAAGAAGAAAGGGAAATCGACTGTCAAATATGAATTTCTTTTCAGGACAACCTAAAAGAAGAAAGAAATTCAAATTCTAATCATGGAGAAAAAATATGCTGAGAGGGGAAGAAAAACAAAAAGGATTTCATTACATATTTTCTATTTGTCGAATAGGGCTTCTTCTTTCTCCTTTAGCCCTAAGACAAATCAGAAAATATCTCTTAGCACAGGAAAAACAATACAACTGCTTCTTCTTCTTCATCACACAACAACAAGCTTACCAGAAGTGCTCAGAGAATAAGGATCAAGTCAATAACCCTTGCAATCATCACAATCATTAGCAAAGGTTCATTATATTCAAATCCAGTGATAAACAAAAACAGAAAATGGCTTCTGAAGAATTCTGAAAGCAGAATTCCATTCTCCCCTTTATCTCTTTCTTCTTCTTTATTCACCTACTGTAAAAGAGTTTTATTAATCCCTTTTTCAAAGGATTCAGTGGTTCTAAGAGTCTCCTTATCAAAAGACTAAGTGGTTCTAAGAGTCTCCTTATCAAAAGACTCAGTAGTTCTGAGAGTCTCCTTATCAAAAGACGCATGCACAGTTAGTGCAATCCTACCAGGAAGGTAGAAGAGTGGAGTACCCATATTTTGGGGAACCACTATAAAAATCTTGTGTCTTCTGCGTTTGTATTTCTGTGCTGACCTTGCTTATAGTTTTTCTGTCCTTATATTTCCTGCAATCTTGTTTACTTTATTCTGCTATTGGAATTGCTGATTGCGTAAGTACTTAGTAGTTTTATTGAGTGAGCATAATTAGGGAAAATGTTTTAAAATTCTATTCACCCCCGCCCCTCTAGAGAATACTCAGAGGCACACTGTGCACTTTTAGCGCTTTACCCCCTCCCCTATTTTTCTATAAATACCCCTTCCCTTTATTCTTACCTACCGCATTAACTGCACCCCCTGCTCGTGCTTTCTTTTTTCTTGCACTGGCTTCACCCACTCACGAACTTCTCTTGCTATGGCTGGTAATGTCGAGTCCACCGATGGTCGATTTACCGGGCTCCTTGCATGGATGGCGAGGCGGCCAAGTTTTGCAAGTTCTTCAAGGGGAAGAACTTTGAGGTCGCCTATTTGCGGCGACACCTCGACTCGCTCCCCCCCCGATGCTACAGGGGGAATGTATGCTTCTGATCGCGTCATTTCATTACCATCATTATCATTTTTCTTTCACCCTCTTTATGGATTTTAATCTCTAATCTATGTTGCAGGAGAGTCTCAAATCCCGACAAACCCGCCGTATGCGGGTGGGGCGAAGCCTACCTCCCGGCTTGATTTAGCAAAGGCTATCGCGACTGCCTGTGTCGGCGACCTCGATGAACCCGCGCCTGACAACAACAAGGGGAAGAGGCCTTTAGTAGACCTTGACCCCCCCCCCCCCCCCCTGCCGACTTGCGGAAGAAGCAGAAGAAATCAATGGTGAAGAAGAGGAAAGCCTCGCTGAGTGACCCAGAGTCCTTGCCCAGGGATGCTGATGGGGCGAGCGAGGTGGTATTGTCAGACTTGCACCCTAACTTTAGGCTGGGGTGTAGGCCCCTGGATAGCGTGGGGGATTCCCTGTTCGCCTGGGAAGTAGAGGCCAATAGGGTCTCCGTCTCTTTGCTCCTTCCCTCCTGGGTCGAGCGCGGCCAATCCGGCGAGGACGCCTACGCCCTTATGTAAGTGCTGTATGAGATGGAGGATGTAGTTGCCTATAAGAAGATGTCCCATCGAGATCTCTGCTATGAGAGCTCGCAGACCCAATTGTGCTCTGCTGAACTCTCCCACATGTCCCCGCGCTGCGGACTAAGCTTCAACAAGAAGTATTTTGCTACCGAGGGAAAGAGACAGCTGGCCGAGGAGCGGGCGACAGACCTTGAGCTGCGACTTGGAGTCTCAGAGAGGTTATTCGTGAAGGTCTCCGGTGGCGTGGTGCGTTCCTCTTACTTAGGTAAATCTTCATCCCATTTTTCTTTCACACCTCTCATACGATTTCACCACAGGATTCCGAGACGGCGACTCGGATGACGGCGCGGATCAACGAGCTGGAGGCGGAGGTGGAGAGCTACAAGGCGCGTCTTGTCAGTGCTCTCACCTAGACGCTAGCGGCGGAGCTTGACAAGTCCACCTCCAAGGGCGCGAGGATGTTGCAGTTCACTCCGCACGAGATCGAGGCGACTCGGAAGGCCTTTGTTATCAAGTAGACCGAGACCACCCTCGCGATGTTGAGCAACCTTGACGCTTCGTAGACGGGATGGGACGACATCAACGCCGAGCTGCTGATCTCGACGCTCTTCCTTCCTGAGCCCCCGACAAGCTCCTCTTCCGGCTCGTATTTCTATTCACCTGACGAGGGAGAAGACGACGAGCTGAGCCCACCTCTTGTGCACCCGCCAGTCGCTTTGTAACACCCTGCCAGTACAAAAAGTATAACAGCAGGTCCGGCCGGGACCCCACGCCATACAAACCACACTAGCTAGGAGTTAAAAGGTGATAACCAGAAAAGTAACAACTAACGAGAGTACAAAACGTAAGCGGAAGCATTAATTAAACCATTCAAATAGACATGTCCACTATCATAGGAATGAATCCAGAAATAAGAGTTACGGCCTTAGGGCCTTACATCAAATCAATGTACAAAACTCCAAAAAGCATACATCGGCACGCAGGCCGGCAATACATGAGAAAACAGGAAAAAGGCTGGCCTTCGAGGGCCAACTCAGCAAAAGGACAGCAAAAGGACCAACGCCCGCTATTTCCCGCTAGGCTCACCTGCACCTGCATAAGAACATTCCACCAAGCGGTGGTAAACAAAGCAACGGTCAGCACAGCTAACCAAATTATAACGACCCCACCCCTTCCCCGGGGTGGCGGAGATTCTACCCTGCAAGTAAGCCATACTAGCACAAGTACTAATCTAAAGAGAGTGCAACTACACAAGGTGAGGTTTCAAGCACAATCAATCTTCTAGGTTGAGCATCAAAAAGAAGGGAACCTAGGTATGCACATGATGTTGGTTGGGTTCACCCGAAGGTTTCCCACAACCGCCTAAGCAAATCGCATGAGGCTAAACATAACATCAAATTCACAACACTCCACCCTAAGGGTCACAACCTTAGGTGGGAAACAAGAGCTTTTGGTCGGTCTAGGTATGACACCTTCCACGACCTCTCCCATGATCACACGGCCTTCATGAGGAAGGGACCTCTCGCCGATCTGCATGGAAACGGGTTCGGTTCAGCTTTGCCCGTGCTCTAATCGTCGCGATCTATCGCACGACGCGGGTACGGCTTCACCTCGGCCCGTAAGGGTTTAGCACTTTCAAGTGCTACACAAAAATATACGCTACGCACCTAACCCCTTCACAAGGATCTAGGCTTCGCGAATTCTCAACAAGGGAGGTACATACGCTCCGCATCAATAACGTGGTGAAGGTTTGCCTTCATCCAAAACTCAAAGCATGGGGCTTTCGTAGGGATCTTCACAAGACGCCTACACTTAACTCCCGCAATACTATAGGTGAGTTCACGGAGTCATTCTCCGGCACGCATTCTAGGTCTAACCTAAATGCAACGTCGCAAATCAAACATCACCGATTCGGGCTCACGGCCACGAATAGACTTCACACAAAATGCCTAAATCCGCACGACTACCGGATTTTCTACATGCAATATGCCGGGGACGGACACAATCTACCCGGAGTCCCGAAGGACTTGAGGAAATCCTACACTTCACCCATTTGGTGAAAGAGATACCTCATGCAAGCAAAGAAAGAGGAATAAATGGACAAATACAAGTCCAAAGTTCGGGAGGAAGAATCGTTACCCTAGACGTGTTCCTCTTCGCCATGGATCCGAGATTCTACGCGGAGGGAAAGAACCGCACCGGGCTGCACTCTCCGGATCTGGAAACGGCTCGCGAAACGGAGCTCCGGAGCTCCGTCAATGGCGAAATCTCCTCTTCTTCTTCCTTGCCCCCTTCTTCTTCCTCTAGCCTAGGAGAGAGAAACACTATGAAATAATGAGGGTTTAATCCCTCTCCAAAGCCCTAAGACCCCCCAGCATCAAATCCCAGCCGTTGGATCGAATTCCAAGAAATTTGATCGGTCGGATCCTCTTCTCCGCTCAAAATCGCGGAACAGAATAAACAGGGCGCACGATCACAGGCGCACGGTCAGTGGTCGTGCGCGACGAGGGCAATGGTCGTGCGCACTATCCGGGACAGAACTCTGAATTCTTGCGAATAAGCGCACGATCGCTGGCGCACGATCACTGGTCGTGCGCGAAGAGGGAAATGGTCGTGCGCACTGTCCGAGACAGAACTCGATTCTCTTCTGAATTAACGCACGATCGCTGGCACACGATCACTGGTCGTGCGCGATGAGGCCACTGATCGTGCGCTAAGAGCAGACAGGGAAAATTCTAGCCTGCTTCACGTGCCGCACTACCACTCCGCCTACTTCGCGGAACTACCAGATTTGGGGTGTTACAACTCCACCCTCCTTAAAAGAATTTCGTCCCGAAATCCAGGAAACAGTAATAGCATAAATTACAGTTATACTTTACCTGAGGGAAATAGCTCGGGATACTCCGCAAGCATCGTTTGCTCTCTCTCCCAAGAGAGCTCCTCTCGGCCGCAGTTATCCCACCGGACTTTTACCATCCGAATGGACTTGTTCCGCAGCTGCTTTACTTCGGTATCTTCGATGCGTAAAGGCTTGACTTTCGTCGACAACCCACTATCGACCGGAACTTTGCCGACCGCAACGATATGAGTAGGCTCTTGCACTGCCTTCCTCAACACTGAAATGTGGAACACGTCGTGCAGACCGCTCAGCTCTGCAGATAGTGCAAGCCGATAAGCCGCATCACCAACACGCTCCACGATCTCGAACGGTCCTAAGTACCTCGGACTGAGCTTTTTCAAGCGTCGAATCCTTGATACCCCTTTGAACGGTTTGATCTTCAAGTAAACCCGGTCATCGACGGCAAACTCTAAGTTCCTATGCTTGGCGTTGAAATACTTTGCTTGCCTATCCTGGGCAACCAATAGCCTTTCGCGTATAGCCCGGATCGTCGAAGTTGCTTCTTCAACATCCTTTCGCTTCAATAGCTTAGTATCGCCCGTTTCCGCCCAAGACAACGGCGTACGACACTTCTTACCATAGAGGGCCTCGAAAGGAGCCATCTTTATGCTGGCTTGGTAGCTATTATTGTAGGCGAATTCGATCATATAGAGGTGATCCTCCCACCTCTTTCCAAAGTCTAGAGCGCACATTCGGAGCATATCCTCCATAGTCCTGTTGGTTCTCTCGGTCTGTCCATCCGTTTGCGGGTGGAAGGCCGTGCTGAACTTCAATTTTGTGCCCAACAGTTCATGGATAAGCCTCCAATCTTTCGATGTGAAACGCCCGTCACGATCGCTGACGATGCTACGAGGGACACCGTGCAGTCTCACGATACTATCCACATAGAGCTTTGCTAGCTTCTCTACGGAATCATCCTTCTGGTTCGGAATGAAGTGTGATACCTTTGTCAAACGGTCCACGATCACCCATATGGCGTCGTTTCCATGTTGCGATCTCGGCAATCCGTGCACGAAATCCATCGAAATATCATCAAACTTCCATTCCGGAATCGGCAAGGACTTCAGAAACCCACCGGGACGTTGACATTCCGCTTTCACCAACGCGCAAGTATGACACTTGGCTACGTAAAGGGCAATGTCTTTCTTCATGCCCGGCCACCAGAACAGTTTCTTCATATCCATAAACATTTTAGTGCTCCCCGGGTGGATCGAGTACTTGGTATGATGAGCCTCGTACATCAATTCCGCCCGTAGAGTACCAACGTTTGGGATGCATAACCTTTCCTGCTTCCACATAAGGTCGTCTTCGAAGGAGAAATCAGCGTTTAACCCTTCAACGGTTTCCGCTTTGTATCGTTTCAAGCTCTCGTCCAACTCCAATGCTTGTCGAACTCGGTCGGCAAGGTCGTAGTGAACTTCCGTCCAGTTCAAGCATGCTGAAGTAGACGTTCTCCTATCAATGCATATGATCTCCATCTCTTCTAGCTCACGGATTAGACGCTCATCGTGCATCAAAATCCAATTTGCTTGTGCGGGAGCCCGACGACTCAACGCGTCTGCAACTACGTTTCCTTTACCGGGAGTATACTTGATATCGAAGGTGTAGTCCCCAAGGAACTCCATCCACCTCCTTTGGCGCATGTTCAACTCCCTTTGGTCTAGTAAGTACTTGAGGCTCTTATGGTCGGTAAAGATATCGATCTTCACGCCATATAGATAGTGTCTCCAAAGTTTGAGGGCAAAAACCACGGCCGCTAGCTCCAAATCATGGACCGGGTAATTCCTCTCGTGAACCTTCAGTTGCCGGGAGCCGTAGGCAATTACCTTCCCGAACTGCACTAGGACACAACCCAAACCACTTCCTGAGGCGTCGCTATATATTTCGTAGCCTTCCGTACCTTGTGGCGAGCATAGAATGGGCGCCGTGGTCAGACGGCTCTTTAGCTCTTCAAAAGCTCGTGCGCACTCGGGCGACCAAACGAACTTATGATCCTTCCTAGTCAGTTTTGTGAGAGGAAGTGCGATCCTCGAGAAGTTTTCCACAAAGCGCCTATAATAGCCGGCAAGTCCTAAGAAACTTCGGACTTCCGCTACGTTTTTCAACAAAGGCCACGCTTGGATCGCTTCTATCTTCGACGGATCAACTGCAATTCCTTCGCCACTAACAACATGACCAAGGAATGCCACTGACGGTAGCCAAAACTCGCACTTGGAGAACTTGGCATATAGCTGACTCCTCCTCAAGGTGCTCAGGACTGCGTGCAGATGCCCTACATGCTCCTCTTCCGACTGAGAGTATACCAAAATGTCGTCGATGAAGACGATCACAAATTGATCTAAATACTCTCGGAATGTCCTATTCATCAAGTCCATGAATACCGACGGTGCGTTGGATAGACCGAACGGCATTACCGTGAACTCAAAGTGCCCAAAGCGGGTACTGAACGCTGTCTTTGGAATGTCGCATTCCCTTATTCGCAGTTGATAGTAGCCGGACCTTAGGTCTAGCTTGGAGTAAACCGTCGACCCCATCAGTTGGTCGAATAGATCATCGATTCTAGGAATCGGATATCGGTTTTTCTCGGTCAACTTGTTTAGCTCTCTATAATCAATACATAGACGCAAGCTCCCATCCTTCTTTTTCACAAAGAGGACCGGTGCACTCCAAGGCGAAGAACTTGGATGTACGTAGCCTTGCTCTAGCAGCTCTTGCAATTGGACCTTCAACTCTGCCAATTCCTTTGGCGCTATTCGGTATGGTGAGCGGGCCACCGGTTTGGCACCTGGCACCAACTCGATACAGAAATCAATCTCCCGATGAGGCGGAGCCCCAGGGAGTTCGTTAGGAAACACGTCGGCGTATTCCGCTACAACTGGGACATCACACAACCTGGGCTTTGGCTCCGAAGCCTCCAACAAGGTGAAGAACAACTCGGCGCCTTTTCTCACCGCCTTAACCACCTGGAGAGCAGACATCAGCGTCTTGCTCGCTCCTCGCATACCGGCGAATGTGGTTTCATCGTCGGTGTTCGTTCCCAGAGTGATCTCCTTTGTATTGCAATCTATGCATGCTCGCTGCTCCGAGAGCCAGTCCATGCCGAAGATCACATCGAATTCAGCTAACGGTAGTAACGACGCTTCCAAGTCGAAATCTTGACTTCCGATCCGCACCTTCACACGGCTCTTCCTATCCGCACTCATTCGAGATCCATTGGGTAGCACTACTTCCAATCTATCCTCTACAAAGGTAGACGGCACTCCGATTCGCACCACGAAGTCCTCAGACAGAAAAGAGTGCGATGCACCCATATCGAATAGAGCTCTCGCCGGATAGTTGAAAATTAGGACGAAACCTAATTGTACACAAATAACACATATAGTCGTACAACAGTAAGAATCATATACATAGCTGTAAAAGCTAACTTCTAATTCGTACCTGTGACGACATCGGTTTGTCGTATAGCTTCTTGTTGGCCAAGCGAATAGACTCTCGGCTGAGTCGGAATGTGTTGGGAGGCCGAAGACTCTGCCGCTTTGCCCTTTTCCGCAGCCCGAGCATAATCCGCCGCTCGATTTGCCGCCTTTGGGGGACCACTTCGACACACCGCAGCTTTGTGTCCCACCTTCCCGCAGGTGAAACACGTAATAGGAGTCCGCGCGGTCGTGGCTCCCGAAACATTCGAAGAAGCTGGTTCCGCCTGCTTGAACTTCCGCTTGTTCCTTCTGAAGGCCGGCTTGGACTGAGAGGCCGGCGCATGAAACTCGGGTTTCTTTACAACACTCTTTGCTTGTACCCTCTTCATGTCCAACTCCAAAGATCTGGCGGTTTGCACCATCACTTGGAAGCCAAACGTCATAGGGCCTGCAAGGAGCAGCCTCAACTCGTCCCGAAGCCCTTCATAGAATTTATTCGTCTTCGTCTCCTCATCCTCCACCAATGCCCCCGCATAGCGACTCAGTCTGGTAAACTCATGTAAGTAATCGTCAACGGAGCGATCACCTTGAGTTAACCTCAGGAACTGGTTTTGTAACGCAATGCGTTGGGCAGAGGGGATAAACCGCTGGAGGAACGACTTTGAAAACTCAGCCATTGTTATTTCAGTAATGTCTCTATCGCCGAATTTGTGCAGTTCCTGCTCTTCCCACCACAGCACAGCCTCTCCGTCAAGAAGGAAAGTGGCTAAGGTGACCATCATGGCTTCGTCCGTCGCCGTCGCCCTCAGAGTTCTTCTAACTCTTGACAACCAGTCTTCTGCCTCCGTTGGGGACTCAGATCCCGAGAAGGTAGGAGGATTAAAGCTCAAGAAGTGCTTTAATTGTTGGTCACGCGCTCGCCCCGCAACTACTTGCGCAACTTGACGCTCCACCCTCGGTGCTACCGCAGGTTCCACTGCAGGTTCAACTACCGGGGCTGCATCAGTAGTAGGCGTAGCAGGCTGTGCAAGTCTTTGCGGTTGAGCATTGATCATCGCGAAGACTGCTTCTGCGACCATTCTGATCATCTCAGCTGAAGGAGTGGTCGCTGGCACCTCAGCCGACCCACTACTTTCAGCGGTGTTACGGGGTTGAGACCGCCCCGCAGCACTTCTAGTTACCTATAATCATGCAAGGCACAATTTAGTGACCCTAAACATATCAAACATCAATCATGGAACGCTCAGGTTCCGCAAACAAGTATGTTTTTTCATTCCTAAGTGGACATTCTTATTAGTTTTTGTCGTTTTAGGTGAATGCACAGCCCGTGCGCACCACCCCTTAAAAGGAATTCGTCCCGAATTCGCTAAACTACGGATCGACGCCTTAAGTCCGATACCAAATTGTAACACCCTGCCAGTACAAAAAGTATAACAGCAGGTCCGGCCGGGACCCCACGCCATACAAACCACACTAGCTAGGAGTTAAAAGGTGATAACCAGAAAAGTAACAACTAACGAGAGTACAAAACGTAAGCGGAAGCATTAATTAAACCATTCAAATAGACATGTCCACTATCATAGGAATGAATCCAGAAATAAGAGTTACGGCCTTAGGGCCTTACATCAAATCAATGTACAAAACTCCAAAAAGCATACATCGGCACGCAGGCCGGCAATACATGAGAAAACAGGAAAAAGGCTGGCCTTCGAGGGCCAACTCAGCAAAAGGACAGCAAAAGGACCAACGCCCGCTATTTCCCGCTAGGCTCACCTGCACCTGCATAAGAACATTCCACCAAGCGGTGGTAAACAAAGCAACGGTCAGCACAGCTGACCAAATTATAACGACCCCACCCCTTCCCCGGGGTGGCGGAGATTCTACCCTGCAAGTAAGCCATACTAGCACAAGTACTAATCTAAAGAGAGTGCAACTACACAAGGTGAGGTTTCAAGCACAATCAATCTTCTAGGTTGAGCATCAAAAAGAAGGGAACCTAGGTATGCACATGATGTTGGTTGGGTTCACCCGAAGGTTTCCCACAACCGCCTAAGCAAATCGCATGAGGCTAAACATAACATCAAATTCACAACACTCCACCCTAAGGGTCACAACCTTAGGTGGGAAACAAGAGCTTTTGGTCGGTCTAGGTATGACACCTTCCACGACCTCTCCCATGATCACACGGCCTTCATGAGGAAGGGACCTCTCGCCGATCTGCATGGAAACGGGTTCGGTTCAGCTTTGCCCGTGCTCTAATCGTCGCGATCTATCGCACGACGCGGGTACGGCTTCACCTCGGCCCGTAAGGGTTTAGCACTTTCAAGTGCTACACAAAAATATACGCTACGCACCTAACCCCTTCACAAGGATCTAGGCTTCGCGAATTCTCAACAAGGGAGGTACATACGCTCCGCATCAATAACGTGGTGAAGGTTTGCCTTCATCCAAAACTCAAAGCATGGGGCTTTCGTAGGGATCTTCACAAGACGCCTACACTTAACTCCCGCAATACTATAGGTGAGTTCACGGAGTCATTCTCCGGCACGCATTCTAGGTCTAACCTAAATGCAACATCGCAAATCAAACATCACCGATTCGGGCTCACGACCACGAATAGGCTTCACACAAAATGCCTAAATCCGCACGACTACCGGATTTTCTACATGCAATATGCCGGGGACGGACACAATCTACCCGGAGTCCCGAAGGACTTGAGGAAATCCTACACTTCACCCATTTGGTGAAAGAGATACCTCATGCAAGCAAAGAAAGAGGAATAAATGGACAAATACAAGTCCAAAGTTCGGGAGGAAGAATCGTTACCCTAGACGTGTTCCTCTTCGCCATGGATCCGAGATTCTACGCGGAGGGAAAGAACCGCACCGGGCTGCACTCTCCGGATCTGGAAACGGCTCGCGAAACGGAGCTCCGGAGCTCCGTCAATGGCGAAATCTCCTCTTCTTCTTCCTTGCCCCCTTCTTCTTCCTCTAGCCTAGGAGAGAGAAACACTATGAAATAATGAGGGTTTAATCCCTCTCCAAAGCCCTAAGACCCCCCAGCATCAAATCCCAGCCGTTGGATCGAATTCCAAGAAATTTGATCGGTCGGATCCTCTTCTCCGCTCAAAATCGCGGAACAGAATAAACAGGGCGCACGATCACAGGCGCACGGTCAGTGGTCGTGCGCGACGAGGGCAATGGTCGTGCGCACTATCCGGGACAGAACTCTGAATTCTTGCGAATAAGCGCACGATCGCTGGCGCACGATCACTGGTCGTGCGCGAAGAGGGAAATGGTCGTGCGCACTGTCCGAGACAGAACTCGATTCTCTTCTGAATTAACGCACGATCGCTGGCACACGATCACTGGTCGTGCGCGATGAGGCCACTGATCGTGCGCTAAGAGCAGACAGGGAAAATTCTAGCCTGCTTCACGTGCCGCACTACCACTCCGCCTACTTCGCGGAACTACCAGATTTGGGGTGTTACACGCTTAGCTTTCTCGCTTTTTTTCTCTTTTACGTACTTTTGTTTTGTGCGGGCGAGGCCCCAACAACTTGTAATCAATGACTTATTAAATGAAATTTTCTAAGTTTTGTTTTATCTATCTTCGTCTTTGTATATTTGGTCTTTTTTTGCTCACGATTAGCGACTCGCCCTTATTGCTCGTATTCGTGAAGTGCCCGACACGTCCTCTCACCTTCTTTCGAGAAATCGATCTAGTGAACACGACGTACTCGCAACCTTTTAACGAAGTACCCTTCACATTTAAAGTTAGTTGTCCAAGAGTCTGTAAGACTTGGGCTCGAGCCTTAAGGTCCGCGCTAAGAGGGAGGGATGACATTATCCCTAGCCTATCCTTTCCGCGGGCCGCATATTTCGCGAGACCAACGTGACCCGGGTAGCGAGTTGAGTGTACTCTCAACCTGGTCAAGATCACTTGCACTCGCTCCTTACACTTGTTTTTTTAACTCCAACTTTAATGATGCCCTTTGTTTTGCAATTTTCCTAGAATCTCTTTGAACATAATTCCTTCCCATGTCTCCCGAGTGGTCAACCTGCCATGCCAACTTACAAGAGTTCGGTCAGCGGAACCTACTCAGGGGTTTTTCAAAACTTTCTTTTCACCCTGCCTCCCGAGTGGTCAACCTGCCCTGCCGGTTTGCGAGAGACCGGTCAACGCAACCTACTCAGGGGCTCTCCAAGATTTTTTTTCTTTCCTTACCTCCCGAGTGGTCAGCCTGCCATGCTATCTTGGGAGAGCCCGGTCAGCGGAACCTACTCAGGGGCTTTCCAAAATATTTTTCTTACTCCGCCTCCCATGTGCTCAACCGACCCTGCCGACTTACGAAACCCCGGTCAGCAGAACCTACTCAGGGGCTTTCCAAAACTTTTTTCTTACTCTGCCTCCCGAGTGGTCAACCTGCCCTGCCGGCTTGCGAGAGCCAAGTCAGCGGAGCCTACTCAGAGGCTTTCCAAAACTTTTATTTACTCTGCCTCCTGAGTTGTCAACCTGCCCTGCTGGCTTGCGAGAGACCGGTTAGCCGAACCTACTCAGGGGCTTTCCAAATTATTATTTTTTACTCTGCCTCTCGAGCGGTTAATCTGCCCTACCATCTTGCGAGATCCTGGTCAGCGGAACCTACTCAGGGGCTTTCCAAAACTTTTTTCTAACTCTGCCTCCCGAGTGGTCAACATGCCCCGCCGGCTTGCGAGAGCCCAGTCAGCAGAACCTGTTGGATCTTGAGGCGCCCTTAGAGGGGCGAGGGGGAATAGTTTTAGAAAACTTTAAGATTTTAGAAAAAACTTTTGTGATTTTCTAATAAGTAAATTGAAACAAAAGTAAAAAGCTAGAAATAAGAAATGAAATCAATTTTATTTAACAAGAAAAGACGTGATTATCATTTATAAAATTTGATTACAAAATCTGATTTCTATGAAACTAGAAATCAAGGCAAATATGAAATACTCTTTTCAATTTCTATACCGACTCTTCTCACTAAGAACCAGTTGGCTTTAGCCGATCTTTCCCCAGATACGGTGTCAAGCTGCTCTAGCCTTTCTATCCCTAGAAAGGCCTCGAGCACCCCTAGATCTAATCCCTAGACCCAGTCGCCACAACCGCGGTGAATTCCTCCTAAGCCGTGCACGGACCTAGTCGCCAACAACCGCGACGAATTCACTAAACAATCACAACGAGAGAGGTACAACAAAATATAAAAGACAAGTAAAAACTCCATATGAAGAATTCTGGAGACGGTGAAGGCCCGCTAAATATCGTCGAAGTCGAAACGTGCGTTTTTCGCATTGGGTGAGTGTTGATCCGATCCTTCTTTGGATTCTTCTCTTGAATTTGTGTGGGAGATGGTGGTCTGAAAATACGACCCTCACAGAGTTTCTGAAGTGCTGGAATAGGGCTCCTTAGAATCACTTATTGAAGAGAATGAATGCCACCTATTTATAGGACTGAAGCTAACGCCAGCGTTAAGGCTAATGCCAGGCATTGACTCAGTATAGAAATAATTTGATGGCTCAGATATTCAAAATAGGAAGGAGATTCTACATCTTTGGAAACATTCATTTTAGGCAACCTTAACACTGGCGTTGAGGCTAACGCCTAGCGTTAAGTCAAATCATTCCCAAAATGCTCCTGCAATCACGACAACTTCCCTCCATGCCATTTTTGTTTTGGTGGGAATGAAAGTCAATGCCGGTGTTAAGTCCTAACGCCTGACGTTATACCACATTCATCATTTCAGCTTGTGAGCAAGTCCAGACAAACAATGCAGTATCTTAGTGTCAATTTTGTTCAAACCCGTATGTTAAAAACACAATGACAAACAAGATCAAATACAAGTAGGATTTGTTATTCTCAAATTAAAGGGATGCGGAAAACAGTGTTTCATCAATCTCCCCCTTTTGATAATAACAAATCCAATAGAGATAAATCAGAATCATATATAAGAGATGTGTTTTTAGAAGGATATATGACACTAAGCAACATAGAGATAAGAGTTATAATTATAATTTGTTAAATTGTTCTCCCACTACTTAAGTGCTCCCCCTTAGTGTATGATCCCATAAACTAGATTCATGCTCCCCCTTATACTAGTGAATCCTACTCCTTTAATCATTAATATTTATCATTTTATTCTCCCCCTTTTGTTATTAGCAAAAGTGGGTGGAGTGAAAACAAAACTAGAATAAAGAAGACAAAAGTTGGGACAAATTAAGAGAGGATAAGAGTTTTGTTTTAAGCATAAAGTAGGTCAATATTGAGCTAAGAGAGAGTAGCACAGTGGAAAAAAGAACATGATAAGCGTGAGTAATAATATCCCATGTACTTAAACAAGTCATTCTTCCACTTGTTAAAAGATTTTGAAAGATACAAGTGAAGAAGAGACCTTAAAGATAAGCATGATAAAAGTACATGATCAAATCAACAATGCGGAAAAGCAAAACAAAGTTACTAAGATTAATATTTTTGTAAAGAATATTTTTGTTATGGTTTGACTCTTCCAACAATATGTCTAGACTCTTCACATTTGAGCATTAACTTTGAAAATTTTCCATAACTAATAGGCAAGCATGATTTGACATATTCAAAAAGATAAGAGCTACAATGTTACTAATTCGTATTTCAAGTAAAAAAGCATTGTAGAAATCATGCATTGCAATCTAGTATTTTTACCTACATTTTTAGAGAATCTTGTAAATATGTATTAGGATCCAATTCTCATGAGTAGAAGCTTTATGAAAAACAATGATGTGTGCATAAAAGTGTTTTGATAAGAGTATACAAGTGAAATAATCAAAACACATGACATATGTAATGAAATAGTAAAACAATATTAAGATTGTAATCTTGTAATTACTTTCACACATCAATTCTAGAAGAAAATTTCAAAGCACATAAAAAGATTATAACTACCAAGGTGCTTCACCCACACAATGCTCATTAAGGCTTATCAGGGAGCAAAGTATTGCTTGGGGGATCACATAAACATGATTTTATAAATTTCTATTTTAAGTGTTCCAATGTAAACATAGAAGTGATAAAGAAAATGTGTTTGCACAAGACACTTTATTATTCTTTCCAAGGTGCTCAACCTCACAATACTCATTAAGACTTATCAGGAGGGTGAGTAGTGCTTTGGTGAAGTTATCTTTGTCATTTTATTTCATATTTATAATTTTGGGACAAAGGTCTAAATTCACTTGTTTTTGGAAACACTAACAATATTGGAATAACACTTCTATATGTGCAAGAAATATTTTGTTTGAAAGATGGTGTTGGTAATATAGACACACAACTTAATAAGTTAAAGCTATTACACTACACAATCATGCAAGACTAAGATTATGAGCACATGTAGATTACCAAAATAGTGAGTGAATGAATCATTGGTTAACATAAAACATTACTCATACTTAGAGGCATGTTAGACAATCTTACACAATTTTCTATAGACCATTTCATTGAACATAATAAGATTAAAGTCAAGGCATGATAAAATAATGTTTAGGAAATTTGAAATGAAAATTAGACGTTGAAGAAAATCTTTAAGTGCATGCCTTATCAATTTTGACCATTTGTAATGAATATACTAAGTTGTTTTGCACATGTGAAGTTTTTATAATCAGAACATATTTTTGTAAACATTGAAAATAAACAAATGACAAAAACATATTTTTCAACATTTTTGGATTATTTAATTTTTTTTTGTATTTTTTAAATAAGACAAATAAGAACCAATTCAAATATGGAAAAACAAACAAAGAAAATGCATGCAAAAATTACCAGAAATATTTTAGAAAAAATAGAATGAAAATTTGGCCAAAGAAGCTAACGTCTGACGTTAACTTCTTAACGCCCAAACAGAACACCGTTTTCTTAGGTTTTTGAAAAAAAATCTTTGAAATAGAGTTTATGTATATAAACCTTCTTAGTATAGAAATTTTAGAGAATTTGGAGATGATTAGAAGGATATTTAAGCACGTTTTTGGTAGTTTTAAAATGGTTTTTATATTTTATTAGTTTTTTGAATACTTGTGTTTTATAAGATCATTAAAGCTCAAAATGCAAAACACAAGATAAGCATGTTTGATCAAAACAAGAATGCATGAATAATATAATAATAAAGAGTGCATGCAAAACATATGATATAAGTAAGTCCTAGATTATAATACCCTAACTATATGCCTACACAGTAGCCCCTTACTAAGTGATGGATGGATATGAGGAGCTGCACACATGCCATAGGTTGGGGTGTTAATCCCATATGCACACACTAGAGAACGCTCAACCTAACACTCTTTCCCTCAAATGCCTCGCAAGGCCCCACTGGAACCCTCCTCGGTTATGGACAAGACATGACTTAGAGGTTAGGTCTTCTAATGCATACAATCCTACGCCATCGCTATTGTGAGACACATAATGTGGTTGAATGATCATGGACATCCTAAGCAATTTGTCCTATGAAATCAATTTATAAACTATGACTTTTATGCGAGTTTGATTTCTAATTATAGTTGATTTTAATACCACATAGTTATTATGAATTTTAACTTTCAATTTTTCTACTTTAAAATTAATTCATTATGGCAATATGAGATAACTAGTATGAATAATATTTATTAGATGATAATGATGAGTTTGAAAGCAATGTTACACCATAAGATTAATAGAGACAATGTTGCATGTATTCAAAAATAGTAATTCAATTTTTAGACATAGAATGAAGTGATGATTCATTTGATTTATTCTTATTGATATAAAATTGATTTTATGGTCTACATATAAATGATATACATGTAAGCCATAAATAATTCATATAATGATAATAATCATAAACCATATATTGGAAGCAATGAGATCTTTTGCAGTTATGTTTAATATTTGAATTTAAAGGATCTTTTGATTTTGCATAATTATAATAAATGATCATTAATTTTATCACATAGAAATTTAGGCACTCATAATTAATTATTTATAATGATGTAAGTGAAGCATATAAAACAATTCATATTCATCCTTTTCAAAATATTACAGAGAAAGATTGTAAGGTGAATAATGAATATAATGTGAAAATATTTTTGGTTATTTTTGAAAGGTTTTATAAATTTTCTCTTTGATTTTTTTTAATATTAGCAAACCATATATATATATATAGTTTTTTTTACTTTTGAATTTTATTATTCTACTTTGCTTTAACATAACATGACATGATATAACTAGCATAGACATTGATTTCTACTTATAGTAAGTGACAATGCTAGAATGAACAGTTATGGTAACAAGATGCAATGCTATATAAGCATTTCACACATACGATTTCTTTGCATGTATTCAACATAGAGCATCAACCTAAATGTTCATAGACCTAGAATGACGTGATTTAATTTTGTGAGTTATTTTCAATAAGTATAAGGTTGATTCTAAGGTCAAGATAAGAATAAGATACATGCAAATTCAAGACATAAGTCATACGTACATCATGCTATGAAAAATAATGGAATCTATTCCAATTGTATTTATTTTGAGAATTTTATAGGATCATTAATTCTTATGATGAGTTGAAGCATTAAACATGAGATTGATAAGTTATCTTTTACTATATTATAAATTATTCATTTTTATTTTTATTATTTGTAGTAAAAGATTGATCGTGAAGATGTTATTGGTCATTTGCACTTATTTTTGTTTTTGATTTAATGTGAATATGACCAAAACATATACAAGTTTTTCTGAATAAGAAGAGAATGATAATTAAAGTAGTAATATAATTTATCTGAAATTAATAATTAGAGAAATCAGAATTTTTAAGAAACAATGTGCTGCTGCCAGCGTTAGAACCTAACGCCATGCGCCATCACCAGAGTTGAGATTTTTAATTTAACCACATGATTTTTGTGATCTTTCAGTTCCAATTTTTCATCATTATTATTAGACATGATAAGGGTACTCAAATGATGCAAGGATATTAAATAGATAAGCAAAAAAGACTTGTGCATTTTAAACATTTTGCCTAAGACCCCTAATATTCCTTTCAAATCCATTTTGACAATTATTTGATTAGTCTTGATAATATCATATTACAATTTAGTTTTCAATTTATAATGATAATACGAGACATTTATAGGAAATGGATTTAGAAGGATAAAAATAAAAAGGATAGATAGGTCACTTGAGAAATGATATGACTTTTGTTCAATTTCATTCAATTTGATTCATTAATTAGTTTTTGGCTTAATGTGTGCAAAGTCATATCACAAGTTATATAGAGTGATCTTAGCATGTTGGCTCAAGAAAAATATAAGAAAAAAACAAAAAAAGGAAATTACACATATCATGAAGTAGAGTATTGATATTTCATTTTTAATTATTTCTACTTCATGCAAATGAATGGACACTAATAAATGAGAGATTTAGGCATCCAAAGGGAATCAAGTGGGATGGTTCCTTTGGGTACCCAGATACATAGAGTTGGCTTTTGGGGAGACAAGGATGAATGGACCCTTTCATTTGTCATTAGTTCGCCATTCTTAAGTGTGGGTCTCCATTCATACCTTGGACAAACATTATTTTTATTTTTCAAATTTCCATAGTCATTTACTTGAATATTTGGATAAAAAAGTTTTTTGAATTTATTATTTAAAGGAAATTTGTTTGCATTTAATTTTATGTTGGGAGAACAATTATGTTGTAAATGATACCGATGATAGAGTTTTGGAATTTCATTTACAAGCTTTTGTTGTTGTTCATTTCCTATGTTTTGCTTAGATAAATTATGAAAATTCATATTTAACTTGCCTTTGGATTTTGCTTGATATTTTGAATTTATGTGTTGAGAATTTTTCTGTATAATTTCCTTAAGCAAGTTAACTTTATTTTCTAATTCATAATTCTTAACTTTGAGATTATGTCTAGCTTTATTATAAGCAATTGTGCTATTCTTATGAGTGGAAACAATAGAATCAATATGAGTTTTGTAATTATTTCTTAACTCTTCAAATGTTTCATCCATCTCTTTAATTTCAATTTTATAACTTTTACACATAGCACAATCATTTGTAATAGATGAATTTTCTAAAGATTATTTTTCATTATGTTCTTTAAGATGCTCTTTTTCATATACCTTGAGTTTTTCTTTAAGAATATTGCAATCAAAACAAGGTTTTATATTTTCAATTAAAGTGCAAGGTGGAGAATAATCAAACACATCAATATTTGTTTCTACATTAAATTTAGCTTTTAAGTTTTTATTTTCAATTAAAGTGCAAGGTGGAGAATAATCAAACACATCAATTTTTTGCTTAATTGTTTGTAGCAATTGTAATGTAGAAATAGAATTGCAAAAGATGGAATTTGTTTTCCTTACAACGCTTTCGAATGAGGTGAGATTTGAGCATAGAGTTCCTTTGTTATCTTCATCTTCCTCTTCCATAGATGTGTTGTCATTATTCCTTCCACTTTGTGTGCATTCCATGGATCCATCAAGAGAGGAGCATTCTTGAATATTTATGCAATCTTGCATATTCTCCAGTTTTTGTGATTGTTCCATACCTACATGGGGAAGACTATAAATCTCTTCAAGAAATTTCTAAATTTTGTTCGCATTAGAAAAACAATAAACTAATTTGAAAATATCTTATGACATTGCGCAAAATAAACTATGCATAGCTTTCACATTTAAAACCATTTCATTTTTATTTAGAACACTAGGGGGTTCTTTAATAGTAATATTCCAAACTCTATGCCTAAGGATTTGAGAAATTTTTCCATTAGATTTTTCCACCCTGTATAATTTTTCCTTCAAATAAAGGTTGTGCTAGTGATTTTTCATTTATATAAAATTTCTCCCCACTCGTAGAAGCGAGATCATGATCAAGAAGCGCCAATATTCCCGATGGTGAAACCATTTTAGAATAACCTAGTTCTGATATCACTTGTTGGATCTTGAGGTACCCTCGGGGGGGGGGGGGGGGGTGAATAAGGGTTTTAGAAAACTTTAGGATTTTAGAAAAACTTTTTGTGATTTTCTAATAAGTAAATTAAAACAAAAGTAAAGAGCTAGAAATAAGAAATGAACTCAATTTTATTTAACATGAAAAGACATAATTATCATTTATAAAATTTAGATACAAAATTTGATTTCTATGACGCTAGAAATTAAGGCGAATATGAAATACTCTGTTGGGGAAATGATTTATCTTAACCCCTAGAATTAAGAAGAATATAATTTCTAAGGATGAAAAGTTAGTCTAAGTAAATATGCGTCGAATAGAATTCGACGCAACGTCGAAATGTAGTCGACGTTTCTCTCAGAATAAGTTGAAGTAACTCTAAGAAGAATTCGAGGTAATCTTTGTCGACGTAACTCTGACTTCTAGTCGACATATTTAATAAAGTTGACGCACCATTGTCGACGCACCTTCCTTATTCTCCTCTCGACGTCCAGCCAGGATGAACTCGGTGCTTACGTCGAATAGTAATCGACGCACGTTGATTTCTATGTCAAATTCACATTCACGCCAGATTTCTTTCCTTCTTTCTAAAGATCTGAATTTTATGGAATGATTTTATTCTTTTATAGCCGTTCTGAATCTGTCTTTCCTTCTAATTGATTCTTGGCTAATTTGATTAATATTTATTTGGATATTATTTGAAATCAGAATAAACTCTTTCCATCTACAGATAAAATTAGTATGGAAACTTTTATCTCTTTCTAATTCTCTGTCTGCTAATTGATTATTCTCCTTTAGCAATATCTTTTGAAACAGAGTTATAAATAAGAAGGAAGTCGACAGAGAATAACAACTAGTGATCCACCATATACATTTGAAAAAGAGGAAGAGCTCCCAAGTAAAGACTGAGAAAGCTGAGAAAAGAGATAGTGTGCTGCAGCAAAGAAAAAGCCTTCACCTTCTCCTCCTTCTGAAGCCATTCTGCTGCAAATTCTGAAAGCTCTCACAAAAGAGGAAAAGCTTACAATCTCCTTCTCACAATAGTTAGAGAGATCATATTCACTATACTTGTGCTTCTAATCTTCTTGCTAGGAAGAAGATTCTTTCTTACATATATTGTCTTCTGTTCTTCTACTTGTTCTACTTCTTCTTCTCATTCTTATTTCATTTTCAAATTGTGTAAAAGAGTTTTTAGAATCTCTCTTCAAAAAATTCAGTTGTAGTGGTTCTAAGAGTCTCCTTATCAAAAGACTCAGTCTGGTTCTAAGAGTCTCCTTATCAAAAGACTCAGTCTGGTTCTAAGAGTCTCCTTATCAAAAGACTCAGTGCAAGTTAGTGAATTCCTACCAAAGGGGGTAGAAGAGTGGACTACCCAAAGTTTGGGGAACCACTATATTTCTTTGTGTTGTGCTGTGATTTTCTTCTTGCTATTTTTCTTCTTTACTTGCTTAATTCTTGTTGGTTTGTGGGAAGTTTGAATCTGTGATTATTACACACATATATATATAATTGCACAAAGTATTTTTAAATCTCTATTCACCCCCCTCTAGAGGATTATAGTGAGGTTAACTGTGCACTTTCAATTGGTATCAGAGCCAGGTTGATCTAAAAAGGTTAACTCCTTGATCAAAAAGATCCTACCTCTCATATATATATTTCTAAAAACTATTTCTTCTCACATGGCACAAATCAAAGATTATGCTTCCACCAGACCACCAATTTGCAACCTTGAAAAGTTTGCACTTTGGAAAACAAGAATTAAAATTTATCTAAACTCTATTGATGGGGAATTATTTGATATTATTATGACAGGTCCTCCCAAGCCATTCAGAAAGGACTCAAGTGGAAAAGTAACTGAAACCCTTGCTCCAAAGGCTGAATGGACAGATGAAGAAAAGAAAGCCCAAGCATATGATGCCAAGGCTATGATCATCCTAGTCTCAACCCTCTCAGATGAAATCTTCCAAAAGATTGCTGAATGTGAGTCAGCTAAGGAAATATGGGAGGCTCTCTCTAAAATGGTAGAAGGAAGTGCTGATGAGAGAAAGGACAGAAAGGCATTACTCATCTCTCAATATGAAAACTTCCAGAAGAAAGAAAGTGAAAGTGTTGCAGACATGTATGCCAGATTCAGCCTCATAGTAAATGAGTTAAGAACACTTGAAAAGGACATATCTCTCACTGAGATAAATGACAAATTGTTAACTTACTTCCCAAGCTCTTGGGATTCAAGAATCTGGCCTATTAAAGACTCCAGAAGTCAAAAAGAAATCTCAACAGATGTCATGTTGGGTAAATTAAGATCTTATGAACAGTTGTTGAAAACAAGAGCTGAGAAAGAAGAGAAAGAAAAGACTCCTCCACTCTCAAAAGAAAAGAGCATTGCTTTGAAGGCTACTGAAGGTGAACCCTCTACAAAAGATGAAGAGCTGATCAGTCTACTGACCAGAAGGTTCAAGAAGTGGATCAAAACAGAAGGATCCAGAAGGAGAGACTCAAAAACCAGGTATGACAAAACTCCTAATAAAGAGATTATCTGTTATTCTTGCAGGAAACCTGGACACATTGCACCTGAATGTCCTAAAGAGATCAGCAATAAGAAAGATCTGAAAAGAACAGATCTAAAGAAGAAGAAGAAGAAAGAGAAAGGGTTCATTGCTCAATCATGGAGTGATTCAGAATCTGAAGGAAGTACCTCATCTGAAGATAATCAGGAAAAGGCTAAGCAAGAGGAAACCTGTTTGATGGCTACTGAAGAGCCTGAAGATACATCTCTGGTAAAAATTCTTAATGATATAGATTTCTCTTCCACTCATTTCAAAAATAGTTTCAAAGAACTCTGTTTAGATCTAGTCAAATCTGAGAAAGAAGTAAAGAAACTAAGAAATGAACTAAACAATCTCAAACAAATAAATACACAACATAAAAACTATAAGCTCAGTCTAGGACTCTCAGAGGAGCAACTAGATAAAATCAATACTGAAAATCAAGCACTAAGAAATGAGCTAGCAAAGGCAAAAGCCTTTGAAGACTCTCTAAATGGCAGAAGTCAAAAGCTCAAGAATATCTCTAACAATCTCACTGATAGATTTAGACAACTAGAATATAACACTGACTTAGAACCCAAACCTCAATCACCCAGCAAAACTGTCTGGAGACATCCTATTCACTTCACTAGGGAGAATCATCTGACAAGAGAAAGATCACAAGAAAATCCAGAAACAACCACTGTTTTAAACAAAAATAATCTCACTATGCATGAAGGAATCCTAGGTAAATATCCTCAGAAAAGAAACAAACTTGCGTCGAATCATTATCGACGTGCGTCGAATTCTACTCAACGCAACTCAAATAATGCATCGATTTCTAATCAACGCAGACACCAAAATACGTCGACTTCCAATCGACGCAATCTCTCCTATGCTTCGACTAAAAGTAACCACAGAATGAAGGAAGCATCGACTTCCACTCGACGCAATTTTAACCATACGTTGAATTCATATCGACGCAACCAATCTAACAGAAAAGTCTCCTTTTCCAAAAGTCTTCTCAATCTATTTCCTTTTATTATGAACACTATTTCTGCAACATTACCAAAGAAAATTGGTATGATAAGTCAATACCCCTAAAGGAGGAAGGATATTCTGAAAAACCCACTTATTCTTTCATTAAATCTTTCACTGTTGGGAGGAATGGACCCCAGCTTAGGAGGGTCCAAACTAATGTTTAAAATTTTATGTGCAGATGTATCACATCTCCAGGCTGGTGTGGTACTTGGACAGTGGATGATCCATGCACATGACAGGGTATAAAAACCTATTAATCAATTTTGAGGATAGACTTGAACCACCATTGACATTTGGAGACTCTAGCTGTGGACAAACCAGGGGCTTTGGAGATTTCAAAGAAGGGAAAGTTACCTTCAAGAATGTGGCAGTAGTCAAAGGACTGTAGCACAATCTGATAAGTATAAGTCAGATATGTGACAGTGGTAAGTATGAGGTAAAATTCACCACACTACTTTGCCATATTATTGATATCAAAACTGGTGCCATAGTACTTAATGGAATTAGAAAAGGGAAGGTATATATAGTAGACTTTAGTTCCTCACCCATAGAAGTTTGTTTGTTCAATAATATTATTAATAAAAGTGAATTATGGCATAGGAGACTGGGTCATCTAAACTACAAAACCATTAGTAAACTATCAAAGAATAACCTAGTAAGAGGCCTACCAAAGGGTAGATTCTCTAAGGACTCCCTATATAGACCTTGCCAACTAAGAAAACAAACCAAGTCATCCTTCAAACAAATTGGTAAGGATGACTCCCCTAGGATCCTCTACTTACTGCACATGGATCTCTTTGGTCCCATATCCACTCAGAGCTTAGGTGGAAAGTCTTATACCTTAGTGATTGTAGATGATTATTCTAGGTTTAGCTGGGTATTCTTTCTAAGGGCCAAGTCTGAAACCCATAAGATTCTCTCACGATATAGGTATTAAACAAAGTTTTTCAGCCCCTAGAACTCCTCAACAAAATGGAGTTGCTGAAAGAAAGAATAGAACTTTAATTGATTCAGGAAGGACCTTACTTGCAGAATCAGGATTACCAAAAACCTTCTGGGCTGAAGCAGTCAACACTGCAAACTATGTTCTAAATAGAAGCCTCATTCACAAAACTAAGGCAAAAACTCCATATGAGCTTCTGAAGGGAAAAACACCAATTGTTAAATACTTTAAAATTTTTGGATGTGCTTGCTTTATTCTAAATAATGGGAAAGATCATCTTGCCAAGTTTGACAAGAAGTCTGATGATGGAATATTTCTGGGGTACTCATCATCTAGTAAAGCATATAGATGTTATAACAGGAGAACTCTCAGAATTGAAGAATCTATGCACATTATATTTGATGAAACTAACATGCTGTTTAAGGGGGAGGAAACTTCCACCAATCCTTTTCCACAGGAAGATAGCAGCATAGAGACTCAGCTTGAACAACTGACTCTAGAGAACAAAGACACTGGGAAAGAAAACCAGCTACAGGAACCAAGTGAGGAGTCTGAACAAGAGCATGAAGAAGGTTCAAAGAAGAGCAATCAAAACCAACTCCCACAAGAGAACATGGTTCAGGAAGAACAGTTGGGCAATGATCCCATTGTTAATGAGGGAGAAGAGCATCTGACAAATCCAAGCAGGACAGGGATCAACATGAAAAATCATCCACAATCCCAAGTAATTGGAGACCCCAATACTGGAGTAAGGACAAGACACCAAGTCTCCAATGGGATGATGCTCCAATGCTTCTTATCTCAAGTTGAACCAATGAAGTTTGAGGAAGCAAATTGTGATCCTCACTGGATTATAGCCATGCAAGAAGAACTAAGCCAATTTGAGAGAAACAAAGTGTGGAACCTAGTTGAGAGACCAAGAAACTACCCAGTTATTGGTACAAAGTGGGTATACAGAAACAAGCTAGATTCTACTGGAGTAATTGTCAGGAACAAAGCAAGACTTGTAGCACAAGGATACAGAAAAGAAGAAGGAATAGACTACAATCAAACCTTTGCTCCAGTAGCCAGATTGGAAGCAATCAGACTTTTTCTTGCCTATGCAGCCTTCATGAAGATGAAGGTCTACTAGATGGATGTCAAGAGTGCTTTTCTGAATGGTGACCTTCAAGAAGAAGTGTATGTAGAGAAACCACCAGGTTTTGTCAATCCCTCCTCACCTAACTTTGTTTATAGACTTAACAAAGCACTTTATGGTCTTAAGCAAGCACCTAGAGCCTGGTATGAAACTCTCTCCAACTTCCTTTTAGAAAATTCTTTTGAAAGAGGAAAAGTAGATAAAACACTTTTTACTAGAACCCATAAATATCAACTCCTTCTTGTGCAAATCTATGTAGATGATATCATCTTTAGCTCCACTCATCCCAAACTTTGTAAAAGATTTGCTAATTTGATGCAATCAAAATTTGAAATGAGTAGTATGGGAGAACTCTCTTATTTCTTAGGGCTACACGTGAAACAAAGCAGTGAGGGAATCTTTATCTCATAATCTAAATACACTAAAGAATTAATCAAAAAGGTTGGTATGGAATCAGCCTCTATCATGAAAACACCTATGGCAACTAATGCCATTATAGAAAAGGATGATAAGGGAAAAATCAGTAGATCAAAAGACATATAGGGCAATCATAGGATCCCTTCTCTATCTAACAGCTAGCAGACCTGACATTATGTTTGCAACCTGCATATGTGCTAGATTTCAGGTTGATCCAAAAGAATCCCATCTCACCTCTGTAAAAAGAATTCTTAGATATCTAAAGGGAACACCTGAACTAGGTCTGTGGTACTCAGCAGAAACAATTTTTGAATTAATAGGATTCTCAGATGCAGACTATGCTGGATGTAGGGTTGATAGAAAAAGCACATCTGGTACTTGCCAATTCCTAGGTGACAGATTAATATCATGGTTCAGTAAGAAACAAACTTCAGTCTCAACCTCAACAGCTGAAGCTGAATATATAGTTGCTGGGAGCTGTTGTTCACAAATCCTCTGGATGCAAAATCAGCTTCTTGACTATAAATTGGAAGTCAATAACTCTAAAATTTATTGTGATAGCTCTAGTGCTATATCCATAGCATCCAACCCAGTCCTTCATAGTAGAACCAAACATATAGAGATCAGACATCACTTTCTTAGAGACAATGTAGAAAAAGGTAAGATAACCTTAGAATATATTCCTACAGATAGTCAAAGAGAAGACATTTTTACCAAACCCTTAGATGAAACTAAGCATAATTACTTTATCAACACCTTGGGAATGCTTGATGGAAGCTTGTAAACACCATTGTTGGGGAAATCTAAAAGAAGTCAGGAAAACTGAGCAAGTACTTAAAGACACGTCGATTACCTATCGACGCACTGTCGAGAGGAACTCGACGCTAGCAGTGATTTTTTAAAGACAAAGATACGTCGATCCCCTATCGACGCACCATCGATATAATCTCGACGCAAGTCTACGACCACGTCGACAGGACATTAGGCTGACAATGTTTCGACGAAGCGTCGACTCCATATTGACGCATACGTCGACATCAATGACCAACGTCACAGATGCTCCGACACATCGACCATGCGTCGACTCCAATTCGACATAACGTCGACTTCATAATAAAACTGGAAACAAATCTTCCCTTCTTCTTTTGACGATTGGTTACCTAATATACCTTGATTTCTGTTTCCTTTTCGACACTTCACCTCCTTTAAATAATACCTCTTATTTCATAACTCATACTCTCCCAAACCGCCAAAATCTTCGTCTTCTACCTCTCTCTCTGCATCAATGGCGCCAACCCCTGCTCAATCTGCTCTCATCAAAACAATAAACGATGCTCTGGAACAACTTCTGAATGACTTCCAGACACGTTTGACCAACTTCTCCAATGAGTGTGCCGACATGCTCACCACCTGTGAAGCCAAATTGGCCAACCTCTCTGCTTCTCTTCCTAAGCTTCATGTTCTTCTTCAAGAACAACCTCTGTCGCCAAAAGGGTTTACATCCTTTTCTGAAGGATATAAACCAGGGGGAGAGTTGCTCCAGAAACCCCCTATCCAGGTTTTTCTTTTTCTTAAAGCTCAGGGCTAACTCTTCTCCAATCTCTAAATACTATCTTTAAGTATTAAACCAACTTCATTTTCTCTTTTACCATAGGCTCAAATCTTCTCCAATCACTCTGATTGCACCTTCAACAAACACCTTGGTGAATCCTCCTCCTATCATACAGAAGGAGACCATGCTGTGGATTCAGCATTCAGAGTAGATGTCCCATATGTTCAGGGGGAGATTATTGCAGTACAAAATATAGAAGTCCAGGGGGAGGAAGAAACAGCTTTTTCTGATGACCTAAAAGGGCAAGTCTGGATTGAGGCACCCTTGTGTGTGGAAGAATATCAGCATCACTCACCTGGCTTCTCTGCTAGCTATATCAAACTCAAGACACCCTTACTTGAAGATATTCCTCCAGAGGACATTTTGCCTCCTGTTACAGAACAAATTCCCTCTCCTACAAAGGTTCCTTCTCCACCTTCTCCTTCTAAAAAGAAAACTACATCTCCACCTCTGCCTCTTCCACCACTTCAACCTCCATCTCTACCTCCTCTGCTACCTTTACCTCCATAAATGCTATCTAGGGAAAAACCAAGAGGACAAATGGAAAGAAGAAGAGAAGCCATCCCTCATTGGCAAAAGTTCTCCAAAGAAGAAAGAAAAGACTATGCAAAGGAAAAGAAATATAGAAAGGCTGTTGAGGAGATAAAAAGGTTTGAAAGAATGCCTAATATCACTCCTAACAGTCCTGTAAAGGAATACCATGATCCTGACATGGAAAGGAGGCATGAAGAAATAAGAGAAAGAGAGCTGTATGAATATGAAGCAGCTAGGAAAGAAGTAGAAGATAAAAGGAATATCTGGTTGGAAAAGATCAAGAAGGGGATGACTAAAGAACAGATTCTTGCTGAATCTTCCATCAAACTTCCAAAGAAATTGTTTGATGTTGAAGCTTATCAAAAGAAAAATCCTCAGGCAGGGCTCATCCTAGAAAAAGGGCAAAAGCACAAAAGGGGTATAGGGTGTGCAGAAGATAACTACATTCCCTATAAGAAGCCAAAAAGACCTGCAAGATTAGACAAATGGCATGACTCACCCTGGAAAGGGAAAGGAAAAATGTCTGAGATCCCTGAGAAACAGGAATCAGAGAAGAGAAAATATAGGCCAAAGGTTGACAACAAAGGACCACCTGAGCCCAAGCCTACACAAAAGAAACCTCAAAACATTACAATTGAGATGATTGATGAAAAGGCAACAATTATCATCAGCAAGGGCTATTCTATAAATGACACTCTCCCTGATGCTGACAAAGTCCTAGAGAAACTGCACACAATCATCAGAAATGTCCAGGAGCATCCTGATAAAGCCATGGGCTATATTTTTGATGCTATTGAAAATTTATCTAGAAAACTTTATTCTGCCTTTGTCAATTTCATGTATAACAAGAAGTTTCTAGTTTAAATCTTGTAAAAGACAATTACTTGTTATATGATTTCTTCTGATTGCTTAGCATATTTCTTCTCTATATGCTTTGCTGTGTTGATTAAATACGGATACAATTTCTCTCTGAATAGGGTTAAGACAAATAGGGGGAGATTGTTGGGGAAATGATTTATCTTAACCCCTAGAATTAAGAAGAATATAATTTCTAAGGATGTAAAGTTAGTCTAAGTAAATATGCGTCGAATAGAATTCGACGCAACGTCGAAATGTAGTCGACGTTTCTCTCAGAATAAGTCGAAGTAACTCTAAGAAGAATTCGACGTAATCTTTGTCGACGTAACTCTGACTTCTAGTCGACGTATTTAATAAAGTCGACGCACCTTTGTCGACACACCTTCCTTATTCTCCTCTCGACGTCCAGCCAGGATGAACTCGGCGCTTACGTCGAATAGTAATCGACGCACGTCGATTTCTATGTCAAATTTACATTCACGCCAGATCTCTTTCCTTCTTTCTAAAGATCTGAATTTTATGGAATGATTTTATTCTTTTATAGCCGTTCTGAATCTGTCTTTCCTTCTAATTGATTCTTGGCTAATTTGATTAATATTTATTTGGATATTATTTGAAATCAGAATAAACTCTTTCCATCTACAGATAAAATTAGTATGGAAACTTTTATCTCTTTCTAATTCTCTGTCTGCTAATTGATTATTCTCCTTTAGCAATATCTTTTGAAACAGAGTTATAAATAAGAAGGAAGTCGACAGAGAATAACAACTAGTGATCCACCTTATACATTTGAAAAAGAGGAAGAGCTCCCAACTGAAGAGTGAGAAAGCTGAGAAAAGAGATAGTGTGCTGCAGCAAAGAAAAAGCCTTCACCTTCTCCTCCTTCTGAAGCCATTCTGCTGCAAATTCTGAAAGCTCTCACAAAAGAGAGAAAAGCTTACAATCTCCTTCTCACTATAGAAGAGAGATCATATTCACTATACTTGTGCTTCTAATCTTCTTGCTAGGAAGAAGATTCTTTCTTACATATATTGTCTTCTGTTCTTCTACTTGTTCTACTTCTTCTTCTCATTCTTATTTCATTTTCAAATTGTGTAAAAGAGTTTTTAGAATCTCTCTTCAAAAAATTCAGTTGTAGTGGTTCTAAGAGTCTCCTTATCAAAAGACTCAGTCTGGTTCTAAGAGTCTCCTTATCAAAAGACTCAGTCTGGTTCTAAGGGTCTCCTTATCAAAAGACTCAGTGCAAGTTAGTGAATTCCTACCAAAGGGGGTAGAAGAGTGGACTACCCAAAGTTTGGGGAACCATTATATTTCTTTGTGTTGTGCTGTGATTTTCTTCTTGCTATTTTTCTTCTTTACTTGCTTAATTCTTGTTGGTTTGTGGGAAGTTTGAATCTGTGATTATTACACACATATATATATAATTGCACAAAGTATTTTTAAATCTCTATTCACCCCCCCTCTAGAGGATTCTAGTGAGGTTAACTGTGCACTTTCAATTGGTATCAGAGCTAGGTTGATCTAAAAAGGTTAACTCCTTGATCAAAAAGATCCTACTTCTCATATATATATATATATATTTCTAAAAATTATTTCTTCTCACATGGCACAAATCAAAGATTATGCTTCCACCAGACCACCAATTTGCAACCTTGAAAAGTTTGCACTTTGGAAAACAAGAATTAAAATTTATCTAAACTCTATTGATGGGGAATTATTTGATATTATTATGACATGTCCTCCCAAGCCATTCAGAAAGGACTCAAGTGGAAAAGTAACTGAAACACTTGCTTCAAAGGCTGAATGGACAGATGAAGAAAAGAAAGCCTAAGCATATGATGCCAAGGCTATGAACATCCTAGTCTCAACCCACTCAGATGAAATCTTCCAAAAGATTGCTGAATGTGAGTCAGCTAAGGAAATATGGGAGGCTCTCTCTAAAATGGTAGAAGGAAGTGCTGATGAGAGAAAGGACAGAAAGGCATTACTCATCTCTCAATATGAAAACTTCCAGAAGAAAGAAAGTGAAAGTGTTGCAGACATGTATGCCAGATTCAGCCTCATAGTAAATGAGTTAAGAACACTTGAAAATGACATATCTCTCACTGAGATAAATGACAAATTGCTAACTTACTTCCCAAGCTCTTGGGATTCAAGAATCTGGCCTATTAAAGACTCCAGAAGTCAAAAAGAAATCTCAATAGATGTCCTGTTGGGTAAATTAAGATCTTATGAACAGTTGTTGAAAACAAGAGCTGAGAAAGAAGAGAAAGAAAAGGCTCCTCCACTCTCAAAAGAAAAGAGCATTGCTTTGAAGGCTACTGAAGGTGAGCCCTCTACAAAAGATGAAGAGCTGATCAGTCTACTGACCAGAAGGTTCAAGAAGTGGATCAAAACAGAAGGATCCAGAAGGAGAGACTCAAAAACCAGGTATGACAAAACTCCTAATAAAGAGATTATCTGTTATTCTTGCAGGAAACCTGGACACATTGCACGTGAATGTCCTAATGAGATCAGCAATAAGAAAGATCTGAAAAGAACAGATCTAAAGAAGAAGAAGAAGAAGAAAGAGAAAGGGTTCATTGCTCAATCATGGAGTGATTCAGAATCTGAAGGAAGTACCTCATCTGAAGATAATCAGGAAAAGGCTAAGCAAGAGGAAACCTGTTTGATGGCTACTGAAAAGCCTGAAGATACATCTCTGGTAAAAATTCTTGATGATATATATTTCTCTTCCACTCATTTCAAAAATAGTTTCAAAGAACTCTGTTTAGATCTAGTCAAATCTGAGAAAGAAGTAAAGGAACTAAGAAATGAACTAAACCATCTCAAACAAATAATACACAACATAAAAACTATAAGCTCAGTCTAGGACTCTCAGAGGAGCAACTAGATAAAATCAATACTGAAAATCAAGCACTAAGAAATGAGCTAGCAAAGGCAAAAGCCTTTGAAGACTCTCTAAATGGCAGAAGTCAGAAGCTCAAGAATATCTCTAACAATCTCACTGATAGATTTAGACAACTAGAATATAACACTGACTTAGAACCCAAACCTCAATCACCCAGCAAATCTGTCTGGAGACATCCTATTCACTTCACTAGGGAGAATCATCTGACAGGAGAAAGATCACAAGAAATTCCAGAAACAACCACTGTTTTTAACAAAAATAATCTCACTATGCATGAAGGAATCCTAGGTAAATATCCTCAGAAAAGAAACAAACTTGCGTCGAATCATTATCGACGTGCGTCGAATTTTACTCAACGCAACTCAAATAATGCATCGATTTCTAATCAACGCAGACACCAAAATACGCCGACTTCCAATCGACGCAATCTCTCTTATGCTTCGACTAAAAGTAACCACAGAATGAAGGAAGCGTCGACTTCCACTCGACGCCATTTTAACCATACGTTGAATTCATATCGACGCAACCAATCTAGTCGCCGCAACCGCAATGAATTCCCCCTAAGCCGCGCATGTACCTAGTCGCCAACAACCGCGACGAATTCACTAAACAATCACAATGAGAGAGGTACAACAAAATATAAAAGATAAGTAAAAACTCCGTATGAATAATTCTAGAGAAGGCGAAGGCCCGCTAAATATCGTCGAAGTCGAAGAGTGCATTCTTCACGTTGGGTGAGCGTTGATCCGATCATTCTTTGAATTATTCTCTTGAATTTGTGTGGGAGATGGTGGTCTGAAAATATGGCCCTCACAGAGTTTCTGAAGTGCTGTAATAGGGCTCCTTAGAATCACTTGCTGGATAGAACGAATGTCACCTATTTACAAGAATGAAGCTAACGCCGATGTTAAGGCTAACGTCAGGCGTTGACTCAGTATATAAATAATTTGATGGCTCAGATCTTCAAAATAGGAAGGAGATTCTACATTTTTGGAAACATTCATTTTAGGCAACCTTAACGCTGGTGTTGAGGCTAACGCCTGACATTAAGTCAAATCATTCTGAAAATGCTCCTGCAATCACGACTGCTTCCATCCATGCCATTTTTGTTTTGGTGGGAACGAAAGTCAATGCCGGTGTTAAGTCCTAACGCCTGGCATTAGACCACATACATCATTTCAGCTTGTGAGCAAATCTAGACCAACAATGCAGCATCCTAGTTTCAATTTTGTTCAAACCTGTATGCTAAAAACAAAATGACAAACAAGATTAAATACAAGTAGGATTTGTTATTCTCAAATTAAAGGGATGCAGAAAACCGTGTTCCAACAGAACATACTCAGGGGATTTCCAAAACTTTTCTTTACTCCGCCTCCCAAGAGGTCAACCTACCCTATCGGCTTGCGAGAGGCCAGTCAGCAGAACCTATTCTGGGGGCCTATTGAATACCCAGCTACCTCTCTTGATCGAGTAAAAAACTATGAGAACAGATCGAGACACAATTTTCACTAATCTTTCGAGGGTAATAACATTTCAGGTCGTCACCACTCCAAGTATTACTGAGGGGGCTCCCTCAAAATTTTGGAGACGGTGTCCGCGTGACTTCAATGTTTCCATAATTACAAAGGGATCTTCACAGTTGGGATGGAGTTTCCCAGCTTCTGCCGACCTTCCTGCAGCGTTGACATTTTTGAGAACTAGGTCTCTCTTTACAAATTGTTTAATTCGGATGTGCTTATCAAATTACTTAGCCATCCTAAGCTTGATTTTCTCCTAGCGAACCATCGCCAGTTCGCAGAGTTCTTCCACGAGGTCAAGCGAGAGTCGTTGCTCTTCCCCGTTCTCCACTCTCCACTCCTCGTCTCCTTCCCCCATGGTGATGACTCGCAGGGTCCTTATATTGAACTCCACCGGCAACACGAGCTCCGAGCCATGAGAGAGTTTAAAAGGGGTTTCCCCGATGGCAGTGTTGGGGGTGGTCCGCAAAGCCCAGAGGACCGAGAGAAGTTGCTCCACCCAGTTCCCCTTCAAATTCTCCACCTTCTTTTTTAATAAGTTTACAATGAAATTGTTCGCTGTTTCTACCTGCCCATTGCTCCTCGGCTGGTGTACGGACGCGATGTGAAGGTCAATGCCCAATTGACTCCAGAAGCTGGTGAGTTCTTCGCTAGCGAACTGCAGCCCATTGTCTGTGATGATTGCTAGGGGCAGCTCGTGCCGGCTGATTATCACTCCCCAAATGAAGTTTCTTATTACCTGCGAGGTTGTCTTTGCTAGCGCCATGACGTCCTTCCACTTGGAAAAGTATTCAATCATGACCGGAAGGAACCTCCTTTATCCGCTGGCCTAGGGGAAAGGGTCTACCATGTCCATTCCCCAAATTGTAAAAGGCCACGGTGTTGTGATGGTCCTCATCCTTTGCGCTGGTAAGAGATGAAGTGGTGCGAAGAGTTGGCACTTCTGGCCTTTCTTCGCGTATTATGCCACATTTTTGCTGATCGTGGGCCAGAAATAGCCTTGCCTCAACACCCTTTTTTCCACGGTCCAACTCCCAGAGTGACTACCACACTCTTCAGAGTGGATCTCTTTTAGAACCCTCGGGACCTCCTCCTCAGAGATACACCTTGCTAGGAGCCCCGACAGGGTCTTCCGGCACATGACTCCTTCGTGAAGCGCATAGTAGGCTGATTTGTATCTGAATCGCCTCTTATCTGGGACATCCTCTGGAAACTTGCCCGAGGTCAGGAAGATAATGAAGGGGCCCATCCACGTGGGCCGCTGATCGATCTCCATTAGCTATCCTTCTTCAGTGGATGACCAAAATAATTCCATCACCGTCCCTCCCGCACGAGGGCCATGCTTCACCAGGTAGTCTATCTGAGTGTTATCTTTCCTCGACGCATGCCGAATGGAGAAGGTTCGGAACAAACCGATGAGTCCTTTGACCTTCGTTAAGTATCACTGGAGAGTCGGCTCCGTCGTCTCCAACTCCCCCTTGACTTGGGATACCACCTCCATCAAGTCCGTAGAAACCTTTATGTCTTGGACCCCTAGCTCCCTTGCCAAGCACAACCTTGCTATCACCGCCTAGTACTATACACGACTTGGTTGTTGGTGAGAGGGAAATGAATATTAATCGCTTGCTCGATCTTTGTCTCTTGCGCGCAGACTTACCAAGACCACCCCCCTCTTAGGGGGTACCTCCCTGACGCCCCATACACCAGCATCTCCCAGGCCACGTGCTCAGGAGACTTGCATTCTTCTACCTCAACCACATACTCTGCTAAGAAGTCAGCCACCGCCCGTTCCTTCATTGACAATCGAGATATGAAGGAGATCTAAAACTCGCTTAGTTTCACCGACCATTTTCCCTTCCATGATGTTGCGAAGGGGATGGTCGGTCACTACCTAGATCGAGTGTGCCTAGAAATACGGCCTAAGCTTCCTCGCCAAGATGATCAGAGAAAACACCAACTTTTCAAGAATGGGGTAGTTGAGTTCTGTCTTCTTCAGGACCCTGCTGACATAGTAGATGGTAGCTGCTTCTTTCCTTCCTCCCAAACTAGGATCGAGCTTACCGCCTCAGATCCCACTCATAGGTACAGATCTAAGTCCTCTTCTTCCCTCGACTCTTGGAGTAGTGGGGCCTGCGCGAGCTGTCTCTTAAAATGTTGTAAAGCCTCATCGCACTCTGGAGATCACTCGAATTTTTTATTTCCTCGCAACACTTTGAAGAAGGGCGAGCACTTCTCCCCCGCCCGGGAGAGGAATCCGCTCAACCTTGCCAGCTTCCTCATCAGGCGCTGGACCTCCTTGAGATTCCTAGGAGACTCCAAATCTAAAACCGCCTTCACCTTATCGGGATTGGGCTCTACCCCTGCCAGGATGAGGAGGTGACCTAGAAACTTCCCTCTGCCTGCCTCGAAGACACACTTTAGGGGGTTGAGTCTCATCTTAAATTTCCTCAGGGTGGAAAAAGTCTCTGCTAGGTCCTGGAGGTGAGACCCAACATCCCGGAAGAGGTGGTGGAGGAGAAGCACAGGCCGACGAAGTCAGAGTTCTTGCGTCAAAGTTGGAGTTCTAGACGGCGACGACTGCAGAGGAGATGATAACCATTTTGGGAGTTGTGGCCGATGCGGGGTGGGGGAAGTTGAGTTTTAATTACAGGGATGTGGATCAGATGAGATTTTTGGGATGGGAACGCCATTAGATTGGAATGATCTGACAGTCATCGTTGATTGTTCGAGGAAGATGGGGATTGAATGTCTCGCGCGACTTTTAAAATAAGCAAGTAAATGACGGTAAAATAAAATGTCTTAAATTTTAGGAGGGGGGGGGGGACTTTCCGCTGCATTTTTTATTAAAACACAACGAATAATATATGTTTTTGCGGCATTTATTAAATAAATGCTGCCAAATACTGATATACTATATTAGCGGCACTTTTCATTAAAAGCGCCGCCAAAGCAAAAAAATATTGCGGCATTTTTAAAGACGTCGCAAAAACAAACACAACTATATCCTCATTTTGTTGGTGTGTGCATTTCTCAACCCAAAGAGCATCATCTTATAATAGTATCATCCATCATCAATGATGAAGGAAACACCCTTGACATCCGGTGGGTGCATTTGGATCTGATGATATCCTGAAAAAGCATCTAAAAATCTCATCAAAGGAAAACTGACGGCTGAGTCTACCAGCGTGTCAATTCGAGGCAGAGGATAACAATCTTTGTGGCATGCTTTATTTAACAACGAGAAGTCTACACACATTCTCCACCTCCCAATCCCTTCTTCTCCATTATAACATTGGAGACCCAACCTGGATACTGGATCTCCGACACAAAACCCCCTCCAGTAGTTTTCCTACTTCTTCCCGGATGGGCTTGGCCAGAGTGGTTGGAACAACTCTCTTCTTCTAGCGGATGGGGCAGACGTTCAGGTGGAGGTTGAGGTGATGGCAAGCCACATCCACATCGATTCATGGCATGTCCACATCGCTCCATGCAAAGACATCGATGTTTCACTAAATTCACTCTCAGACTTTCTCCTAATCCTCCCCACTCAGCTTCCCGCTGACCTGCACCTTCTCCGACCTCCCGCCATGGGCGAAGACTTTCTTCATCTCGATCTTCTCTGTTGCCTCTAGCCTGGCCTGATCTTCCATCGCCTTGTCAACCTCCTCCGCTTCCTTTTTCTAAGTGATGGTGTTGACAGCCATGACGTAGCACTGCCTAGCCACCTTAGGGTCTCCCCTGACTCGGATCTGGACTCTTCCGATACTGTATTGTAAGCACTGGTGGTAGGAGGAAGGCGCCTATGTGGGGCCGTTCGAAGATAGCATTGTAGCTACTCAGGGTGTTCACGATGACGAACCGACAGTTCTTTGACGTCCCTCCCCCACAGAGTTACAAGGAGCTCAGCTCCTCCCTCCACTTTCTTCCTCTCTCCGAAGAATCAGAAGAGGGGACCATCCGAGGAGAGTACCTTCTTTGCCTTCACCTTCATCTCATCGAAGGCTTCTTGAATATCACGTTAACATAACTCCCATTGTCCACTAGGATTCTGGAAATCGTAAAGTTCTCAATTGCTTTCTGGATTACCGGTGCATCGTACAATGGATCTTCATGCTCTGACATGTCCTTTGTGGTGAAGGTGATCTTCTCCTCAGGGGTGGGGGGGGGGGGGGAGGGGAGGGGGGATTCTAGAGGTTGAAGCGACACTCCGATGGTAGATGGCATGGAGGCTACCCTTTCGGGTGGCTTTGATTCCTACTCCCCCATGGATCACCCCGATCCTTCCTCGGGTTTCCACATCGACCCCGGTCTTCGCACCGGTCCTCTACCTCTGATTCTTATCCTCCTCTTCCGACCACCTGGAGCTGATGTTTCCCCATCGAGGCTCTCCTCTGTTCTCTCATTTCTAAGAACTCGGGGAAGGTACCTGTTGTGTGACCTTCCTCCTGGTGGAAGTCACAGTATGACAATGCCACCCTACCCCTCTCTGCCCCTCCTGGGTGATTCTTTCTTCCTCTTCTTCCTTCTCAGCCTATGGCCATGGCGTGCTGAGTCAGGGACTGGAAGGGTCTTGGGCCCGGTCACCACCCTGGAGGGTTGAACCATCCTGGCTCTCCCTAAAAGTTTTGCCCTCCTCCTTGGAAAGGTCCTGTTGGGAATAGTGCCCGACAATGTTCCTGATTTGAAGAAGTGCTCAGTTCAATGATAAAAGCAATATGTATTTAATGGTATACTTAGTTTATACTTGCAGAAATTAAATCATATGTCCAGTACTTCTCCAATCTCACTACGTTTAAAATTGTCGAGAAGGACTAGACATATCGTCGAATAAGCACGCATATATCGCCGAGATTACTCTCAGAGATAAGCAGAAGATTCATGTCAGTTATTGTCGAGTTAATGTGGATAATTCGATGATTTTGTTGTGACATCAAAGTACACACGATGATATCATCGTAAGAACAAGAATAATCGATCAAAGTCTAGTATCATCGTGTCAACCAGATTCACACGACGATATCACTGTAAGGTCTAAGAAGACTTAAGTCAAAGTATTCGACAATGTCGACGACATCATCGTAAAGAAGGCCAGTTGTCGAGAAGGCTAAGAGAGAACTCGTGAAGACAACTTATATAAGAAGAACTGCCTGCCGTCAAAATGATCAAGACGATATCATCGATAAGACAATATGGTTTCAACGATATCGTCGATAAGACAGAATGGTTTCAACGACATCATCGAGAAGACCGCAAGTCGACATCAATATTATGACATCTTTAAGATTGCTTCATATTGTCGTACGTGCAAGTGCAGCTGTGATATCTTGTATCATCGAGATATCATTCTCTAAAGGAGTGTTGGGAATATTACCCTCAATGTTCCCTTGATTTGAAGAAGCATCACACTCAATGCTAAGTACAAGTTATATTTGATAAACCCTATTTCATCTCATGACTATGCATGGTTAGCTTATTCCAAGATGGAAAGAAAGTTCAGTGGTTTACTGCCAAAACCGCTGAGATAGGTTCTCAATCTCAGCTAAACCGCTGAGACATGGCCAGGATCCGCTGAGAAGGTGTCTGGGCCAGCTGAGATGCAGATAGAGGAAAACTGCTGAGACATCTGTCTGTCTCAGTGGTTCCGCTGGGATGGGTCAGAAGTAGCCGTTGAGGCTGGAAGCTGTCTCAGCCCAACCACTGAGATAGATTCAAATTTTCTGGCAGGTTTGCTTTTGGTGCAACATGCTGTAAAGCAAGATAGGATGTTCCAATCACCTCCATGCTGTGTCAGGAGGACATCTGATAGCCGTTGAAGTCTGGAGGAGTATAAAAGAATCATTTAGGGCTTTGTAAAAGCTCTCTCACTGAAGAAGAAAAAGACTACTGTTCCATTGACGGCAGCCTAAAAAGTTCTCTCCCAGCTTCCTGAAGCTGTAAAGGAGAGAAAAGATTGCTCTTCCTATGTGATTGAAGAAGAGCAAGTTGGTTCATACTCATCTACTGAAGAGGAGGATCAGAGAAAGCCAAATTTGAAGCTGTTGTTCTCTTGCCAGCTTCAAATCTGCAACAGAAGAACAAGGCCTAAAAGATTATCTATTGTGTCTTCTGTTGTAAGCATTATCTTTATTACTTTCTATAGGAACATTATATGTCCTGAGTTTGTAGGGATTTTGCCTGAGCTTGTAGGGCTGTTTGTGCCTGAGTGTAGAGCTGAGAGTTCAGCTTGAGTGTAGGGTCTTAGTGGAGACCTGAGGTAGGACCTCTTGATAGGTCTGAGCTTGTAGGGCAGCTGTGCCTGAAGTAGGGCTGTTGAGCCTCAGGTAGGGTTTGGGAAAACCTGAGAGATCCTGAGGGATCTGTGATGTAAGCTCTTGGAGCTGAGATTGGAGCTGTTGGCCTTGTCTAACTCATTGTTAGAAAGGTGAAGGGGAAAGAGGAAAACTCAAGATACCCTGTCTTGAGGAATCTCTATAAATACTAGTGTGCTTTCTGTGTGCTTTCTTTCCTCCTAAACACTAAATAAGAAAATAGCTAGACACTAGCTTAAAAATCAAAGAGACCTATTCACCGCCCTCTAGGTGATTAAGACTACATCCTTATAAACTATCAAGTGGTATCAGAGGGAGGTTGGTCAAGAAGTACATAACTGTCTGACCAAATCCTATAAAGGAGTAGTTATAACTGAATCCAATGGCCTCCTCTGGATTGCAAAAGGAGATGGGATCTAAGAAGTTGCCCATATGCAACAAAGAAAACTTTGGCATATGGAAGCAAAGGTTAGGTTGTTTATGGAAGCATCAGACCCAAGGATCTACATCACTGTAAAGCAAGGGCCTTTCACTTTTCAAACTGCCTCCACCATAGATCCAACTAGAAGAGTGGCCAAGAACCTTAATGACTTGACCAAGGATGAACTTAGACTGTTCACAATGGACAAAAGAGCCCAAAACATCATTGTCAATGCAATTGATGACTCCACCTTTTAGAACTTGGTGCACTGCACAACTGCCAAGGAAATGTGGGATACACTAGTGGTGTATATGAAAGGGACAACTGAAGTGAGGGATGATAGAAAATCACTCCTCAATCAAGAATATGAAGCTTTCAGGCAGCTGAGCCAGGAAAGTATTTCAATCTGCTATGAAAGGTTCTTTAGGATAGTCAATGAACTAAGAACCTATGAAAGGGTGTTTAGTGACTATGAGCTTAATGAAAAGTTCCTAAGATCTCTAACTAGAGACCGGGACACAAAGATATGTGCCATAAGGGAAGTGACCAAGCTAGGTGAAACACCCACTCATACACTGTTTGGGAAGCTGCTCTCTTATGAGATGCAGTTGTCTGCAAGGAAGGAAGAGGACACTTCCTCAAGGGCTCATGCAAGGGAGAGATCTGTTGCTCTCAAGGCTGACAGCTCCAAGAAGAGCAAAGCTAGGATGGTCTCTCCTCCAAGGAGGAGTGCTGAATCTGAGAAATCTGAGAACAACACCTCAGACAGCTCTTCTTCTAATGAAGAGTTTGTTGCCTTCTCAAGGCAGTTCAAAAAGATGACGAGGAGGAAGCAGTGGAAGAACAAGCCCGCCTCCTCCTCACATTCCAAGAAGGATCACAGAAGTTCTGAAAGACAGCTCACCAAGGGTGATAGGTATGAATATAAACTTGGTAAACATATTTCAAATAACATTATATACTATTGCTGCAACAAGCCTGGACATGTCATTGTTGTCTGTCCAGTCAAGAGGAAGGAAAAGGAGATAAGAAACATCACCACCAAAAGGATAGGAAGGGGAAAAAATCCTTCCTAGCAAAGAAAGGGAAGAGCTGGAGTGAATATGAATCCTCATCTTCAGATTCAGATGATGAAGAGGAAGCCTACATTGGGTTGTTTGCAACAGAAAGGGATGATGATTTTCCTGCTGCCAAGGTTGGAATCAGGGCCCCTCTATCACATTCAGATAGTGATACTGAGGAGGATGAAGAGGACAAAGTTCAGCCAGGCCTCATGGCCATCACCGATGAGGAAGCCAGTCAGAACAATTCTGACAGTGAACATGTACTTATTCATTCTATCTCTTATTCTAATTATGAGATAAGCCCAAAATCTGAAGCACCTTCATCAATTGGTGGGAGTGATTCAGAATCTGAGGAAGATGTCAATCAATTGGTTGACAAGTATGGTGCTCTCTTGAAAGCTCTGAAAATGAGCAAGAAGCTGGCCAAGAGGCAAGCCCAAGAAATTGCTTCCCTTAAGATGGATAAAAAAGAGTGCACTGAGTCACCCACCATGGTGGCTCAAATATGCAGAGAAATAAGCCATCTAAAGGGGATAACAATTGCTCAATTGAGCACCATCTCCCTAAAGAACAAGGTCATCAAAGACCTTGAGGTGAAGCATCTGAAAGAAAAGAGCCTAGTGGCTCAATTCTCCAAGCCAAAATCTGTGCTTCCAATTATTGACACCTTTTATTCTCAAACCAATAGGAGAGGACTATGTTTCAATAAAATGGAAGTAGGAGAGGGAAGTGGAGAAAAGAGCAAGGACAAGGCTAAGCCTCATACCACCTTTCAAAAGGTATTATTTCCTTCTAATAGGTATGACCATGACAATATGTATGGTCACTGGAAGAATGGAAGCTCCTATAGGAAGGAGAACACTCCTTCCCATAGTGGAAGAAAGGGCATGAGAATGAGTGCTATGAAGGCTCCCCATGAAGAAATTCAAATGGTCCAAATCTGGACCATTTGTATTTGGTACTTCAATTCCTTCATTCAAGAATAAGGAAGCTAGCCCTTCCAAGTTCTGTCCAGCAAAGAAATTGGTTGCTGCTAATTCTGTAGACAAATCCTGCTGCTCAGTGTCTGATGTCATCCAATCTTGTCTGACTTCCAAGCCAAAGCAAGCTGATGCCATTAAGACAAAGGGTGCCAAGACTGTTCACAGGTTAACATTCAGGCAAATCATTGCTGAAAGAAACATAAAAAATGCTGTTGTCTCCCCTCCTAAACATAATTACATTAATGCTCTCTCCTCAAGAAATGTTCAGAAGAGGAGATACAATATTCATGAATGTTGGTATTGTGGTAAGGTGGTACACTTTGTCATAGTTTGTTGGCACAATCCCAATATGCCAAGTGCAAAGAAGAGCCTTCCTGCAAAGGGTGCAACAGGTGTGTGATCAGCTTATCATGCTAACAAGGACCTAGGATCCAAAATTATTTGGGCTCCTAAGGGTAACTAAACTCCTTCTTGCAGGTGAGTTCAAGTACCAATCTTGAACAAATATGGTACTTGGACAGTGAGTGCTCAAGGCACATGACAGATACCAGGAGTCTTCTACAGGACTACACAGCTGTGAAGAATGGACCTAAAGTCATCTTTGGTGGATCTGAAAGAGGAATCACCAAAGGATATGGTATGATCTCTAATGGCATAGCTTCAATCACAAGGGTAGCTTATGTTGAAGGTTTACAACACAACCTTGTAAGCATAAGTCAATTATGTGATTTAGGCTATGTCATTGAATTCCACAATGACAAGTGCTTGATAAAAAGTCTAATGACTTAGAGACCATTCTCTCAGGCACTAGGAGTGGGAATGTTTATTGTTTAGATTTTATATGCAATAATTCCCTATCATCTGTTTGTCTTGTGGCTAATGAAAGTGAGTCACTTTGTGTTCAATGACACAAGAGACTTGCCCATATTAACTACAAGACAATGTATAGACTATTTTCTAAAAACCTTGTTAGGAATAGTCCAAACTTAAAAAGTATTAAAAGTGGTCCCTGTCATGCTTGCCAAATGGGCAAGCAAACAAGGGCCACCTTTAAAAGTATCGGCTCCAAAGACACTGAAAGATGTCTATATCTATTGCACATGGACTTGTTTGGTCCTTTGCCAATTCAGAGCCTAGGTGGTAAGTTGTATACTTTTGTGATTGTTGATGATCGATCACTTTAAATATACATGGGTATTCTTCCTTAAGCAGAAATCAAATACTTTAAATGTCTTTATAAACCATGCTAAGGCAATTCAGAATGACTTACAATGTACTGTGGTCAGGATTAGGACTGACCATGGCACATAATTTCAATCTGAAGCCATGACAAGGCTTTGTCAAGAATTTGGTATCACCCAAGAGTTTTCCTTCCCAAGGACTCCACAACAAAATGGTATGGCTGAGAGGAGGAATAGAACCTTGATAGAAGCTAGGAGAACACTGTTTACTGACTCCTCACTCCCAGAATACTTCTGGGCTGAGGCAGTCAATACTGTATGTTACGTTCTTAATAGAGCTTCCATCAATAAGGTTCATGGAATTACCCCCTATGAGATTTTGTAAGGCAAACAACCAATAATTTCATACTTTAGAATCTTTTGTTCAAAATGCTACATTTTAAACAATGGAAAATCTCAATTAACAAAGTTTGCAGAAAAATGCAATGTGGGACTTCTTGTTGGCTATAACTCACAGAGTAGAGCTTATAGAGTTTATAATAAGAAAACTCATGTTGTAGAAGAGTCTATGCATGTGGTATTTGGTGAGACCAGCCTAATCTATAAGGGTTGGTCTAGTTCATCTATTTTGACAGGAAATGAAAAGGACATGGAAAATATGTAAGTGCAAGACATACCCAGCAGTAGCAAAGCATATACAGATGTTGCAATTCAAGAAGATGAAGAGGTGCAGGGTGCTGAAGATACTGCTGAACCAGTAGAAGAAATACAGCAAGCTGGGGATAGGTTGCCTGCAGCTACAAAACACCTAAGGGATCATCCAAGAGACCAAATCATTGGAGATCAGAACCAAGGTGTACTAACCAGAAGCAGGGCTTATAATTAGGCTCTATTCTTGAGCTTCTTATCACAAATGGAGCCCAAGATGTTTGAAGAAGCCAACCAAGACACTTTTTGGATTCAAGCAATGCAAGAAGAACTTCTTCAATTCAAAAGATGCAAGGTATGGAAGCCGGTGCCAAAACCTCAAGGACACAAGATTATTGACACCAAATGGATTTACAGGAACAAGCTGGATGAAAATGGGGTAATCATCAAAAACAAGGCTAGATTGGTAGCCAAGGGCTATAGACAAGAAGAAGGAATAGACTTTGATCAAACCTTTGCCCCCTGTTGCAAGGTTAGAAGTAATTAGGCTATTCCTTGCCTATGCTGCCCACAAGGGGTTCAAAGTATATCAAATGGATGTCAAATCAGCCTTCCTCAATGGTGACTTGAAGGAATAGGTATATATTGAACAACTATCAGGTTTTGTGCATCCAACCCTCTCTAATCATGTATATTTACTTAGGAAAGCTCTTTATGGTCTAAAGAAAGCCCCTAGGGCTTGGTATGAGACATTGTCTAGCTTTCTCATCAAGAACATATTCTTGAGTGGAAAGATAGATAGTACATTGTTTCTTAGGGAAACAAGGGGAAAGTGTCTCCTAGTCCAAATATATGTTGATGACATAATATTTGGGTCTACTGATGACAACCTCTGCAAAAGGTTTGCTAATCTTATGCAGGGGGAGTTTGAGATGAGCATTATGGGAGAGCCCAAGTACTTCTTAGGCCTCCAAGTGAAACAGTCTGGTGATGGGATATTCATCTCTCAGACTAAGTACACTAAGGAGCTTATTATGAAATTTGGAATGGAATCTGCTACCACCATGAAAACTCCCATGGGGTCCAACATTTCCCCGGACAAGGATGAGAAGGGCAAGGCCTTTGATGAATCTATATATAGTTGTATTATTGGATCCGTATTGTATCTAACTGCTAGTAGACCAGACGTTATGTATGCTACATGTGTTTGTGCTAGGTACCAGGCATGCCCTAAGGAATCTCACTATTCAGCTGCAAAGAGGATTTTGAGATACCTTAAAGGCAGCCTACATCTTGGCCTTTGGTACCCTAAGAACAATGACTTTGAACTAACTGGATTTTCAGATGCAGATTTTGCAGGATGTAAAGAAGACAGGAAAAGCACAAGTGGTACTTATCAATTCCTAGGAAGGAGGTTGATATCCCGGAGCAGCAAAAAGCAGACAAGTGTGGCGATATCCACAAGTGAGTCTGAATATATTGCTGCAGGAAGTTGTTGTGCGCAACTTTTATGGATACAACATCAGTTAGAAGATTACAACCTCAAGGTAAGTGAGTCTCCTCTTTATTGTGACTCATCCAATGCTATATCTATTGCTGAGAATCCTGTCTCTCATAGTCGGACTAAGCACATAGAGATAAGATATCATTTTATAAGAGAATATGTTGAATGTAAAGATATTTGCCTTGAATTTGTCCCCACTGACAATCAAGTTGCTGATATTTTTACAAAGCCATTGGATGAGACAAAATTTAATGCTTTCAAGATTGATCATGGAATGTTAAATATTGAATAGTGTCAAATGTTTCCTTCTTTCAATAATATATGATATTATGCTTGATTATGTTATGATTCAAAAATGTTATCACATCAATTCCTAGTGACATGATTATGTCATAACACATTCAGATCTCAAAAGGTTTCATGATTAGATAGTAAGGTCAGCTAAAACAGAAATGACTGTTTCAGCTGAGCCGCTGAGACAGCTGGGAAAAATCTCAGCTGAGCCGCTGAGACGGCTAAACTGTCCCAGCAGTTTAGGTCACCGTCTCAGTGGTTCCGCTGAGATGGGCTGGTCCCATTACAGTTTGTATAAATGCAACCCCAACAGACCTAATTCTCCTTACAATTATAAGTTCATTTAACTCTAATTATTAGGGCTAATCAAAACACACATACCAACCAAATAAATAGACAATTGTTAAATAATGAAAGCTACACAACCTTTCCCTCCTAGCCGCCGAGACGAATCATCTTCTCTTCCATCCCAGTGCATTCTTCTACAACAACAATGGCACCCAAGAGTTCTAATGACCTTCTGGAGGGATATGAAATAGTCAGGAATGGGTTTGCCCATGCTCCAGAAGAGATCAAGGGAGTGATTCAAATCCTGGAAGACCAAGGTCTGGAGTTTATTCTTTCTAAATCAAGTATCATTCTCAGAACTAAAGTTCTGGAATGGTTTGGCAATGCAAAGTTATCCACTTCCAAGTCATCCCTCAAATCAAAGATAGGAGAAGAACGAGTAAAGATAACTTCTGCAAAAATAGAGAAAGCCTTACAACTTACCTCCTGCAGTCCAAATGAGGAGGAAGAAATCTCTGAGAAAGATAAGAAAAAGGCTTTGAAATGGACTGAATACAATGATGCCAATACTAGATCATTGAAAAGAAAATTCTTCAACCAAAGGGGCAAACTCTTACCAGACATTGTGGGAAAAGCTATTCTTTGCAAACCTGGATCTCATGACACAATCTCACAATATATATTTGACCTAATGACTAGGATCATACTAAAAATGAAAACCTCTTGGGGAGAAGTCATATTTCAAAGAATCAAGGAATGTTTGCAGGCACTCAATTTGGGTAGAATCCTTTCCCTGTACCTACTCCAAACTTATCCTGAGAAGTTTGGCAAATCCAAAGGATCAAACCTCCACTATCTCAAGAGGATGGACATCAAGACCTTAGACAGGTTCACAAGGGTACTCCCCATGAGCTAGCCCACTGTGGCAAAAGAAAAGGAGAAAAAGACATCCAAATTAGCAAAGAAGCCTAGAATGATCCTATCAAGCTCTGAGTCAGATCACTCAGATAAAAATGAAGATGCTGGTGCTGATCTTGGATCACACAGTATTCCTGACAAGGATGACTTGTCCCCTTATAATGTCCAACCAAAGAACTTGGACATAGATAGCACTCCTGGTAATTAATTCTTAAACTCCACATTACTCATAATGTTATTTAACCATAACCAATCAACTAGTTAGTCACTAATGACACTTAACTAATATGGACAACAACTCCTCAATCCCAGATGAATGCTCTATTTGAGGGGGAGCAACACCAAAAACTATCCTCCTTGGATGTTACTCATATCAATGATAATGATGAGGCTGAAGCTCAAAAGATTAATGAGAACAAAGTACCTTCACCTTAGGATTTGCAAGGTCAGATTGATAGATTTATTTTCAATCTTGAAGAGAGAATTAGGCTTAATCCTGATAATGAAACAGCTCTCTGGGATTTACCTACTATAGGACATTCTAATGCCCCATCTGAGGGGGAGAAGCCAAAAGAGCCATCAGCTGGTCAAGATGATGTTCTTGGTAAGACTAATAAACCCATCCTTAGTATTGCTAAGTCATTACATCTAACTCCAAATACTTGTCCCAAAATTCTTGGACTCATCAGATCAAGATGATCTATTTGAGGGGGAGGAGCCAACTTACTCTAATGATGATAATGCTGATGCAAATAATGACATTGATGATCCAGCATCAACTGCTGATCTAGAGGCTGATCAAGGCAAAAGGAATGCTCCAGTCCAAAATTCAGAACTAGTGCTACCTGCAGCACAAAAGCAGATCATACCTCCACAAGAATCAGTTACTCCTCTTAGTCCTCCACAAAGAAACAAAGAACAAATGATTGGTGATCAACAAACCTCCACTTCCTTAAAGTCCAATGAAAGCATTCTAAATGCTATTCAACTTATGTTAGAGACTCATCTAACATCTATGAAGGAGTATGTAGACCAGTCAGCTTACATTGATCAGTCCATTCTAAATGTAAAGTCTGAAGTAATGGTTGAGGTTAAGGAAATTAAAGAAGACACTGCCATCCTGAACAAACAAATGACCAAGTGGTTTGATCTGGCAGAGAAATCAGTGGTCTCTCAAAATACCATTCTCAGATCAATGGACAAACACCTTCAATTCTTTGAATAGGATATGACTTATGTCAAGAATTATGTCAGCAAGACAAATGAGGTGATTGAAAAATCCTCAAATCAGATCCAATAATATGTATACTCCACTGCTCTGCAGTTGAATGGTTAGGCTGACAGAAACAAAGATGAGCTCAAGGCTGACATTGAGAGGAACAAGGATGAGCTGAAAGCTGATATGGAAAACATTTTCCAAACAATCTCTGGCACATTAACTGCTGCTCAGCAGGAGATAAGTCAAAGAATATTTGAAGAAGCCAGAAAGAGGGAGGAGAACAATGTTGTAACAAATTCTAAGCTAGCCCTCAAGGTTCTGCAAGGAACTAGGCTTGCATTAAACCTTCCCCTCTTGGATAGGAAAAGGGCAGAGGATTGGGACTTCTCTAAACAGGAAGAAATTGCCCAGAATACAAGACTAGCAAAGAGAAGAGAAAGAGAACACACAATGCTTGCTGAAGAGTTCATGGCCAAGCAAAGTATGAACAATCTAAGGATCCATACTTTGAGTATTGGAGTGAAGACTCCAAAAGTATAATATTACAAGCCTAGCTAAGCCATGGCCAAATCTGCAAAGATATTGATAAAGTCTATCCATCTGAAGAATGGATAAAGCACTTAGAAAGAAACACTAAAAGAGATAGGGTATTCAAAGCTAATCTGGTAAGAAAGGACAACCCAAGAAGGATGCCTTCAAAGTATATTCCTAAACCATTCTTATATTTTAAAAGACAAGAAAATAAGAGGAAGATAGCTGAAATTGAAGCAGCAAATGCAAAGAAGGACACTGCCACCACTGCTTCAGGGAACAAAGAAGTTGCTGCTGACATTTCTGAGTGCTCATCTTCTCTAAGAAAATAAAAATTTAAATGAATGTATTTAAGGGTTATGAATTTCTAAATGAATATTGAACAATATCTCATTACTTAGTCTGAAATGCAAATGATTGAATTATTGAATTGATTACTTTGTGTTGTAAGCTAATCTGAGCCATAGCTTAATTCTACTCTATGTCATTGTTCATGTTAATCTGTGATGCATTGTCATGATTATCTAATCATACTGTTGGATTGATAAACTCTATGGTACTATGCCTCTCATAAATATTATCTGTTATGATATTATCTTTGATGCCATAATGATGTTTAAATGTGTATATTATGATGAATGCCATGTAGTGAAGATAAATGATAGATAATTATTTTGATATGTACTTTAGCATTGAGGGTGTTCTGCCTTTTTCAAATAGGGGGAGATTATTGGGAATATTACCCTCAATGTTCCCTTGATTTGAAGAAGCGTCACACTCAATGCTAAGTACAAGTTGTATTTGATAAACCCTATTTCATCTCATGACTATGCAGGGTTAGCTTATTCCAAGATGGAAAGAAAGTTCAGTGGTTTACTGCCAAAACCGCTGAGACAAGTTCTCAGTTTCAGCTGAACCGCTGAGACATGGCCAGGAACCGCTGAGAAGGTGTCTGGGCCAGCTGAGCTACAGATGGAGGAAAACCGCTGAGACAACTGTCTGTCTCAGCGGATCCGCTGGGACGGGTCAGAAGTAGCCGTTGAGACTGGAAGTTGTCTAAGCCCAATCGCTGAGACAGATTCAAATGTTCTGGCGGGTTTTCTTTTGGCGCAACACGCTGTAAAGCAAGATATCATGTTCCAATCACCTCCATGCTGTGTCAGGAGGACATCTGATTGCCTTTGAAGTCTGGAGGAGTATAAAAACATCATTTAGGGCTTTGTAAAAGCTCTCTCACTCACTGAAGAAGAAAAAGACTACTGTTCCATTGACGACAACCCATAAAGTTTTCTCTCCCTGCTTCCTGAAGCTGTAAAGGAGAGAAAAGATTGCTCTTCCTGTGTGATTGAAGAAGAGAAAGTTGGTCCATACTCATCTACTGAAGAGGAGGATCAGAGAAAGCCAAGATTGAAGCTGTTGTTCTCTTGCCAGCTTCAAATCTGCAATAGAAGAACATGGCCTAAAAGATTATCTATTGTGTCTTCTGTTGTAAGCATTATCTTTATTACTTTCTGTAGGAACATTATATGTTCTGAGTTTGTAGGGCTTTTGCCTGAGCTTGTAGGGTTATTTGTGACTGGGTGTAGAGCTGAGAGTTCATCTTGAGTGTAGGGTCTTAGTGGAGACCTGAGGTAGGACCTCTTGTTAGGTCTGAGCTTGTAGGGCAGCTGTGCCTGAGGTAGGGTTGTTGAGCCTGAGGTAGGGTTTGGAAAAACCTTAGAGATCCTGAGGGATCCGTGTTATAAGCTCTTGGAGCTGAGATTGAAGGTGTTGGCCTTGTCTAACTCATTGTTAGAAAGGTGAAGGGGGAATAGGACTACTCAAGACACCCTGTCTTGAGGAACCTCTATAAACACTAGTGTGCTTTCTGTGTGCTTTCTTTCTTGCTAAACACTAAATAAGAAAACAACTAGACACTAGCTTACAAATCAAAGAGACCTATTCACCCCCCCCCCCCCCCCCCCCTCTAGGTGATTAAGACTACATCCTTATAAACTATCAAGGTGTTGGGAACAGTGCCCAGCAATGTTCCTGATTTGAAGAAGTGCTCAGCTCAATGATAAGTGCATGTTGTATTTAATGCCATATCTAGTTCATGCTTGCAGAGATAAGAAAATATGTCCAGTACTTCAATAACCTGCCTAAGTATAACATCGTTAAAAAAGGCTGGACATATCGTCGACAAGAAGCCTTGCCGTCTATAAGGCCAAGGAAGAACAGATGTCGTCGAGAAGAAGCCTTATCATCATAAAGGCTAAGTGAGACTGATGGCAATTGACATCGTCATAAAGAAGGCGTGACGTCGAGAAGACTGAAGAAGGACATTTGAAGACAAGCAGTTGCTGAAGTATAGTCTGTCGACATGATATAAATTATGTCATCGACATGATAAGGTGATCTCAGCGATATCATGTAGACAAGGAGTTCTCGCCGTTATTAGTTTGATGACTTCGAGTCGTCTTAAGCTCGAATGGAGAAGTGATGTCCAGTATCGTCGAGATATCACTATCTGATGAAGAATTGAAGAAGAGACCAGTTCAAGGCATCGACAAGGCCCTATCGTCGAGATATTATCCATGTCATCATAACAATGGAAATATCGTCGAGACAGATTCAAAAATAGCCAGACGCGCCGTCAGCATTTAATGTTGCCGGCTGATTGTCCAATCAGCGCATGCTCTTGAGGGATGGGCGTCTGTCAGTAAAGGACATCATATGTGACCATTATGCGGCACATCCGTCCTATAAAAGGGAACAATGATGCCCTAGAAAAAGTGAGAAATGAATGAAAAAGAATCCCACCTAGCAATACAAGAGTACAAGCGGCGGTGAAGAAGAAGGAAGAAAAGAACGAAACGATCATTCTCTGTTCTTCAAGGTGCAGTCAAGCCACATCGACTAATAAGTTTCTCTCAAGAAAGGTAGCCAGTCAACACCCGGCAAAGCTAGAAAGCTTGAAGAAGATTTGCACCATTCAGATTGAAAATCAGAAGCATCTTCTTCAAGTCAAGAAGCCAATCTCCATCAGGCAGAAGAAACAATTTTCTTTACTGTAATTTCTTGTAAGGCTTGCGGGCATAGAACTTGTAAGATCTGTTTTCAGATCTGAGTGTCAAGCTTGAGGGCTTGAGATCTGCGAGGCTTGAGGGCTAGGGCAGAGGACTTGCGGGTCCAAACGTGTCGAGCTTGAGGGCTCGGGTGCAGTGAAGGGGCTTGTGGGCCTAGGCTGCAGGCAAGACTTGCGGGTCTGTGCTGTGTAGGGCTTGAGGGCCTGAGTGTCGAGCTTGCGGGCTCGGGTGCAGTGAAGGGTCTTGCAGGCCTAGGCTGCAGGCAAGACTTGCAGGTCTGTGCTGTGTAGGGCTTGAGGGCCTGAGTGTCGAGCTTGCGGGCTCGGGTGCAGTGAAGGGGCTTGCGGGCCTAGGCTACAGGGACTTGCGGGCCCAAGTTGTAAGGCTTGCGGGCCGGAGACGTTGGCGAAGTTTGCCGAGCCTAGTACACTGCTAGGTAGGCGCAGAGGGAAAGAAGACTACTCAAGACACCCTGTCTTGAGGAACCTCTATAAGTTCTTGCGTGCTTTCTGTGTTGTGCTATTCTAATCTATAGATCTATTAACCAGAAATCAAGAACACCAAAAGGGGGAACAAACATAATTTGAAATACCTATTCACCCCCCCTCTAGGTGATAAAGTAGACACCCAATAACTAACAAGTGGTATCAGAGCGGGGTTGTTCAAAGAAAGCTTAACAGCTTGAACAGATCTGTCAGTGGGTGTCCACACATCAAAGCTATGGAATCAAGACTAGCCATCTGTTCTAGAGAAAACTTTGCCTTACGGAAGGTGACGACAGAAATTTACATGGATGTTATAGATCCAAGGATGTTTCTGACCATTCGAGAAGGGCCATATGTTGTGGCCAAGGAATCTTCTGAAATGACTAAAGATGACATCATCCTAGTCAACTTGGACAAGGAAGCTAAGAGCATTCTAGCTAATGTAGTTGATACTTCTATATTTCAGTAAATTGCTCACTGCACTACAGCCAAGGACATGTAGAACTCTCTAACAGTTCTCATGGAAGGATCATCAAGTGTTAGAAGCACTGCAGCTGAGACGAAGATCAAAACCCTGAGTGATAGTGACTCAAGTTGGTCAGATGCAGAAGAGGAGAATCAGTTTGGACTGATTGTCCTATCTGAGTCAGAGGAAGAAATCCAGGTTGAAGTGTCACCTGAATAAGTATGTATAAGAGCCCCTCTATCCATATCAGATTCAGAATCTGAGACTTTCTCATCAGAAAATGATGACTTGTCCGAGCCACACAATGGCCTTTTAGAAGAACTCAGAAAATTCAAAATACTCTGTAAGGAGCAAGCTGAAGAGATCTCAATTCTTTAAGCCAGAAACTCTGATCTCTCCGAAAAGGCAGAGAAGCTTACACTACATAATGCAGAGTTTTGCCAACTCAAAAAGGACTTCAATGCAAGCTCCAACCTTGACCTAATAAGCAAGTTTGGGAAAACTCTGAAGGCACTGATCGACAACATGGAGTTATGCTACTCTCTAACCATGGAAATTGTACTTCTAAAGAAGGATAGAACTCAAGCTGGTCTCCTGAAGTCCAGGGTCACTAAAGTCAGGAGTGTGGAGAACAAATCCCCCATCAAAAGAAAGTCTGTAGCAAGCTTCTCCAAACCAGAGACCCCTCCTCCACTGGTAAATGACTGCTGCTCCACTCAAAGAAGGGAGCAAGGATGCTTCAAGAAAAATGGACCAGGCAGACCCTGTGAGAAGAAGGCAAACTTGGGGAGGGTAATCTCACCCTCCAACAAGAATGCTGGGCAACCCAATCTTGGGTATCTCAAGAATGGGAGCTCAACAAGTGGAGTAAAGAACATGCCAAAAACCTCAAGGGTACCTCATGAAAGGATGATCACAAGGAGGCATGAAGTCACTGGGCCTATAGAAGAGATGAAATCACTAAAGAAGACTGACTTTAGATGGAAAGCTGTGGATGATGATTGTCAACATCACACTCACAATCAATACAGACTAGTATCCTTCAAGTATCCTTATGTTCATACTCAAAGGACTCATGCTCACACAGCTAGCCAGAAAAGACGATACAAAAAGTTTGAATGTTGGTGCTGTGGAAAGACTGGGCACTTTGCAATCGAATGTTGGTGCAATCCTAATGCTCCAGAGGTAACAAATGCTAAACTTGCAAATAATCTCGTTCATAATCACTATGCATATCCTGGAGCAGTTAGATACAACATGCCCCTTAAAGCTAACAATTTCCTAGGACCCAAATCTACTTGGGTACCTAAGGGCAATCTCATTTTACAGGTAGTCCAAGAGCCCACCAAAAGCAAATCTGGGCCTTGGACAAGAAGGCTGTTCTGGCCCATAGGCTGGAACAACAAAATTAGCTAAAAATAGAGTGAATGAAAAAGGTACGCACCCCTTCACCTACTTCCACTATAAATAGAGTGAATGACTAGGATGAAATTATGCTTTCATTTGCCCTAAGCTATTCCGTCGACAAACCACTGCTTCATCTCCGACGTACTGCTTTGTCTCGCTCCGTATCTCAATGGGTCCCAAGAAAAAGGAAGTAGTGTCAGGATGTGAACTCCAGCGAGGGGGTTTCAATGCCTGCTCTGATGAGATAAGGTCAATGATAGGGTTGCTGGAGTCATCAGGACTGGAATATCTTCTATGCGAACCCTCAGTTCTTCTCCATCGTGAACTAGCAGAGTTCTTTGCCGAAGCAAGAATCAACCACACCGAATCACAGATCAAGTCCAAGGTGGGAGGTAAGAAGGTTAAAATATCTGCGAAAAGCCTATGAAAAGCGCTGCATCTGCCAAGAATCCAAGGGGGGAGAGGAAGAAGAAGAAGAGTTGACCTCAGAGGATTTGTCCGCAAGCTATACCTGGTGCATCCACACAGGGAAGACCTACGGGTCTATTAAGAGAGCATAATTTAATCAAAAGGGGAAGCTGCTGGCTGACATTGTTGGCAAAGTTCTGTTGTGCAAACCTGGGTCCCATGACCGAATCTCTAAAGACATGTTCCGTGTCATGGCCCGCATAATCCATTCTAAGAAGACCAACTGGAGTGAGTTCCTCTTTCAGAGAATGAAGAACACCCTGAAGTCCCCTTCCTACGGAAGAATACTATCACTATTCCTACTGAATACTCTTAGTGAAGTTCTGCATAGAAGGATGGGAGTATAATTGCACTACTCCAAAAGGCTGGATGCCAAAATGATCGACATGTGGGATAGATCTATCCCCAAACCAACTTCTGAAGCCCCGCGCACCTCAAATAAGCAGAAGAAGCCAGCCACCAAAGTTGTTCCCTCCAAAGATGATTCATCCAACAGCTCCGATGACATACCCCTACCCCCACAAATCCCTGGTACGTCTGAGGGGGAGACTTCCACCCTAAGGGATTTTCTAGGAACAGTACAAGAACCTGCTCCCACAGAGGTTATTGAAGAAGATAGAAACCCCAACTTGGGGAGTGTTCCTGCTGAGGGGGAGTCCCAACTTGGGAGCTCAGCCCAAGACGCAGAGATGATTGATGGGGAGCTCCCGGCAGGAGGCTCGGCCCAAGGGCACAAGTTGAGGGGGGAGACCCAACTGGGGTACTCTGCCCTAGAAGATCAAGGGAATGTGCCCTCTACCCCAGAAGATCGAGGCAATATGCCTGAGCCCATGGAAGACCTCACTCCCTCAGACGGCAGAGAATTAATCGTAGCAAGTAAGATTGTGCTCACATCTCCAAATGAGACACTGCCAGAGGTTTCCAAGCGGAAGGCTAAAGTCACAGTCCACATAAGTGAAGAATCCTCTGAAGACAGCTCTGAAGAAGCTCAACAAGGAAAAGAAGGTGAAGAAGAACAAGCTGCTAAGTCATCTTCGGCTCAGTCAGGTTCTCTCTTTCACATGATTTCAGCCCTTCTAACTGCTCAGCGGAAACAGCTGGAAACTTTTGTTGTAAAGGCAGTGGATGATCTAAGAAAGAAGCTGAAGGCTGAAATAAAGGGAGTTAAGAGGGACATTCTTCATCTCAGCACCCAGTGTACCCACTTCTACACCCTGGCAGCTCCAGCAATAGAAAAGATGGGCGAGGAAGTCAACAAAGTAGGACATCAAACCCACAAGATCCTGACTAATCAAGTAACATTCTCAGAAAATGTGTCCTATGCTTTTGAACAGATAGAAACAGGTGCCACCAATAACAGGAATCAAATTCTGAATAGGATAAATGAGAATGCTCATACATTAGATACCCATCTGCTTGAACTAAGAAACAATTTGGATGTGACTGAACAACATCTGCAGGAACAGCTGACTCTGGTCAGAGAAGCTCTTGAGGAACGAGTGACTGTACAAGTCCTAAAGGGGGAGAATGAGATAATAAATGCCGGATCCCATCAAGTGATGTGGATCGCAAATCAAGTAAAGCAAGCAATGCAAAAAAACACATCAGTATATGAGGCTGCCAACCCTTCTGAAAGCACTGACTACTCTGCAGAGTACGACATAGAATTTGGAGAATCCGCATCCTCCAAGAAGAGAAAGAGAATTCAAAGCAACAAGTATAGGTAGAAGAGACTGAGGGAAGTTGAGCTGGATCCACAATCAGGAAGGTGGAGTCCAGTCTCAAGAGAAATCATAACAGAATCCTGGATACAGTTTGGATACCCTCAGAAGGACCATCACAGGGTATATCAGTCAGTTGAATGAGACAAGCCTCTGAAACAGCTGGAAAGGAGGAAGAATCACAAACAAGCTTTCCCACAGGGTCCTCCTCCCTCTCCTAAGAAGATTCCAATGCCCATCAACTATTATCAGAGGCAAAAGCAGAAAGCCAAAGGGGCGAGCAGCAGCAGACACTGAAGAGCACTAAATTAAAATCTAAATTAGAATGGGGAAAATGAATGCTAACTTTCATTCATAAACATTTAATCCATCTATGTGCTTGGTGTTTTGTTTTAAGAACATTTACTCTAATTTTGTGATTACTGTTTATTGTGATTGCAGCGTAATGTGATGTTATTATCTGAAATGTTAAATCCTTATATGTGTGTCATTTATCATTGAGGTAAGTTAGGACTTCTTCAAATAGGGAGAGATTGTTTGGAACAGTGCCCAACAATGTTCCTGATTTGAAGAAGTGCTCAGCTCAATAATAAGTGCAAGTTGTATTTAATGTCATATTTAGTTCATGCTTGCAGAGATAAGACAATATGTCTAGTACTTCAATAACACATCGTCAAAAAAGGCTGGACATATCGTCGACAAGAAGCCTTGACGTCGATAAGGCAAAGGAAGAATAGATGTCGTCGAGAAGAAGCCTTATCATCAGAAAGGCTAAGTGATACTGATGGCAATTGACATCGTCGTAAAGAAGGCGTGACGTCGAGAAGATTGAAGAAGGACATTTGAAGACAAGCAGTTGTTGAAGTATAGTCTGTCGACCTGATATCAATTATGTCGTCGACATGATAAGGTGATCTCAGTGATATCGTGCAGACAAGGAGTTCTCGCTGATATCAGTTTGATGACTTCGAGTCGTCTTAAGCTCGAATGGAGAAATGATGTCCAGTATCGTCGAGATATCACTATCTGGTGAAGAATTGAAGAAGAGACAAGTTCAAGGCATCGACAAGGCCCTGTCGTCGAGATATTATCCATGTCGTCGTAACAATGGAAATATCATCGAGACAGATTCAAAAGTAGCCAGACGCGCTGTCAACATTTAATGTCGCCGCCTGATTGTCCAATCAGCGCATGCTCTTGAGGGATGGACGTCTTTCAGTAAAGGACATCATATGTGACCGTTATGCGGCACATCCATCCTATAAAAGGGAACAATGATGCCCTAGAAAAAGTGAGAAATGAACGAAAAAGAATCCCACCTAGCAATACAAGAGTACAAGCGGCGGTGAAGAAGAAGGAAGAAAAGAACGAAACGACCATTCTCTATTCTTCAAGTTGCAGTCAAGCCACATCGACTGATAAGTTTCTCTCAAGAAAGGTAACCAGTCAACATCCGGCAAAGCTAGAAAGCTTGAAGAAGATTTGCACCATTCAGATTGAAAATCAGAAGCATCTTCTTCAAATCAAGAAGCCAATCTCCATCAGGCAGAAGAAACAATTTTCTTTACTGTAATTTCTTGTAAGGCTTGCGGGCCTAGAACTTGTAAGATCTGTTTTCAGATCTGAGTGTCAAGCTTGAGGGGTTGAGATCTGCGAGGCTTGAGGGCTAGGGCAGAGGACTTGCGGGTCCAAACGTGTCGAGCTTGAGGTCTCGGGTGCAGTGAAGGGACTTGCGGGCCTAGGCTGCAGGCAATACTTGCGGGTCTGTGCTGTGTAGGGCTTGAGGGCCTGAGTGTCGAGCTTGCGGGCTCAGGTGCAGTGAAGGGGCTTGCGGGCCTAGGCTACAGGCAAGACTTGCTCGTCTGTGCTGTGTAGGGCTTGAGGGCCTGAGTGTCGAGCTTGCGGACTCAGTGCAGTGAAGGGGCTTGCGGGCCTAGGCTGTAGGGACTTGCGGGTCTGAGTTGTAAGGCTTGTGGGCCGGAGACATTGGCGAAGTTTGCCGAGCCTAGCACACTGCTAGGTAGGCGCAGAGGGAAAGAGGACTACTCAAGATACCCTGTCTTGAGGAACCTCTATAAGTTCTTGCATGCTTTCTGTGTTGTGCTATTCTAATCTATAGATCTATTAACCAGAAATCAAGAACACCAAAAGGGGGAACAAAAATAATTTGAAATACCTATTCACCCCCCCCCCCTCTAGATGATAAAGTAGACACCCAATAACTAACACAAGGAGAGTTAATAAGACTTGAAGATTTATCCAAGTCCAAGATAGATCGGTGTAACGATAAGTTCTGTCATCGAGACAAATCAAGATATTTCAAATCGCGATGTCTGCCTTTAGTGCCACCGCGTGATGGTCCAATTAGTGCGTGTCGTTAGGGAATGGGCCTCTGACAAATAAAGAACATCATAGGAGACTGTTAGACGGCTCCTCAGTCATATAAAAGAGATAAGTGTCTGCCCTAATTTACATAAGTAAGAAACACAGAGAATATATGCACGAATTAATAGAACAGTAACAAGGCTGCGTGAAGAAGGAACAAGAACCTAAGAACAAAACAATCTTCATCAAGTGTTCTCCAAGTTTTAGTCCATCAACATCGGCTGATAAGAATTGTTCCAGATTGAAGAAAGGATTGAAGAGGAATCTGTGCTTTCTCAGATAACATCAAAAGCATTCTCTTCAAGTCCAAGAAGCCAATCTTCATTCATCTAGAAAAGTTTTTCTTATTCTTTATTGTAGGGCTTGAGGGCATGAGTTGTAGGGCTTGAGGGCCTGAGTTGTAGGGCTTGAGGGCCTGAGTTGTAGGGCTTGAGGGCCTGAGTTGTAGGTCTTGATGGCCTGAGTTGTAGGGCTTGAGCTCTTGAGTTTTGTAGGGCTTGACGGCCTGAGTTGAAGGGCTTGAGGGACTGAGATTGCAGGGCTTGTGGGCCTGAGTTTTGGTGTAGTTTGCCGACCCTAACACACTTCTAGAAAGGCGCAGAGGGACAATGGACTACTCAAGACGCCCTGTCTTGAGGAACCACTATACATCTGGTGTTCTTGTGTGCTTTGTTTCTGCGGTTTGTTGTTGTGGTGTGGTAGACTTATTTAGTTCTTGTGCATAAAAATAAAAAACAACCATATCATCTATTCTCCCTCCCTCTAGGTGATAGTTCCATAACTAACAAGTGGTATCAAAGGGAGGTTGATCAAAAAGGGACTTAACAGTCAGATCTAGATCTTGGAGCTATTCATTATGGTTGGAGGTGATCAACACAGAGAAATGAGACCCATGAAGCTCCTAACCTGCACCAAAGAGAAGTTTCCCATTTGGAAAGAAAGGGTAAGACTTTTCATGGAAGCTGATGATCCCATGGTATTTGTAGCTGTTCAAGAGGGTCCCTTCATCCCCATGACTGTATCTACCATTGATCCTACTCAAAGAGTGCCAAAGAAATATGTTGATATGACCAAGGATGAGCTTGCACCGGTGAGTCTAGATAAAAGAGCATAGAATATTATTATGGGTACAATTGATGACTCAACCCTCCAAAACCTTATTCACCGTAAAACTGCCAAGGAGATGTGGGACTCCTTGGTTATTTACATGGAGGGGACTGAGGAAGTAAGGGATGATAGGAAATCCCTTCTGAATCAGGAGTATGAGGCCTTCAAGCAAGGTAAGAATGAAAATATCTCTAACTTCTATGAGAAATTTTTCAAGATAGTAAATGGGTTGAAGAACTATGGAAGAGAATTCACAAATTCAGATCTGAATGATAAGTTCCTTAGATCCCTCACTAAGGAATGAGACATCAAAATTTGTGCAATCAGAGAAATGGGTCAACTGGGCAACATGGAGCCAAAGAACCTATATGGGAAGTTGCTCTCCCATGAGCTTCAGCTTAACACCAGGAAAGCTGAAGAAGAAAACTCAAGGGGGAGCACCAAAGAAAAATTTATAGCCCTCAAGGCTGAGAGCATGAGGAGATCCAGGGACAAGACCCATGCATATTAGGACAGATCTGAAAGCAGTGAAGCTTCTGATGTCAGCACATCAGAATCTGACAACATTGATAAAGAGATGGCCCTATTATCTAAGCAGTTCTGAAAACTGATCTCTAGAAGGAGAAAAGACATCTACAGACCATCTTCTTCAAGCTCCAGAAGATCTGGTCAATATGATAGATCTAAATCCTCAAGGGAGGACATGTACAAATCAAAACATAGTAAATTTGATTTAACTAACACTGTCTGCTATTCCTGCAATAAAGCAGGTCACATGATTGCTGATTATCCTTCCAAAAAGTGGGAATCAAAGAACTATGAAGACAAAAGAAGGTCAAGGGACAAGAAGAAATCTGAAAAATGTTTTTTAGCAAAGAAAATCAGAATCCTGAGTGATTCTGATTCAAGCTCTTCTGAATCTGAGGAGGAAGCACTTATTGGCCTTATGGCCATAAATGAAGAAATCCAAGATGACAATATCTCTCCCGGGAAGGTACTAATCAGAGCTCCCTTGTCTGCTTTTGATTCTGAATCAGTGGCAAATTCTTTGCATGATGATGAAGGTGAGTCTGCTGCCAACAACACATCCTCAAGATCCTCATATGAGGTTGAATCTGAACTGATAGAGAAATATAAAGCTCTGTGGAAAGTGATGAGTCCTGATCATATACACTTTTATGGACTCATCTAGGCCTTTATTCAGTCTTTTCACCGCACTTTAGCATTGTTATAGTTTATATTTGATATTCCATGCTAGGTGCACTTCTAGGCCCATTTTGGTGTGATTTCATGCTTTTCTTCATTAGTAGTTTTCATGCTCCGTTAGGTGCCACTTTCAGTGGCTAGATTCGTGGTTGTGCTGGAATAGGAGTCGTGCAGGTGTTTCCGGTGCAATTCTGCACAGGAACACTGCGCACGATCACCGGTTCTATTGCGCACGACCACTGGTCGTGCGCCACTGATCGTGTGCACTTAACCCTTTTTTCATGAGTTCTGTTTGGTGCAGTGCGCACGAGCATCTACGCTAGTGCGCACGACCACCGGTCGTGCGCCGCTGTGCGTGCGCACTTAGCATTAATTTTCTGAGTTCTGTTTCGACCAGTGCGCACGACCACCGACGATAGTGCGCACGACCAGCGGTCGTGTGCCACCGGTCGTGCGAACATTATATTTTATAAATTTCGTATCTTGCAGGTTCTGCCCAGGCAGTGCGCACGATCGCAGAATTCCAGTGCGCACGACCACTGGTCGTGCGCCAATGACCGTGCGCACTATTTAAATCAGCGCCTATATAAATGCCTGTTCCGATTTTAGGTCAGGATCCAGCCTCCGGGAGCGGATTTTTTGATCTGTACGCCGCCGACCACCATCTTGGGACGCCTCCACTTCATCTCCTACGCAAGGGGAACTCTTCTCCATCCATTTCAAGCCTTCCTCCATTGTCCGGGAGCGTTCTCCACCATTCGCAAGCCTCCAAGCAGCTATTTTCCCACTCCGGCCCGGTGAGAAGAAGAGGAAATCTGAAGTCGAAGACGACGGAGCTACATAGAGAAATCGTGACAGCTCTCTGTGCCGGAAGCTTAGCCCGCCCGAGTCCGGAGGTAGCCCGACAACCTACCATTCCGGCCGTGAACAGCCGCTAGTCTTCACCCATCGGTTATCTCTTTCTTCTTTCCTTCATTGTACTCGTTGAATCGTGTAAACTTGAATATTGTGATGTTTGGTTTGATTGAAATGAATGTTTCTTTGCCCTTCTTCATAGCTTGTTTGTGAATCACTCCGTTTCCACTCACTCACTCACGCACTCAAGGTGTTTGATCCGCGTTGGCAAGAACTAACGGCGGTTGTGAGGAGGTGTTTGCGACCCTCACCTTCTCGCATTAGAGCACACTCCATCCACCTCACGAAGCACGGCATCGCGGCCGTTGCATCCATCTCGCCTCGCGAAGCGGTGCTTTCAACCCGCATTTCTTTTATTGTTGTTAAGATTAGGAACAACCAACCAAAAACCCCCTTTTTTATTTGTGTTGTGCTTGTGTAACAAGAGTCACACAACGCGTTTCGTTCACCCAATCTGCATTCCTCAAGAGACCGACACTCGGGGATTCCACTCTCCACATTTATTACTTGACAGCGACCGGTGCACTTGCCGACACGCATCAAGTTTTTGGCGCCGTTGCCGGGGAATGCAGGCGTGTAACGTCCCGTGTTGTGACTTTCGTTATACGAGCAGTTGTTTTTGATTCTCTTTGTTTTTCTTTTTGTTTGTGATAGTGCATGCAGAGACAAGCCGCAGGCGAACTCGTACCCTTTGATCCTGAGATTGAACAGACCGCTCGCGCACGAAGGCGCGCTGCAGCCGCACAGGCGGCCATGGGTGATCAGGTAGACCCAAATGATGTTGATCCGAGAATGCCCGACGTGGGGCAACACCAGCCTGGAGATGAGCAGGAGGCGGCTAGGCCTCGACCCCGCACGATGAGGGACTACACCACTCCAACTGCTGGGAGTGTGTATCCTGGGTTCGGGCCCAATATTATGAATAATCAGTTCGAGATTAAACCAGCAATCTTGAACATCATTCGGAACAACGCTCAGTTCTCTGGAATGGCCAGCGAAGACCCGCATCTGCATCTGGCAGAGTTTTCTGATATTTGCGGAACCTTCCGCTACGCGGGGATTGCTGACGACACGGTCAAGCTTAGACTGTTTCCCTTTTCACTCCGCGACAAAGCAAAGGTGTGGCTCCACTCCATTCCGGCCGGGACTGCTGCGACTTGGGATGCCCTCGCATCCAAGTTCCTTGCTAAATTCCACCCTGTGGATAAGATCGTGAGCTTGCGGCGGGAGATCGCCACCTTTCGCCAACTTGATCAAGAGACCCTTGCTGAGGCGTGGGAGCGCCTTAACGATCTCCTTCGCCGTTGTCCGGGCCACGAGCTCCAACCTTGGAATGTGGTCGAAACGTTTTACTTTGCGATCGAGCCAAACTACAGGGCAATGATCGATGCTGCTGCGGGTGGTACTCTGATGAACCACACTCCAGAGGAGGCCCTTCGGATTCTGCGCGACACCGCCTCCCATAGTACATTCTGGACTGCTGGGAGAAACGCTCCAAGAAGCGGCCGAGGTCTCTTCATGGTCGACTCACTCCCCTCTCCATCCGCGCCTGCTGCTATCATTACTTGCAAAGGATGTGGAGGCGGAGGCCACCACGCGTATGAATGTTCAGGGAACAACGTAGCAGGTGACTTCGCGCACCTAACCTTGAATGAATCTGTTAATTATGTAGGAAATCAGCCTAGGGGGCGCCTTTTAATAATGCTTATAATCCGGGAGCGAGAAGTCACCCAAACTTCTCGTGGAACCCAAACACGCCTGGCCAACGATGGGCACCGGGGCAGCATCAAAACGATGCTTACACCTCCGGGAGCCAACCGAGGCCACCACACCCGGATTATAACCAAGGTCCCCCAACCCAAAAAAAGAGTAATCTGGAGGAGATGATGGAGAAATTCCTGCAAGCGGCTAACTCGAATATGGTGAATCAAACCGCATCCATGCGAAACTTGGAAACGCAGTTGGGCCAATTGGCTCAAGTGCTAACCGAGCGGTCGCAGGGGACCCTTCCTAGCAACACTGAAAAGAACCCAATAGATCAAGGGAAGAGTCTTGGCAATGTGGTAGAGACTGATCCAAGTGAGTTGGTGATTCCTTGTTCCATCAATAAGTTTGAATCAAAAGCTTTGTGCGATTCCGGTTCCTCCCGCAACGTCATTGCGTTGCAAGATGTTGCTAAATTCCAACTTGAGATGAACACGGAGGAAAGGAAATCCCTTATACTTGCTAATGGGATTGTTATACAATCTGAGGGGGAAGTGAAAAATGTAGAAGTAATAGTTGAGGGGACGATTGTGGTCGCGGATTTTCAGGTGTTGGGACCCCAGGAAAACCACTCTATCCCTATCTTGGGCGTGCCGTTCTTGAAAGAGAGCGGCGCCACCCTTGATTTCGCTACGGGGTGTGTCCTCCTACCCAATACGGCGCCGCAGCCCACTCGTCTCGAAGCTACAACTGAAACATCCACTCCTCCCCCTCTCGTTATTTTTGATGAATCTCTGAGCTGTGCAGGAAATGAACAAGCTCAAGAAACAATTGAAGGAGAAAAGGAGGAGCACCAATCGAATGAGGAAGAAGAAGTTGATTTCCGGAAAGAATTTGATTCCGAGACGGAGGAAGAATGCAGTTCGGGAAACGTTGAATTGAATTTAGTGCGGGACGCAGACTATTTATCTTCCTGTGTTGATTCTTGTAATAAACAATCTAAGCGCTCCATCTCCTGGGCCGATCCGATAGTCACCGCGACGCCGGAAGTGACGCCACCCACCACTAAGGTGGAAAAATTTGAAAACTCTCAACGTTGGCAGTCTCCGACTGTCACTAAACTTAAACAGGAAAAACTTCTGCGCGACGCTCGTGCTGCCGCTCTCCGTGGCAAGAGGGCGGAGGTTAGGGGAGCAGTGGGTGATACCAGTGCTGGCCCTAAAGCCTTCACCTCCCGCCTACGTGCTACGGGAGACGCGCACCATAAGAGCGCCTATAGCTGATTTGTGTTTTTCTGATTTGGTGAACTGTTTCTGAGAACTTCTCTTTTAATTCCTGCATTTTATAAACAATGTTAATACAGGTATTTGGTCCAGCTTAAGGACGTTAAATAAAAGCGCTACTGGGAGACAACCCAGATTTCCTGATTTTGTAGTTTCTATGTAACTTTTTTTTAGTTCAGCTTTTACATATGCTTTTGCTGTTTTTAGTTTTGTGCTTGCAGGTCTTGTTCTTTGGTGCGGATGCTGCGGGCTGCTCTTGATCGTAAACGCCAATCGTCTGGTATGCTCAATTCTGAGCATTGGGTAACACTTCCTCCCCTCTTTTAGCTTCCAATTTCTAGATGTATTGTTTAGACTAAGTCTGGGGGAGCGTATGTTGTCATTCACTGTGCACGAGTTGCACTGCATACCAGAAGTTTGTTTCTTTTGTATCCTTGTCATTATCATTGTTTTCATGCTTCACACACCACTTCACCCACTTGAGTGCGCGCTTATCTTTTTGTTGTTGTTCCGGTTAAACTATTTTGGTTGGAATGTGAAATAGGTTGTTAACTTAGGAATTATTATTTGGAGTGCGATGTTGACTCGTGTAGTGTTCTAGTCACTTCGCATGATATGGTAGAACTTGAGTAGAACTAGATTGTCTCTATGCATCTAATTTATGTTTAATATTTTTGCGTAAATTTAGATTTATTATACTCAAGTGGTGAATTTGAATGAAATTGACGATAACTCGGTGTTTTGTGTGTACGAGTGCTAGTCGTGTGTTGCTCGAGTCGGGAGGAAGGTTTACCTTTCTCGTGGGCTAAGAACTTGCCCCAAGCGACTCTTGAAGCATGGTTGAGAGCGACTCGTCGAGTTAAACATGATGTAGGCCATCCTTTGGCTAGTTTGAGCTTTGTTATTCCATGTCCTTTTCGCTCACCTTTGCAAGCCAAATTTGTGCCTACCATTCCTTTGTTCAGCTCCTCTTCATCCACCAAAGCCCGAAGCTTATCATACACCCGCAACCAAATTGTTTTTTTAACTGCGCTCATAATTCTCAATTTGTGTGATGTTTGGAATCGTTGTGTTATGAAGGGGAAATAAAGTCTATTTGCTGATTTTGAACCAACCGGAGGATACATAATAGAAGCAAAGTATGTTAAAAGAGAAAAAAAATCTAGAAAAAAAGAGAGTATATTGAAAAGAAATCCTTCCGAGCTAAATAGAAAATCTGTTGGTATTTGTGAAGTAGGCTGTGTGCACACCTGGTTTTCATGATAAGTCTGGGGGTGTGTCACACGAGCATAGTTTGTTGGTCTTGTGTGGTGCAGCGTTCCGTTAGCTCACTTGGGTTGCGTAGCCATCGTGTTTAAATTTGAATACCATACCGTAACCTAAGCCCCAACTTAATCCTATAAGTCCTATTGATTTGACTTGCGATTTTGCTAGCGCCGTGGAGAGAGTGTGACCGGGCGAGCGTATGGTTCACAACGTTGATGGATTTCAGCGGAGTTATTCCTAAGACCCGATCTTGTGCAACGCCCGCCTCAGTGTCTCGTCACTTTCATACCGGGCATGTTCGTTCAAATTCTTCATAATTCACCAACTGAGTATAACTAAATCTTTACTTACGCTTTAATACTTATGTAAATTAGTTAGCATAGTTAGAATCTCCTTCTACTAGAATCTCTACTCGCATGCGTATGTTACTTCGCACCATACTCCTTTGTGTAATTCTCTATGTTAACTCTCATTTTCACACTCCGCCGAATTCGTTTGCTCGGGACGCGCAAACAGTTAAGTCTGGGGGTGTGATGAGTCCTGATCATATACACTTTTATGGACTCATCTAGGCCTTTATTCAGTCTTTTCACCGCACTTTAGCATTGTTATAGTTTATATTTGATATTCCATGCTAGGTGCACTTCTAGGCCCATTTTGGTGTGATTTCATGCTTTTCTTCATTAGTAGTTTTCATGCTCCGTTAGGTGCCACTTTCAGTGGCTAGATTCGTGGTTGTGCTGGAATAGGAGTCGTGCAGGTGTTCCCGGTGCAATTCTGCACAGGAACACTGCGCACGATCACCGGTTCTATTGCGCACGACCACTGGTCGTGCGCCACTGATCGTGTGCACTTAACCCTTTTTTCATGAGTTCTGTTTGGTGCAGTGCGCACGAGCATCTACGCTAGTGCGCACGACCACCGGTCGTGCGCCGCTGTGCGTGCGCACTTAGCATTAATTTTCTGAGTTCTGTTTCGACCAGTGCGCACGACCACCGACGATAGTGCGCACGACCAGCGGTCGTGCGCCACCGGTCGTGCGAACATTATATTTTATAAATTTCGTATCTTACAGGTTCTGCCCAGGCAGTGCGCACGATCGCAGAATTCCAGTGCGCACGACCACTGGTCGTGCGCCAATGACCGTACGCATTGTTTAAATCAGCGCCTATATAAATGCCTGTTCCGATTTTAGGTCAGGATCCAGCCTCCGGGAGCGGATTTTCTGATCCGTACGCCGCCGACCACCATCTTGGGACGCCTCCACTTCATCTCCTACGCAAGGGGAACTCTTCTCCATCCATTTCAAGCCTTCCTCCATTGTCCGGGAGCGTTCTCCACCATCCGTAAGCCTCCAAGCAGCTATTTTCCCACTCCGGCCCGGTGAGAAGAAGAGGAAATCTGAAGTCGAAGACGACGGAGCTACGTAGAGAAATCGTGACAGCTCTCTGCGCCGGAAGCATAGTCCGCCCGAGTCCGGAGGTAGCCCGACAACCTACCATTCCGGCCGTGAACGGCCGCTAGTCTTCACCCATCGGTTATCTCTTTCTTCTTTCCTTCATTGTACTCGTTGAATCGTGTAAACTTGAATATTGTGATGTTTGGTTTGATTGAAATGAATGTTTCTTTGCCCTTCTTCATAGCTTGTTTGTGAATCACTCCGTTTCCACTCACTCACTCACGCACTCAAGGTGTTTGATCCGCGTTGGCAAGAGCTAACGGCGGTTGTGAGGAGGTGTTTGCGACCCTCACCTTCTCGTACTAGAGCACACTCCATCCGCCTCACGAAGCACGGCATCGCGGCCGTTGCATCCATCTCGCCTCGCGAAGCGGTGCTTTCGACCCGCATTTCTTTTATTGTTGTTAAGATTAGGAACAACCAACCAAAAACCCCCTTTTTTATGTGTGTTGTGCTTGTGTAACAAGAGTCGCACAACGCGTTTCGTTCACCCAATCTACATTCCTCAAGAGACCGACACTCGGGGATTCCACTCTCCACATTTATTACTTGACAGCGACCGGTGCACTTGCCGACACGCATCAGAAAGCTTTCAAGAAAAGCAAGAAACTCCTCAAAGTTTAGACTAAGGAGTTAGATTCCTTGAGAACTATCCACTCTGAGCTCCAGGAGATAACTGAGAAGATGGCTGCTATGAACAAGGAAGTGGATAGATTCAAGGAAGCCGCAAAGCTCAAAAATGCTGAACTGGCTCAGAAGAACAAGGTCATCAAGGACCTTGAGGAAATGCTGCTAGCTGAAAAGAAAATTGTTGCCAGCTTTTCAAAACCCAAGACTGTCCTTCCCATTATTGATTTTTGCACCATTCAGAGCTGTTGTAGGATTCAATAGTGAGACGGCCAAGGGTAAAGCCTCTGAAGAGCAACCCTCTTTTAAGAAGGTGCTGCTGGCATCAAACCCCTTTGACCAGAAATCTTCATATGGTCATCTGAGCAATGCTTGCTCAGCAAGTGGCAGTAAGCCCTTTATCACAAATAGAAGAGCAGGCTTTGGGCTAAGTGCCTTGAAAGCACCCCATGAGGAGATTCAGAAGCAGAATCCAGGTCTCTTTGTCCATGGACCTGGAACAACAACACTCAAGAGCAAGGGAAAGGCTGCTCCTACCAAGCCTATATCCAAGAAGGTGAACCAAAAGGCGGTGAGACCAGCTCCACTTCATACTCACACCTATGAGGTTCACCCAAGACCTGTTAGGCCATCTGTCTTCACTCCTGCCCACCAACATTGCCATCCTACTCAGATGGTGCGATAGAATAGAAGATACAACAGGTATGAGTGTTGGTGTTATAGGAAAGTGGGTCACTTTCCCTTGGACTGTTGGTTCAACCCAACAGGGCCTAGTGCAAAGAGAGTGCAGACCACTCAGAGGTGTGGTGTCCCAGTTTATCCCCCTAACAAAAACCAATGACCCAAATCAAATTGGGTGCCTACGGGTAAGTAATTTTTCTTACAGATATGTCCAAATGCCACCAAATCTCCCATTTGGTAATTGGACAGTGGTTGCTCGAGGCACATGATTGGAGTGAGAAGCTATCTAAAAAACTTCACCCCTGTGGGGAATGAATAGGTCTCTTTACTTTTAAGCTAATGTCTAGTTGTTTTCTGAATTAATGTTAGTAAGAAATGAAGCACACAGAAAACACACAAGTATTTATAGAGGTTCCTCAAGACAGGGTGTCTTGAGTAGTCCTCTTCCACCCTTCACCTTTCTAACAATGAGTTAGACAAGGCCAACTCCTCCAATCTCAGCTCCAAGAGCTTACAACTCAGATCCCTCAGGATCCCTCAGGTTTTTCCCAAAACCCACCTCAGGCTCAACAGGCCTACCTCAGGCACAGCTGCCCTCCCAACTCAGACCTATCAAGAAGTTCTACCTCAGATCTCCACAGAGATCCTACACTCAAGCTGAACTCTCAGCTTTACACTCAGGCCCAACCGCCCTACTCCATCAGAAAAAATGCCCTACAAACTCAGAACAAGTAATGTTCCAATAGAAGGTAATAAATATTGCTTACAACAGAAGATAGAATATTAACTCTTTCAAGCCTTCATCTTCTGTTGTTGTCTTGAAGCAGGGAAGAGAACAATAGCTTCAATCCTGCCTCTTTCTGATCCTTGTCTTCAGTAGATGAGTAAGGATCAACTTATTCTTCTTCAATCACACAGGCAGAACAATCTTTCTCTCCTTTTCTGCTTTAGGAAGCAGGTCAAGAGATCTTGTTGACAGCCGATAATGTAACAGTTGTTGTATGTTCTTTTTGAAAAAAGCTTCTTTCTTAAAAGCCCCAAGTTATTTTTTTATACTTCTCCAATCTTCAACGGCTATCAGATGGCCCCTGACAGGGTATAGAGGTGATTGGAGCACCTTATCTTGCTTTTCTGTCACTTGCGCCAAAAGCAAAACCCGCCATCATATTTGAATCTATCTTAGTGGTTGGGCTGAGATAGCTACCAGTCTCAGCGGCTACTTCTGTCTCCGTCTCAGCGGATTTGCTGAGACAGACAGTTGTCTCAGCGATTTTCCTCTATCTGTAGCTCAGCTGGCCCAGACACCTTCTCAGCAGCTCCTGGCCTTGTCTCAGTGGTTCAGCTGAGACTGAGAACTTGTCTCAGCAGTTTTGGCAGTAAACCATTGAACTTACTCCACACCTTGTAATATCCTAACCCTGCATAGTCATGAGATGAAATAGGGTTTATCAAATACAACTTGTACATAGCATTGAGTGTGATGCTTCTTCAAATCAAGGGAACATTGATGGTAATATTCCCAACAATCTCCCCATATTTGAAGAAGACAGAACACCCTCAATGCTAAGGTACATAACACATAAATACTTATAATGTAACTTCACTACATGGTATTCATCATAACATAATCATGTTAACATTATAATGATATTCAAGATAATATTATAACAGATAATATTCATGACAAGCATAATACCAACATAGTTTATCAATCCAATAATGTGATTAAGTAATCAAGTTAAGGCATCACAAATTATCTTAAGCACTGAAATAGAATAATATTAGGCTATGAATGAGATTAGCTCTCAACAAAAATAATAGAATTCAACAACTCATTCATTTTTATTTCAGATAAAGTGTTGAAACATTGTTCAAATTGCATTCAGATATTCATAAAACTTAGATACATTTATTTAAGTTTTTCTCTTCTTAGAAGATGTTGATCATTCAGCAGTGTCTGTAACAACTTCTTTCCCTTTGGTTGAGGTATTTTTGTCTGCATTTGTTGCTTCTATTTCGCAATCTTCTTCCTATTTTCCTACCTTTTGAAGTACAGGAATGGCTTTGGAATGTACTTTGATGGCATCCTTCTTGGATTCTCCTTTCTTACCAGATTTTCTTTAAATATGTTTTCTCTCTTAGTGTTTCTTTTCAAGTGTTTTATCCACTCTTCATAGGGATAGATCTTATCAATATCTTTGCAAATTTGTCCATGGCTGATCCATGCATTTAGAATGATGCTTTTGGAGTCTTCACTCCAATACTCAAAGTCTGTATCTTTGGTTTGTTCATCCCTCTACTTGGCCATAAACTCTTCAGCAAGCATTGTGTGTTCTCTTTCTCTTTTCTTTGCCAGTCTTGCATTCTGGACTATTTCTTCCTGTTTAGAGAAATCCCAATCCTCTGCTCTTTGCCTATCCAGGAGGGGAAGGTTTAAGGCAAGCCTTGTTCCTTGCAGAACCATGAGGGCTAGCTCAGAATTGGTTACAACATTGTTATCCTCACCCTTTCTGGCTTCTTTAAATATCTTCTGAGATATGTCCTACTGAGCAGTAGTTATGGAGCCAGAGATTGTTTGGAAAACATTTTCAATTTCTGCCTTCAGTTCATCCTTGATCCTTTCAATATCAGCTTTGAGTTCATCCTTGTTCCCGTCAGCCTCACCATTCAACTGCAGAGCAGTGGAGTACACATATTCTTAGATATGATTTGAAGCTCTCTATCACTTCATCTATCTTGCTGATATACCTCTTGACATATGTTATATCCTGCTCAGACACTTGGAGGTGTTTGTCCATAGATCTGAGAATTGTATTCTGAGAGATCACTGATTTCTCTGCCAGATCAACCCACTTTGTCATTTGTTTGTTCAGGATGGCAGTGCCTTCCTTAATTTCCTTGACCTCATCCATTACTTCAGATTTTACATTGAGGATGGACTAATCAATGTATGCTTTAACTGTAGAAGTTGACTTGTCTATATAGTCCTTCATAGATGTTAGATGAGTCTCTAACATGATTTGAATAGCATTTAGAATGCTCTCATTGGACTGTGAGGAAGTGGAGGTTTGCTGATCAACAATCATTTGTGCTTTGAGTCTTTGTGGAGGACTAAGAGGAGGGACTTATTCCTTAGGAGGTATAATCTGCTCTTGTGCTGCAGGTAACAATTATTCTGGATTTATGACTGGAGCATTATCTCTTTTGACTTGATCATCCACCAGATCAGCAAAGGGTACTAGATCATCAATGTGATCATGGTGGACTCCATCATTATCCTTATCATCTCCAGCACCATCATTAGCAGTAGCATTATCATCATTAGATTTTTCTGGCTCCGCCCCCCCCCCCCCCCCCCCCCCCCCCCCCTCAAATAGATCATCTTGATCTGATGAGTCCAAGAAATCTGGGATAATTATTTGGAGTTAGATTTAATGACTTAGCAATACAAAGATAGTTAGTCTTACTAAGTACATCATCTTTACCAACTGATGGCTCTTTTAGCTTCTCCCCCTCAGATGGGGCATCAGATTGTCCTTATGGTGGTAAATCCCAGAGAGCTGGGGAGTCATCAATGTTAAGTGAAATTCTTCTTTCAAGATCTAGGATGAATGTATCAAACTTACTTTGTATGTCCTTAGGAGAAGGTACTTTGTCCTTATCAATCTTGTCTCCTTCACTTTCATTTTTATCATTGGTAACATCCATGGAAGATGGTTCTTGTTGTTGCTCCCCCTCAGATAGAGCATCCACTTGGCCTTGAGGAGCTGTGGTCCACATTATTCAAGTGGCATTAGGGATTAACTAGTGGAATGGTTATGATTAGATAACATTATTATTGATGTGGAGTTTAAGGATTAATTACCAGGTGTGCTATCTATTTCCAAGTCCTGTGGATGGACATGATCAGCAGGCATGTCATGCAAATGATCATCCTTGTCAGGACTGCTTTGAGTTCCAAGATCAGCACCAACATCTTCATTCTTATCTGAGTGGTCTGACTCAGAACTTGATATAACCATTCTTGGCTTCTTTACTGCTTTGGATTTCTGTTTCCCTTTCTCCTTTGCCTTAGAGGGCTGGCTCATGAGGAGCACCCTGGTGAACCTATCTAGGGTTTTTATATCCATCCTCTTCAGATAATGGATATTTGATCCTTTCAACTCTTTGTACTTCTCAGGATATGTTTGAATTAGATAGAGGGATATAATTCTACCCATGTTAGGTGCTTGCAAACATTCCTTAACTCATTGAAAAATGACTTCTCCCCAGGAAGTTTTCTTTGTCAGAATTATTCTTGTCATAAGGTCAAACATAGATTGAGAGATTGTGTCATGAGACCCAGGATTGCATAGGATTGCCTTGCCTATTATATCTGACAAACGTTTGCCTCTTTGATTGAAGAATTTTCTTTTTAATGAGCCAATCTTGGCATCACTGTACTCAACCCACTTCAGAGCTTTCTTCTTGTCCTTGTCAGAAATATCTTCCTCCTCATCCTGACTGCATAAGGGAATTTGGAAAGCTTTCTGAATTTTTGGACTTTATAGAGGACTTAGAAGAGGACAATCTTGCATTGCTGAACCATTCCAGAACTTCAGTTCTGAGAATGATTGTAGGTTCAGAAAGAATATACTCCAGGCCTTGAGCTTCCAGGAGTTGAATCACTCCCTTTATGTCTTCTGGAGCAAGGGCAAATCCATTTTTCACTATTTCATACCTCCTCCAGAAGATCCTTTGAACTCTTTAGCGCCATTTTTGCTGTAGAAGAAGGCGTTGGGACGGAAGAGAATATGGTTCGTCTCGGTGGCTAAGAAGGAAGGGTTGTGTAGCTTTCATTAATTAACAATTATCTATTTATATGGCTTGAATCTGTGTTTTGATTCGCCCTAATAATTAAAGTTAAGTGAACTTATTATTGTAATGAGAATTAGGTCATTTGGGGTTGCATTTAGACAAATTATAATGGGACCAGCCCGTCTCAGCGGAACCGCTGAGACGGCGACCTAAGCCGCTGGGACAGAGCACTATCAACCGCTGGGACAGTTTAGTAGTCTCAGCGGTTCAACTTAGATTTCTCCCAGCTGTCTCAGCGGCTCAGCTGAAACAATCTTTTTTGTTTTAGCTGATCATACTACCTAAACATTAATCCTTTTGAGATCTGATTGTTTTATGGCCTAACCATGTCACTAGGAGTATTGATGTGACAATATTTTGAATCATAACATAACATGCATAATATCATGGATGATTGAAAGAAGGAAATATTTGACACTATTCAATATTTAACATTCCTAGTTCAATCTTGAAAGCATTAAATTTGGCCTCATCCAATGACTTTGTAAAGATATTAGCAACTTGATTGTCAATGGGGATAAAATCAAGGAAGATATCTTTGCATTCAACATGTTCTCTTATAAAGTGATATCTTATCTCTATGTGCTTAGTCCTACTATGAGAGACATGATTCTTAACAATAGAGATAACACTAGATGAGTGACAATAAAGAGGAGACTCACTTACCTTAAGGTTGTAGTCCTCTAACTTATGTTGTATCCACAAGAGTTGTGCACAACAACTACTTGTAGCAATATATTTAGACTCAACAGTAGATATTGCCACACTTGTCTGCTTTTTTCTGCTCCATGATATTAACCTCCTTCCTAGGAATTGACAAGTACCACTTATGCTTTTCCTATCTTCTTTACATCCTGCAAAATTTGCATCCGAAAATCCAGTTAGTTCAAAATCATTGTTCTTAGGGTACCAAAGGCTAAGATGTGGGCTGCCTTTAAGGTATCTCAAAATCCTTTTTTCAGCTAAATAGTGAGATTCCTTAGGGCATGCCTGATACCTAGCACAAACATATGTAGCATACATAATGTCTGGTCTACTAGCAGTTAGATACAATAGGGATCCAATAATACACCTGTACATGGATTTATCAAAGGTCTTTCCCTTCTCATCCTTGTCCAGGGAAATGTTAGACCCCATGGGAGTTTTCATGGTGGAAGCTGATTCCATCCCAAACTTCTTGATAAGCTCCCTAGTGTACTTAGTCTGAGAGATGAATATTCCCTCATCAGACTATTTCACTTGGAGGCATAAAAAGTACTTGAGCTCTCCCATACTACTCATCTCAAACTCCCCCTGCATAAGGTTGACAAACCTTTTGCAGAGGTTGTCATCAGTAGACCCAAATATTATGTCATCAACATATATTTGGACTAGAAGACACTTTCCCTTTGTTTCCCTAAGAAACAATGTGTTATCTACCTTTCCCCTCAAGAACTTGTTCTTGAGGGGAAAGCTAGACAAGGTCTCATACCAATCCCTAGGGGCTTACTTTAGACCATATAGAGCTTTCCTAAGTAAATACACATGAGAAGAGAGGGTTGGATGCACAAAACCTGATGGTTGTTCAACATATACCTCTTCCTTCAAGACACCATTGAGGAAGGCTGATTTGACATCCATTTGTTATACTTTGAACTCCTTGTGGGCAGCATAGGCAAGGAATAGCCTAATTGCTTCTAACCTTGCAACAGGGGCAAAGGTTTGATCAAAATCTACTCTCTCTTCTTATCTATAGCCCTTGGCTACCAATCTAGCCTTATTTTTTATTATTATTCCATTTTCATCCAACTTGTTCCTGTAAATCCATTTGGTGCCAATAATATTATGTCCATGAGGTTTTGGCACCAACTTCCATACCTTGCATCTTTTGAATTGAAGAAGTTCTTCTTGCATGGCTTGAATCCAAAATGTATCTTGGTTGGCTTCTTCAAACTTTTTGGGCTCTATTTGTGATAAGAAGCTTAAGAATAGGGCTTTATTGTGAGCCCTGCTTCTGGTTAGTATACCTTGGTTCTGATCTCCAATGATTTGTTCTCATGGATGATCCCTTATGTGTCTTGTAGCTGCAAACAATCTATCCTCAATTTACTGTATTACTTCTACTGGTTCAGCAGTATCTTCAGTACCATGCACCTCTTCATCTTCTGGAATTGCTGCATATGTATAGGCTTTGCTACTAATGGGTATGCCTTGCACAACCATCTTTTCCATTGCCTTTTAATTTTCTATCAAAACAGAAGAGCTAGACCAGCCCTTATAGATTAGGCTGGTCTCATCAAACACCACATGCATAGACTCTTATACAACATGAGTTTTCTTGTTATAAACTCTATAAGCCCTACTACGTGAGCTATACCCAACAAGAACCCCCACATTGCATTTCTCTGCAAACTTTGTTAATTGTGATTTTCCATTGTTTAAAATGTAGCATTTTGAACCAAAGATTCTAGAGTATGAAATTGTTGGTTATTTGCCTTTCAGAATCTCATAGGGGGTAATTCCACGAGCCTTATTGATGGAAGATCTATTGAGAACATAACATGCAGTATTGACTGCCTCAGCCCAAAAATATTCTGGGAGTGAGGAGTCACTAAACAATGTTCTCCCAGCTTCTATCAAGGTCATATTCCTCCTCTCAGCCACACCATTTTGTTGTGGAGTCCTTGGGGAGGAAAACTCTTGGGTGATACCAAATTCTTGACAAACCTTGTCATGGCTTCAGATTGAAATTCTGTGCCATGGTCAGTCCTTGTCCTGACCACAGAACATTGCAAGTCATTCTGAATTGCCTTGACATAGTTTATAAAGACATTCAAAGTATCTTATTTCTTCTTAAGGAACAATACCCGTGTATATTTTGAGTGATCATCAACAATCACCAAAGTATACAACTTCCCACCTAGGCTCTGAATTGGCAAAGGACCAACCAAGTCCATGTGCAATAGATATAGACATCTTTCAGTGTCTTTGGAGCCAATACTTTTAAAGGTGGCCCTTGTTTGCTTCCCCATTTGACAAGCATGACAGGGACCACTTTTAATACATTTCAAGTTTGGATTATTCTTAACAAGCTTTGTAGAGAATAGTCTATACATTATCTTATAGTTAATGTGGGCAAGTCTCTTGTGTCATTGAACACAAAGAGACTCATTTTCATTAGCTACAAGACATACATATGAGAGAGAATTATTGCATACAAAATCTAAGCAATAAACATTTCCACTCCTAGTGCCTGAGAGAATGGTCTCTAAGTCATTGGACTTTTTGATCAAGCCCTTGTCATTGTGGAACTCAATGACATAGCCTAAATCACATAGTTGACTTATGCTTACTAGGTTGTGCTGTAACCCTTCAACATAAGCTACCCTTGTGATTGAAACTATGCCATTGGAGATCATACCATGTCCTTTGGTGATTCCCTTTTCAGATCCACCAAAGATAACTTTAGGCCCATTCTTCACAGCTGTGTAGTCCTGTAGAAGACTTCTGGTACCTATCATGTGCCTTGAGCACCCACTGTCCAAGTACCATATTTGTTTAAGACTGGTACTTGAACTAACCTGCAAGAAGGAGTTTAGTTACCCTTAGGAGCCCAAATAACTTTGGGTCCTAGGTCCTTGTTAGCATGATAAACTGATCTCACACCTGCTTCACCCTTTGTAGGAAGGCTCTTCTTTGCACTTGGCACATTGGGATTGTGCCAACAGTCTATGGCAAAGTGTCCCACCTTACCACAGTACCAACATTCATGAATGTTGTATCTCCTCTGCTGAACCTTTCTTGAGGAAAGAGCATTAATATGCTTGTGTTCAGGAGGGGAGAACATGATTTGGCTGAATGATAACATTTTTCTTGTTCCTGTGGACAGACAACATTTTTCTTGTTCCTTTCAGCAATGATTTGGCTGAATGTCAATCTGTGGACAACCTTTGTTGGGGACTCGGCGCAACCAACTTGACCAAAAGCTCAGAATGTTGGTGAAGGCGCTACCTATCCTTAATAGAGCTGGTCACCCAAGCAGGATCCACGAGGCATCCAGTTAGGCCTACGGGGGACATGCCCTTCTACTTCGAATAGCGCAGCACGCCGGGGCAATTGATGACCGCGGCCCAACAATCCCCCCCCCCCCCCCCCCCCCAGCAACGACCCAGGGTTTCGAACCCGCGACCCCCTCTGATACCACTTGTTGGGGACTCGGCGCAACCAACTCGACCAAAAGCCTGGACTGTTGGTGAAGGTGCTACCTATCCTTAATAGAGCTGGTCACCCAAGCAGGATCCACAGGACAGCCAGTTAGGCCCACGGGGGACACGCCCTTCCGCTTCGAATAGCGCAGCACGCCGGGGCAATTGCTGACCGCAGCCCAACAGCCTTAGCAGCCTTTGTCATAATGGAATCAGCTTGCTTTGGCTTGGGAGCTAGGCAGGCTTGGATGACATCAGACACTGAGCAGCTAGGCATGACTACAGATTTGACAGCAGTCATATTCTTTGCTTGAATGAACTTGGAAGAGCTAGCTCCCTTACTCTTGGATGATGGAACTGAAGTGCCAAATACAAATGGTCCAGGTTGGGCCATTTGAATTTCTTCATGGGGACCCTTCATAACACTCATTCCCATGCCCTTTCTTCCACTATGGGAAGGAGTGTTTTCCTTCCTATAGGAGCTTCCATTCTTCCAGTGACCATACATACTATCATGGTCATACCTGTTAGAAGGAAACAATACCTTTTGAAAGGTGGTATGAGGCATAACCTTATCCTTGCTCTTTTCTCCACTCCCTTCTCCTACTTCCATTTTATTGAACCCTAGTCTTCTTTTATTGGTTTGAGACAAAAATGTGTCAATAATGGGGAGCACAGATTTGGGATTTGAGAATTGAGCCACTAGGCTCTTTTCTTTGAGAAGCTTCACCTCAAGGTCTTTGATGACCTTATTCTTTTGGCATATGGTGCTCAATTGAACAATTGTTATACCCTTTAGATGGATTATTTCTCTACACATCTGAGCCACCATGGTAGGTGACTCAGTGCACTCTTTCTTATCCAACTTAAGGGAAGCAATTTCTTGGGCTTGCCTCTTGGCCAGCTTCTTGCTCTTTTTCAGAGCTTCCAAGAGAGAACCATACCTGTCAATCAATTGATTGACATCTTCCTCAGATTCTGAATCACTTCCACCAATTGATGAAGGTGCTTCAGATTCTAGGCTTGTCTCATAATCAGAAGAAGAGATGGAATGAATCAGTACATGTTCACTATCAGAATTGTTCTGACTTGCTTCCTCATCAGTGATGGCCATAAGGCCTAGCTGATCTTTGTCCTCTTCATCCTCCTCAATATCATTTTTTGAATGTGATAGAGGGACCCTAATTCCAATCTTGGCAGCATGAAGATCTTCATCCTATTCTGCTGCAAACAGCCCAATGTAGGCTTCCTCTTCATCATCTGAATCTGAAGTTGAGGATTCAGATTCACCCCAGCTTTTCCCTTTCTTTGTTAGGAAGGATTTTTCACCTTCCTTTCCTTTTGGCGATGATGTTTCTTATCACCTTTCTCCTTCCTCTTGATTGGACAGTCAGCAATGATATGTGCAGGCTTGCTGCAGCAAAAATATATGATGTTATTTGAAACATGTTTACCAGATTTAGATTCATACATGTCACCCTTGGTGTGTTGTCTTTCAGATCTGTTGTGGTCCTTCTTGGAATGTGAGGAGGAGGAGGGCTTGTTCTTCCACTGCTTCCTCCTCATCATCTTTTTGAACTACCTTGAGAAGGCAGCAAACTCCTCATCAAATGAAGAGCTGTCTGAAGTGTTGTTCTCAGACTTATCAGATTCAACACTCCTTCTTGGAGGAGACACTATCTTGGCTTTGCTCTTCTTAGAGTTGTCAGCTTTGAGAGCAACAGCTCTCTCCCTTGCATGAGCCCTAGTGGAAGTGTCCTCTTTCTTCCTTGCAGACAACTGCATCTCATAAGAGAGCAGCTTCCCAAATAGTGTGTGGGTGGGAGTTTCACCTAGCTTGGCCACTTCCATGATGATACATATCTTTGTGTCCCAGTCTCTAGTTAGAGATCTTAGGAACTTGTCATTAAGCTCATAGTCACTAAATACCCTTTCATAGGTTCTTAGTCCATTGACTATCCTAAAGAACCTTTCATAGCAGATGGAAATGCTTTTCTGGCTCAGCTGCCTGAAAGCTTCATATTCTTGATTGAGGAGTGATTTTCTATCATCCCTCACCACAGTTGTCCCTTCCATATACACCATTAGTGTATCCCACATTTCCTTGGCTGTTTTGTAGTGCGCCAAATTCTGAAAGGTGGAGTCATCAATTGCATTAACAATGATGTTTTGGGCTCTTTTGACCATTGTGAATAATGCAAGTTCATCCTTGGTCAAGTCATTAAAAGCCTTGACCACTCTCCTAGTTGGATCTATGGTGGAGGCAGTTTGAAAAGTGAAAGGGCCTTGCTTTACAGTGATGTAGATCCTTGGGTCTGATGCTTCCATAAACAACCAAACCCTTTGCTTCCATATGCCAAAGTTTTCTTTGTTGCTTATGGGCAACTTCATAGACCCCATCTCCTTCTGCAATCCAGTGGAGGCCATTGGATTCAGTTATGACTACTCCTTTATAGGATCTGGTCAGACAGTTTTGTCCTTCTTGACCAACCTCCCTCTGATACCACTTGATAGTTTATAAGGATGTAGTCTTAATCATCTAGAGGGGGGGGGGTGAATAGGTCTCTTTACTTTTAAGCTAATGTCTAGCTGTTTTCTGAAATAATGTTAGTAAGAAATGAAGCACACAAAAAACAAGCAAGTATTTATAAAGGTTCCTCAAGACAGGGTGTCTTGAGTAGTCCTCTTTCCACCTTCACCTTTCTAATAATGAGTTAGACAAGGTCAACTCCTCCAATCTCAGCTCCAAGAGCTTACAACTCAGGTCCCTCAGGATCTCTCAAGTTTTTCCCAAACCCTACCTCAGGCTCAACAACCCTACCGCAGACACAACTGCCCTACCAACTCAGACCTATCAAGAATTCCTACCTCAGATCTCCACAGAGATCCTACACTTAAGCTGAACTCTCAGCTCTACACTCAGGCCCAACAACCTTATTCCCTCAGGAAAAATGCCCTACAAACTTAGAACAAGTAATGTTCCTACATAAGGTAATAAATGTTGCTTACAACAGAAGATAGAATATTAACTCTTTCAAGCCTTGATCTTCTGTTGCTGTCTTGAAGCAGGGAAGAGAACAACAACTTCATTCATGCCTCTTTCTGATCCTTGTCTTCAGTAGATGAGTAAGGATCAACTTGTTCTTCTTCAATCACATAAGAAGAACAATCTTTCTCTCCTTTTCTGCTTCAGGAAGCAGGTCGAAAGATCTTGTTGACAGCCGATAATGGAACAGTAGTTGTGTGTTCTTTTTGCCAAAAAACTTCTTTCTTAAAAGCCCTAAGTTATTCTTTTATACTTCTCCAATCTTCAACGACTATCAGATGGCCCCTGACAGGGTATGGAGGTGATTGGAGCACCTTATCTTGCTTTTCTGCCACTTACGCCAAAAGCAAAACCCGCCAGCATATTTGAATATGTCTCAGCGGTTGGGCTGAGAAAGCTACCGGTCTCAACGGCTACTTCTGTCTTCGTCTCAGCGGATCCGCTGAGCAGATAGTTGTCTCAGCGATTTTCCTCTATCTGCAGCTCAGCCGACCCAGACACCTTCTTAGCGGCTCCTGGCCTTATCTCAGCGGTTTAGCTGAGACTGAGAACTTATCTCAGCAGTTTTGGCAGTAAACCATTGAACTTACTCCACACCTTGGAATATCCTAACCCTGCATAGTCATGAGATGAAATAGGGTTTATCAAATACAACTTGTACTTAGCATTGAGTGTGATGCTTCTTCAAATCAAGGGAACATTGATGGTAATATTCCCAACATGAACTAACAATCATATTTGGAGGTTCAGAAAAGGGGTGACCAAAGGCTATGGTAACATCTCTAATGACTTAGTCACCATCACAAAGGTAGCTTATGTGGAGGGATTGAATCACAATCTCACAAGCATAAGTTAACTTTGTGATCTAGGTTATGTTATTGTTTTCCAAAAGAATAAGAGCTTAGTTAAGAATTCCCTAGACTATGAGGCTACCTTAACTGGTACTAGGGGTGGAAATGTATAATGTTTAAATTTCTTTCACTCAAATTCTTCCATGCCTATGTGTTTTATGGCTAATGAGAAAGAGGCTCTATGTATTCAATGACACAAGAGACTTGCTCACATTAATTACAAAACCACAAGTAAGCTTTTCTCTCTAGACCTATTTAGAAATGGACCTAATATTAAGTGTATTAAGGAAGGTCCTTGTCAGGCATGCCAACTTGGTAAGCAAACTAGGACCAGCTTTAAGAGAATCTCTAATAAAGATTCCTCAAGGTGCCTATTTTTGTTGCACATGGATTTGTTTGTTCCTATGTCAATTCTCAGCTTAGGAGGGAAGGCTTATACCCTTGTTGTAGTTGATGACTATTCAAGGTTCACTTGGGTGTTTTTTCTTAAAAAGAAGTCAGATACCTTAAATATCTTGAAGAACTTTGTCAGGCAGATCCAGAATGAGATTAGTTGCACTGTGGTCAAATTCAGAAGTGACCATGGTACATAATTTCAGTCAGGGGCCATGACAGAATTCTGCCAAGAGCTGGGCATCTCCCAAGAATTTTCCTCACCTAGAACTCCTCAACAGAATGGAGTTGCAGAGAGGAAAAATAGAATCTTAATAGATGTTAGTAGGACAATGTTGAGTGATTCCTCTCTACCAGAATACTTCTGGGCAGAGGCTGACAATACAACTTGTCATATGATAAATAGGGCCTCCATCATCAAAGACCACAAGAAAACTCCCTATGAGCTAATGAAAGGCAGAAAACCTACATTATCTTACTTCAAAATCTTTGGGAGCAAATGCTACGTACTTAACAATGGGAAATCCAAACTAACTAAGTTTGCTGAGAAAAGCAGTGAAGGCATTTTTGTTGGCTACAACTCCTATAACAAAGCATATAGGGTGTACAACATCAATACCCAAGCAGTAGAAGAAGTTGTACATGTTGTATTTGATGAGACTAGCCTTATTCATAGAGGCTGGTCTAGTTCTTTAGTGGATGCATGCACAATAGACAGATTGGAAAAGCTATCCATTGAAGACAAGACTGAAACGTCAAGGAAAGACAAAGATCATTCAATAATAGTTGAATTGGAAGAAGATGTTGTAGAAGGATTAGAGACAGCTGAAGAGGTACAACCTGAAGAACCTGTCATAAAAGAGATCCCTAGAAGACTTCCTGCTGCACTTAGACAAATTAGATATCATCCTCAAGAGCAAATTATAGGAGATGTCAATCAAGGAGTGCTAACAAGGCGCAGGGCTGTAAATGAAGCATTATACTTGAGTTTTCTTTCTCAAATTAAACCCAAGAAATTTGAGGAAGCAAATCAGGGTCCATTCTGGATTGCAACAATGCAAGAGGAACTAAACCAATTTAAGAGATGCAAAGTATGGAGGTTAGTTCCCAGACCCCAAGGACACAACATTATTGGAACCAAGTGGGTCTATAGAAATAAATTGTATGAGAATGAGGTCATTACAAAGAATAAGGCAATAATAGTAGCAAAGGGATATAGACAGGAAGAGGGCATTGATTTTGATCAGACCTTTGCCCTTGTTGCAAGATTGGAAGCTATCAGATTGTTCCTAGCCTATGCAGCCTATAACGGATTCAAAGTTTACCAGATGGGTGTGAAGTCAGCCTTTTTGAATGGTGACCTTAAGGAAGAAGTATATGTAGAACAAATTTCAGGTTTTGTTGATTCTACTCACCCTAATTTTTTTATTTTCTTATAAATGCCTTATATGGTTAAAAGTAGGCTCCTAGAGCCTGGTATGAGACCATGTCAAGCTTTCTCATTGAGAACAAGTTTTCAAGGGAAACGATTGACAAGACATTGTTCCTAAAGAAAGTGAAGGGCAAGATCTTGCTAGTGCAGATCTATATAGATGACATTATTTTTTGCTATACATATGACAATCTCTGCAAGAAATTTGCTAATTTAATATAGGGAAATTTTGAAATGTGCAGTATGGCGGAGCTCAAATACTTCCTAGGTCTCTAAGTGAAATAATCTGAAGATGGTATATTCATCTCACAGACCAAATTCACTAAAGAGTTAGTCAAGAAATTTGGATTTGAGAGTGCTTCTTCTATGAAGACTCCCATGGGATCCAATGTGTCTCTAGATAAGGATGACAAGGGAATACGCTTTGATGAAACCAAGTACAGATGCATGATTGGGTCTTTGCTTTACCTAACTGCCAATAGGTCTGACATAATGTTTGTCACATGTGTCTGTGCTAGATATCAGGTGAACCCCAAGGAATCTTATCACACCTCTATCAAGAGGATCTTAAGATACCTAAAGGGTACACCTAATCTTGGCCTATGGTACCCTAGGAACATTGAGTGTGAACTAACTGGCTATTCAGATGCAGACTATGTAGGGTGCAAAAAAAGATAGAAAGAGTACTTCAGGGACTTGCCAATTCCTTGGAGGAAGACTGATCTCATGGAGCAGTAAGAAGCAGACAAGTGTAGCAATCTCCACAGCAGAATCAAAATACATATCTGCTGGGAGTTGTTGTGCTCAGTTGCTATGCATCAAACATCAGCTTGAAGACTACAATTTAAAGATGACCAGAAACCCTTGTTTTATGATTCTTCAAGTGCTATCTCAATTGCTAAGAACCTTATCTCACACAACATGACTAAGCATATTAAGATCAGGTATCACTTCATTAGGTAACATGTGGAGAATAAAGATATCACCCTTGAGTTTGTCCCCACAGATAAACAAGTGGTTGATATATTCACAGAGCCACTAGATGAATCTAAGTTTAACTTCTTCAAATTCCAATTGGGGATGTTAAACTTAGAGTAATTTCTAAATCACTATACTATTATCACTAATCATTTGTTGCTTAGGAGAAGGTCAGGTTAAGTGCTGAAGGGGCCTCTCAAGATGGGCTGAACATTGTCTAAGCCACACAAGCATCAGATGGTTGTCTCGATGACATGCAGTATATCTCGATGACAAAGAGATCAAGTTGGAACGAAGCATAACAGCGACATGTTTCGATGACATACTAGAGTATCATCGAAACAGGATACGACTACTAAACAAGATATTGGATCGACAAATTAGAGCCGTCCGATGAAATATTAATCAATTCATCAGTACAAACGATAATGTACGCGCCTCTTCATCTACCTAGACTATAAATAGAATGAATGCTTAGGATAAAATTACGCTCTCATTTGCCCTAAGACATTCCTACAACAAACTTCCATTTCATCTCTGACAACTGCTACTTCTCAAGATTCTCCTGCAATGGCTCCCAAGAAAGAAGAGACTTCAGTGATTTCCGGGTGTGAGCTTCAGCGAGGAGGATTCAACTCCTGCTCAGATGAAATCAAGTCTGTAATAGAGTTACTGAAATCAGCGGGCCTTGAATATCTGCTGAATGAACCCCGCGTCCTTCTCAAAAGAGAGATCCCAGAATTCTTTGGAGGAGCTAGATTAAGCAGTTCCAAATCATTAGTGAAATCAGTTGTAGATGGGAAGAAAGTGAAAGTTTCTGCGAAGAGCCTAGGAAAGGCGTTGCATCTGCCTTGGCTGAAGGCAGAAGAAGAGGATGAGGTGTCCACTAACGACATCTCTGCGAGTTTTGAATGGTGTGGCACTCTAGAAAGACCTTTGGGTCTATCAAAAAGGCAAACTTCAACCAGAAGGGGGAGCATCTCGCCAACATCATTAGAAAAGTCTTGTTATGAAAACCGGGTTCTCATGACCGGATCTCCAAAGGAATGTTTGAAGTGATGTGCATGATCATTCTCTCCAAGAAGACTGACTGGAGGGAATTTGTATTCTAGAAAGTAAAAAAGCACTGTGAAGACCCCCTCATTTGGGAGAATTCTCTCCATCTTCTTTCTGAATTCCCTTGGGAAAGTGCTTAACAGAAATATGGGAGTGCCTCTGTGTAACGGCCCGAAACATTTAAATGAAATCGAAATGAATCAAAATTCCCGATGATGAAATAATAAAAATCAGTGTCGAGACGACGTCGCACTTTAAGTTTTGAAGTTTTGGATTTCTTTCGATGATTTTGCGACGCTCGTTTTGTTTTACGTTTAATTTGTTATTTTGATTTATTTTAAAATGTTATTGGTACCATAGCATTATGTATCTTGGTATGAAGTTGGCTGAATTGCTTAAGTGTGTTGGTTTTACTGTTGATTTTGGGGCTATTTTGGGCTGGCTGGCTGAATACTGATCTTCTTTTGATCTGCCCGGTTTTGGGTTGTTGAATAATTCCTGGTGATTATTATTATGGCTGCTGCTGCACGGATGGGCTGGCTAGTTTGATTTTATATATATTCTTTATGTAAGCGGTGGATTTATCAGCACAAATAATATTATAAGTATAGGCGGTGGATTTGTGAGCTCTTATATTTTTCTCATTGTGGCCCTTTCTCCTGATACCTTTCTCTCGCCGCTTGGAGCTTGACGGACTGGAAACTGCTAGGGCTGGCTGCTTCTCTTCTTCCCCATTAACGATTCCTCCCTCTCCTCTTGTCGTGGTGCTGGAAGACCTGCTGCTACCTCCTTCTAGTAGTTCTGCTGTCGCTGCTGCTGTTTTCCTGCGTTGCTGCTGTGTTTGGCCGGCAGCTTTGGGTGAAATCCCTCCACTGTGAGCTCCTCCTTCATCTTCTTCTTATAATTAGTGAAGTGAAGTTTTAGTTGGAATCTCTAGCCGGCTAGGGTTCTTATGGGAGCTTGATCTTGAGATTGCTCAGATTTTTGGGGGCTTTCTAAACAATTTTCCCTCTCTTTTCCTTGTTTAATTCCAGATTTAGTAAGGCTGTTTTTTTTGGTTGTGTTGTAGCTCCTCCTTCACTTGGTTTTGGTATTTTGTTTGGCCGGTTGTACTTGTGGTTTCCTGTTAACTGCTAGGAGTTTCCTATTACTGTTGGCCTTTGAAGCTTGATCAGGATATGGGGCTTTGCATCAGCTTGCATTATTTTATGTTGATGGGGCTTTTCTTACTAGTAGCCGGCTGTGCTGTTGTCTATTTTTGGCCGATTGTTTCCTTGGGCTTCTTGCCTGGTGCCTTGTGGCTGCTGTCAGATGGGCATTTCCTTGGCCTTGGACTGCTAGTGGCAGCCCTTTGAGCTGCTGTTAGCAGCCTTTGGTGCTGCTATTAGCAGCCCTGTTGATGTTGTCCTCTTGTTATCATGTATTGGCTGTTAATGGTGCTGATGTTCGCATCTTGATTGTTGAATGCTGGCTGCCCTTTAGTAACTCTTGTTGGCAGTCTTGGGGAGTTCTGGTTGGTTGTCTTTTCTAGCATTTGTGGACCTATCCATCTTTATTGTAACTTATTATTTGTAAGTTATATTTAGCGTTGAGTGTTGTGTTACATATTAACTTACGTGGCTATAATTTTGAGTACGAGGTTGCATTGTACACCATTTTCGCCACCTTAGACAACTCCTATCGAGTCGTAGTTGTAATCGTAATAGGAAGTGAATCGTAGTTAATTCGTGGCGCAACCCTAACGTAAATGATTTCACTGATAATGCAGTGGATGGCGTCCGGAGATAGACCCGATGAAAATCCTGGTACGATTAAAGGCAAAGGAAATGTGGTGAGTACTTATTTCTTTAATTATGCATATCTTTGAATTATTTTGATTATACATATGATAGATTTTGATACAGAAAGTATTTTAGTGATTGTGCATTGACATGCAATTGAAATTGTTCGAATTTTGAATCACTGATAAATTCAAGAATCGCTGGAAAATGAATTGGCAATAAAGAAGCGATGAATTAACTTTTGAGGGAAATATTTTAAAACCAACCTACTAAGAATATTGCATCGTTGCATAAGAAAATTTGAAATGATAAGGGTTAACCCTGTAGCTGTAGTGGAGGTGTGAATACGCTACGGCGGAATGTGTTTTTGATATTGATTTGAGGTCGTTGAAGGCCAGAGGTCGTTGAAGGCCAAGAGGTCATTGAAGACCAAGAAGGGATGAATCTACAGCTACCCTTATGATTTCCGAATTAAAGTAAACTAAAGATAAATGAGATATCTACTTCAGATAGTGAAAATAAATTGAATGAGCTATGATGCGAAAGAATATGAAATCTGATTCTGAAAGTGAAACTGAATTGATGAAATGTTTGATACGAATGACTTGTAAGAACGAATGAATAGATCGAATACCAAAATTTGAAACAGAAATCATTATAGTACGAACATTGTAGTTACTGCTATTGATTATTATTGAGTATGCCCTGAAATTGAATACCTTACTATTATTACTTATACACTGAAATTGAATATTTATGCATATTGCTACTGACGTTTGTTGTTTGCATGTACAGCGGTTAAAGAGGTATGTTACTCGCTTAGTCATATTCTTTATGACTAAACCCCTCGTGGTTTATCTTTTTAGGTAGCGGATGCAACTCCGAGTGCTCCGAGAAAAGCTAGACTGACTAGAACTGAAGAACGAGCAAAAGTATGAATTTCGTTTATGTATTTTTATTGTACTCATATTTTACTATACTGCGATAAATACGTACAAAGAGACTCAGATACAGAATTTCTGTGAGGTCTGGCTCGGGGCCTCACACTCTACACCACTCCAAGAGGCTGGACTCCAAGATGTTGGATAGGTGGGATAGGTCAATATCCAAAGGACCTATACCCACCTCTTTAGTCCAGCAGAAGAAAGCAAAGAACGTTGCCAAGGTGGTTGCCTCGGAGGAGGAGGAGTCCTCTAGTAGCTCTGAGGAAGGAAGAGCCCCATTCCAACAAAACCCTGATCAAATTGAGGGGGATATGTCTTTGCATCAAGATATCTCAGAGCAAGAAGCTGAACCTGCTAACATAGAGGTGGCTGAAGAGAGGAGAATTCCAATCCTGGAGAGTGATCCAGTTGAGGGGGAGTTCCAACCTGGGAGCTCAGCCCAAGATACTGCAATGGTTGAGGGGGAGACCCATCTTGAGTGCTCTACCTTAGGAGCTCAGGAAGATCCTGTCCAGCTGGAGATCATCCTAGAAGCAAGAGCTGAAAGCATTGGACAAGTGCCAGAAATAGTTGAGAATACTGAACCCTCCACTAAGCTTGAACTGGCTCATGGAAGAAAGACAATAATAATAGTAGAAAGTGAGCCACTGAAGGTAGCATCTCCTAAGAATTCAACAGTTCTGACTGCTCTTCTGAAAGTGCTTCTAAAGATGCCCCCGAAGAAAGAGTTGCTCCAGAGGACAATGCTGCTGAAACTGTTGGGTTTTCTAATACCATTTCAAAAATGATAATACAGCATATCACATATGCGCAGCGGAATAAATAACTAGAACAACCCAAAAAGTTAAGGAACTTGCGATTTTACTGATTCAAGAAATAAAAACAACATCCACATCACAGTGTAGAAATTATACCTGAAGGGGATTTAAGTCGATACTCAAACCAAGATGCTCCTCACTGATTTTTGGTAGAACCAAACTTGAGTTCCAAGAACCAAAATGGATTGGCCCCTCTATAGAGATCCACACAAGCAGAGGAGAACCTCGATGCCTTGTCGAACAAGGAATGAGTCAGAGAAGAAAAGCTCTCAGCGTCCCCACAGACTGCTAGATCCGAGACAGGGGAGGCGGCGACTATCGGAAGAGGAGAGAAGCCCTAGTGGAACACTTCCAGCGCTGCTCTCTCAAATCACGAAAAGGGTCGGTTACAAAATCCGTCTTGCACACCGATCCCTAAGATCGTGATTTGTTTATATACCAAAGGCTGCGTTCGATGAATTCAAGGAGATCTGCGTTCGACGAACTCAAGGAGATCTGCGTTCGACGAACTCAAGAGATCTGCGTTCGACAAACTCAAGGAGATCTGCGTTCGACGAACTTAAGAGATCTGCGTTCGACGAACTCAAGGAGATCTTCGTTTGACGAACTCAAGAGATCTGCGTTCGACGAACTCAAGAGATCTGTGTTCGACAAACTCAAGGAGATCTGCGTTCGACGAACTCAAGAGATTTGCGTTCGACGAACTCAAGAGATCTGCGTTCGACGAACGCGCTACACTAGCCCTTTGTCGTCTCAGCGGTTGACGAATGCGCTACACTAGCCCTTTCCGTCTCAGCGGTCGACGAACGCGCTACACTAGCCCTTTCCGTCTCAGCGGTCGACGAATGCGCTACACTAGCCCTTTCCGTCTCAGCGGCTGACGAACGCGCTACACTAACCCTTTCCATCTCAGCGGTCGACGAACGCCTTCAGTTCGACTAAGTGGCGCATGATGGCCTGATTTCTCGAGAAATCTCAAGATTTAATTTCTCGAGAAATCCCTGGAAATCAATATCTCGAGAAATCCTAAGGAATTGATTTCTCGAGAAATCCCAATACAGGAATATGATTTCTCGAGAAATACCAAACCTTAAAAATGACTTCTCGAGAAATCCAAGCCAACTCAATTCTCCCTCCAATTTCTCCAAGCACTTTTATGTGCGACCCTATAGGCTCATATTGCATTGGCAGTAAGACTAACTGTTGATTGCTTTGAGATCACCTCAGAAACTCCAACAGTCTCCCACTTGATCACAAAGTTTCAACAAAAGTCTCATAAACAATGAGCGGCATCTTGCAATACTTCATTGCTACCCAAGCAATAAGAGTTCATAACTCAACAAGCCTGTCATGACCAATGTATCAGTGTTGTCTTGTCCCTTTGTTCCTTACATCCGGATAGAACTAGAGGCATGGACCGTGTCACCCTCATAATTGTTCAATCCTAGTTTCCTGATCTAGAATAGACTGACAAAAATGGTGAGCTCAATATCACATATTGACTCAACCAATCATGACCATGCATTTCTCAGTCTCATTCCATCAGGGGGCCCATGGATGTAACTCCTGTCATAAAGGAGGACAAATCCCATTTCTGCTCACACACAAACATCCAAATGATTTGTAACATACCCAACAACCACCCTTATCGTCAACCTTTCTCAAGAGAAGACTTTAGATGGCATAAAAGTACGCTCTTCCTCACTTGATGAATGTTGTGACTTCAGGTCAAAGGACCACAAACATTATTGTCACTTAAGACCTACTTGTGACACGTTCTTATAACAATCCATAAAGTAGTCTCACGGTGGGTCTGTCCAGTACAACTTGTTCCTAATAAGTACCCATGTGATGACTTGATATCATAATATCATGACATGTGAGAACCGATCATCAGTCAACACACATGCTAGTCTTATGGTCTCATCCTCACCCTAATATCTAGGATGATACCTCGACTAGGGACCATTTAAGAATGAAGCTTCATTTAAACATAGGCCCTCACATTCAAGTCCCGTACTTAAATTCCTATGGAAGCAAACATTATAAGGTCATTCATTATGTTAATTAGTCTATCATATATAAACAGTTAACATAATAAAAGAACTTGCCATAAATGTAAAATGAAACATAAAGTACATATCACAATTCATCAAATGAATAAACAACCGACAAACATGCAATCCACAAGGCTCCCACTAAAGATGATCATTCAGGTATCTAATACCCATTGTTCTAATATGGCCATCAAGAGGCTTTGTCAGTGGATCCGCTATGTTATCTTCAGTCGGTACTCTGCAAATCCTCACATCTCCTCGATCAACAATCTCTCGAATAAGATGGAACCGCCGAAGTATGTGCTTGGAGCGCTGATGAGATCTAGGTTCCTTATCTTGGGCAATTGAACTGTTGTTGTCACAGTAGAGAACTATGGGATCAACAATGCTAGGAACTACATCTAGCTCGATGATGAATTTCCTAATCCACACAGCCTCCTTTGCCGCATTTGCTGCAGCAATATACTCGGCTTCTGTCGTAGAATCAGCAACTGTCTCTTCCTTGGAACTCTTCCAGCTTACAACTCCTCCATTGAGGCAAAATACAAAACCTGATTGGGACTTTGAATCGTCCTTATCAGTTTGGAAGCTAGCATCTGTATAACCACTTACAACGAGCTCTTCCTCTCCACCATACACCAAGAATTCATCTTTAGTCCTTCTCAAGTACTTTAAGAGATTCTTGACTGCAATCCAGTGACTCTCACCAGGATCAGACTGATATCTGCTAGTCATGCTCAAAGCATAAGAGACGTCGGGTCGAGTACATAACATTGTGTACTTGATTGATCCAATTGCCGAAGCATATGGAATCAACTTCATGCGGTCCTTATCTTCCAAAGATTTTGGACACTGGTCCTTAGAAAGACTCGCACCATGTGACATGGGTAAGAATCCTTTCTTGGACTCAAGCATGGTGAACCATTTCAACACCTTCTCAATGTATGTACTTTGGGTCAAACCCAGCAACTTCTTCGATCTATCTCTATAGATCCTAATACCAAGTATATAAGTTGGTTCACCCAAGTCCTTCGTAGAAAAGCAGTCCCCTAGCCTATTCTTAACAGCTTGCAGGGTCGGAATGTCATTTCCGATTAATAATATGTCATCCACATATAAAATCAGAAAAATGACAATGCTCCCACTAATCCTCTTGTAAACACAAGGTTCATCCTCATTCTTAATAAAACCAAACTCTTTGATTTTCTCATCAAAATGAAAATTCCAACTTCGAGAAGCTTGTTTCAATCCATAAATGGATCGATTCAACTTGCATATTTTAGTGGCTTCACTAGGAGATACAAAACCCTCGAGTTGTGTCATATACACTTTGTTGGGAATTGAACCTCAATGTCCCTTTAATTTGAAGAGGCCCCCACACTCAAATACAAAGTACAAGTTGTATTTTATAAACCCTACGTGTATTCCATAAGTATGCAGGGTTAAGTTATTCCAAGACAAGGAATAGTTCTAGCAGCAATATGCCCACAACCGTTGAGACGAGGAGCAGTCTCAGCGGATACACTGAGAAGGAAACTGGAGCAGCCGCTGAAACTGAAAGTCATCTCAGCCCAACCGCTGAGACAGATCCAAAGTCTTTGTCGGGATCTACTTTCGGCGCAAATAATATTTGAAAGGGAAAAGCAAGTCCAATCAGCCGCATATTGTGTCAGGAGGATAGAGATAGCCGTTGAAGCCTTCTGGAAGTATAAAAGAAGATATTAGGGCATATCATCTCACACTGTTCCATTAAGAAGTTTTTGCTGCAAGCCGTAATCGCGCATTCTCGTTCCAGCAAAGTAAAGCAGTTCTCCGAAGCTAAAGTTAATCTTCTAAGGAAGATTAGTTAGCTCTTCCTGTTCCAACTCAGAAGGGCAAGTTGATCTTCTGCCTCGCTGAAGGAGAAGATCGAGGTGATTCAAATATGAAGAAAGGAACCAGAAGACCTAAGAGTAAATCTTTTGTCATCTGAACTCAATACAAACTCATTTACATCTTTGTAAGGCAGCTTGCCTGAGAAAAAGGCTGTTGAGCCTGTGTAGAGCTGTATTGACAGCTTGAGTGGTAGGACTTCTTGACAAGTCTGAGGTAGGAAATCTGTAGAATTTCTGAGAGGTAGGAGTTATACATAACTCTGAGTGTAGGGCTGTTGAGCCTGAGTGTAGAGTTGCTGTGCTCGAGGTAAGATCACTCTTGATCTGAGAAGTTCTGAGGAACTTGAGGTGTAAGCTCAAGGAGCTGAGATTGAAGTTGGTGGCCTTATCTAACTCACTGTTAGAGAGGTGAAGGGGGAAAAAGGACTACTCAAGACACCCTGTCTTGAGGAACCTCTATACATACTTGTGTGCTTTCTGGGTGCAATACTTCTGTAGCTAGACTCTCATAAACAAAAAATAAGTAAAACCTATTCCCCCCCCCCCCCCTTCTAGGTAATATTGACTACTCTTAATAAACTATCAAGTGGTATCAGAGGGAGGTTGATCAAAAGGACTTAACAGTCTGATCAGATTCCTAAAGGAGTAGTCAAATCTGAAATCCAATTGCCAGCGGTGGAATGAAAAAGGAGTTGGGGTCAATGAAGTTGCCCATATGCTCCAAAGAAAACTTTGGCATATGGAAGCAAAGGGTAAGGCTATTCATGGAAGCCTCAGACCCAAGGATCTTTTTGACTGTCAAAAATGGTCCCTATACCTTCGAAAAAGTCTCTACTATTGACGCCACTAGAAAAGTCCTCAAGACATTCTCTGAGCTGACCAATGATGAGATTACATTGTACACCATGGATAAGAGAGCCCAAAACATAATAGTAAATTCCATTGATGACACTACATTTCAGAACTTGGTACACTGCACAACTGCCAAGGAAATGTGGGACACACTGATTATTTATATGGAGGGAACAGCTGAGGTAAGGGATGATAGAAAGTCACTCCTTAATCAGGAGTATGAAACCTTCAAACAGCTGAGCCAGGAAAATATCTCTCTGTGCTATGAAAGGTTCTTTAGAATAGTAAATGAACTGAGAACCTATGAGAGGGTGTTTACTGATTATGAACTCAATGGCAAGTTCCTTAGATCTTTAACTAGAGATTGGGACACCAAAATAAAGACTTGGGGAAACCCCTACTCACACACTATTTGGGAAACTGCTCTCATATGAGATGCAGCTTTCTGCAAGAAAGGAGGAAGACACTTCCTCCAGGGACCACACAAGGGAGAGATCAGTTGCTCTCAAAGCTGAAAGCTCTAAGAAGAACAAGGGTAGAGTACAGTCACCTCCAAGGAAGGCGGCTGAATCTGTGAAATCTGAAAGCTGTAATTCAGACAACTCTTCTTCTGATGAGGAGTTTGCTGCCTTCACAAGGCAGTTCAAGAAGATGATCAGGAGGAAACAATGGAAGAACAAACCTTCCTCCTCCTCTCATCCCAAGAAGGATCATTACAGATCTGAGAGCCAACATTCCAAAGAGGATAGGTATGACTCTAAACCCAGCAAACATGTTTCAACTAACATTATCTGCTATTGCTGTAGTAAGCCTGGACATGTCATTGCTGACTGCCCGGTCAAGAGAAAGGAAAGAGGTGATAAGAAGCATCATCACCAGAAGGAGAGGAAAGGTGAAAAATCCTTCCTAGCTAAGAAAGACAAGAGCTGGAGTGAATCTGAATCCTCACCTTCAGATTCAGATGGTGAGGAGGAAGCCTACTTGGGGCTATTTGCTGATCTGAAAGAAGAAAACTATCCTGCTGCCAGGATAGAAATCAGGGCCCCTCTATCACATTCAGATAGTGATGAAGAGGAGAATGAAATCATTCCAGATGACCATGGGCTGATGTCCATAACTGAAGATGAGGACAACCATAACAATTCAGAACATGAGCAGGTATTGATACACTGCATCTCTTCTTCTTCCAATTATGAAACAGGTCAAGAATCTGAATCTCCTTCATCTAAAGTTGAAAGGGAATCAAATTCTATGGTGGATGTCAATCAATTGATTGATAGTTATGGTGCACTCCTGGAAGCTCTGAAAAGGAGCAAAAAGCTTGCCAAGAGGCAAGCACAAGAGATCACTTCCCTAAAGCAATCAAATACTGAATGCCTTGAGAATGCTACACAAATGAGCAAGGAGATTAGCAAACTGAAGGGAATGTCAATCGTCCATTTGGGCACCATAAGCCACAAGAACAAGATCATTATGGATCTTGAAGAAAAGCTCCTCAAGGAAAGGACGCTAGTGGCTAAGTTCTCTAAGCCCAAGACAGTGCGGCCCATTATTGACACTTTCACCCCCCTTAATAAAGGGGGAGTTGGCTTCAATAATGAGGCATCATCCAGCAACACTAAGGGAAAGGTGAAAGACTCAAAAGAATCTAAGACATCCTTTGTGAAAGTCTTGATGCCCTCAAATAAGTATGACCAAGAAAGTATTCATGGTCATTTATTGAATGGAAGTTCCTTTAACTTGAGCAAGAATGCTTACAGCTATGGAAATAAAAAGAGCATGGGATTGAGTGCATTGAAAGCTGCACATGAGGAAATACAAATGGCTAAACCTGGACCATTTGTGTTTGGTGTCTCAGCACCTTCAATCAAGAATGTGGAAGCAAGATCTTCCAAATCTGATTCAGCAAAAAGCAAAACTGCTGTAGAATCTGTTAACGAGCCCTGCTGTCCAGTGTCTGATTCCATCAAATCTTGTATGGCCACCAAGTCATTGCAAGCTGAGGCCATCAGGACAAAGGGCAGCAAGACTGTTCACAGATTATCCTTCAGTCAGATTATTGCTGAAAGAAATAGGAAGAATGCGGATATCTCTTCTGCTGAACATATACAAAGTGCTGTACCAATTCAGAGAACTGTTCAGAAAAGGAGATACAATATTTATGATTGTTGGTACTGTGGCAAGGTAGGACATTTTGCAATTGATTGCTGGCACAACCCCAATGTGACAAAGGCAAGGACTGTACCTCAAGCTAAACCAGCCCTCTCTGGGAAGATTCCCTATGGTGCTAACATAAACCTAGGACCCAAAAACCGTTGGGTTCCTAAGGACAATTAAATTTTATGTTGCAGGTTAGTTCAGGTACCAATCTCAACCAAATCTGGTACTTGGACAGTGGGTGCTCAAGGCACATGACAGGAACTAAAGATCTTCTAAAGGATTATCATCCAGTGAAGAATGGACCCAAAGTAATCTTTGGTGGATCTGAAAAGGGAGTCACCAAAGGATATGGTATGATTTCCAATGGCATAGTCTCAATCACAAGGGTAGCTTATGTTGAAGGGTTGCAACACAACCTTGTAAGCATAAGCCAACTATGTGACCTAGGCTATGTCATTGAATTCCACAATGACAAGTGCTTGATCAAAAGATCCAACAACTTGGAGACCATTCTCTCAGGCACTAGGAGTGGAAATGTTTACTGCTTGGATTTTATTTGCAATAATTCTATTTCTTCTGTGTGTCTTGTAGCTAATGAAAGTGAGTCTCTTTGTGTCCAATGGCACAAGAGACTTGCCCACATTAATTACAAGACAATGTATAGATTATTTTCTAAAAACCTTGTCAGAAATAGTCCTCAATTAAGATGTGTTAAAAGTGGTCCCTGTCATGCTTGCCAAATGGGTAAGCAAACAAGGACCACCTTTAAAAGTATTGGCTCCAAGGATACTGAAAGATGCTTATACTTGTTGCACATGGATTTGTTTGGTCCTTTGCCAATTCAGAGCCTAGGTGGGAAGTTGTATACCTTGGTAGTTGTAGATGATCATTCAAAGTATACATGGGTATTCTTCCTTAAGAAGAAATCTTATACCTTACATGTCTTTATAAATTTTGTCAAAGCCATTCAGAATGATCTACTATGTACTGTAGTCAGGACTAGAACTGACCATGGCACAGAATTTCAATCTGAAGCCATGACAAAATTTTGTCAAGAATTTGGTATCACCCAAGAGTTCTCCTCCCCAAGGACTCCACAACAAAATGGTGTGGCTGAGAGAAGGAATAGGACCTTGATAGAAGTTGGGAGAACATTGCTTAGTGACTCATCACTCCCAGAATATTTCTGGGCTGAGGCAGTCAATACAGCTTGTTATGTTCTCAATAGAGCCTCCATCAATAAGGTCCTTGGCAAAACCCCTTATGAGATTCTGAAAGGCAAACAACCTACAATCTCCTACTTTAGAATCTTTGGATGCAAATGCTACATCCTAAACAATGAAAAATCTCAACTAACAAAGTTTGCAGAAAAATGCAATGTGGGAATTCTTGTTGGATATAGCTCACATAGTAGAGCTTATAGAGTTTATAACAAGAAAACCCAGGTTGTAGAAGAATCTATGCATGTTGTGTTTGATGAGACCAACCTTCTCTACAAAGAATGGTCTAGTTCTTCTATTTTGACAGAAAATGCAGAAGGGATGCAGGAGTTGACTGTCCAAGACAAGCCCAACAGCAGCAAAACACAAACAGCTGCTGCAATTCCTGAAGAGGAAGAAGTACAATATGGTGAAGGCACAGCTGAACCAGTAGAACAAACACAGCCACCAGAAGACCCTCTTCCTGCTGCTGCAAGGCATCTGAGAGATCATCCAAGAGATCTAATAATTGGAGATCACACCCAAGGCATATTAACAAGAAGCAGAGCTCACAATGAGGCCCTATTCTTAAGTTTTCTCTCTCAAATGGAGCCCAAGAAGTTTGAAGAGGCCAATCAAGACACCTTCTGGATTGAAGCCATGCAGGAGGAGCTCCTACAATTCAAGAGATGCAAAGTATGGAAGCTTGTGCCAAGACCTCAGGGACACAATGTGATTGGCACTAAATGGGTATACAGGAACAAGCTTGATGAGAATGGAACAATCATCAAAAAATAGGCCAGACTAGTAGCCAAAGGATACAGGCAAGAGGAAGGAATAGACTTTGATCAAACCTTTGCACCAGTGGCAAGGTTGGAAGCAATAAGGCTATTCCTTGCCTATGCTGCCCACAAAGGTTTCAAAGTCTATCAGATGGATGTCAAATCAGCCTTCCTCAATGGAGACTTGAAGGAAGAGATTTTGCAGGTTGCAAAGAAGACAGGAAGAGTACAAGTGGTACCTGTCAGTTTCTTGGGAAAAGAATGATATCATGGAGCAGCAAGAAACAAACCAGTGTGGCCATATCCACAGCTGAGTCTGAATACATTGCTGCAGGTAGCTGTTGTGCACAACTCCTTTGGACACAGCATCAGTTGGAGGATTACAACCTCAAGGTAAGAAAATCTCCTTTATATTGTGATTCATCCAGTGCAATCTCTATAGCTAAAAATCCTGTCTCTCATAGCAGAACTAAGCACATAGAGATCAGATATCATTTTATTAGAGAACATGTAGAAAATAAAGATATCTGTCTTGAATTTGTCACCACTGACAAACAAATAGCTGATATCTTTACTAAACCACTGGATGAATCCAAATTCAATGCTTTCAAAATTGATCTTGGCATGCTTAGTATGGAATAATTCTAAATATATGAGTCATAAATGTCACTCATGTTGATTCTACATTATGAACAATAAAGCTCTACATTTCCCACTACACCTTAGTGACATGTCTAGGGCATCTGCTTAGTCTACAAATCTATAGTTGGTCTTCACCTTACCAAATCTTCAGAAGGATGTTCAGATGGATCAGCTGTGAAGACTCTCAACTGAACCGCTGAGACGAGCAAACTGTCCCAGCGGTTGATCGATCACTGTCCCATCAGTCTAGGTTTCCCTCTCAGCAGAACCGCTGAGACGGGCTTGTTGATTAATTATATCTTTACATCCAGCCTTAATTAATCTAACATTTCTTAATATTATAAGGTAAATAAGTCCAAAAACCTAGGGGTAAAAGAAACGAAACTAACTTCCTATAAATAGCTGCCTTGTAACAAAAAAAAACACCGACAAAATCAAAACCCTTAGCCGCCGAGTCGATTCATCTTCCCTCCCGACTCAGCGCATCAAACATCGCTTGAATGGCACCGACAAGCTCAAAAGATCTCCTGGAGGGCTATGAGATAGTCCGAGACGGGTTCTCTCATGCCTCCGTCGAAATAAAACAGGTCATTCATCTGCTGTATGCTCAAGGTCTCGAATTCCTGCTATCTGAACCAAGCTGCATACTCAGAACTGAAGTTCTGGAATGGTTCACCAATGTAAAGTCATCTCCCTCTAAAGACATTCTGCAGTCCAAGATAGGATCTGTGAAGATAAAAATGACACCCAAAAAGTTGGCGAAAGGACTGAAATTACCTTCCTGCAATAAAACTGAAGAGGAGGAGATAACTGACCAGGATAAACAAACTGCCCTAAAATGGACATGGTATAGTGAATCGAAGACTAGCTGTCTCAGGAGAAAATTCTTCAATCAACAGGGAAAGCTACTGTCTGATATAGTGGGCAAAGCCATTCTTTTCAAGCCAGGTTCACATGACACTATCTCCCAGTCCATGTTTGAACTTATGACCAGGATAATTGTGGCCAAGAAAACCTCATGGGGGGAGGTAGTCTTTCAAAGACTAAAAGAATGTCTAAATGCTCCCAATATGGGCAGAATACTATCTCTGTATCTACAGAATAGTTATTCAGAGTTCTTTGCCAACTCAAAGGGGGTAAATCTTCATTACCTCAAAAGAATGGACATTAAAACTCTGGACAGATTCTCCAGAGTGCTTCCTATGAGCCAGTCATCCATGGCAAAGGACAAGGAGAAAAAGCCCACAAAGCAGAAACCTGCCTCACCATCCAAATCAATTGGGTCTGACAATGAGGTGTCTCATAGAGCTGACAATGACTCTGCACGGACCCATATGGAGGTAGATAACGAGGATGTCTCCTCCACCAAAGATAATGCAGATGCACAACATGTGCCAGCTGATTCTGGAAGAGAACAGGAACCTGACTCACTTGTGATCCTTTCCAAAGCATGCGCAGAGATATTAAATACTCCATCTGAGGGGGAGATGCTGAACAAGGAAGGGGCACCTGACCCAACAGCATCATCAAATGACCCTACCCCTGAAAATCTTGGTGCACCATCTGAGGGGGAGCAGCATGCTGGGTCTGAAGAGGAAGATGCAGATGTTATGAATTTCAATGATGATGATGAAGACCATCCATACCTTCTAGATAATCCTGCCCCACATGCTGCACACCAAGGGGGTGCAGCTTCAAAGGACGTGGATCCCGTGATTCCTCCTGCTGCAGTGTCTGAACCAAACATCCTCACACCACCTACAGATGTGGTTCCTCCACCCAGTTCTCCGAAGGGGTTCACACAGGCAGAAACAGTAGAACATCAGGCCCTTGCCTCCTCTTCTCAGAAAAATGAGCACATCTTAGGCTCAATACAGTCCATGCTAGATGCACACCTTGCATCTATGAAAGGGTATGTTGATAGATCCATTGACTTAACCATACAACCCCTACTAGCCGCACACCTTCAATCTGTGCAAGTGCACGTTGATAGGTCGACTGCATCAATCAGAGAACAGATTCTCCAATCTGTCTCTGCTGTAAGGCATGAAGTAATGGCTGCAATAAACATCCTCAAAGAGGATTCCACATTCCTTAATCAGCAAATGACCACATGGTTTAACTCAGCCAAGCAGACTGTGGACTGTCAAGGAAAGATATTCAAGTCTATTCAGAAGGAGCTGGCCCTATCTGCCCAAGACATTTCCTATGTCAAAAACTATGTTAGTACAACTGATGAAGTCATTGTGAAGTCAGCCAATCATCTTCAAGAGTACTTCTACTCCACTGCAATGCAGTTAAATGAAGTTGCTGACAGCTGCAAGGAAGAACTCAAAGGAGATATTGCACATGTCTCTCAAACTCTTGAGACAAAAGCCACCTCTTTTCATCTGACTGAAGAAGTTGGCAGATTAAAAAGTGATCTTCAAGCTGACTATGAAAATATCTTCCAAACCCTCTCTGGCACAATCACAGCAGCAAAGCAAGATATCCATCAACAGATTTTTGAAGAAGCCAGAAAGGGGGAGAATACAAATGCAGACATCAATTCTGAACTGTCACTGAAAGTTCTCCAAGGAACAAGGATTGCTTTGAACCTGCCATTACTAGATGCAGAAAGGGCAGAAGACTGGGACTTTCTGCATCAAGAAGAAATAGCACAAAATGAAAGATTGAAAAAGAAAAGAGAAAGAGAGCATGTTTTGCTCACTGAGGAATTCATGGCCTCCCAAAGGGATGAAAACAGGAGAGATCCTGACTTTGAATATTGGAGTGATGATTCCAAAAAGATAATTCTGAATGCTTAGGTAAGTCATGGTCAGTTGTGTAAAGACATTGATAGATTATATCCAGCTGAGGAATGGATAAAACATCTTGAAAGAAATACTAAAAGAGAAAAGGTATTCAAAGCAAACCTAGTCAAGAAGGAGAACCCCCAAAGAATGCCATCTAGGTACATCCCAAAACCTTTCATGTATTTTAAAAGGCAAGAGATCAAGAGAAAGTTTGCAGAAAATAAGGCAACTTCAAATCTAAATAAAGATACTTCTGCACCTGCTAAAGACAAGGAGCCTGCAGAACAAGAAGAAGTTGTTGCTGAATGTTCATCCTCTAAGAAAAGCAAACATTGATAAGATGTATAAAAACTCCTATGAATAATCAAAGGGTGGTTTGAACTAGAATTTGTCTAAATTACTTTATGCAAACTGAAGCTATTTAAATATTGCTCTACTTAAATCACTAATTTAAGATTTAGCTAAGTCTTACATTAGTGTTATTGATTTTGCTTATATGAGATGCATTGTCATATCTTTCTATTCATTGTGATGAATTGATTATCTGCTGTGTATATATATTACTGATCATCTGCTATAAACTCTGTTTGCTTAACATGACGGATTCACAGCTGTATTGATATATATACCACAACTTTATAAGTAATGTACTCTTGCATTTGAGAGTGTTCTGCCTTCTTCAAATTGGGGGAGATTGTTGGGAATTGAACCTCAATGTCCCTTTAATTTGAAGAGGCCCCCACACTCAAATACAAAGTACAAGTTGTATTTGATAAACCCTACGTGTATTCCATAAGTATGCAGGGTTAAGTTATTCCAAGACAAGGAATAGTTCTAGCAGCAATATGCTCACAACCGTTGAGACGAGGAGCAGTCTCAGCGGATTCACTGAGAAGGAAACTGGAGCAGCCGCTGAAACTGAAAGTCATCTCAGCCCAACCGCTGAGACAGATCCAAAGTCTTTGTCGGGATCTGCTTTCGGCGCAAATAATATTTGAAAGGGAAAAGCAAGTCCAATCAGCCGCATATTGTGTCAGGAGGATAGAGATAGCCGTTGAAGCCTTCTGGAAGTATAAAAGAAGATGTTAGGGCATATCATCTCACACTGTTCCATTAAGAAGTTTTTGCTGCAAGCCGTAATCGCGCATTCTCGTTCCAGCAAAGTAAAGCAGTTCTCCGAAGCTAAAGTTAATCTTCTAAGGAAGATTAGTTAGCTCTTCCTGTTCCAACTCAGAAGGGCAAGTTGATCTTCTGCCTTGCTGAAGGAGAAGATCGAGGTGATTCAAATCTGAAGAAAGGAACCAGAAGACCTAAGAGTAAATCTTTTGTCATCTGAACTCAATACAAACTCATTTACATCTTTGTAAGGCAGCTTGCCTGAGAAAAAGGCTGTTGAGCCTGTGTAGAGCTGTATTGACAGCTTGAGTGGTAGGACTTCTTGACAAGTCTGAGGTAGGAAATCTGTAGGATTTCTGAGAGGTAGGAGTTATACATAACTCTGAGTGTAGGGCTGTTGAGCCTGAGTGTAGAGTTGCTGTGCTCGAGGTAGGATCACTCTTGATCTGAGAAGTTCTGAGGAACTTGAGGTGTAAGCTCAAGGAGCTGAGATTGAAGTTGGTGGCCTTATCTAACTCACTGTTAGAGAGGTGAAGGGGGAAAGAGGACTACTCAAGACACCCTGTCTTGAGGAACCTCTATACATACTTGTGTGCTTTCTGGGTGCAATACTTCTGTAGCTAGACTCTCATAAACTAAAAATAAGTAAAACCTATTCCCCCCCCCCCCCTTCTAGGTAATATTGACTACTCTTAATAAACTATCACACTTCCTCTAGGAGGTTTCCATTAAGGAAAGCCATTTTGACATCCATTTGGCAGATCTCGTAGTCAAAATACGCACCAATAACAAGTAGAATTCTGATGGACTTGACCATGGCTACAGGGGAAAGGTCTCATCATAGTCAACACCATGAATTTGTTTGAAACCTTTAGCCACCAGCCAGCCTTTAAATGTCTGTACATTCCCATCCATGTCGGTCTTCTTCTTGAAGACCCACTTGCACCCTATGGGTCGTACCCCTTCAGGTGGTTCCACAAAGGTCCAAACTTAGTTTGCATACATGGAATCCATTTCAGATTTCATGGCCTTAAGCCACTTCTCGGAGTCAGGTCCACACATAGCCTCTTGATAGGTTGCAGGCTCATCATCATGATCCATAAGCAACACGTTACCTATTTGAGACACGAGAAATCCATATCTCTCAGGCTCAAATCTTGGTCTATCAGATCTACACATGACTTGTGTTTCTTGAGCAGGTTCTCTAGCTACAATAACTTGTAGTCCTTGCTCAGGTTCTAAAATTGGTTCAGCTATTGTTTGTGGTTCTTGAACTTCTTCAAGTTCCACCTTTGTAGTCTTTCTGGATAAGAACTCTTTCTCTAAGAAGACGTCAGTCCTTGCGACAAACACTTTGCCCTCGGACGGTAGGTAGAAGTAATACCCTTTGGTTTCCCTAGGATATCCCACAAGATAACACTTATCCGACTTGGGTTCCAGCTTGTCAGACATTTGACGTCGCACGTATGCCTCACATCCCCAAATCTTAATAAAAGACATACTAGAACGCTTCCCAGTCCATATCTCATATAGTGTCTTTAGAACCATTTTCGTTGGAGCACGATTTAATGTGAAAGCAGCAGTCTCTAAAGCAAATCCCCAAAAGGAAACGGGCAGATCTGCATGACTCATCATCGACCGCACCATGTCTAACAAGGTACGATTCCTCCTCTCAGAAACACCATTATGGTGCGGTGTTCTAGGCGGGGTGAGCTGTGATACAATACCGCACTCTTTCAGATGATCACGGAACTCCTGACTTAAATATTTGCCACCTCGATCAGATCGGAGTGATTTTATTCTTTTTCCCAGTTGATTCTCTACTTCATTCTTAAACTCTTTGAACTTTTCAAAGGTCTCGGATTTGTTCTTCATAAGAAACACGTATCCGTATCTACTGAAATCATCAGTAAATGTAACGAAGTAGTGGAACCCACCTCTAGCCATAGAACTCATGGGTCCGCACACATCACTATATATGACACCCAAGAGATCATCTGCCCTCTCAGTATGACCAGTGAAAGGGGCTTTAGTCATTTTGCCCAATAAGCAAGACTCGCATCTCTCAAATGATTCATAATCAAATGAGTCCAGTAGTCCATCTCTATGGAGCTTGGATATGCGTTTCTCATTTATATGGCCCAAATGACGATGCCAAAGGTATGTATGATTCGAGTCATTTGTTCTTAGTCTTTTATTATTTTCTACATTATAGATCGGATGGTCTAAGTTCAAAACATATAAACCATTAAACAATTGGGCTACACCATAACAAACATCATTCATAAAAATTGAACAACAATAGTTCTTAATTATAAACGAAAAACCCTTCATGTCAAGACATGAAATGGATATAATGTTTCTAGTTATGGCTGGAACATAATAACAATTATCTAGTTCCGCCTCCAATGCCCTACCTTACCGCAGTGGTGGCACTTTCCTTCCTTCGCCAGACCTTTCCTTTTCAGTGCAGAAGACTTGGGATCAAGATGAGACTTAGATCCAATCTTCGTCTTCTTAGATCCCCTGGTCTTGCCCTTGCCCTTATGCACCATCAGTATGGGGCTGGCTGGCTTGACCTTCTTTATGTTGTTCTCGGCAGTTCTCAACATGCCAAGGAGCTCGGGCAGTGTCTTTTCTATTTCATTCATGTTATAGTTCAAAACGAACTGCTCATAACTGTCCGGCAACGATTGCAGGATCAGATCTGTGGCCAACTCTTGGCCCAAGGGAAAACCTAGTTTTTCAAGGTTCTCTATATACCCAATCATCTTAAGTACGTGAGTCCCTACTGAGTCTCGAGCTCCCATTTTGCACTGAAATAATGCCTTGGATATGTCAAACCTCTCTTGTCGGGCTTGCCCCTCGAACATTTTCTTAAGGTGCCCGATTATCTCATAACCACATATGCTCTCGTGTTGCTTCTGAAGCTCAGAGGACATGGTAGCAAGCGTGAGGCATTCCACATCCAAGGTATCATCCCGATACTTCTTGTAAGCATCTTTGTCTGCTCGCGGAGCATTTCCGGTCGGCTCTGTGGGGGCTTCCCCTTCCAAGACATAGAGCTTGCGCTCTTGCCTGAGAACAATTCTCAGGTTCCTATACCAGTCGAGGAAGTTCGTCTCATTGAGTTTGTCCTTATCAAGGATGGCTCTCAGGGACAACGTGGAGTGAGATGTATTTGCCATGGAAATTCTACAATAAATTTGCAAAAGATTTTCAGTACTATATTTCAAAATACGTTTTATTTTAATAAGGTCTTTAATTAAATACTCCCACTATTTTATTCAAATTGATAACCCTTAATATCAATTCGGAGAGTTTATGCGAGCTACTCTCTTAGTGGACAAGATCTGTATTTCACCAACACAACGAGTCAGCTTTGGCATTTCTCTCGCAATGCGGTTATTTAGGTAGACAACACTTGTCAATTGCATCACTATACAAATCTTGTATGGTTGGTGAATAACTCTTTATTCGCATCCATCACATGGTGCATGCCAACCCTATGCCTCTAAGCACTCAACCTTTGAGGTCACCTAGTTAAGATAGACCCGATGTCGACAGTGAGATATCACAATTATCCACTCGCACCATTACCAAGATATAATAATGCACCTTGCTTTGGCAAGCCCACACTTCATCGATCGAGGCAGAAAGAGTGTCATCCAGCGGAAGGCATCCGAATACTTAATATTGGATAAGGGATTTTATCTTTCAATTGATGAACATTTCATCGTGATTAACATTTAATCACCGTGCACATTCACAAAATAGAAATACAATATTTCAAACCAAATGCATCCCCAATGCGCACAAAACAGAATTATCAACACTTGATAAAAGGGCTAAATCTGAGCATTTAGAACACTTCTAAATCTCCAGATTTACATGCATTTGACACAGGCAAAACAACTTAACTTATGCAGTAGACAAGCTCGTCTCTCAATGTCAGACTCAAAATCCAAAACATTTGGTTTCACAAACTAATTAGAGGGACGGTTACTGATAAGTAGTATTTTTTTAACTTTTTAATAGAAAATTTTGTAAATATTTAATATGATTTTTCCTTTTTATGATAATTTTAGGTTATAAGTAGTTCTTTTTGTAATTTTGATTCTAACTTAGCTTAATTTCAATATTTGCAGAATTTTGGGACAAATCGGGAAAAATGGCATGTCACGCCCTCGGTCACGCCCGTGACCAAGGGCGTGTAACCTAAAGATCAGTCCAGAATGATGCCGCGCTGTCTGAGCTAGCCCACACCAAGTCACGCCCCAGGTCACGCCCGTGACCCAAAGTCACGCCCGTGACCAAGGGCGTGTAAACTTAGAATCTTCCACGTGGAGCCGCCGTCGAGACGTGGAGATGCTGTCGAGAAGTCAACCTAAGTCACGCCCGTGACCCACATGTCACGACCGTGACTTTCCAGCGTGATCTCTGCTTCGCCACCGCGCCGAATTCCAGCCCACGCCGCATTTAATGCAGCCGTCCAAAGTCACGGCCGTGACCCGACATGTCACGCCCGTGACATGTCATTTCTCGCCGCGCCGTCCAGAAAGCCCACGCCGCTGTCGGATCCGATGTGAATAGTGCAATCACGCCCTTGGTCACGCCCGTGACCAAGGGCGTGTAATCTGAAATTTTTTCCTATAAATTCAGAGGTTCTCCCTGAGTCCAGGGTTCAGAATTTTGGAGTGGGGGAGGTGCTGCTAGAGCTGTTAGTGAGTTCTTCAATGCAATTGTTCATGTCTTTAAGCTTTCATGTCTTCCTTTTCAATTCATGCAATGTTTTAGTTTAACTTTCATGTACTAGCTCTTTTTAAGCTTGTAATCTTCATTTTCCTAGCTTGGTAATCTCTCTTTAAGATTGTAATAGTTTTGATTTTCAATAAAAATTAGCTTGCTCTCTTTCATTTGCTCTTTCTCCTTAAGTACTTCTCCTTTCATGCAGCGTTAAGTTTTCTTTCCTTTTTCCCCTCCACTATGTTGAGCATTAAGTCTTTTTTTATCGTTTTAATCATTCACTAAGTTTGCAAAATGTCTCTTTTTAACTAAGTAATCAAAACCTCCAAAATATCATTAGATAAGATAATAGTGATTTTCCTCGAAGTAGAAGTAATCAACGCGCCCCGTGGAATACGACCTTGGTATTTCCAAATATCCTATACTATAGACGATAAGGTACACTTGCCTTTATCAGATATAATTTTGGAGAAAATCTCAATCTTTCACTAAATTTCAAAACCGAGAAATCTATATCAAGTTTTTGGCGCCGTTGCCGGGGACTTTGCGTAGATATTTTGAAAAGAGGATAGCTATTAATTTTATCATGCTTTTTTTTATTTTACTTTGCTTTTTCTAAATTTCAAAAAGAAAAAAAATTAGTTTTTCTTCTTCCTTTCTTCTCTTTTTAGTGTATGACCCGAGGTAGCACTTCGATTCTTCCTTTTGATCCGGAGATCGAGCGAACCCTTTTGAGGCACCGCCGTTCTCGTGATCAGGGAAATCAAATAGAATCTGAAGAGTCGATCGGGGACACTAACGCAGCAAATATGGATCATAATCTTAATCCTCCTAATCTTAACGAGCCAAATCCTAATGAGGACGCGCAACGGACCATGTCCTATTATGCGCGACCGAATTTGGAAGGCACACAATCGAGTATTGTTCGCCCCACGGTGGCGAACAATAATTTTGAGATCAAGTCCAGCATCATACAAATGGTGCAACAATCGGTGACCTTTGATGGTCAACCGGACGAGGATCCAAATTCACATATCTCTTACTTTCTTGAAATTTGCGACACTTTTAAGATCAATGGCGTCACCGATGACGCCATTCGATTACGTCTTTTTCCTTTTTCTTTGCGGTCTAAGGCCAAGCAGTGGCTGGGCTCCCTACCTAGGGGATCCATCACTACATGGGCCGAAATGGCGGAAAATTTTCTTAATATATATTTCCCGCCTTCAAAGACCGCTAAATTACGCACGGATATTGCATCGTTCATGCAAATCGACTCGGAGACTCTCTATGACACATGGGAGCGCTTCAAGGAGCTTTTGCGTCGATGCCCTCACCATGCACTTGCCACTTGGCAACAAGTGCAAATATTTTATAATTGCTTAAATCTCCAAACGAGGCAAATGATTGATGCGGCCGCCGGGGGGACATTAAATAATAAAACCCCGATCGCCGCTCAAGAGCTTTTCGAAGAGATGGCCACAAATGCGTACCAATGGAACATGCCCCGAGCACGGCCTAATAAGCCGGCCGGAATTTTTGAAATAGACGCAAACGCAAATTTAGCTTTACAAGTTGAGCGCTTAACAAAGCAAGTGGCGGAGATGTCTGCTTCCTCCGCCACTCCTTTTGGGCTAATAACGTTTTAATTGAAGAACATGTTGACTACATGGGAAATCCACCTCGGCCTTCCTATAACCCGAACATCGCTCCGTATAATAACACCTACAATGCGGGTTATAGGAATCATCCGAATTTCTCATGGAGCAACCAAGGAAATGCTCAGCGTCCTATGAATTTAAATCAACCTCCCTCTAATCAACTTCTTAACTTAACTCCGCCTCCAAATTTGATTTCTCAAAATTATAATCCACCCGGTTTTCCACCGCAACAGCAAAAACTCTCTCCGATTGAAGAGGTTTTTGCAAAATATGTTGCTACAAATGAAACGAACATCCGGAACCTTACTGGATCGATAAAAAATTTAGAGAATCAAGTGGGCCAACTCGCAAAGATGATTTCTGAGCGTCAACAAGGAGCACTACCGGGGAACACTGAGCAAAATCTAAAGAAGAGCGCGCACGCGATTACACTCCGAAGCGGGAAGGAGGTGGTTCAAAAACAGGACGAACCCAAGGTAATTTCCTCTCCTCCTACTTATAATTCATCTTCGAATTTGCCCGCTACGATAGCTCCGCACTCTTCTATTTTAAATCCGCGCGCTCCTACTTCTAATATTCCGTATCCATCGAAATTTAAAAATGAAAGCGCCGAAAAAAATTATAAAAAGTTTTTAGATGTTTTAAAACAAATCCATATTAATGTACCTTTCTGCGAGGCTATCTCACAAATGCCTAAATATGCGAAATATCTTAAGGAGTTGCTCTCCAATAAGAAAAAGTTAGAAGATATTTCGCATATTTCTTTAAATGCAGAATGCTCCGCGGTTGTACTCAACAAATTGCCGAAAAAAGCATATGACCCGGGACGGTTTTCCATCCCATGTCTTTTTGGCAATTCGTTAGTAAAACACGCCTTAGCGGATCTTGGAGCAAGCATCAACCTTATGCCGTTTTCTTTGTTCAAAAAGCTAGGTCTAGGAAATCCAAGGCCCACTCGAATGAGTATCCAATTAGCAGATCGTTCTTTAAAATATCCTATAGGAATAGTGGAGGACGTGCTCGTCAAGGTTGACAAATTCATCTTCCCAGTGGATTTTGTCATTCTTGACATCGAAGAGGATGCCGAAGTACCCCTCATACTCGGCCGCCCCTTCCTTGCCACCTCCCGCGCTATTATCGACGTAAGTAACGGAAAGCTCCTCCTACGGGTTGGAGACGATGAAGTTACTTTCGGCATAAATTCTTCGATGCGGAACACGCTAGAAAATGACGATTCATGTTTTTACTTAGAAGAGTGTTGTGAGTTCGATTCATCCCTCGAGTTAGTTTCATCGGTGAGTAGTGATTCCGAGCCCATAGAGCTCTTTTGTGATGAAGAAGAAGTTTCTCACCCCACACCACCCGAACCATTATTTTTAGAAAAATTAAAAATCAAGACTTCTTATGAAGAACCACCCGTATTGGAGTTGAAACAACTCCCCCCTCACCTTAAATACTTGTTTTTGGAAAAAGAGTCTAAGCTACCCGTCATCATTTCATCCGATCTTAGCGACTCAGAAATTTCTGAGTTGACTATAGTCTTAAGAAAGCACCGCCACGCAATTGCGTGGCAATTATCGGACATTAAGGGTATAAACCCATCTTTCTGCACTCATAAAATATTTCTCGAAGATAATTCCCGAAATTCAGTCCAGCCTCAACGACGACTAAACCCTAACATGAAAGAAGTTGTTAAGACCGAAGTTATAAAACTTCTGGACGCGGGAATCATCTACCCGATATCGGACAGTACTTGGGTTAGCCCAGTACAAGTCGTGCCAAAGAAAGGTGGTGTCACGGTAGTTGCGAACAAAAATAACGAATTGATCCCAACCCGTACTGTTACGGGTTGGCGGATGTGCATCGACTATCGGAAATTAAATGATGCCACCCGTAAGGATCACTTCCCTCTACCATTTATCGACCAAATTTTAGAACGCCTTTCGGGTCACTCCTACTACTGTTTTCTAGATGGTTTGTCGGGATACTTCCAAATTCCGATTTCGCCCGACGACCAAGAGAAAACCACTTTCACTTGTCCCTTTGGCACCTTCGCTTATCGAAGGATGTCATTTGGTCTTTGTAACGCGCCAGCTACATTCCAAAGATGTATGCTGGCAATTTTTGACGAGTTAGTGGAGGAGATGATGGAAGTATTTATGGACGATTTTTCCGTGTACGGGAGTTCATTTGAAAACTGTTTAAAAAATCTCGAGCGCGTGTTGCAGCGATGTGAGGAAACGAATTTAGCGCTTAATTGGGAAAAATGTCATTTTATGGTCAAGGAAGGACTAGTCCTTGGCCATAAAATTTCGGGCAAGGGGATCGAGGTCGATAGGGCCAAGATTGAAGTAATTGAAAAACTTCCCCCTCCCACAAACGTAAAAGCTATTAGGAGTTTCCTAGGCCACGCGGGGTTCTATCGGCGCTTTATACAAAATTTTTCCAAAATCACAAAGCCGTTAACCCATCTTCTTGAAAAGGAATCCTCATTTATTTTTAGCGATGAATGTCATTTGGCCTTTAAACTTATCAAAGAAAAACTTATAAACTCCCCGATTCTAGTCGCGCCGGATTGGTCGCTCCCTTTTGAAATCATGTGCGACGCGAGTGACATTGCGGTTGGTGCCGTTTTAGGCCAACGGGTGAGTAAGTATTTCCACCCTATCTATTATGCGAGCAAAACACTCACGTCGGCACAAGCAAATTACACCACGACCGAGAAGGAACTTCTAGCAATCGTTTTCGCCTTCGATAAGTTTAGGTCGTATATCACCCTCTCGAAAGTTATCGTCTTCACGGATCACTCCGCACTTAGGGATCTTTTAAGCAAATCGGACGCCAAGCCTCGTCTTTTGCGATGGATCCTCCTCTTGCAGGAGTTTGACTTAGAGATCCGGGACAAAAGAGGAGCCGAAAACTTGGCGGCCGATCACCTTTCTCGTTTAGAAAATCCCTCCTCGGAAGCATTAATAGAGGCCGACATCAACGATAAATTTCCCGAAGAGCGCCTCCTAGCTCTCGAAAATTTTAATTCATCTTCTACCCCATGGTTTGCGGATTTGGCTAACTATTTAGTAGCCCGGGTCCTGCCAAAAGAATTCTCGAGTCAGCTAAAGAAGAAATTCTTTTCTGATTTACAGAATTACTTTTGGGAGGACCTCTTTTTATTCCGAGTATGCGCAGACCAGATTGTGAGAAGATGTGTTTCAAGTGAGGAAGGCCTTAAAATTTTACGTCATTGTCATGAGGGACCCACCGGTGGTCATTATCATTCGAACCGAACCGCGAGGAAGGCGTTGGAGGCGGGCTTTTATTGGCCCACGCTCTTCAAAGATGCTCACACCCTTGTGAGTACCTGCGACAGCTGCCAGCGGTCGGGGAACATCTCTCGCCGGGATGAGATGCCCCAAAACATTTTCTTAGAATGCGAAATTTTCGACCTTTGGGGTATCGATTTTGTTGGTCCTCTCCCTCCATCTTTTTCAAATAAATATATTCTAGTGGCGGTCGACTACGTATCAAGGTGGGCGGAAGCGCAAGCTCTACCCACCAATGATGCGCGAGTCGTCGTTAATTTCGTAAAAAAATTATTTTCTCGATTTGGCACGCCGCGCGCTATTGTGAGTGATCGGGGCACCCATTTTTGCAATACGCAATTCACAAAAATCTTAGCAAAATATGGTGTCACACACAAATTATCCACCGCATATCACCCACAAACGAGCGGCCAAGTCGAAGTTGTTAATCGAGAATTAAAACGGATTTTAGAAAAAACAGTTTCTATCAATCGGAAGGATTGGGCAATAAAGCTCGATGACGCGCTATGGGCCTATCGAACGGCGTACAAGACCGTTATCGGTTGTACACCGTATCGAATGGTTTATGGCAAGGCTTGCCACCTTCCGGTCGAATTAGAACACCGCGCATTTTGGGCGCTTAAATTTTTAAACCTCGATTCCACTCTAGCGGGAGAACAAAGAAAATTCCAAATGAACGAATTAGATGAGTGGCGAGCGAATGAGTATGAGAGCAATAAATTATATAAGGAGCGAACGAAGTTTTATCACGATAAGCATATAAAATTTCCAAAAACTTTTTCGCCGGGCGATCTCGTCCTCCTTTATAATTCCCGCCTTCGCCTTTTTCCGGGAAAACTAAAATCCCGATGGTCCGGACCCTTTATTGTTAAAGAGGTTTGGTCCTATGGGACAATTTTAATTTCTCACCCGGAAAAAGGTACCTTCAAAGTAAACGGCCACCGACTTAAATTATATCTTCCGGGAGAATTAACTAATGAAAAGAGTGATTCAATTGTATTTCAACCAATAATATGATCGGCAAGTGGGTCAAGCTACGCGACCTTAAACAAAGCGCTTTTGGGAGGCACCCCAAAGTTATCTTTTGTTATTTTCTCTTGTCTTTTCTTTTCTTCTTTAACAACTTTTGCAGGTAATCGCGGCTTCCCCACAAAAGCTTCAAAAAAAATCAGGGAAGCCCTTTTTCCTTCTCTTCTTTCGTTTTTGCATTTCTTTTTTACCTTTTCTTACTTCATACTTATTTTTAAACATTGGGGACAATGTTTAACTTTAAGTATGGGGGTGTAAATAGCCCTTTGTAAATATTTGTAAATAGTTTTAAAAAGAAAATTTTCAAAAAAAAAAAAACAACAAAAAGAAAATTTTAATTTTGTTTCTATGATTTCCTTTATTTAAGCACTTGTAAAATCCAAAAACTCAAAAAAAATTTAAAAAATCAAAAATTTAAATCTTGGAAAGGGACGTTTGGGATTTCATCCCATCACACCTCCTAGTACCTTGCGAACCCTTCACCGGGTAGCCCTTGGGAAGTCCAAGACTTGCAAAAATTGTTAAGTTTTAAAGCTAGTTTCCTTTCTTTGTAAATAGTTTTTAATGTCAAAAATTCAGAAAAAAAAAGATAATATCAAAAATTAAAAAAAAAAAAGATAATATCAAAAAATTCAAAAAAAAAGATAATATCAAAAATTCTTATATCCCTCCTTGTTGTTTTTGTGATTTCTTAGAAATCTAGTTGAGAATGTTTATAAGCATGTTTAAGTTTTTAATTGGCTAAAATTTTGCTTATCATAGTTTGTTAATTTTAAATTTGAGGTAATCTTGATTTAAGAATCATCTTATGATTTTAAATTGATTAGAGAATTTTGTTAGCATGACTTCTCTTTTTATTTTTAAATGGCTTCATTTTGTAGTAAATTTCCTAAACCTCTTTAGATTTCAATTATATTTTCTTCTAACTTCTTAGATCTTAGGAATTTTAATTTTACTAGAATTTGCTCTCAATATGATTTAAAGCTAGCTAGATTTTTTTTCCCCTACCATACCCCCTTTGATGGCATAAAAAATGTATTAAAAGATCATATGTCATGGGAATAAGAGGATAAAATTCATTATTCCCTAAAACATATGCACCCAAAATATTTGAAAAGATTATATGGCATGGAGTAAGAGGATAAAATTCATTACTCCTAAACCATATACATTTTGGGTTTTTATTAGAAGAGAAAGAAAGACAAAAAAAAAGGAAATTTCATGATAAATTCCATTTCCTCCATTCAAAAATTTCTCTTCTTATGCCAAATTTTATGAAATCCCCCTTAGCCAATTATCATTGTTCTAGTTTTAGTTGAAAATTATGGAGAGAGCAATATTTAGTAATTTACTTTTCCTTAAGATTCTTTTAAGATAGAGTTCTTATAATTTTAATTTAATTTAGTTTTATAATTTCTACAATTTTGTCAAACTACTTAATTTTCTTGAGAAGTTCTTGCCTAAACATTTTCCCTCTTTTCAAATCATCATCATAATCTAGGACTTAACTCCCCCTTGAATTTACTCTTAACTTAACTTTTGGTTAAATGAAATTTTAATTTTAAATTAAAATTTTTTTTAAGGATGTCTTATAAATTATGCCTCACACTTTTGCTCTGGAATAGCAAACCTCAAGTATGGGGGTATTTGATAAGTAGTATTTTTTTTAACTTTTTAATAGAAAATTTTGTAAATATTTAATATGATTTTTCCTTTTTATGATAATTTTAGGTTATAAGTAGTTCTTTTTGTAATTTTGATTCTAACTTAGCTTAATTTCAATATTTGCAGAATTTTGGGACAAATCGGGAAAAATGGCATGTCACGCCCTCGGTCACGCCCGTGACCAAGGGCGTGTAACCTAAAGATCAGTCCAGAATGATGCCGCGCTGTCTGAGCTAGCCCACACCAAGTCACGCCCCAGGTCACGCCTGTGACCCAAAGTCACGCCCGTGACCAAGGGCGTGTAAACTTAGAATCTTCCACGTGGAGCCGCCGTCGAGACGTGGAGATGCTGTCGAGAAGTCAACCTAAGTCACGCCCGTGACCCACATGTCACGACCGTGACTTTCCAGCGTGATCTCTGCTTCGCCACCGCGCCGAATTCTAGCCCACGCCGCATTTAATGCAGCCGTCCAAAGTCACGGTCGTGACCCGACATGTCACGCCCGTGACATGTCATTTCTCGCCGCGTCGTCCAGAAAGCCCACGCCGCTGTCGGATCCGATGTGAATAGTGCAGTCATGCCCTTGGTCACGCCCGTGACCAAGGGCGTGTAATCTGAAATTTTTTCCTATAAATTCAGAGGTTCTCCTTGAGTCCAGGGTTCAGAATTTTGGAGTGGGGGAGGTGCTGCTAGAGCTGTTAGTGAGTTCTTCAATGCAATTGTTCATGTCTTTAAGCTTTCATGTCTTCCTTTTCAATTCATGCAATGTTTTAGTTTAACTTTCATGTACTAGCTCTTTTTAAGCTTGTAATCTTCATTTTCCTAGCTTGGTAATCTCTCTTTAAGATTGTAATAGTTTTGATTTTCAATAAAAATTAGCTTGCTCTCTTTCATTTGCTCTTTCTCCTTAAGTACTTCTCCTTTCATGCAACGTTAAGTTTTCTTTCCTTTTTCCCCTCCACTATGTTGAGCATTAAGTCTTTTTATTATCGTTTTAATCATTCACTAAGTTTGCAAAATGTCTCTTTTTAACTAAGTAATCAAAACCTCCAAAATATCATTAGATAAGATAATAGTGATTTTCCTCGAAGTAGAAGTAATCAACGCGCCCCGTGGAATACGACCTTGGTATTTCCAAATATCCTATACTATAGACGATAAGGTACACTTGCCTTTATCAGATATAGTTTTGGAGAAAATCTCAATCTTTCACTAAATTTCAAAACCAAGAAATCAATATCAGTTACTGCAAAGGAGACACAATTTCTGAAACAATAAAATCACAACGCAATCACATGCATTCCTGGGAGATTTTCAATCTAGAACATTTCTTCGAAATTCAAACATCCAGGAAGAAATCCAGATATTTAGAACACTTATAAATTTCTGATTTACATGCATTAGATTGTAAACCTCCCTCTGATACCACTGTTGGGTTTTCTAATACCATTTCAAAAATGATAATACAGCATATCACATATGCGCAGCGGAATAAATAACTAGAACAACCCAAAGAGTTAAAGAACTTGCAATTTTACTGATTCAAGAAATAAAACAACATCCACATCACAGTGCAGAAATTATACCTGAAGGGGATTTGAGTCGATACTCAAACCAAGATGCTCCTCACTGATTTCTGGTAGAACCAAACTTGAGTTCCAAGAACCAAAATGGATCGGCCCCTCTACAGAGATCCACACAAGCGGAGGAGAACCTAGATGCCTTGTCGAACAAGGAATGAGTCGGAGAAGAAAAGCTCTCAGCGTCCCCACAGACTGCTAGATCCGAGACAGGGGAGACGACGACTGTCGGAAGAGGAGAGAAGCCCTGGCGGAACACTTCCGGCGCTGCTCTCTCAAATCACGAAAAGGGTCGGTTACAAAATTCGGCTCGCACACCGAACCCTAAGATCGTGATCTGTTTATATACCAAAGGCTGCGTTCGATGAATTCAAGGAGATCTGCGTTCAACGAACTCAAGGAGATCTGCGTTCGACGAAATCAAGAGATCTGCGTTCGACGAACTCAAGGAGATCTGTGTTCGACGAACTCAAGAGATCTGCGTTCGACGAACTCAAGGAGATCTGCGTTGGACGAACTCAAGAGATCTGCGTTCGACGAACTCAAGAGATCTGCGTTCGACGAACTCAAGGAGATTTGCGTTCGACGAACTCAAGAGATCTGCGTTCGACGAACTCAAGAGATCTGCGTTCGACGAACGCGCTACACTAGTCCTTTGCCGTCTCAGCGGTCAACGAACGCGCTACACTAGCCCTTTCCATCTCAGCGGTCGACGAACGCGCTACACTAGCCCTTTCCGTCTCAGCGGTCGACAAACGCGCTACACTAGCCCTTTTCCATCTCAGCGGTCGACGAACGCGCTACACTAGCCCTTTCCGTCTCAGCGGTCGACGAATGCCTTCAGTTCGACTAAGTCGCGCATGATAGCCTGATTTCTCGAGAAATCTCAAGATTTAATTTCTCGAGAAATCCCTGGAAATCAATATATCGAGAAATCCCAAGGAATTGATTTCTCGAGAAATCCCAATACAGGAATATGATTTCTCGAGAAATATCAAATCTTAAAAATGACTTCTCGAGAAATCCAAGCCAACTCAATTCTCCCTCCAATTTCTCCAAACACTTTTATGTGCGACCCTATAGGCTCATATTGCGTTGGCAGTAAGACTAACTGTTGATTGCTTTGAGATCACCTCAGAAACTCCAACAGAAACATCCTCTGCTCACTCATGATCCTTATTCCACATGATCTCAGCATTACTCAATGCTCAGAGGTAGAAAATGGAAATATTCATCCTGCAAATAGTTGATGGCCTGAGGAACGAAATGAAGGCTGAGCTGAAGATTATGAAGAAGAGATACTTCATCTAAACACTCAGTATGCTCACTTCTATCACCTAGCAGCTCCAGCTATGGAGCTTGTTGGTGAAGAGATCAACAAGGTTGGCCATCAAACTCATCAGCTCATGCAGAACCAAGTAACATTTGCAGACAATGTAGAGCATGTCTTTGAGCAGATAGAAACAACCATTCATAACGACAAAGATCGCATTTTGAACAGAGTTCATGTGAATGCTTAGACCCTAGATGCTCATTTGCTGGAAGTTCAAAACAACTTGGATGTCACTGAACAACAAATTCATGAAAGGCACATTTCAATGCAAGAAACCTTGGATGATCGTCTAATTGAAGAAGTCCTAAAGGGGGAGAAGACAATCATAAATGCAGGCTCACATCAAGCTATGTGGACTGCAAGTCAAGTCAAACAAGCCTTGTAGAAGCCTCCCTTAGGTTATGAATTAGCTGAACCTTCTGTAAGCACAGATTTAGAGGAATATGGTGCCGAGTTTGGAGAGTCAGCAACTTCAAAGAAAAGGAAGAAACTTCAGAGCAGGATGTACATGCAGAAAAGGCTGAGAGAAATTGAGCAGGATCCACAAGCAGGCAAGTGGAGTCCTACCTCCAGGGAAATTATCTTAGAAAATTAGATTGAATTTGGATACCCTCAAGAAAGCTCTGAGAGGGTATACTACTAAGCTGACTGGAATCTACATCTCAAGCAAATGGAGAAAAGGAGGAATCACAAGCTGACATTCCATCATGGGCCTTCTCCCTCTCCAAAGAAGATTCCAAAGCCCATCCATTTCTATGAAAGGCAGAAGAGGAAAGGCAAAAGCAGCATCAACAAAGGTTGAAAGCTACTCTCAAAGAATGTGTTGTCTAAGAATGGAATAGGCAAATGATTGAATTTGAGGGGGGGGGGGGATGTGCCCGACATATAAATATACTGTGGAAAGAACCAGTTCAAGTGCACTGTCTACGAATGCTCGAACGACCGGACTCAAGGTAACAGTTACGAACCGTTGTTCGTGATGCCTGACCTCACCCAAGACTCCATCCACTTTTATGTTCAAAATTAGTTTTTTTTTTCCTGGTGCCGTCCACAACCATGTCAAACGCATTTTATGGCGGCGGCGTTATTGTCCAAACTCACCAGAGCAAAAACGCCGTGCAAACTCATGGTCGCCTAATTAGAAAAATAAATTTGTGTCCCATGCTACTCGAGGCACTTGCAATTGGTTTGTTTTGAGTTTGGTACATAGGCTCAGCCCAGGTGTGCTCTCAAACTCGAGTGCCCCGGCAGACCGAAAATCTTCTAATTGAAATCGATCCTAACTGAAAATCTGACTGGCCAATTTGAATGCCCGAAATCTGCTTGAAATCAATCATTATCATTAGAATTAAATTTGAATAAAATGTTGGTCATTCATTTCATATGGCCAGGTGCCTTCCACTGATAATTTGTCAAAGTAATTGGCTCGATGATGGCAAATTACCATGTTGTCCCAAATTCACACGGCATATGCAAAGAATTAAATGAGGGTCAAATTACTAGACTCTCGTTGGTCCAAATATTCAGTCCCTATTTCACACGGCTATAGTTTTATTATGCTAATCAGTTTTCAGTCAAAGCTCTGTCAATTGTAAACGGTAAACCATGCCCTTAATTACTTTCTACTAATTTATTTATTTATTATTATTATTTGCTTTATGTTTTTTTACTGAATGTAACAATATTTAGGTCTCCAAAATTTAGTGTGTGTTTTGGTAGACTGACCCATAATCTATATTGATTGCACAAATATCTATGGTGAGTTTTCTGGTACGAGACTATATTACTATTACTAAGGTCCTCTTTGACGGGTCAGCTGCGCTCAGTTCCCGCGTCTACAGATGCGGGAATGGGAGCATCCAATCAGCTGGCCTGACTAACATAGTCGAGTGCGGAGCGCCAAAGTTCAATTTTAGGAATTATGCGCTCCATCTCTGTCTGGATGCAGGGCTCCGACAAGCACCCCTGTTTCGGGAGGTGTGAGGCGGCCCAAACAAGGCCTAAGATATTGGAGAGATATTTGTGTCCGGGCTCCGGTTCTAATTGGGATTAATCCCGGCAGTTGAGATTTATCGGTAACGGCACCCGATAAATCCAAGCCATGTATCTAAAAAGTGTTTTACGCGCTATTGTAGGCTCTGGATTTCTATTGGTATCGGGCACAAAAATTTCGATTACTATAGTTTAAATTCTATAGCATTTATTTTCATCCCCCGCACAATTGGGCTACAGTTGGGAATTTTTTTTTGGTATGGGTAACACAGCGTGGTCTACAGTGCCCGTGCAAATCTGACCATCTGTTGTCCTGCTTGATCGAAAATACAGCCAGATTTTCGATACGGGCGAATCTGTCTGTATTTTCGCTCTGTATTCACGTCCTTCGCCCATCCTCCCATCAACATCGAGCCTCCATTCTCACGCCTTAGCCGACTCTCCGGAATCCTGCCGCCACCTGCACCGACCATCGTTGGCGCAGGAATCGATTCCATTTTCTACAACCAGAGAAAATGATGCATTCTTCCTCCGGTCGAAAACAGAAGAGTCTTCGTTTATCTAAGCTTTTATTAGCCTAGACTTCGATGTACCTGGTTAACATGGTATTGGCGAATGTGGAGTTGTTGAATCCCCGTCTATCAGTTTTCTCCTTCGTGTCTCTGGGATTTAAGGCTTCGTTTGGCACAGTGGTGGCGATTATGAATGCGGTGGTTATGAAACGTCATTCGTGAGCGCCCACCTCGCCTAAGAAACTTCATCCATCTTTATGTTCAAAACTAGTTTCTTTTTTTGGGCGATGGTTGAAACCATTGTCATGCCAAACATACATTTTATGATGGTGACATTTTTGTCCAAACTCACCGCAGCAAAAACAGTGGTGGTGGTCATGAACCGTTGTTCATCCGATCTCACCTAAAAAAAATTTCATGCATTTTATGCTAAAAAATAGTTTATTTTCTTGGTAGCGGTCATTACCTTTGTCTTGCCAAACTACATTTTATGATAATAACGTTTTTGACCAAACTCATCGGAGCAAATAAGTCGAGCCAAACGAAGCCTAAGTCTTCAGTTTTGTGTGTCTTTGAATTCATGGTGTATTGTTGTCCTAGGTAGATAATGACTTTCCAAACAGCTCGCGAGTGGCTTGGAATCCAATAGTTCCCTGCTGCCACACAAACGAAATTGATCGAATTAGCCTGAGAATATCTCTCTTTCTCCCTCATTCTCTCCATCTCTGTCGTGCAATTCTTCAGAATGTGAGCATGTTGACAGTTTTGGTGATGGGGAAGGGAGGCACGGGGAAGTCTTTGTTGGACTAGAGAGCACGCAAGCCCGACCAGATCACATACAAATTAGTTCGAGCAAGCACCTACACGACCGCTTAGCGGTATGCCGATACACAACCAAAAATACAGTACAAAATAACAACAATAAAAGTGACACAAATATTTAACGTGGAAACCCAATAAGGTGAAAATCACGGGACGATCGGAGTCCAACCCGGAAAGCCGCCACTAAAAATGTGTAAAATATATAGGCAATTACAAGGTTTTCCCTCCTTGATCCATACAGGATCTTCACCAACTTCGCACCACACAATAATACACAAATAAACAGTAGCAGAAAAATTGCAAGTTACCGACAGCGGCGGACGAGACGGATTACACAAATCCTCTCCAAGATGCCTCTCCGAATCCTTGCCAAAGTCTGCTCCAGATCCAATCTGTGTAGGCGAACTATTCCTCGTCAACGTCGCAGAGACATCCGAAAGCTCTCCCCAAACTAAGACGCTTGCCACAAAGGCCTCTCTAGAAACTCTTTCAATGCTTGTGATGGGAGAGAAATGGATGACTTACCTCTCCTCCGTCATGCCTATTTATAAGGCTAAAACCAATGGGTAGATGGTGGTAGATAGCATGTGGAGGAAGCTTCCATGAAGCTTCCCTCAGTCAAAGAACACGTGTCGAATAATATGAAGCTTCATTTAGCCACCTTCCTAGAAGCTTCCTTCAAGAGAACATGTTGATTTCATAGTCAACGACAGCTAACACTTTTCACACTTGACATGAAACACATGCGTGAAAAGCATGGTCAAAAAGTGGCTAGCCTTTTCACACTTTGGAGAAAATTATCTCATCAGTCTTCCACCGTTAATTCCATTTTAAGGGATCCGTCAATGCCTTCCGGGTATGTCCGAAGGGTTGAGACCGATCATGTGGTACAGAACACGGGCATGATTCACTTTGAATATTATCGACTCGCCTCTTCAGATTTCACTCCAACCTCCTTCTCACGAGACAATTTTAGGTATGTGCGTGTACAAGAGGATCGTAGGCAGGGAACAAGTATTATAAGGTGGGCAAATGCCCACCTTATTAATTTAGAAAAAAATAAAGTATCAATATTATTATATTAATATTGCCTAATATTAATATCCCTGTTGCTATCCTAGGGTAAGTAAAAAAGCTAAAGGCGTGAGGAGCGGTGAGGAGCGGTGAGGAGCGGACTGCGGAGGAGGGGCATTTGCGATTCTGCATCAGGACTGATCTGCATCTCGGCATCTTGCCGATCTCGGCATCTGCATCTCGCCATCGAGCCTCAGACGACGGCGACCTCTCAGTCGCATCTCGGCGACGACGGCGAGGAGGGCTGGAGGGGCTGATGCGTTCAAGGCGCGGGAAGGATTACAAACCGAGAAACTCCGGGATCTGTAACAGCAATTTGAGAGGAATACCAAGAGATAGATATGCTTACTAGAAAACACCCAACAAGAAGATAACTACAGCACTGATTCCACCTAAGGGACTGTCCCTGAACAGAGGAATACTCAGCACCAGTGAGAGAGCAGGCAGCCGGCTCTTCTACACCCACAAAATCCAACAATATTCAGCATACATAAAACCCTACTCTCATAACCTTATATACTTGATTATGAGATTACAAAATTACCCCCCTATCCAAAGTAAATAACCCCAAAATATTAAACAGGAAATCAGCGAAACATTAGGCACGCAACAATGCCTCCCCCATCTCGAGTTCCTTGTCCTCAAGGAACAAAATTTGGGAACCGTTGTTGTAAGGACCACAGATCTTCCCAAGTTGCCTCTTCCCGACTCCCGTTCACCCAATGGATCAACAGTTGGGTGACGACCCTGCCATTCCGGGGTACAATTCTCCGTTCCAAGACAGCGAATGGCTCCACCAACACATTTCCTTCAGCATTTACAGTTTCCGGAATCTGAATACTCTCTCTAGGGAGCTCCCCGGTGTGTTCTTTAAGTTGCGAGATATGAAACGTGGGGTGTATTTTTGCCTCCGGTGGAAGTTGTAACCTGTACGCCACTTCTCCAATCTTCTCCACTACCTCGAAGGGTCCAAAGAACTTTGGGGATAACTTGTGAGCTCCATGAGCACGTAGGCTCGTTTGCTTGTATGGTTGGAGCCTTACATACGCCCATGCCCCTACCTCCAAGCTCCTTTCTTGCCTCTTCTTGTCCGCCAAAACCTTCATCCGATTCTGTGCTTGTGCCAAGTTTTGCTTAAGTATTGATATTACCTCCTCTCGGGCCGCAAGGGAACGATCCACCCCTTGGACTGATGCTGCCCCTTGAATGTACGGCATGTGCAATACGGGCTCTTGTCCGAAGACCACTTCATAGGGAGTCATACGGGTAGCACTTTGAAAGGTCGTGTTTGTTGAAATTATTGAAGTGGAAGTGGAGGAGGCTTTTGGACCTGGGCGGTCTGGGAAGAGACCGGGCGGTCTGACGTGACCGCACGGTCTGGCGGTCTGGCAATGGCGATCCGTTCTATTGGTCAGCTGCGGCTTCCGGGGTTGACCGCTGGTCTGGTCCAAGGGCTGCTGAAGGTGGAGGTCGTGCGGTCTGGCTGTGACCGCATGACGACTGATCATCCTCAGGGTCGCGCGGTCTGTCTCTGACCGCGTGACAAGTTGTTCTCTTCAAGGACGTGCCGGTCTGGCGTGACCGCACGGGTTGGCTCTTGAATCCGGTCTGGTGGCTTTCCAGAGGGTTCTGAAGGAGTTCGCGGACTAAGTCATCTTAGTCGCGCGGTCTCAGTTCGCGGTCTCAGGAGGAGACCAGGAGGGCGAGCTGGCTGTGTTTGCGGTCTCAGGCGAACACAGGTGGTGGGTGACTTCTAGGCGGTCTGGCGATCTCCGTGTGGAGTCGTGTTCAGACCAAGGGAGTAGCGATCTCCCGCGGTCTGGAGTGAAGTCGGCGCTCACCAAAATGAAGCAGGAGGGTTGCTGTGATTGCGCGGGTTGACCGGTAAGGTCGCGCGATCTGATGGGTGGTGACTCTATCTCATAGGGTGGTGACTGGATCAGGTCTCACGCCTATAAATAGGGAGCCACTGTTGCAACAAAAAATAGAACACACCAAGTGTAAGCCGAGTTTGCCTAGTTCCTGCGGTCTGTGTTTCTGACCGAGCGGTCTCTGATTGAATTCTTCTTTGTGCAGCTTCTGCGGATAGTGCAGGCAGCAGCGATCACCTCTTCCTCTGAAAGTGTTCGGGCGGTTTGCGGCTTGGAGTTGCGGTGCTGGAGTTCAGGAATCAGGAGATCGGCAAAGGAGCGGTCTGGTGCAGCGGTCTGGTGGTGTTTCGAGATCGAGAGCGGTTGCGGTCTGGCAGCAGCGGTCTGGCGAGCTGCTGAGTTCGGCAAGAGACCGTGCGGTCTCAGTTATCTTCAGTTTCTGTTCTTTCTCTTTGAAGTTTTGTGCTGACGAAATCATGTCTCGTCGAGCATGTCTTGCCCTGTAATTGAAGTATTGCTATCAATAAAGATCATTTTGTTTGCCTAAGATTGTCTCTGGTTGTTTGGCTTGCATCTCTAGTTGTTATTCCTGCCTACTCTCACAAGGTCCGGAAAAATTTCACATGGTATCAGAGCGAGGTTGGAGTTGAAAGAGCAGTGAATAACTTAGAGTAGCCATCGCCTTTGTGAAGAAGGAACCAGAGGAAGAGCAATGGAAGGTGGTTTTGCAAGAGGTCTTGGTATTGAGATGCTTACATCGACTAACTTTAAGAAGTGGAAGTCGTGTATGCAGAGCTATCTTCTGGGTGAGGACCTCTGGGAGGTGGTAGGAGGAGATGAAACAGAAGAGGTGAAGGCAGTAGAAGGAGGTGATAATGGACCGGCCGTGAGGGCATGGAGGAAGACCAACGCCAAGGCCGAGTTCACCTTGAAGCGTGCCATTTCACCTGATCTCTTTGATCACATCTTGGGGTGTGGATCAGCTGCTGAGATCTGGAGAGCCCTGGATGGGATGTTTAACAAAAAGAATATAGCAAGGCTACAGTTCTTAGAGAATGAGTTGGCGAGGTCAGCTCAAGGTGATCTTTCTATCTCGAACTTCTTTTTAAAGATTAAGAATCTCTGCGCTGAGATATCAGCACTGGATCCTGATGAGCCAATTTCTGAGGCGAAGCTGAAGAGGCACATCATCCGCGGCTTGCGGAAGGAATATGTGGCCTTTGTGACGTCGGTACAGGGATGGGCAAATCAGCCGTCTCTGCTAGAGCTGGAGAATCTGCTAGCTTCGCAGGAAAGTCTGGCAAGGCAGATGGCGGGGGTGTCAGTGACTGGGGGAGATGGCGAGGTTCTCTTCTCAGGGAAGAAGAAGTGGGAGAAGAAGAAGAAGACCACGGAAGGTCATGGGCCTTCAACTTCTGGGCAGCAGGAAAGGGGGTATGCTCCCAAGGCTGACGGGAAGAAGAAGAAGGAAGGTCTCAAATGCTTCAAGTGCGGAAAGGTTGGGCACTTTAAGAAGGACTGCAGGCTGAATACTCAGCCAGGGCATGCTGTTGAGAAGGAGGAAGCACCAGCCAGGCACCTTGATGGAGGATGGGGAGGAGCCTTCTCGGCTTCTATTGGAGCCTCGGCTCCTATCAACTATCAGGAGGACTGGATCGTGGACTCAGGGTGTGGTCATCACCTCACCGGGGACGAGTCGAAGCTTTCTTCAGCAGAGCCGTACACAGGTAACAATGCTATCATCACTGCAGATAATACTGTGCATGCAGTCGAGAAGGTGGGGGTTGTTTCTTTGGGCAGTGATAGAGGGCCACTTACTTTGAAGAGTGTCTATCATGTGCCCGGAATGAAGAAAAACCTCTTCTCCGTGACCAACGCTGTTGACGCTGGGTATCACGTTCTGTTCGGCCCGACAGAAGTGAAATTTCTACGAAATGTAGAGGCCGTGAAGGCCGAGGTCGTCCATGTCGGGAGAAGGGCGAAGGACTTGTTCGTTTTGTCGACAAGTTCCTACGTTGACAAGATGAAGACGAATGATGGTGCCGCTATATGGCATGAGAGGTTGGGGCACGTAGGTATGGACAAGCTGAAAGCTATGGCGGTGAGAGGTCTGGTCAAGGGCCTGCCAAGTCTATCTTCCTACGGAGAAGGTCATGTTTGCGCGGGATGTCAGTTCGGCAAGTCTCATCGACTACCGTTTGACAAGTCGCAGACAAGGAGTTGTGTGTCGTTGGAGTGCATCCACGGTGACTTGATGGGACCTACTGCTACCCCAAGCCTCGGAGGCAGCAGATATATGCTGGTGTTGATCGATGATTACACCAGATATGTCTGGGTTTATTTCCTGAAGGAGAAGGCGGAGGCGTTTGCCAGGTTTGTGGAGTTCAAGGAGCTAGTGGAAGGTCGGCTGGGACTGCGGGTGAAGAAGTTGAGGACTGACAACGGAGGGGAGTTCACCTCCAGTGAGTTCTCTACTTTTTGCAGGAAGGCGGGCATCCGGAGAGAGCTCACTTGTGCTCATACTCCACAACAGAACGGAGTTGCAGAACGGAAGATCCGTCATCTGATGGAGACCTGCAAGTGTTGGCTGCAAGCCAAGAGTATCCCAAAGTCCTTCTGGGCGGAGGGAATGTCTTGTGCTGCCTACGTCATCAACAGGATGCCTTTGAGCCCCATCAACATGCTGACCCCACATGAGATGATGTTCAAGGAGAAGCCGAGTGTGGCACACCTTAGGGTGTTTGGTTCCACCTGCTACGTGCATGTCCCAGATGCTCTTCGGACGAAGCTAGATGCGAAAGCAAGGAAGCTAGTCTTCGTGGGATACGATGAGCGGAAGAAAGGGTGGAAGTGCATGGACCCGGAGACGCGGAGATTTGTTGTATCTCGCGACGTCGTGTTCGATGAGGTGACATCTTACAAGGGGTCTTCTGATGTGGAGTTACCAGAGAGCAGGGTGGAGATGCCAGAGAAAGCTGTGGAAAATCTTCAGGTGGAGCTACCTGTGTCACCAGGTGGTCCATCTCCTTCTAGTTCCGAGACGGGGGCTTCTGGTTCAGGGAGCAGGGGGAGCAATGCTCCTAGCACGTCTGGAAGGGGAGCTAGGGAAGAAGCAGCTGGAGATGAAGCGGTTCAGGGGAAGGAGCTGAGGAGATCGAAGCGATCTATCATCGCCCCTGATCGCTATACAGGAGGAAACGCTGTGAGCTTTGTCTCATGTTTCTTTGCTGGTCCCTTGGATGAGAGGGAGCCATCGAGCTTTGAGAAGGCCCAAGGCGTGAAGGAGTGGGATGTTGCGATGCAAGAAGAGATGGCAGCTCTCGAGAAGAATGAGACCTGGTCTCTTGTGCCCAAACCTAAGGGCATCGCTCCTGTGACATGCAAGTGGGTCTACAAGCTTAAGAAGAAAGCTGACGGCAGTATCGAGTGGTACAAAGCTCGTCTTGTAGCTCGGGGGTTCTCGCAGCAATACGGTGAAGACTATGATGAGACATTCAGTCCGGTGGCAAAAATGACTTCAGTTCGGTTCATCATTGCCTTGGCGGCGTTCAGTGGATGGGAGATTTGGCAGCTCGACGTCAAGAACGCTTTCTTGTACGGCGAGATTGACAATGACATCTTCATGGTCCAGCCACCAGGTTTTGTGTCTGAAGATTTTCCGGAGCATGTCTGCAAGCTGAAGAAGGCCCTGTATGGGTTGAAGCAAGCGCCGAGGGCGTGGTACGGGAAGATCGCAGAATATCTCCTATTCTGTGGATTTGTTGCTTCAGACTCAGACTCGAGCTTGTTCGTCAAGAAGAGCGGGGAGCTTCAGGTCATCGTGCTGTTATACGTCGACGATATGATCGTGACGGGGAACTCAAAGGAGGAGGTAGCGCAGCTTCGGGCCGAGCTGGCCATCAGGTTCGAGATGAAGGACTTAGGTGAGCTTCACCATTTCCTTGGACTTGAGGTGCAGAGGAAGGAAGGTGGAGTGCTGGTGACCCAAGCCGGATATGCAGAGCGGATCGTGAAGCGGTTCGGCATGAAGGAAGGGAAGTGCACTTCCACACCTCTGGAGAAAGCTATGAAGCTTCGGAAGGATGAGGGAAGGATCATGCAAGATCCGTTGGTGTTCCGAGCTCTGGTTGGGAGCTTAATCTATCTGACGATCACGAGGCCGGACATTGCATATGCAGTGGGCCGGGTGAGTCGGTTTATGGCGGAGCCACGGGTACCTCATCTGCTAGCGGCCAAGAACATTCTGAAGTATGTCAAGGCGACCTCGGACATGGGTCTCCTATACAGGAAGGATGCGGGCTTCGAGGTGCATGGATACATGGATGCTGATTACGGGGGAGATTCGGATGATCGAAAGTCGACATCTGGATTCGTCTTCATGGCGGGCCCTACGGCTATATCATGGTGCAGCAAGAAGCAGGATTCCGTGTCAGTCTCTACCACGGAAGCGGAATACAAGGCTTCGGCCTTGGCAGCTCAAGAAGTCATCTGGCTTAGGAGGTTGGTAGGAGACGTCCACAAGGAGGTTCGGGAGCCGACTCTGCTACGCGGTGACAATGAGAGTGCTCTCAAACTGGTAACCAATCCAGTTTGTCACGCGAGGACCAAGCATATTGAGATCGAGCATCACTTCATACGGGAGAAGGTGCTGGAGGGATCTCTTTCGGTCGAGCATGTGCGGAGTGCGGACAATGTCGCAGACATCTTCACAAAGGCGCTGGCAAAGGGGCCGTTCACACGGCTAAGGGAGCTACTTGGGCTAGTTTCCACTTCCCACTTCAAGGGGGAGTGTTGAAATTATTGAAGTGGAAGTGGAGGAGGCTTTTGGACCTGGGCGGTCTGGGAAGAGACCGGGCGGTCTGACGTGACCGCACGGTCTGGCGGTCTGGCAATGGCGATCCGTTCTATTGGTCAGCTGCGGCTTCCGGGGTTGACCGCTGGTCTGGTCCAAGGGCTGCTGAAGGTGGAGGTCGTGCGGTCTGGCTGTGACCGCATGACGGCTGATCATCCTCAGGGTCGCGCGGTCTGTCTCTGACCGCGTGACAAGTTGTTCTCTTCAAGGACGTGCCGGTCTGGCGTGACCGCACGGGTTGGCTCTTGAATCCGGTCTGGTGGCTTTCCAGAGGGTTCTGAAGGAGTTCGCGGACTAAGTCATCTTAGTCGCGCGGTCTCAGTTCGCGGTCTCAGGAGGAGACCAGGAGGGCGAGCTGGCTGTGTTTGCGGTCTCAGGCGAACACAGGTGGTGGGTGACTTCTAGGCGGTCTGGCGATCTCCGTGTGGAGTCGTGTTCAGACCAAGGGAGTAGCGATCTCCCGCGGTCTGGAGTGAAGTCGGCGCTCACCAAAATGAAGCAGGAGGGTTGCTGTGATTGCGCGGGTTGACCGGTAAGGTCGCGCGATCTGATGGGTGGTGACTCTATCTCATAGGGTGGTGACTGGATCAGGTCTCACGCCTATAAATAGGGAGCCACTGTTGCAACAAAAAATAGAACACACCAAGTGTAAGCCGAGTTTGCCTAGTTCCTGCGGTCTGTGTTTCTGACCGAGCGGTCTCTGATTGAATTCTTCTTTGTGCAGCTTCTGCGGATAGTGCAGGCAGCAGCGATCACCTCTTCCTCTGAAAGTGTTCGGGCGGTTTGCGGCTTGGAGTTGTGGTGCTGGAGTTCAGGAATCAGGAGATCGGCAAAGGAGCGGTCTGGTGCAGCGGTCTGGTGGTGTTTCGAGATCGAGAGCGGTTGCGGTCTGGCAGCAGCGGTCTGGCGAGCTGCTGAGTTCGGCAAGAGACCGTGCGGTCTCAGTTATCTTCAGTTTCTGTTCTTTCTCTTTGAAGTTTTGTGCTGACGAAATCATGTCTCGTCGAGCATGTCTTGCCCTGTAATTGAAGTATTGCTATCAATAAAGATCGTTTTGTTTGCCTAAGATTGTCTCTGGTTGTTTGGCTTGCATCTCTAGTTGTTATTCCTGCCTACTCTCACAAGGTCCGGAAAAATTTCACAGTGTTGTACCACCATTCCGCCAACGGTAACCACTCCGCCCACCGCCGCGGCCGCTCAAAACACATGCAGCGCAAGTACCCTTCGATGCACCTGTTAACTACCTTCGTTTGCCCATCGGTTTGGGGGTGGTAAGCGGTTGATAACTTCAGCTGTACTTGCAAAATCCGAAACAGTTCGCGCCAAAACTGGCTTACAAAAACAGCATCCCTATCACTCACGATGGAGGCCGGGAGACCATGTAGACGGAACACCTCATCAAGAAACGTTTGGGCCACACTTTCCGCCGTATACGGGTGAGTAATGGCTATGAAATGCGCTTGTTTACTCAACCTATCCACCACCACAAAGATCGTTGACTTCCCCTTACTCTTTGGTAGGCCGTCGATAAAATCCATTGATATGTCTTGCCACACTCTTTCCGGAATCGGTAAGGGCTGCAACAACCCCGCCGGCCGATGGTTATCCGCCTTGTACCTTTGGCATACTTGACAGCGTTGGATGTATGCATAGATCTCCGGCTTCATTCTCTTCCAGTAAAACATTCTTTTCATTCTTTGGTAAGTGGTCGTTACTCCGGAATGTCCCCCAACCGCCCCGTCATGATAAATATGAAGTAGCCGTTGTTTCAATTCTTCATCCTTCCCAATGACTAGCCGCCCCTTCCTCTTAAGCAGGCCACGTTCCCATGTATAGTTGGGCTTCACCAACGGATCCGCTTCCTTGGCTTCGATGAGTTTGCTAATGTCTGCATCCTTCTTCCATACCTCCTTGATTTGTTGAATAATGTCTGATGTCACCGTGACAAGTACCCATAGCTCCATGGTGTTTGCTTCGAACTTGCGGGAGAGAGCATCCGCACAAACATTATCCTTCCCTTGCTTGTATTGGATGACATAATCATACCCCATTAATTTGTGGAGGTATCTCTGTTGGGCGGGTGTCGCTATTTTTTGATCCACCAAAAATCTCAAGCTTTGATGATCCGTTTTGATGATGAATTGACTCCCCACTAGATAGTGCCGCCAATGTTGTACCGCTGCTACAATGGCCAACAACTCCTTCTCGTAGACGGATAGACACGTGTTTCTTTTTCCCAAGGCTTTACTAAAAAATGCGAGCGGACGGAAATCCTGTAGCAAAACAGCCCCAATTCCCGTCTCGGAAGCGTCCGTTTCCACGACAAACGGTCTTTGGAAATCCGGTAGCCCGAGCACCGGCGGTGAGGAGACCGCCCTCTTGAGTTGTTCGAATGCCCGGTTGGCCTCTTCACTCCACGAGAAGGTCGGTTTCTTCATGATAGTGGTGAGTGGCTTCGCTATCACTCCGTAGCCTTGAATAAATCTTCGGTAGTACCCGGTCAGCCCCAAAAACCCTCTCAGTTTTTTTAAGGACGTCGGAGTCGGCCAATCTATCATTGCTTGAATCTTTGAGGGGTCAGTGGCCACCCCTTGGTTGGAGATCACATGCCCCAGGTATTGCACTTCTTGTAACCCAAAGGCACACTTGTTCTTCTTCAAGAAAAGATGGTGTTGACGTAGGACGCTCAAGGTGAATGTTAGATGCCGCAAGTGCTCTTGCCATGAAGGGCTGAATATCAATATATCGTCGAAGAACACTAGGATGGACTTGCGGAGTTGTTGTTGAAAGAGTTTGTTCATCAAACTTTGAAATGTGGAGGGTGCATTGGTCAACCCGAAGGGCATGACCAAGAATTCAAAGTGTCCATGGTGCGTCCGGAAGGCGGTCTTTTGGATGTCCTCGTCCGCCATCCGCACTTGGTGATACCCGGCTCGGAGGTCCAATTTGGAAAAGAAAACAGCCCCATGTAATTCGTCTATCAACTCCTCGATTAGAGGTATCGGAAACTTATCTTTTATGGTATTTTGATTAAGCTTGCGATAGTCAACACATAACCTCCAGCTTCCATCCGCCTTCTTTACCAACACCACGGGTGAAGCATACGGACTGCAACTCGGCCGGATCACGCCTGTTTCTGCCATTTCTTTGATTAGCCCTTCGATCTCCGTCTTTTGCAATGGTGTATATCTATACGGCCGCAAATTTATGTCGACTCTTTCCTCCTTTAGATGAATGTGGTGCTCATGTCCCCGACATGGTGGAAGCCCCTTCAGTTCAGCAAACACATCCTGAAATGAGTGTAAAAGTTCCCGCAATTGCTGTGCTTCATGTGTGCCGAGTCCCGCTACAGCCCGCTCCCCACTGAGTTCCGGTTCCTGCTCTTGTTGTGCTTCCTGGACACCGCAAACAACCATCATGCTGAATTGTCCCCCTTTGGCTATCAATTTTTGCATTCTCTGTTGTCGCATCCACGGGCCCGCCACCTTCTTCGATCCCCTCAACGATGTCTTCTTACCTTGACTTGTGAACTCCATTTGCAAGTTGTTGAAATCCCAATGAACTACCCCCAAGGTAACGAGCCATTGGACGCCGAGCACAACTTCACATCCTCCCAGAGGTAATATTAGCATGTCTGACTCAAAGTATACTCCTTGCATGCGCCATCGAAAATTCGTAACCTTGTGGGCACTCGTTATGGTCCTGCCATTTGCAATTGCGACATTACAAATAGGAATGGGGGTGAGCTTACATTGCAATCGAGCCGCCGCCTCCGCATCGAGGAAGTTGTGAGTACTTCCGGAATCGATCAAAATGTTGATGGGCTGCTCTTGGTAGGAGGCCGTCACGCGCATCGTGTGGAAGTGAGTCAAGCCTGTCAAGGCATGGGACGACACTTGCGGATTCGTCGCCTCCTCCTCCGCATCCTCCTCCACATTCAACTCCCCGTCCCCCATGTGAGCTTGTACATAGTCCCCCGAGTCCCCCGGATGGATGTCGTTGTCCTCTTCATCTGGAATAAGCTCCAATGTGTAAGATTGTCGCCTGTCCGCACATCTGTGCCCCGCCACATACTTACTGTCACACCAAAAGCATAGACCTTTGCTCCGCTTTTCATCCATTTCCTTCGAAGTGAGGCTATGGTGCCCCCTTCTTCCTGTTGCTGCGCCGAGGTTGCTGTTTTGCTGCGTTTTATTTGTCGGCCATGCTGCTGCACTTGTGTTATGGTGCTGCTGCGGTCGGGATGTCGGCCAGGTGAGCGGTGGTGCCCATTTCCCCTTTCCCCCTCCGTCCGAGTGCGAACTTGTTTGCGGTTTGCGGCCAATGACTGCTTGTTTATGCTCCTCCAACCGGGCAAGAGAGAAAACATCTTGGAGTGACTTTGGTTGAAACATTCGCACGGCGAACCCGATCTCGTCTTTCAGCCCAGCCACACAAAAACTGATGGCGTACTCCTCCGAAATGTGCACGCGATGCCGGAGTATGTCAAACTCGTCCAGGTAAGCTTGCACCGAGCCTTTTTGCCTCAGATTTTTCAAGTCTCCCATGGGGTCGTCAAAGAGCAATGACCCAAACCGACTTGCTAACGCTCGACAATATTCCTCCCACGAGGGCCATTGGCAAGTCACCCTGGCCTTCATATAGGCTTGATGCCAATACATCGCCTTCCCTTCCATGTGCACCGAGGCGACCTTTACCTTCATATCTTCCATTGTCCCGTCAATGTCGAAAAATTGCTCGCATTTGTACACCCAATCAGTCACATCTTCCCCAAAGAACCGCGGAAACTCCAAGCGGGAGAACCGCGTCGGCATTTGGGCGGACGGGAAGGACGCCGCCAGCGGTGTTGAAGTCGACCATGGTCCGCCCACATTTGGTGCGGGTGGGGGAGAAGCCGCCGGTGGATTGGAAGTAGACCCGGTGCCGCCCGTGTTTGGTGTCTCGTTGAGCCCTTTATCCGCCGCGAGGCTCATGAACATCCTTCGCATCTCTTCCATGGACTTCGCTTGTTGCTCGTTCAGATCTTGTAGGGACTGCGCCATCATTTCTTGGTTCTGTTTCAGGATCTCCATTTTGTTCACCAGGTCCTTCGAACGGGTACTCTCCGGAGCCGGCATTGGAAGGGGCTGGTGTCTAGCTCTGATACCCTTGATGCGTTCAAGGCGCGGGAAGGATTACAAACCGAGAAACTCCGGGATCTGTAACAGCAATTTGAGAGGAATACCAAGAGATAGATATGCTTACTAGAAAAACCCAACAAGAAGATAACTACAGCACTGATTCCACCTAAGGGACTGTCGCTGAACAGAGGAATACTCAGCACCAGTGAGAGAGCAGGCAGCCGGCTCTTCTACACCCACAAAATCCAACAATATTCAGCATACATAAAACCCTACTCTCATAAGCTTATATACTTGATTATGAGATTACAAAATTACCCCCCTATCCAAAGTAAATAACCCCAAAATATTAAACAGGAAATCAGCGAAACATTAGGCACGCAACAGGGGCATCTCTCGGCGAGGCGACTCTGTCGGCGTCACGACGTGACCGCGTGAGGTGGGGCATCTGCATCACCCTTGCCTGCTTCTGACTCTCTGAGGAGGGGCATCTGCATCTCGGCGACTCTGCCGGCGTCGGGCCGTCGGGGCATCTCTCGGCGACTCAATCGGACAGCGTCACAACGGGGCATAGAGGGACAGGTATTTTTCGGTTCTTCCTCCTATTTCAGCCCATTTTTGATTTTACAACATATGACAGAAATTGGAGGAACTGAGGAAGATCTAGTCAAACATATTTGTTATATACCAAACCATTTTTAAGGAAGATTTAGTGGCAGAAAAATTTAGAGGAATAAAAAATGTTCTATGGATACCTGTCCCGCTTGTTAAAGCAATTGGCAGAAATTGGACAGATCTAGTCAGACGTGTTCTATGAATACAAAACCATTTTTGATTTTCTTATCAAACCATTTTTTATTTCTTCATCTGATTTCTGATTATTTAAGCAACCAATCTTTAAGCAAATTAATTTTAATGTTTGTTTTGATTCATTTTTATTATCAGCTTAGCTATGGAGCAATGTTGAGACAACAACTATTTTGCATCATTTTCGAATTGGTTTATTCTATCCAGCAATAGATTTACAACTACAAGAACTCAATAGACGATTCAATGAAACCAATACTGAGTGGCTATTTTGTGTATCTTGCTTAAGTCCAACTGATTCATTTGCTGCTTTTGACAAAAAGAAGTTGATTCAACTAGATTTGATGTATCCAAAGGAATTTCCAAGAGTTCAACTTTTTACAATTCAACTTGACAACTAACTAGAAACTTACATTCTAAATATGAGAACAAATGATGAATTTATAAATTTGAAAAGTATTGGAGAACTTGCTGAGAAGTTGGTTGAGATGAAAAAAAATATTATATTCTCATGTCTACATTCTTATAACTCTTGCACTTATATTACCAGTTGCAACAACGATAGTTGAAAGAGCGTTTTCTGCAATGAAGATTATCAAGAATCGACTCCGTAATAGAATATCAGACCAGTTTATGGTGGATTGTTTGATCACGTATATAGAAAAAGAAGCATTTAATTCTATCGATGATGAGAAGATCTTGCTTTGTTTTCAAAATATGAAGTCTCGACGAGGAATACTATAAATATTTCATCAGATGTTGAAGTATTTTAGGTAAATTTTTAACTTTGGAAGTTATTATGAGTGCAGTTATATTTTTAGCATTAATATTTTACATTGTGCTTTACATTTTGAAATTGTGTAAGGTTTTAATACTTTGATTCATTTTTAACTATTTTATAATGCAAAGTTTGCCCACCTTATACTTTAATCATGGCTTCGCCACTGGGCGCAACCCGCTAAGAGTCAACGAGCAAAGCAGGCGCATCCCGCTAAGAGACAGCGAGCAAATACAGGCGCAACCCGTTCGAATGCGAGCACAACCCGCTAAGAGTTAGCGCACCCGTGCAGAGCTGCTCGTGTGTGTGTGTGTGTGTGTGTGTGTGTGTGTGTGTGTGTGTGTGTGTGTGTGTGTGTGTGTGTGTGTGTGTGTGTGTGTGTGTGTGTGTGTGTGTGTGTGTGTGTGTGTGTGTGTATCTTTAACTACTATATACAAGAAGTTGCCTTTGTGCAACATTCAAAAGTGTCAAATATAGCTTCATTCTTTTACTCCAATGACAAATGGAAATTCATAAAATATAATAGCTATTTGTGTAATTAGTAATTACACAATATCTTTATAATAAAAAATAATGATGGAAATTCATAAAATTCATAAACTTTTTAGTAGATCTCATACACCTACTATGGTAGGAAATCATTATCCCTCCAAAAATTAATTTCGAAATATAATGGTTTACTTTAAAATGATTTTTTGTTAAAATATAAATGTTTTTGAAAAAATAATTATAAAATATTGATGTATATTTTTTTACGGTCATTTTGAGTACTCATATGTATAAGTTGCGGGGAAGCCCGTCGTCGCCAGTCGGGTACTGTCGTATGCAGGCATAACCCGCTCGAATGCGGGCGCAGTCCGCTAAGAGTCAGCGAGCATGGGAGTTGCTCCTATATATATATACTAGCAGCTCCGCACGGACTTCGCCCGTGCTCGCTGCTCCTCGACGGCCTTCGGCCGCCGCGACGGCGGCCTGCGGCCGCCCCTCGGTTGGGGCTGGACTTCGTCTTAGCGGTTTCAAGATGACGCCGTCTTAGCCCAACCGCTGGGATGAAGTCCAGCCCCAACCGCTGGGACCCAACCGATGGGACCCGACCCCTGGGACCCAACCGATGGGACCCAACCACTGGGACCCAACCGTGTCTCAGCGGTTGGACTGTCAGGCTGGGGTGTGGATAGGCTTCGTCGGTTGGACTGGCAGGCTGTGGTACGGATAGACTTCGTCTCAGCCGGCTGCGCCCAGAACATATACATAAGAGTACTCAAAATGACCGTAAAAAAAATTTAATTACTATTTTATAAATTTTTTTTCAAAAATATATATATATATTTTAACAAAAAAATCATTTTAAAGTAATGATAAGGCGGATCCAAAAAATTATAAATGGGGGTGCACAAAAATTTCAAAACACATGCTAGCGGGGTGAGAAGGAGGGTCGTGAGTCACATGTTGAAAATTAATTTTGGGGGTGCACATAGCTGAACTTGGTCTGCGAATAGCCAACTTTGGTCTGCGAATAGCCAACTTTGGTCTGCGAATAGCCAACTTTGGTCTGCGAATAGCCAACTTTGGTCTGCAAATAGCCAACTTTGGTCCGCGAATAGCCAATATTTGTCCCAAAACAAACTAATTATATGACGTGAGAACGCTTCCATCTTATCGGAGTCGTTTCTTCCTCATCTGGCCACCGTTTTTGACATATAAGTAGTCAAAATTCATTGTCTCGACGAGAGGAATCCAAATCCACTAACAATTTTGAAAAATAATGGGGGTGCACGTGTCCCTCGGGCCCCCCTCTGGATCCGCCCCTGCATAGTAGGTTTAGGAGGTCTAGTAAAAACTTTTGAATTTTATGAATTTTCATAATTATTTTTATTATTGGGATATAGTGTTATTACACAATTAACCCTTATATTTTATAAATTTCTATTTTTTTCATCATATATGTTAAGTTATTGGAGTAAAAGAATGAGGTTATATTTGACAATTTTGAATGTTGCACCAAAGACAACTTCTTGCATTTAGTAGTTAAAGATATATATATATATATATATATAGGGTCGTGTTCCTGTGCGAAGAAAATAGCGTGCGAATGTGTGAAGGTGCAATCAGGGGCGTTGAATTCAAATCCAGCGGACGGCGGTGACTCCCCATCAGCGGAGGCCGGCGGCGATACCCCCAACAACTGAGGGCCGACGGAGGTCGAGAGACCACACCCATGGTCGCTGTCGTACCTACCACTACAACAAACTGCACCTGTTGTAAGGACTGAAATATAACTAAAACACAGTTTGTTACTAATAGTTATATTTAGTAACAATTTTTTTTTGTTACAAAAAATTACTTTTCTGTAACGAATATTTTAAATTTTGTTACAATAATAAATAATTCGTTACTATAACTGTAAGTATTTGTAACAACACTAATGTTACGTTACAAATAGAAAATTTTCTCACAATAAGTATCAATTGTAAATACATCATGAAAGCTTTTTGTGACAAAGACATTGTCCTTACTAATAGTATTATTTTATTATTAAAGTTTTGTTACAAAAAATATATCATATTTTATTTTCAATTTTTGTACTATTTTATTATCAAAGTTTTGAATTATTATTATTATTTTTTTGAAAAAAAATAAAAAAAAATTGTATGCGCGCGACAGTACCCCACCTTGATAGTGCTCTAACGCAACGACGGTACTCCTACAGCTCGCAAACATCCGTGCGCGGCTGTCGTAGATATGTGGTATTATTGCGACATTTATTTTTGCGCGTACGGGGTTTTTTATAAATCTTTAACTTTTTATAAAAGTTTTTCTGCCTCTCTCCCATGCAACTCTATCTCTCTCTCACATGAATGAATAAAATATACAGATGAAAATTCCCCTCCATACAATTTTGAACAAAACAAACTAAAAATTAAAAATATATTAAATGTAAAAATAAATGCAAATTAATATGACATTAATTTTTTAATATAATTTTTGAATTAAAATAAAATCACGCACGAACCAGCGTGCACGCAAATGCACTCTCGCGCGCACGCAAATGCACTCTCGTGCGTGTAGTTTTCCTTTTTTTGCTTGAGAGCTAGCACGTATTTCATGTGTCGGGGCTCAAACACAGACACATGCACACACACAGACACGGACAACTAAACACACAAACATCCATTTGTGAGCTGTATCAATGTCTTTCACGTACGGCCGCCGCCGTTGTCTCCCCTCTCTTCGACGGTCGCCGCCGTCGTCGCCTCTCTCTTCCACGGCCGCCGCCATCGTCGTTCTCTTTCTCGGCCGTCGCCGCGCGCCGTTCTCTTCCTCTAGTTTATTAAGTTTTGTCTATTTCATTCCCTCTCACATTAATGAAATATATGGAGCGAAATTTCCCTCCATAAAATTTTGCACAAAATAAATCAAAAAATTTAAAACATATTAATATAATTTTTGAATAAAAATAACGATCGCGCACTGGCCCCGCATGCACGCATATTTTTTCATTGTGCGCAGGGGTACAATAATTGTACCCTTCGAGCGCCCATTTTTCGCTCGAGCACGTGCTTTTCACTCGGATGTGCGTTTTATTTTCCGAGCACACGTTTTTTTTAGTCGCGCGCATTGCACTAGCTCTATCATTTTTGCTCGGGAGCATAAATAAATTTGTCAGCGCACACGTTTTTTGCTCGGGAGCTAGCGTTTTAATGAAAATATATGTCATATATATATATATATATTGATTGATGGACGACACGTGCTTTAATGAAAATAAATGTGTAATAAAATTCATAAATACATGTCAAATCAATTCATAAATACAACGCGTTTTCAATAAAATTTACTTTTTAAATAAGATTTATGTTTTTTTTAAATAAGAATTACCCCCGCACAATTTTGTCCGCTCTCAGAAGCTCGATCAACTGACAGTGCACATGAGGCCCATGTTCCCCGCTCGACAATACCCCCGCCTCGACATTGCCCGACAGTGCACACGAGCGAGTAAATAAGATTTAGGTATTTTTAAATAAGGTTTATCCATTTATGTATTTTTTAAAAGTAAGAATTAATGTCGTGTGGGGCACGTGCGCTTTTCCTATGTACTGTTAGTTGATCGATCGAGCGTCTGAGAGTGGGAGAGTACAGTTTTGGCGGAGGTACCGTCACTGCCGGGGTACTGTCATAGCGGATAGTATCGAGCACGTGCGTACCTTTATAATTAATATATATATAACCGGTTATATATATAATAAATTGTAATTATAAATTTAATTATATATAAACGTGTATAAAATTTATATAAAAGTTTATAAAACGTTTTTATAAAAATTTCATATAACGAGCAGCTCCGCACGGGCTTCGCCCGTGCTCGCTGGCTCTTAGCGGGTTGCGCCCACATTCGAGCGGGCTGCACCCACATTCTACAGTACCCGGCCGACGACAGCGGGTTTCGCTCGCCCCCGGCGGGCTTCGCCCGCAACATATACATATGAGTACTCAAAATGACCGTAAAAAAATATACATCAATATTTTTTAATTATTTTTTTCAAAAACATTTATATTTTAACAAAAAATCTTTTTAAAGTTTCTTTATATATAATAGTTTGAAGATATATAAAATTTTTATAAAACTTTATAAAAACGGTTATATAAAGTTCTTATAAAATTTTAAAAACATTTTTATAAAAGTTTTTCTTCATCTCCCCTTCTCTTGAATTAAATATATGGAGGAAAATTTTCCTCCATAAAATTTTGAAAAAAAAATCCAAAAATTAAAAACATTAAATTTAAAAATGAATGTCAATTTGACATTGATTTATTAACATAATTTTAGAATAAAAATAACTATCGCGCACGGGCCCCGCACGCACGCAAAGCCACTCCTGTGCACACGCACACGCGACCACCTCCGAGCACAAGCGCACGCACGGCGCGGGCTCGGGAGAGCATTTTTGGCCCGAGAGAGTATTTTTTCGGCAGGGCACGTGTTTTTCACTCGGCCGCATTTTCGCTTGGGAGCGCATTTTTACCCTGACACGCATTTTCGAATCATCGGTACTCATTTTCTCCAAGGTGCATTTTAGCTCAGTCAAGCATTTTTTTGCTGACGTGCATTTTTCACACAGATGCAAGTTTTTGCCAGAGCGCACATTTTTCTTACAGGCGCGCGCGAGATGACTAATAAATATTGTAACATTAAAAATATCGCTAATTGTTTCACCAAACCCCCAGCTGCACGTACAGTTTCATCAACTTCTCTTTCTTCGTCGACTTTGCCACACCATCATGTTATCTCATTACATGACATATCGATTGCTAGAAGACACGTGCTTTAATGAAAATAGATATAAAGAAAGTCATAAATACATGTTATATCGATAAATAAAACACGTGGTTCAATAATTAAGCTAGCATTAATTACTTTTTAAATAAGATTTACTTTTAAGTCTAGACATAAACATGTATGTGGTACTATTGCGGCATGAGTATTTTCACGCGCACGGGGTTTGCGAGCTGCAGGAGCGTCGTCACATTGGGACAGTAGTACTATTGAGGCGGGGGTAACGTCACATTGGCACAGACGACATAGACACACACACACACAGACATAGATAGATGACACAGACATACATAGATAGATGACACCGACAGACACAGACACATAAACAAAGACACAAACACAAACACAGACACACATGCATGCAAACACAGACACAGGTGTTAGAGTTGGGGAACACTTCTGGTCAGGTTTCATCGAACGGCGTTCGACAAACGGAGAAGAGTTCGTCGAACTCCGCCTGTGCTTGAAGAACGAAGAAGGGTTCGTCAAACGGTGTTCGACGAACGGAGAAGGGTTCGTCGAACTCCGCCTGCGTTCGACGAACGGGTCCTTGCCTCAGCGGTTCGTGGAACGGGAGAGGCCTGCGTTCGACGCTCGATGCCTGCGCTCGACGCTCGATGCCTGCGCTCGACGCTCGATGCCTGCGCTCGACGCCTGCGCTCGACGCCTGCGCTCGACGCCTGCGCTCGACGCTTGCGCTCGACGCCCGCGTTCGATGCTCGACGCCTGCGTTCAACGCTCGACGCCTGCGTTCGACGCTCGACGCCTGATGTACATGCTGTCTCAGCTGGTTCCGTCTCAGCGGATGTTATTAGACCGTCTCATCGGATGTTTGGTCTGAGCCCGGTCTGGCGCCCTATTTAAAGGGTGCATAACCCTGGTTTAGGGTTAGAGGAGAATGCGATTAAGTCCATGAGAGTGCAATAGAGTTTTTTGCGCGGTGTTCCTTGGCGGTGGTTCCTCTGTTCTTGTCTGAGAGGGTTGTGTGAGGTAGGATCGGATCTGATCCTTGTAACCTTGTAAGCTGTAATCCATCTTGGTAAACAAAAGAAGAGAAGAGGAAGGGGAGAGGGGATGTAGCCCAGCTTGGGTGAACCTCTGTATATCTGTGTCTTCTGTGATTGATCTGTGTTTTCTGTTTTGAATTTTCTGTCGAATTTCTCGTCTCGGCACACCCTGTTTCTTTACATTTGGTATCAGAGCTAGGTTCTTGATCCTAGAGATGGGTTCTGGCGGCGTGCGAATCGAGATCGAAAAGTTTGACGGAAGTCGATTCGATCTATGGAAGATGAAGATGGAAGATATGTTGATTGATCGAGATCTATGGTCTGCGATCGAAGATGATCCTCCCGTTCCTAAGGTAGCAGAGAAGGATGCGAGTGCATCGAAGGGAAAATCTACAGACGCGACTGCAGATGGTGCAGCGGAGGCGGCGGCCTGGACGAAAACCGATCGAAAGGCTAAGGGCCTGATTCGGTTATTCCTTGCAGATTCAATCTTGACTAACGTCATGGAGGAGACTTCGGCATGAAGTCTGTGGCGTAAGTTGGAATCCCTCTACCAGAGCAAGTCCCTGGTAAACAAATTGCTCTTGAGGAAGAAGTGGTATAAACTTCGGATGCGTGAGGGTGATTCATTTTCAGAGCACTTGACTCAATTCAACACCATTGTGAGTCAGTTATTCTCTATCGGTGAGAAGATCTCGGATGAGGATAGAGCCATCACCTTGTTGTGCTCACTGCCAGATTCATGGGACAATCTGATTGTCGTGATTGGAGGGAGTGGAGAAAAGGAACTGTCATACGATACTGTATGTGCAACTCTTTTATCTGAGGAGACCAAGAGAGGAGGTTCTGAGGCGACGAGCAAAGGTGCTTTGAGTGTGTCTAGATCCCGTCCTCAACGAAGGGAGAGCAAGCAGGGTGGATATCGAGATAAGTCTCGAGGTAGATCCAAGAGCCAGGAGAGGGAGAAGAGTAAGAAGCCCGTTCGGTGCTGGAAGTGCAATGAGACTGGTCATGTGAAGTCTCAATGTCCAAACAAGGCCGTTCAGATAAAGGAGACACCGACAACTTCTGGTACGAAGAAGGAGGGCGATGTCGGTGACATGTACATCGCTACTGCGTGCGTTGCTCAGAGAGATTCTGATTTGTGGTATGTAGACACATGAGCATCATACCACATGACCCCTCATAGGCACTGGTTCTGTGAGTATGAGAGGTTTGACGGTGGAGATGTCATGCTGAGTGATGATTTTGCTGTGCAGATTATCGGGCATGGCAAGGTGATGTTGAAGTTGTCTAATGGGACCACAAGGTCTCTTCCAAATGTGATGCACATTCCTGGGATGAGCAGGAATTAATCTCGGTGGGTTCCATGGCGGATGCAGGAGTGCATTTCAGCTGTGACAAGCAAACTTGCAAGATGTCAAGGGGGGCAATGGTGATTGCCAGTGGAGTAACACTGCATACTCTACTTGCTGATACAGTGGTTCCAAGTGGGGCTCTTATCTCTGAGAGCCAGGAGGTTGACCAGGAGGAGGTGTCCAGGCTGTGGCATCATCAGCTTGGGCATATCAGTGAGAAGGGGATGTCGGCTATGGCATCTGGTCAGATGGTGGAAGGGGTGCCGGAGTGCTCCACAAGCCTTGGGTTCTGTGAACATTGCCTGCTTGGCAAACAGACCAGGGTAAGCTTTCGTGGGACGAGCACGAGGGCAACTGAAGTGCTGGAGCTGATACACAGTGATGTGTTTGGGCCAACTCCAACTCCATCTCTAGGCGGCACAAGGTATTATGTGTCCTTTACTGATGACCTCTCACGGTTTTCCTGGATCTATTTTCTCAGGTCCAAGTCAGATGTTCTGGACATGTTCAAGGAATTTAAGAACCTGGTGGAGAACAAGTTGGAGAGAAAAGTGAAGGTCCTCCGTTCTGATAATGGAGGGGAGTACTGCTCTGATGCCTTTGAGCAGTACTGTACTGAGCAGGGGATTGCACGGCAGAAGACCACACAGTATACTCCAGAGCAGAATGGAGTGTCAGAGAGGCTGAACAGGACCTTGATGGAGAAGGCCAGGTGCATGCTCAGTTGGGCAGGTTTGGGGAAGGAGTTCTGGGCTGAAGCAGTGACGACTGCAAATTACCTGAAGAACAGGTCCCCTACATCTGTTGTGGAGGGATGTACTCCCTTTGAAGTCATCTTCAAGAGAAAGCCAAACTTGGCCTATGCTCGTGTGTTTGGGTGTGATGCATATGTTCACATTCCAAAGGAGAAGAGGGGGAAGCTTGATGTCAAGTCTGAGAAGTGCCTCTTTGTGGGTTACAAAGATGACATAAAAGGCTACAAGCTTTGGAACCCTGTGACCAGGACTGTAACATTCAGTAAGGATCTGGTGTTTCATGAAACCAGTCCACAGGCAGTCACACAAGCTGAGAAGGCCAAAGAAGCAGAAAAAGGGATAGTGGTGGTGGAAGGAAGCTTTGAGAAAGAAGCTACTACTGTTAGGGCTGAATCTGATTCTGAATCAGATGTTTTGGAGGTGGTGAGAAGTGATGATGAGTCAGAAGATGAGGCTGAAGAAATTCCACTTCTGAGGAGATCGACAAGGGAAAGAAGGGCACCAGTGAGATATCCCCAATGTGCAGTGGCTGCACAATGTTGCCTAAGTATGCTTGGTGAAGATCCAATCTCTGCCAGAGATGCTAGATCAAGGGCTGATTCAAATCAGCGGGAGCTAGCTATGGTGGATGAAATGGAGTCTCTGAGGAAGAATCAGACCTGGAGTCTGTGTAAGCTTCCAAAGGGGAGGAAGGCCATTGGAAGTAAATGGGTCTTCAAGCAGAAGGTGAAGGGGGATGGCACTGTGGAGAAATACAAGGCAAGGTTGGTTGAAAAGGGATTCTCCCAGGTAGAAGGTGTTGACTATGATGAGATCTTCTCACCTGTAGCCAAGATGACGTCGATCAGACTGGTACTCTCTATTGCGGCAGCGCATGATCTAGAGATTGAGCAGATGGATGTGAAGACGGCTTTTCTTCACGGTGATCTGGAGGAGGAGATATAAGAAGCAGCCGGAAGGATTCGAAGCCAAGGGCAAGGAGGATCGTGTCTGCAGATTGAAGAAGTCCATGTATGGACTAAAGCAATCTCCGAGGATGTGGTACCAGAAATTCGACACCGACATGCTGGAGTTAGGTTTTGAAAGGTCGAATTCGGACCACTGTGTGTACATCCAGAGAAAGGGAGAGCAGTTCATCTTCCTGACACTCTATGTAGATGATATGCTACTGGTGGGCAATAGTGTCAGGATGATCCAACATGTGAAGAAGCTGCTCTCAGCCAAATTCGAGATGAAGGATTTGGGGCCAGCAAGTGTCATCTTGGGAATGCAGATTTCCAGGGATCGAAGCAAGAAGAAGCTTTGGTTGGGGAAGCAGAGGTACGTCGAGGAGATGTTGAAGAAGTTCAATATGACGGACTGCAATCCAGTTGGAGCACCAATGGCAGTTGGGTGCAAGTTATCTACAGAGTTGAGCCCAAAGACACAAGATGAGGTCGAGGACATGGCGAAGGTCTCTTATGCTAGTGCTGTGGGAAGCTTGGTGTACGCCATGGTCTGCACTCGCCCTGACATTGCTCAAGCAGTGGGAGTGTTGAGCCGGTATATGGCTACTCCAGGAAAGGAACACTGGAATGTTGTGAAGCGTGTGTTCAGGTATCTCCGAGGCACTTCAAATTACTCCCTATGTTTTGAAGGAGCTGGTGAAGGAGAAGTCCTAGACGTGGTTGGGCGCGTGGACTCAGATTGGGGAGGTGATCTGGATAGCAGGAGATCCACCAGTGGATACGTGTTTACACTGTTTGGAGGAGCTATCAGTTGGATGAGCCGGAGGAAATGTGTGGTGGCACTCTCGTCGATGGAGGCAGAGTACATGACTCTTACTCATGCGAGCAAGGAGGCCATATGGCTGCGGAGGATATGTTTGGAGCTCGGGTTTGAGCAGGGGCCAGTGAAGCTGTGGTGTGACAGTCAAGGGGCTATTCAGCTAGCCAAGAATCCTGCCTTCCACGCACGTACCAAGCACATTGACATCCAGTACCATTTCATCCGGGAGAGGGTGGATAAGAAGGTAGTTCAACTGGAGAAGGTGGACACGATGGAGAACAGCTCAGATTTTCTTACCAAGGCGGTTCCTGTTGCCAAATTTTAGTGGTGTGCAACGGCCGTAGGGTTGAAGAAGAAGGTTGGAGGAGCAGCTCTCATCGGAGGAAGATGTTCACCAAGTGGGAGAATGTTGGAGTTGGGGAACACTTCTGGTCAGGGTTCGTCGAACGACGTTCGACGAACGGAGAAGAGTTCGTCGAACTCCACCTGTGCTTGAAGAACGAAGAAGGGTTCGTCGAACGGCATTCGACGAACGGAGAAGGGTTCGTCGAACTCCGCCTGCATTCAACGAACGGGTCCTTGCCTCAGCGGTTCGTGGAATGGGAGAGGCCTGCGTTCGATGCTCGATGCCTGCGCTCGACACCTGCGGTCGACGCTCGACGCTTGCACTCGACGCCCACGTTCGATGCTTGACGCCTGCGCTCGACGCCTGCGTTCAACGCTCGACGCCTGCGTTTGACGCTCGACGCCTGATGTAAATGTTGTCTCAGCTGGTTCCGTCTCAGCGAATGTTATTAGACCGTCTCAGCGGATGTTTGGTCTGAGCCCGGTCTGGCGCCCTATTTAAAGGGTGCATAACCCTGGTTTAGGGTTAAAGGAGAAGACGATTAAGTCCAAGAGAGTGCAATAGAGTTTTTTGCACGGTGTTCCTTGGCGGCGGTTCCTCTGTTCTTGTTTGAGAGGGTTGTGTGAGGTAGGATCGGATCTGATCCTTGTAACCTTGTAAGCTGTAATCCATCTTGGTAAACAAAAGAAGAGAAGAGGAAGGGGAGAGGGGACGTAGCCCGGCTTGGGTGAACCTCTGTATATCTGTGTCTTCTGTGATTGATCTGTATTTTTTGTTTTGAATTTTCTGTCGAATTTCTCGTCTCGGCACACCCTGTTTCTTTACAACAGTCACACAGACAGACATAGATAGATGACACAGACAGACACAGACACACAAACAAAGACACACAAACACAAACACAGACACACATGCATGCATGCAAACACAGACACAGGCACACAAACACCGACACACACACAGACACAGACAGGCATAGACACAGACACAGATACAGACAGACACAAACACACAAACACACACATAGACACAGACGCACACATGCACAGTCATACATAGCTAGAGATCACACAGTCACATAGACACACACACATGCACAAACAAACATAGAAATACAGACACAGACACACATAAGCACAGACACAGACACACAGACACAAACACTGACACAGACAGACACATACACACATACATCGCTAGTTATATATAAACGTATGTAAGATTTACTATTAATATTATCTCATTACATTGCTATTTTTTCATTTAGGAATTAAAATTGTGTTCTGATCATCTAGTCATTTTCTCCTCTTCTTGTATCTCATTATTATTCACACAGACACACACACACACAGACATGAACACACAGACACAAACACACATGCGCATAGATACATAGACACACAGACACAAACACAGACAGACACACACACATACAGACACAAACAGACAGTCACAGACACAAACACAGACAGTCACTGACACACAAACACAGACACAGACAGACATAGACACACAGACACAGACACACACATGCACAAACACACACAGACACACACAGACACACACAGACACACAGACACACAGGCACAGCCACACATAGCTAGAGATCACACAGACACATGCACACACACACACACACACAGGTACAGACGCAGACAGACACAGACATAGACACACAAATGCAAACGCAGACACACATACACAAACACAAATACAAACACATACACAAACTGACACAAACACAGAGACACAGACACACAGACACACACATGAACATACACACATAGACATACGGACATAAACACAGACACAGACACATACACATACACAAACAGACACATACATAGACACAGACGCACAAACATAGACACAAACACAGACACATACACAGAAGCAGACACACAGACACACACAACCATTTCTCTCTAAATGATCTCCGAGCGGGGTCGTTGTCGAGCTCGAGAGGGGCTTTCTTGTGAGCTGATGAACTGACTTGTTGAGCTCCTCATGAGCTACATGCATCTTCAATGAGGCCGTTTCTTTTGATCAATGATCGAGAATCCGAGGTCCGTGGACCTATGATTGGACCTGGGTCCATCGTTGAATATGATCTGTACATTCGGGACCCCATCATTCTGCTGCATGGAGGAAGGAACGAAGGAGATCGAAACTAAAAAGCAATGGGATTGGAGAACCCGTTAAATCTCCATAGAGATCATTTTCGAACACTTTGGAGAACATCTCAGATAAACCTAGGCGCGGACGTAAAAATTTCATCATATGCGATAGAGAATGATCTCCTAGAAGAAAATCGAGCATGTGAGCCGAGAGAAGACAAATAAATATCGTAAAATGTAAAAATATTTAACGTATATTTTAATATATTTTTTTTTATAAAAAAATATATTATTAGTAGAAGTTTTTTTAATTTACTATGTCATTATATTTTTGGAGGGAAATTTCCCTCTAAAATTTTCAGAAACCCCATGTCTACTACAACCTCCGCATATTTCTCCCTTCCGCCATTTTGCGCGCGTTCAGCGAGCTTCTTGGTCGTGCCCTATTCTGCCCACCACCTGCGACTCCGACTCCCACAACTGCGTGCCCTCAATCCTCATCTATAGCCTGCACCGCGATTTCCTGATGAAGAGCCCGACGAAGTCGGATGGGTTTTGGCCGAACACTTTGAAGAAGGAGCAGATTATGAAGTCTGGCTGTAGTAGGGCCATTCCCATGGCGTCCATGTCCTTAAGACCCAAAGTGCAGGTATCGAGCGCCACATGCCATCCTCTCTCCTGCGCTATATTTATCAGTAGATTTGGGTACCTAGTTCGCATCATTCTCGACATGAGCGGGAACATAAACAAATCCCTCTTCTTCTTCTTGCTTGCGGACATGACCTTCGCAATAGATTTGGGTACCTAGTTCCCAGCATTAGTTCCCAGCATTCCACGAGCCGCGTGTGAGGATTCCTACCCCTTTTTCTCACTTCCTCTGCCCAAAATGGCTTCAACATTTGGATGTTTGTTTTCAGACTCCACTTGTAACTGGCAGGCTCACAAAACGTTAAGCTTACAAATCATCTGCACACCACATGTTCGATGAAATGCCTGCCTCCTATGTTTTGTAAGATTTCATTGAGGTTCACTTCATTTAGTTGTTCTGTATTGCTTGTTAAAGGAACACAAGTTTACATCCATGGAGAGCATATTTAGTGATCAGTCATTAGTGGGTAAGTGGATTTTTCTTCTTCTTGGAAAGCATATTTTGTTATTTTTTATGTCTAATACTGCATATATTAATGTTCATCCACGAACTTTTTTTTATGACTTCGGGTGAGCCTGGAATGAAGTAGAGATGTCAATGTGCGTTTTATTGAGCTCTTTTACTTATATTTTGTTTTTCGCATATTGGATGACAAATAGATGGTTTTAGAGGAGCTAAATAGCCTTGAGCTGCAACATAAGAAATTGAAGGTAGATGCGGAGCTTTCTTTACTATATAATCAGAATTTTTTTTGTAGACTACAGGCTTGATTTCGGGAGTGCATCGAGAGTCTCCTGCTGTTGAAGCCCCTCTGAGTCTGTCTTAAACTTCAGACACAGATTGCAGTTTAGGTTGGTGATCGATTAGCTCCTGCATTTGCTCTTGAACATGCGTCCAGTGAGCTTTTACCATTTTTCGCACAATTGCAGTTTAGTTTGGTGATCAATTTTGATTATTTTATCTTACTTGGATACTTGATCATACTTGCAATTGTACATAGGCCCCCATGCAAGATTAATAACATGCTATTCTATACTAATGTTATTGTACCCCTTAGAATTTTCTTCATCAATACTTAACAGGTTTGAGTAGAAAGTGTAGATTTCTCGGTTGGCATATTTGATAAGTTTTTGATGATTTTGTTGGTTCAGGAACACCATAGTTGATGCTTCAGATGATGAATGTGAGGGGTCTTAGTATCGGACATGTGAAGAGCCACATGTAGGTTATGAAATTTTATTTTAGAAATGACCAAAATTGATAAATTCAAACTTTTTTCCTTCCCATTTCCCATTTCCCATTTCTCCAATCAACTCTGTGTTGTTCAAGGATGTTGCTCACTATCATCTTAAATTTGATTCCTCCAGCTTGTCATTGTCTTCAGCTAATTAATAAGGCGAGCGAGTTGGCTATCCTCACCGATGCCAGTGTTGGCCTTATCATTTCCCCTGTATTACTCATGCTCTCCTTGAAAATGACTAGTATCTTTCTTTCTCTTTTTTTTACTTTCGGTCAATTTCTTCAGCTATGACCATCTCATCGGAGCCTAAAGAGCCATAAAGGAATATTTATTGCAACAACATGTACGCTGAATATTTACTGCAATTAGAAACCTTGACCTTAGTATTTTGGTAATAATATCATATAAATTCAGTCTTAGAATTTAATTGAGAACATTTCATATCATTGTGCATGTTTATTTGATTCATTGAGAACTAACAGTAGTTTCCAAATGGTCAACTTTAACTAATTTCTCTATAGAGAACTTTGTTTATTTTGGTGATACATATTCATGAGTTAAGCACGGTAAAAGATCAAATATATTTTAACACTGAAATTATTACTACCAAACTAACTGCTCTGGACAAATAGATGTTGTAATGATGAAACTTTATATTTGATTGGTTATCTTTGCTCTACAGTTCAGAGTCCACGACAGCACATAGTAATGGGATTTTAAGAAAATTAGAGATGAATAAAATTATATGGAATGTTTTCAAAATTCCCTTACTCAAATTCCATTAATAATTTTTCTTTTGCCAACAACCCAGGGAAATAATAATCAGATATTCTCTCCCAAGAAAAATTATATCGAGTTAACTCAGTAATCACCTCTTATCTATTTGTTCAAGACACATGCATAATACAACTTCAATCACTAAAGTGCTTAAGTAAAGGGTATAGCATGAATGAAATATATGAACATTACCTGTAGAAGGCAATCCTAATAGAATAGTGCAGGTTGATATAACTATGATTACAAAGATTTGAATAAATTTTAAAATGATTTAAATAAATTTTATCTAGTTATTTGAAGTTAATTCTAAGATATATCATATAGGTTGTTGGTGCTTTAGTGACACATAAAAGCTCTAGAATATCTCATGAAGTTACTTCAGCTCTTTAAAACTTAATTTTAAAGACTTCTAGATACTCTAAGGAGTTGATCCCTATCACTGGTATTTATCAGCTATAGTTTTTATCAATCCTGCTGAATTTTTATTCTACTGACTCACGGGAGTGTTCTACATGGATGACATGTAGTTGTGCCATGATATTGTTTTATGCAATGTTAGATTTTGTTTCCTGTTGCAGGTATCATGGACTACATGGAGAGCTTTGTGCAGCCTCACTTTCGATTTACCGGAAAGGTGAGCAGTGCTTCTACTCAATGCATTGTGATGTTAAGTGCAGTGAAATGTGTGCATGTGTGTGCTGTTTTAAGAGTTGTGCAGTGAAGTGTGTGCGATCAATGTTAAGTGCAGTAAACTGTGTGCGTGATGTACGTTTTAAAGAGTTGTGTAGTGAAGTGTGTGATTTTAAGTGTAGTGAAGTGTCATTAACAGGTGATCTTAATTTCAGAACATTACAACTAAACAGTGAACTCCCTCATGACCTTAATTTCAGTGTGAACAAAACAACGGGCGGTAAGTGTGTGTTTTATTGTACGCTTGTTTAACGGGGTGTGTATGGATTATGTATGTATGGATGTGAGTTTGTATGGATGTTTCTGCTCTCATTTATTTATATGGTGATCTTAATTGCTCTCTTTTATTTGTAGGGTGCTCGAGCATTGACCGGCAAGTGACGAAAGATTCTTTCGTCAGAAAGTGATGGACGATTCATTTTTCGAAAAATGACGGAAGATTTATTAGAAATATGTTGATCTTGTAATGTAATATTGTATTTTTTTTAGAAGAGATGATAATAACTTGTACTATATGTAATACTTTTTGGTGTTAATAAATACATGTTGATCTTGTTACGAAATATTAAATATATGTGTATTTTCAAGATTATTATTTGTAATAAAATCTCAGGTACACAAAAAATAGAAATGGAATATTTTGGATATATAAATGAATTGGCTGTAGTAAGAAGAATGAAAAACAAATGTAACGATTTTTTCGTTACTATTGTTTAATATATTGCAACGAAATAATGTTTATTATACTTTATTATAACGAAGTTAGTTTATTTTTAGTGAGGAAAAAATAAAACATTTGTAACGAAATAGTTTTAATCGTAACTGTTTTTTGTGAGAAAAAAACATTCGTAATGAAATAATATTTATTGTGATCAATTTATTGTGAGGAAGAATCTCTTTTTGGTGAGAAAATATCGTTTGTTACAATTAATTTATTTGTAACGACATGCATAAATTCGTTACAAGAACCTTTAGCGTCGAGCTTTAGAGGAGGACCGTTACTTAAAGTTTTTTTCGTTACCAAATAGTTTTTGTAGCGATTTTTGGCACTTACTGTAACGATTTAGGTCCTTACTAGAAGTGCAGTTTGTTGTAGTATACCATGCGTCGTCGGATGCCGACAACACAAAAAACCACCGGGTTCGCACGGGTTCACAACAAAGGTTGCCGGCGGCGGCGGGCCGACGGCCACCGACCACCCTTGGTTCGTCGGCGTGCCCGCCGACGAACCAAGGGGGGCTGCGGTCTTGCCGGCCAGCCCGCAATCGTCGCCAGAAGATACAAAAAAGATGGATCGCAGCACTGGCGGTCGGCGGCTGAGGTCTCGCCAGCCACCTGCCGCCCTGGGTTCGTCGGCGTGCCCGCCGACGAACCTACGACGGCAGGTGGCCGGCGAGACCTCAGCCGCCGGCCGCCGGTGCTGCGACCCGTCTTTTTCGCATCTTCGCAGGGGATTTTTAAAAGCAAATCGCTATCCGCACATCAAAGACCATAAAATTCTTGTCTGAAATATTTCAGGATTTTTTCTGCGGGCAAACCATTTCCCTAAGCCGCACACCCCTTCTCTCAGCCACACTGATTCGCCGAAATCCTCGCGAAACTCTTTGCAGGAACCCCTCATCGGAACCCTTCGCCGACCGTTCGGAGGCAGCAGTCGGCGCGGGATCTGACTCATTCGTTACAGCTTCCGTCGTAGACGGGGACGACGATGACTTATGCAGTTAATATAGATAACTATATTTTCATTTTATTTATACGAAATTCAAAATGTTAGAGTGAGTTAATATAGATTTTGTTTTGGAAGCGACGAGTAGGTACACAAAATATGAATTATTATTGAGATTATTAATACGAGACAAGTAAATGATTCTTTTAATTAAGCATATATGGGAGATAATTTAAAATGATTTGTCAAAGAATTATGAAATGCATTTCTTAATTATTAGATTAATAAAAAAAGAATAGTCGTTAAGTAAACTTCTATCATTCATTCATGAAAGTTCTTTATCCCTCAAAGTATCTATACATTACTGCTCTTAATCTGTTGAACTTTGCTGCTAAGCATTTCCTGCTGCATGCGGGCTCTCGAGACATGTCACATTTGTCTGCATTTCTTAATTATTAGATTTTATGTGTGTTCATTGTTAGAGTTATACATATTTTTGTATCTAAGGTTAAAGTGGTTGTACGAAATATTACAAAATTTATAATTTTAGCTTTAGTTTGTTAGTAACAATATTGTTTATCGTTAACAATTTTGTTTGCAAATGTTTGCTTTGATTTGTTGTTAGCAATGATTTGCTCATGGCCATTTCTGATTTACTTTTAACAATCCCCATAAATAATTAACTATAAATAAATAAATATGTAAAACCCAGAGACTTTGAAACCAATAAAATAACATGAGAGCGTTCATGCATTGTGTCGGTTAGTAAAAATAAAAATAATTATTTTTGATAGGTACCCCTTTATCCAGGCTGCGAATAGTCAAAACACCCGCCTCATTTGGTGGAGGAAAAGAGGTTGACCAAAGTAAACCCCACTAGTCCCGTAACCACCCAACATGAGGGTGTAAATAGTAAAATCCTCCAACATGAGAGTGCAAATAGTAAAATCACATATCGTAGGATGCAAATAGTAAAATCTCATATTGTGGGATGCCAATAGTGAAATCCTCCAATACGGTCTACATATAACCAATAATATGGTTATGGTGTGCGCATAACCATATCCGTCATATGAGTACGTATCACCACAAAATTATACAAACATGTGTGTGTATAACACATAAATTGTTTATGGTGTGCATGTAGCTGCACAACCACCATAACCACCATATCCACCGCAACCACCAATTATGGGTGGATGTAAATATCTGAAATTATATCGGCCTACAAATAGTAAAAATGGTGGTTATGGCCTGCGAATAACTGTGTAACCACCATAACCACCATGGGGCCTATAAATAGGACCCAAGACCCTCCTTCATTTCCATATTTTCTCTCCTCCCTCCTTTCCTCCTACGTGCAAGGGAAATCCTTCGAAAATCTTCTTCGCCTCTTTCGAAGATCTTCGAGCGCCTTGAAGATCCTTCGAAGGCGTTCATCGTCATTCGAGCAAGCATTATGCTCCAAGTGAGCCTCCGTGCACTGCGCTCTCAAGACCGCTCTAAGCGCGTCTCGGTGCGTTCCACTCTCAATACCGCTCGAAGCGCGCCTCCGAGCGCTCCACTCTCAAGACCGCTCTAAGCGTGCCTCCGTGCGCTCCGCTCTCAAGACCGCTCCAAGCGTGATTCCTTGCGCTCCGCTCTCAAGACCGCTCCCAGCGCGCCTCCGTGCGCTCCGCTCTCAAGACCGCTCCATGAGCACCTCCGTGCGCTCAGCTCTCAAAACCGTTCCAAGCGCGCCTCCGTGCCCTCCGCTCTCAAGACCGCTCCAAGCGCGCCTCCGTGCACTCCGCTCTCAAGACCTCTCCAAGTGCGCCTCTGTACGCTCCACTCTCAAGACCTCTCCAAGCGTGCCTCAGTGCGCTCCGATCTCAAGACCGCTCCAAGCGCGCCTCCGTGCGCTCCGCTCTAAAGACTGCTCCAAGCGCACCTCCGTGCACTCCGCTCTCAAGACCGCTCCAAGCACACCTCAGTGGGCTCCGCTCTCAAGATCGCTCCATGCGCGCCTCCGTACGCTTCGCTCTCAAGGCCGCTCTAATCGCGCCTCCGTGCGCTCCGCTCTCAAGACCCGCTCCAAGAGTGCCTCTGTGTGCTCCACTCTCAAGACCGCTCCAAGCGCGCCTCTGTGCTCTCCACTCTCAAGACCACTCTAAGTGCGCCTCCATGTGATCCGCCCTCAAGACCGCTCCAAGCATGCATCTGTGCGCTTCGCTCTCAAGACCGCTACAAGTGCACCCCTGCATATTCAACAACAAGCACTCCGTGCACATAAGAACAAACGTTCCATCCACCAACAAGACCAACACTCCAGACTCCTCTCATGCAGCAGGAGACAAGCCGCAGAGACAATGGCATGCAGAGCACACCGATCCAACCTTCAAGCAGCAGTCAAAGACTCCAGAGCACTCAGAGTGCATCATTCCCTTCTGTCGTAGGCAAAAGACTTCGCTCTAGGGGTGGCATGTTACCCTCCGAGCACTTCTCTCTCTCTCTCTCCCAACAATTATAACGAGGAGCAGACTATCGCACTCGCATTCTCTTAAAAGGTTCTATACAACTCCATCAAAATATTGAAGTTTGGTCGACACAGCCTCAACCACGTGTTTTCACTCCTTTTCGGGATTTTCCACGTTAAAAATACTCTCTTGCCAGTCGTCTCCTTTTCTCCATCACTATTTGCGCCCTCGACCGCTCCCGAGCTAAGACGGTCCAAACTAGACCGGTCCATTAGCCACGAGTGAGATGCAACAGTTTGGCGTCGTCTGTGGGAAGGTGTTCCCAGCATTCCCAGAAGATTCTGAAGAGAGTATCCCCTTCACAGCGATACTCAAAGACTGACATCAATGGCAAGAAGAGATACCCACGCTATCGAAAGATTAGCCCTATGGGGGAACGTCAATCTAGTTCTCTCCCACTCACACGACAACACACCTCTCGTAGAAGAGAGCGAGAATGCACCCATCACAACAATGGAAGAACGTTTGCGCCAGGTAGAAGAGTACTTCGCACTCCTAAGGAACACAGTATCGTTAGGAGCTCATAATCCAGCCTCCGAACAAGGTAGTCCGCCTCTACAAGCCCTGGACTGTACTCCAGTAGAGGACTTCGTTCGCGAGCACCATATACCCAAAGATGGGCTCCCCAATGTAGCCAGCCAATGTCGCAGTGTCCAACCGTCCAGAGAGCCTGAAGATCATCATCACCACCACCACCAGCAGGCTTCAAACTTGTAGATGAAAGTCTCAGTCGTGAAGAGATTCGCGACATGATCGCTAAAGAATCAGAACAAGCCGGGAAGCACACCGCTTTGGTCCACCTCCCTCATCATCATCGCTCACCGTTAACACCCTAGGTCCTGACACATCCTATTTCGCATGATTTTAAGCTCCCGATCATCGAGACCTTTATGGAATGGATGACCCATCAGAGCATGTCAGTCATTTCGCCACCATCATGAGGATCTGCAACGCCCCTGGCCAGCTGTTGTGTCAGGTGTTCCCAGCCACGCTGAAGGGCCAAGCAAGGGCATGGTTCTATTCCCTCTGGGAAGGAGCCGTTAGTAATTTCACGAAGCTAACCCAGCAGTTCCTGGATCAGTTCATCGACAACCGTCGAATAGTTAAAGACCCCTCCCACCTGTCAGGGATCCGTCAGAATGAGTGAGAAACCCTTAAGGACTTTTTTCTCCACTTCACGTCTGAAGCACGCCAAATTCCAGGAATCAACCCCGAGCTACTACATGGCTTCCTCTTGGGAGGGCTCCGCCCTAGCAGCTTCTACTCCGCACTGATGCAGGAAAAAACTTCCAGCTACCCCAACCTTATTCACCGCGTTGAAGCCCAAATAGTTGCGGGCGAGGCAACAAAAGCTCATTGACAACAATTTGATGGCGGTCTAAAAAGAAAGAAGGAATAAGACCCATCAACCATACCAAAGAGGAACAACAGGCCTCGCGATGACTCCCGTCAAGCCAGGGGGTTCCACCGACATCAAACATTCACCCCACTCAATACCTCACGAACAAAAGTATTGTTGGCCATTCGCGATCAATCCATGTACTACGACTACCATTGAGGTCACGAGCATAAAACAGAAGATTATATGCGACTGAACGTAAAAATTGAACAATTCATTCGTCTGGGACTCCTTGGAAAAATTCTCCAAACTAAGGACCCTGAATCAATAGGTCAAGAATGACCCAGCAGGGGGTCAATCCCCATGGCTGTCGTCCTAAAGAAGAGCATGTTCTCTACCTGTGGAACCACTGGAACGTCCAGGGCATCCGACATATATAATTGTATCTCATGTTTTTAGCATCCATGTAAATAAGTCACAAGTTTCTTGCAATGTATACAAACAACTAATGCTATTTTCAATTTTACTGTTTGCCCCAAAACAGAGTGTTCAGATCTCTCAACAAGGGACTTCTGCCTCTCCAAGAACGGAGTGTTTGGATCTCTCAGCAAGGGACACCGACCTCTCCCAGAATAGAGTGTTTAGATCTCCCAACAAGGGACTCCAGCCTCTCCCAAAATAGAGTGTTTGGATCCCCCAATAAGGGACTCCGGCCTCTCCTAGAACAGAGTGTTCGAATCTCACAACAAGGGACACCGACTTCTCCCAAAATAGAGTGTTCGAATCTCCCAACAAGGGACTCCCACCTCTACCAGAACAGAGTGTTCGGATCTCCCAATAAGGGACTCCGACCTCTCCCACAACAGAGTGTTTGGATCTCCCAACAAGGGACTCCGACCTCTCTAATAGTTTACTAGGTAGTAGTAGTCTAATTCACCTAGGGGGTGGGGTAGTGAATAGGTTTCTTTGAATTTTCTTAGTTGCAGCTAGTTGTTGTTAATGATTATACAAAGTAAATGCACAACACAGAAAACACACAGTTGTTTATAGTGGTCCCAAAGACAGTATGTTTATGGGTAGTCCACTTTCCTTCTACACCTTTCTAACGGTGTGTTAGACAAGACAACCTCCTCCAAAAACTCAGCTCCAAGAGCTTACAACTTAGATCCCTCGGGATCTCTCAGGTTTGCTCCAAACCCTACCTCATGTTCAACAACCCTGCCTCAGGCTCAACAACCCTGCACACTCAGAGTGCTCCAACTCTTTCAACTTAGAAATCCTCCCAATTTCCTACCTTAGTCCTATCAAAAAGCCCTATCTCAGATCTCCACAGAGATCCTACACCTCAAGATGGAAAACAGCTCTACAAGCTCAGGCTCAACAACCATACACACTCAGGCACAATAGCCCTATAAACACAGGCTCAACAGTCCTACCAACTCAGGCACATGACCCTACACACTCAGAACAATAATGTTCTTACAGAATTTATAATGTTTGCTTACAACATAGGACTGTAAAGATATATCCTTTAGTGCTGGTCTTCTGTTGTTGATGTACAACAGGTTCTGTCTTGAAGCAAGGCTGAATGGCAGTAGATTCAGTCCTTGCTTCTATCTGATCTTCTTCTTCAGTTGATGAAGAAAGATCTACTTGTTCTTCTGGATTGAATCAGCAAGAACTTTCTTATCTCAGATGCTTGCTTATAACTTCAGGAAACAGACTGAGATATCTGTGGAAGCCGTCAATAGCACAGTAGCTCTACTTTCAGATTATGTTCCACACTTCTATTATGCCATAACATCTTCTTTTATACTTCCTCCAACCTGCAATGGCTCTGAAGAGTGTCTTGTCATAGTATGGACAGAAATAGAAAATGTTATCTTTGCTTTTCACCCACTTGCGCCAAAAGTAGATCCTGCTAGGCCTTTATTCAAATATGAGTGTCTCAGCGGTTGGGCAGAGACAGACTTCACTCTTAGCGGCTAAGCTGTCTTCGTCTCAACGGATCCACTGACATAGTTAGTCTTCTTAGCGGTTTCTATCTAAATACAACTCAGCTGAGGCAGACTCCTTCTCAGTGGATCTGGCTGCGTCTCAGCGGTTCAGCTGAGACCATGATGTCGTCTCAGTGGTTTTGATAGTAAAATCACAGAACTATTCTAATTATTGGAACAACATAACCCTGCATAGATATAATGCAAAAGAGGGTTTATCAAATACAATATGTACTTAACATTGAGTGTGATGCCTCTTCAAATCTAGAGAACGTACATTGAGGGCAATATTCCCAACAATCTCCCCCAATTTGAAGAAGGCGGAACATACATCAATTCTAAGATAATCACAAATAACCATATCATGACAAATAATGAAATATCAAAATTAAGGTCATGATAACATAACAATTACATTGTTAACTAAGTATAAGCATCATAGAAGATATCATGACAAATTATGAATAATAGTCATGACAATATAACAATAACATTGTTAATTACATATAGGCACCACAATATATATTAAGCATTAATATAAAATAATATTAAGCTTGATTAAAGTTGGCCTATTAACATAAGATATCATTTCAATCATAAGAATCAATTTCATTAGTGATAAAATGTCATTACAATTTTCAGATCACATTTGATTCAAATGAAATTCTAAATTCATTAGTTCATGATTTTTTTCTTTGTTGCACTTGAGCATTCTGTACCTCCATCATCAGCCTTCTGTTTTGGGGCAGCAACTTTCATCTCAGCTACCTTTCTCTTGTTCACTTGTCTTTTGAAATACAAATATGGCTTGTGAATGTATCTTGAAGGCATCCTCTTTGGGTTGTTCTTCCTTACAAGATTCTCTTTGAATACCTTTTCCCTATGGGAATTCCTCTTAAGGTGCTTTATCCATTCCTCTATAGGATATATTCTGTCAATATCTTTGCAGATCTGTCCATGGTTCAGCCATGCATTCAGAATGATACTCTTGGAGTTATCACTCCAATGCTCATAATCAGGGTCCTTGGCCTGCTCTTTTCTATTCTTTGTCATGAATTCTTCTGCTAGCATGACACCTTCCCTTTTCCTCCTTGCTGCAAGATGAGCAATCTTGGCTTGAGCCTCAAAATCAAAATTTTCTTTTCTTAGATTATCTATCAGAGGCAAGTTCAGTGCTATCCTTATTCCTTGCAGAATCGTGAGGGCCAACTCAGAATTATTCTCAGCATTGGTCTCCTCCCCCTTTCTAGCTTCTTCAATTACTTTTTGTTCTAGACTTTGGGAGGCAACAACAACTAACCCAGATAGGGTTTGGAAGGCATTCTCTAGGTCTGATTTTAGTTCATCCTTCATCTTTTCTGCCTCTCCAATCATTGTTGTTGTTGTTGACCACGCATACTCTTCAATGTGGTTGGAGGCCTTCTATATTACTTTATCAGTCTTGCTCACATAATTCTTGACATATGTCATGTCTTGCTCTGAGAGTTGTAGACTTTTGTCCATTGATCTCAGTATTGTATTCTGAGCTACAACTGATTTTTCAGCACGATCAAACCACTTGATCATTTGCCTGTTAAGGTAAGAAGTTTCTTTCTTTATTACTTGAATTCCAGACATCATTTCACTCTTGACAAAAGAGACAGGCCTATCAATATATTCCTTTATTGATGTCATATGACCATCAATAAGTGTATTGATTGAACTTAAGATAAGTTCATTTGACATTGCAGTTGTGGGGGGTTGTACTTCAGCTACCGCATTGGGTATGTTTTTCTTTTATAGGGTTTGATTATCACACTCATTTAGAGTGGATGGATCCTTTGCATGCTCTTCATGCCCCCCCTCAGCCAGAGCAGAGATATGCTCCCCCTCAGTCTGATCATTCTTATCAGCAGCAATTCCATTATCACTGTCAATGCTGACATATCCATTACCTGATAAGTTCTCTTGCTCCCCCCCTTAGATAGGGCATCCATCCTTTCTGGATCAGTTGAATCCAAGAAATCTGGGTAGTTATCAGGGATTAGACTTATTCTTCTTTAAAGATTAAGAATAATTGTGTCAATCTTACTTTGCAAGTCACCAGGAGAATCTGATTGCTCCTCAGCATGTCTTGTAGAATCAGCAGGCATAGTGTCTGCATTATTATCAGCTCTAAAGGATTAGGAGCATCACTTTGAGTATGATCTCCTTCATTTCCATCAGACTTCTCTTTAGCAGCAGCACCATCCTCATTCTTCTCATGCTCTTCAGTAGCAGCATGATCCTCATGACCTTCACTGTCATGCTCTTCATAAACATCTTTGTCTAGATTGCTGACAGTCCTTGATCATCCTCATCAGGGACATTTTTAGCAGCTTCTGAATTTGAATCAGAACTTACCATTCTTGCTTTCTTTAGTCCTTTGACTAACTTCCTTTTCTTCTCCTTTACGTCAGAGGGTTGACTCATTGGGAGCACCCTTGAGAATCTATCAAATGTCCATATATCCATTCTTGTAAGGTAGTGAAGGTTTGATCCTTTGGAGCTATCAAATTCTTCAGGATAGGAATTCAGAAGGTAAAGAGAAAGAATTATGCCTAGGTTTGGAGCCTGCAGACATTCTTTGATCCTTTGGAAGATCACATCAGCCCATGAGGTCTTTTTCTTCAAGACCACTCTTGTCATCAGCTTAAATATAGACTTTGAAATAGTATCATGGGACCCTGGCTTGCAAAGCAATGCTTTGCCTACTATATCTGATAATAGCTTCCCTCTTTGATTGAAATATTTCCTCTTTAGTGAGCCAGCCTTGGCATCACTGTACTCACACCATTTGGGAGCTTTCTCTTTGTCTTTTTCAGACACATTGTCTTCCTCATCATTACTATATGATGGCAGTTGAAATACTTTCTCTAGCTTTCTTGGAGATATCTTAATCTTCAAGCTTCTAATCTTGGACTTTAAGGAAGATTTGGAAGAAGATACCCTTGCATTGCTGAACAATTCCAAAACTTCAGTTCTGAGAATCACAGATGGCTCTGACAGTAGATATTCTAACCTTTGACCATCCAGAAGTTGAATCACTTCTTTAATCTCAACATTAGCATATTGAAAGCCATTTCTGATGATTTCATACCCTTCCAGAAGATCCTTTGAACTCTTTGGCGCCATTCTTGAAGAAAAACGAGTCGCTGAGTCGGCGGGAAAGGAAGGATCTTCTCGACGACAAGATAAGGTTTAGAGTGTGAAAAGTGTGATTTAATCAACATAGCACTATTTATAGTGTATTACAATTTATTCTTAAAGTGTGATGTTGATTAGACTTAATTAGTTGTTATTTAAATTAAGCAATCCCATCTCAGAGGATCCGCTGAGACGAAAAGCTTGACTGCCGGGACAAGGAAAACCTAATCGCTGAGATGACTTAACTGTCTCAGCGGTAACTGCTGAGACGACTTAGCTGTCTCAAAGATAACCGCTGAGATGACTTAGTTGTCTCAGCGGTTCAGCTGAGATTGTTTCAGCTGAACTCACGGCCTAGCAGTGAGCCCTTTTAAATTGGATTGTCTAACCCCCTAACCATGTCACTAAGTGTTTTTAAATATGACTATCTTTTAGCAAAGCTTAAGAAATAAAACAACAACCATGATAGACAAAATGAAATGTTGAAGCCTATTCTAAGTTCAACATTCCTAGCTCAATTTTGAAACTATTAAATTTAACCTCATCCAATGACTTTGTAAATATATCTGCATTTTGATTATCAGTAGGGACATGTTCAAGGCAGATATCTTTACATTATACATATTCTCTAATAAAATGATACATTATCTCTATATGTTTAGTCCTGCTATGAGAGACAAGATTCTTAGCAATTGAGATTACACTGGATGAGTCACAAAATAGTGGAGAATTACTTATCTTGAGGTTGTAGTCCTCTATCTATTGTTGTATCCACATTAATTGTGCACAACAGCTCCCTGCAGTAATATACTCAGACTTAGTTGTGGACATTGCCACACTAGTCTGCTTCTTGCTACTCCAAGAGATCAACCTCCTTCCTAGGAATTGACAAGTTCCACTTGTACTTTTCCTATCTTCTTTGCATCTTGCAAAATTTGTATTTGAAAAGCCAGTCAGTTCAAAATCATTGTTCTTAGGGTACCAAAGGTCATGATGTTGGCTGCTTTTAAGGTATCTCAAAATCCTCTTTACAGCCGAGTAGTGAGATTCCTTAAGGCATGCTTGGTATCTAGCACAAACACATATAGCATACATAATGTCTGGTCTACTAGTAGTCAGATATAACAGGGATCCAATAATACACACGTATATGGATTCATCAAAGGGTTTTCCCTTCTCATCCTTGTCTAGGGAAATATTTGACTCGATGGGAGTTTTCATGGTGGAAGCAGGTTCCATCCCAAACTTTTTGATAAGCTCTATAATGTACTTGGTCTGAGAGACGAATATCCCCTCATCAGACTATTTCACTTTGAGGCCTAAATAGTACTTGAGCTCTCCCATACTGCTCATCTCAAACTCCCCCTACATAAGGTTGGCAAACCTTTTGTACAGGTTGTCATAAGTAGACCAAAGATTATGTCATCAACATAAATTTGCATTATGAGACACTTGCTCTTTGTTTCCCTAAGAAACAATGTACTATCTATCTTTCCCCTCAAGAATGTGTTCTTGATGAGAAAGCTAGATAGGCATACCAAGCCCCAGAGGCTTGCTTTATACCATATAATGCTTTCCTAAGTAAATAAACATGGGAGGTAAGAGTTGGATGTACAAAACATGATGGTTGTTCCACATATACCTCTTTCAAATCTCAATTTAGGAAGGCTAACTTGACATCCATCTGGTATACCTTGAACCCCTTGTGGGCAGCATAGGCAAGGAATAACCTTATTGCTTCTAACCTTGCAACTGAGACAAATGTTTGATCAAAGTCAATACCTTCTTCTTGCCTGTATCCCTTGGCTACCAGTCTAGCCTTGTTCTTGATGATGATGTCATTCTCATCTAGCTTGTTTCTGTATATCCATTTGGTGCCAATTATGTTGTGTCCTTGAGGTTTTGTCACAAACTTCAATACTTTGAACCTTTTGAATTGTAGAAGATCTTCTTGCATGGCTTGAATCTAGAAGGTATCTTGATTAGCTTCTTCAAACTTCTTGGGCTCCATCTGAGACAGAAAGCTCAGGAATAGTGCTTCATTGTGAGTCCTGCTTCTGGTGATCACCCCTTGGTTCTCATCTCCAATTATTTGGTTCCTTGGATGATCCCTCAGATGCCTGGTTGCTGCAGGCAATCTATCTACATTCTGCAGCTCTTCCTCTGGAGCAGCAAGTTTTTCAGTAGCCTGCTGATCTTCATCTTCAGCAACAACATCCTCTGAATAGATTCTGCTGGTGCTGGATATGTCTTGGATAGACATTTCTTCTATCTTCTATTCATTACCTGTCAAAATAGGAGAACTAGACCAACCCTTATAAAGTAGGCTGGTCTCATCAAAGACAACATACATAGACTCTTCTACAACATGAGTCTTTTTGTTGAATACTCTATAAGATCTACTATGTGAGCTATATCCAACAAGAACCCCAACATTGCATTTTTCAGCAAACTTTGTTAGTTAGGATTTTCCACTATTTAAAATATAGCATTTGCAATCAAAGATTCTAAAGTATGAAATTATTGGTTCTTTGCCTTTCATAATCTCATAGGGGGTTATTCTAAGGGCCTTATTGATGGAAGCTCTATTGAGAACATAACAAGCAGTATTGACTGCCTCAGCCTAGAAGTATTCTGGAAGTGAGAAGTCACTAAACAATATTCTCCCAGCATCTATCAAGGTCTTATTCCTCCTCTCAGCCATGCCATTTTGCTGTGGAGTCCTTGGGGAGAAAAACTCTTGGGTGATACCAAATTCTTGACAAAACTTTGTCATGACCCCAGATTGAAATTTTGTACCATGGTCAGTTCTAGTTCTGACCACAGTACATTGTAGTTCATTCTAGATTGCCTTGACATGGTTTATGAAGATATCTAAAGTATCAGATTTCTTCTTAAGAAAGAATACCCATGTATATTTTGAGCGATCATCAACAATTAGTAAAGTATACAACTTCCCACATAGGCTCTAAATGTGCAAGGGACCAAACAAGTCCATATGCAACAAATATAGATATATTTCAGTGTCATTGGAGCCAATACCTTTAAAGGTGACCCTAGTTTGCTTGCCAATTTGGCATGCATGACAGGTCCACTTTTAATATATTTCAAATTTGGACTATTCCTAAAAAGATTTTTAGAAAATAGTCTATACATTGTCTTGTAGTTAATGTGGGCAAGTCTCTTGTGCCATTGAACACAAAGAGATTCACTTTCATTAGCTACAAGACATACCTGAGATAAAGAATTATTGCAAATAAAATCTAAGCAATAAACATTCCCACTCCTAGTGCCTGAGAGAATGATCTCTAAGTCAATGGACTTTTTGATCAAGCACTTATCATTGTGGAATTCAATGACATAGCCCAAGTCACATAGTTGACTTATGCTTACAAGGTTGTGTTGCAACCCTTCAACATAAGTTACCCTTGTTATTGAGACTATGCCATTTGTGATCATACCATATCCTTTGGTGACTCCTTTTTCAGAACCTCCAAAGATAACTTTTTGTCCATTCTTCACAGGAGTGTAATCCTGCTGAAACTCCTTGATCCTGTCATGTGCCTTCAGCATCCACTGTCCAAGTACCATATTTCCCTTAGGCTGGTACTTGAACTATCCTGCAAAATGCAATTCATTTTCCCTTAGGAGCCCAATTATTTTTGGGTCCTAGGTTCCTGTTAGCATAAACAGCCACTCTTCCACTCACTACAACCTTTGCAGGAAAGCTCCTCTTTGCATTAGGCACACTAGTGTTGTGCCAACAATCTATGGCAAAGTGTCCCACTTTACCACATCACCAACATTCATGGATGTTATACCTTCTTTTCTGAACACTCTTTGAGGTGGAAGGAGCATCAGAATGCTTGTGTTTAGTGAAGAAGGTAACAACATTCTTCCCATTCCTATTAGCAATAACCTAGCTGGTTGTCTGTCTATAGTTAGTCTTAGCTGACTTTTTCTGAATGACATCAGCTGGTCTTAGCTTGGCAGCTAAGCAAGAGTTGATGGCATCAAAAATAGTGTTGTTTGACTTGATTATGTTGGATCTTACAGTGCCCTTAGAGGGGGGGTGAATAAGGGTTTTATGGACTTTGAATCTTAATTAAATTTATCAGAGTTTGAGACTGAAGTTTCAGAATATTTTATAGAAAAATATATTTTAATATTCCAAATAGGATTATATTGAAGATTCCTTTTTAAATAATTGAAACAAACTTTTTTTTAACTGTTGCTAATGCCTGGCGTTAAGTCTTAACGCTGGGCGTTAGCTCTCCAAAGAATATTCCTCAGAACAAAAAGATTGCCACAGTGATTTTACTTATGAAATCATAAATGAAACACAATTCCAGAAAATCAGAGATAATGAGAATAATTATTGTATTTCAAAGATAATTATACAAATGTTAATTTTGATACTTTGATGAAAATAGAAATTAAAACATTCTTGAAGAGGAAATAAAATCAATTGAATAGAACATTAAAAGACATGATTTTATTTCATAATAAATTGAATACACAAATGTTTAATTTCTATAACGCTAGAAATCAAGGCGAAAATATGTAAAAACACTTTTTGTTGTTTCACCGATCCTTCTCCCAAGGACCGGTTGGCTATAGCCTATCTATCCCCAAATAAGGCCTCTAGCCACCCCCTAGATCTACACTCGACCTAGTCGCCACACACAAGGCGACGAATTACCCCCTAAGCCTCGCAAGGACCTAGTCGCCAACACAAGGCAAATTTACCCACGGAATCCTTCCCGGAATCCGACGTTCTCACCGAACGATTTCTCCACACAAAATACAAAAGGAAAAATAAAAGATTACTGGATAAGTAAAGAGAAACTCCCCAAGAAATTCTGAAGGTGAAGACGAAGTCGATGTATATGTTGGCGTTCTTGAAACGATCGTCCTTCGTATGGAATATGCGTTGTAGACCTTCTTCTTCAAAATCTTCTTTAGATCTTCATGTTAGCCCAAGGGAGACCTCTTAATTGCTGTACACGAACCTCTCTCCAAAGTATCAAAATTCTAGAATCATCTATGTTTATTTGAATGAGTGGAGTTGTACTTTAAAATAGCCTCAGAAGCTAACGCGTGCGTTAAGGCTAACGCCCGACGTTAGTGAGGCAGTTGCTGAGATCGTGCATAGACTCGGGAGCGTGGCTGAACAAAATTTCGTCGAACGAAAACAAATTTCGTCGAATGCGCCTTCGTCAAACGCATCATTTGTCGAACGGAAAAACCGCCACCATCAGGATCGTGCAAACCGCCAGGAATGTGACAGAACAAACTTTCGTCGAACGAAAACGCTTTCGTCGAACGGAGCAATTTTGTCGAACGAAAACACTTTCGTCGAACGGAGCTTCAAATTTGTCGAACGCAATATTGTTGTGCAGGAGCTCAGTTCGTCGAACTCCAATTCGTCGAGCGGCCTTCACATTTCGTCGAACGGAATTTTCGTCGAACACAGGCAAATTCGTCGAACGGAACTCCAAGTTCGTTGAACGCAAATTCATCGACCTCAACTCGACGACATTCCTCCTCTTGTTAACGCGGGGCGTTAACGGTTACCGCGAGCGTTAGCTCTCTTTTGTCGACCGCAGCTCGACGGCTTTATTCTCGACGGCATTCCTTCTCAGCGGTTTTCTTCTCAGCGGTTGATAACGCTGGGCGTTAACTACTAACGCGAGCGTTATCTATCTTTCCAGAGAGTCATTTCCAATCAGCAACCTATTCATAGGGATGTGTAGCTATAGTTCCTGTACAACCTGCACACTATAAACACACAAAATATAAGATCAAATACCACAGGGTATTTGTTATTCTCAAACCAAGAGATGCGGAACATAGGCTCCAACAATCTCCCCCTTTTGATAATAACAAATACCTGTATGAGAAATTAGTGAACTTAAAACCATTTGTGTTTATAGATAAGTGCGGTAATAAGATATGCATGAATAACAGGTTAAAATCATGATAGATTTGATAGCTATAATGCATACTCTTTCTATAGGAAGTCCTCCCCCTACATAAGTGTTCTCTTATAAGTTACTCCCCCTAAATATCTATTTTACTAGATTTCTCAATTTCTTCTCCCCCTTTGTTATTAACAAAAGTGGGTAGGGATGAGTGTATATCTTTTAAGATAGATAAGGAACCACTTATTGAAGGATTTTCATGATCGAGCATATGATAATGTATGCACCTCCAATATGATTACTCCCCCTACAAATATACCCCATTTTTTGTTTAATATCATTATAATGCACTCCCCCTAAATATTAGATTTATGCAATTAAATCTCCCCATTTTGTAGAATCAAAAGAGGGTTTAGGAGTGAGTATGTATGATAAGGAGTAATATATTTTATGTCGAGAAGAAAAATAGGATGCAATCAAAAGCTTGTTAAATACTACTTGTTGAGAAAAATATAAGCATGATGTAACATAAAGTAGTAAGCAACATAACTAACATGATAAAGTAAGCATTCTATTTTAAGATACCACTTGTTGAAACCATGATGTTAAAAATAATAGACATGAAAGAGTATAAGTGGTAAACTTAGCAAAAGAATATAATAAGCACTCTTAAACATAAACATCATTTTTAGAAGATAAAATCATATAAAGGATAATGAGTTTTAAATTTGAAAAGTTGATGTTTGAGTTAAAGATTGAAGAGATGCTATTTCATTAAGATAATATTGCAAGCATGATTTCATAATATCAAGAAAAGATACACAAACTACAATGTAATAAAATTTGCATTTCAAGTAAACATAAATATTGTAGCGATCATGCTTAGTTATCTAGTGCATTTACTTAAGTTTGTAGAGATTTGAGTAGATGAGCATTAGAATCCAATTCTCATGAGTAGAAGTTTTATGAAAGATAATGATGTGTACAAAGTAGTGTTTTGATAAAGTATACAAGTGAATCAATCAAAAACACATGGCATATATAATGAAATAACACAACATTAAAATACACAAATAATATTACTTCCACACTATTTCAATGCACATGAATAAATAGTACAACTACCAAGGTGCTCTGCACACACAATGCTTATTAAGACTTATGAGGGTGCAAAGTAGTGCTTGGGGGATCACTTTTATACTTTTTATTTTCAATTTTGTATGATCCGGTGTACTAAGAGAAGTGGTTTATAAATTGTTTGCTACAAGACACTTTACAATTCTTAGCCAAGGTGCTCAACCTCACAATGCTCATTAAGACTTATCAGGAGAGTGAGTAGTGCTTGGTGGAGTTTTCTTTGTCATTTATTATTTGCTTTTTAGTTTAGTGACTAAGGACTCCGAATTCACTTGATTTGAAAACATAGCATTATTTTTATACCACATTTCTCTAAAGAATAAGTGCATGAAAGACAAAGAATTGTAATAACTAATTCAATGTTGTGTAGGTAATCTATTTAAGCATTTTAATTATTTATGTTATTACACTACACAATCATGTAAGAATAAGATTGTAAACACATGTAGGTTATCAAAAATAAGTGAGTGAATGAATCATTATCAAACATAATACATTACTCATACTTAGAGGCATGCTAAGCATTTCTACACATGTCTATCTACAATCAATTTCATTGCACATAACAAGATAATATTCAAGGCATGATAAATACAAAACAATGTCTTTTAAGAAACTTGAAAGTTAAATTAAACATTGTATTTAATCTTTAATTGATATAATTAATCATCCTTGACAATGGAAATGAATAACAATCAGTTTTTATAAAAATTTTAAATTTTTTATATATGCACAAAACAATAAACACACATAAAGAAAAACATATTTTTGTTCTTTGAAATAGTTTTGTAATTTTGTATTTTTTTTTATATATATTCTCTGGAAAACATAGAAGCCTTTAATAGCCCTTTCAGTAAATGATATTCTATGCCAGAGAAATAATGCATAAGAAAATACATATAATAAATTTTTTTAAAAAAAATAAAATTCTGTTTTAAAGGAAATAAAAAGATAGAAAACTTTTTACAAACCGAGAAATAAAACACACACAAAATATTAAAATAATACCAGAAATAATTCAAAACAAAACAAAAAAATATATATTTTGGAGCAAAGGAGCTAACGCTAGGCGTTAACTTCTTAACGCCAAAACAGAACATTAAATTTTGATGTTTTGAGAAATCTTTTTTATGATTCTTTTGAAGTATAAAGAGATCTTCCTTCAGTTGAAATTTCAGAGTATATTGATTAGATTTGAAGGCTCTTTTAGCATGTTTTTAGTGATTTTTCAAGTACTTGTGTTTGGTAAAATCATTAAAGCTCAAAATAATAAAATATGCAAACACAAGATGCAATGTTAGAACAAAAAAAATATGCATGATTTATGTATAAAGAGTGAGATAATGATCATGCATTGAATATAATATAAGTATATCTAAGATCAAGATACCTCAACAACATGACTACACTTTAGCCCCGTACTAAGTGACGGATGGGCATAAAGAGCTGCACGCATGCCGTAGGTTGGGGTGTTAATCCCATATGCATACAAAAGACGACGCTTAACCTCGCACTCTTTCCCCCCAGTGCCTCTCAAGGCCCCACTGGAACCCTCCCCGGTTAAGGACAAGACATGACTTAGAGGTTAGGTCTCTAATGCACACAATCCTACACCCTCGCTATTGTGAGACACAAGTCATAGGTTTAATGATTATGGACATACTAAGCATGTAAGCCTTAAATATATAAACTATGTTATAATTGCATGATTAGTTTTGGATTTACAATTTTATCGAAGATTGTTGATTTTAAATCCATTTAGAAAAGTTTTATTCATGCAAATAACTACAAAGGAAAATATGATTTTCAGATTTTAATGATATAATTTACTTTAGCATTGCAAGATATAACTAGCATGGATATTGATTTCTTCCTATAGTAAGTGATAATGCTAGTGTGATGAGTTAGGACAACATGGTGCAAAGCTAAGTAAAATTGGACAAATATATAATTGAATTGCATGTATTCATACATAGAGTTTTGAATTTTCATAGACCTAGAAATAAGTGACAATTCTATTTGATTTCATCTTGTTGATATCAAGTTAATTCTTAGGTCCAAAGATAAAGCGATACATGCAAACAATAAAGATACAAATTATACACACAAAATAAGATATGAAACTATAATACCAATAGCCATCATATATTTCATAATTCCTAAGGTTGATTTATGATAATTCTTGATAGATCATGAATTATGATATATGATAATAGTGAATTTTAGCATAGGATATTAATAGGTAATGGTGGTGTGTGTATAGTTCATATTCATCCTTTTAAAGAGACAAACAATGATAGTAAAAATAATTTTTCAGAGAAAATCAGAATTTTTAGGAAAATATGCTACCGCTAGCGTTAGTGATAACGCCTGGCGTTAGCAATAGAGTTACAATATTTGATTTTAAAATACATTGTTTTTGATATTATTTGATTCTAATTTTTCTCGACTTATGATTTTCAATATAAGGGCTATTATATGCAGCAACGAAAAATAGACAAATATGCAATAAGTTGTGCATTTAATATTTTAGCCTAAGACCCTAAAAGTCCATTTAAATCCAATTTTGAAAGTAATTGTATTAGTCTTGATAATATCATTTAGCAAATTTAGCATTCAATTTATAATGATAATATAAGACATTTATACTCAATGGATTTAAAAAGGATGAAACATAGGAAAAAGGAAAGATAGATCACAAAAAATTATGACTTTATGTTCAATTTAATTCAATTTTGATTTGATAAACATTACGCTTAAAATGTAAAAGTCATATTTCATAATATATCTAAGTGACCTTAGCGTGTTGCCTCAAAAATAAGAAAACAAACAAAAGAAAAAGCAATTAAGCATATCATGAAGTAGAGTAATGATATTTCATTTTTAATTTATTTCTACTTCATGCAATACGATGATTCCTAGTGAATGAGAGATTTAGGTATCCAAAGGGGACCAAGTGTGATGGTTCCTTTGGGTACCCAAATACATCGTGTAGGCTTTTGGAGAGATAGTGATGAATGGGCCTTTATAAGTGGAGTTAGTGTTTCATTTTTAATTTTGGGCCTCCATTCATACTTTGGTTGTTTATCATTTAAATTCATATTATGATTATTTGACATCTTTTTGGAATGATAGTTGTTTGAAAAATAATTCATTTGGGATTTATGTTTATTCAAATTATTTTTCAAAATACATTGATGTTGATAATCATAATGAATTTTATTACATTGATTTTTTGAGAGTTTATAAGAGTGATGGTCTTTCTTAAGAACTGAATGTTGAAAGAGTGGGTTACAATATGTTTTAAAAGATTGATTCTTATTTTGATGATTTTCATTTCCACTCTTTCTTATAGACATACTCTTATAATATGAAGGATAATATTTTGAATTTTGATTTTCATGAGAAGGAGTTTTTAAATTTGAGTCATGATTGAAAATATATTGAGACTTATAATGGTGACTCTTAAGAATTTTGTGAGGGCCATAATTCTTTTTGAAACTAAACTCCTTTTGAGTTGATGTATGAAAATGATCCTTTTTAGAAATGATTTTGTAAGTTAATTTCTCTTTGTTATTCAAAATCTTATGATGAAAGTCATTACTAGAAATTAGAACTTTTTCAACAAAAGATTTTAATTGTCTTAACTTACAAGTTAAAGCATCATTTTCAATTATCAATTTGTCATTATGCTTTTTAGAAACTAAGAGCCCTTTTTCAATATCCTTGAATTTTTCTTTTATAAGATTGCAATCTAAACAAGGAGTAGGAATTTTAACTAAAGAGCATGAAAGTGAATTTAACACATCAATATTTGATTCTACGTTATCGTTTGCTTTTAAAGATTTATTTTCTAAACGTAATTTGGAATTAGCAATTTTTAACTTTAAAATTTTACGTTTAACAATTTTAAGCATACGAGATGTAGAAATAGAATTTGTTACAAAAGGAGAAGATTTTGATTTTCTTACATTGCTATGGGATGAGGCGAGATTTGAACCAAGGGTTCCTTTTACATCTTCTTCGCATTCCTCTTCCATAGTTGAATTTCTGTCTTCTCTTTTGCTTGATGTTTTGCCATCATTTGAGTCTGATATTGTGACGTTGCATTCTTCTCTCTTAAATAAATCTTCCTCCAAGCATGAGTCCTTATCGGTTTCTTCTCTTGGATCAATAAAGAATTGCTCTTGTTCATCATCTGTGGAAGGAAAACTATAAGTAGTCTCAAGAATTTCCAAACTTCGAAAGCAGTAGGAAGCGTATAAATAAGTTTGAAAATATTTTGATCAAGCGCACAATATAGACTATTCATAGATTTGGCATTTAAAAACATTTCATTTTTATTAAGAATAATTGGGGGCATTTTAATTGTAATATTCCAAACTTCAATATCCAAAGTTTTAAGAAATTTTTCCATAAGTGTTTTTCACCCATTATAATTTTCACCCATAAATAATGGTGGACATAATGATTTTTCATTTTCATAAAAATTATCCCCTCTAGAAGATGCGATATCATGAAGCGCCATTATTCCCGGTTGTGAAGCTGTATTGGAATAACCTACCTCTGATACCACGTGTTGGATCTTACAACGCCCTTAGAGGGGGGGGGGGGGGGGTGAATAAGGGTTTTATGGAATTTGAATCTTAATTAAATTTATCAAAGTTTGAGACTGAAGTTTCAGAATATTTTATAGAAAAATATATTTTAATATTCCAGATAGGATTATATTGAAGATTCCTTTTTAAATAATTGAAACAAACTTTTTGTTAACTGTTGCTAACGCCTGGCGTTAAGTCTTAACGCTGGGCGTTAGCTCTCCAGAGAATATTCCTCAGAACAAAAAGATTACCACAGTGATTTTACTTATGAAATCTTAAATGAAACACAATTCCAGAAAATCAGAGATAATGAGAATAATTATTGTATTTCAAAGATAATTATACAAATGTTAATTTTGATACTTTGATGAAAATAGAAATTAAAACATTCTTGAAGAGGAAATAAAATCAATTGAATAGAACATTAAAAGACATGATTTTATTTCATAATAAATTGAATACACAAATGTTTAATTTCTATAACGCTAGAAATCAAGGCGAAAATATGTAAAAACACTTTTTGTTGTTTCACTGGTCCTTCTCCCAAGGACCGGTTGGCTATAGCCTATCTATCCCCAGATAAGGCCTCTAGCCACCCCTAGATCTACCCTCGACCTAGTCGCCACGCATAAGGCAGCAAATTACCCCCTAAGCCTCACAAGGACCTAGTCGCCAACACAAGACGAACTTACCCACGGAATCCTTCCCGGAATCCGACGTTCTCACCGAACGATTTCTCCACACAAAATACAAAAGGAAAAATAAAAGATTACAGGATAAGTAAAGAGAAACTCCCCAAGAAATTCTGAAGGTGAAGACGAAGTCGATGTAGATGTTGGCGTTCTTGAAACGATCGTCCTTCGTATGGAATATGCTTTGTAGACCTTCTTCTTCAAAATCTTCTTTAGATCTTCATGTTAGCCCAAGGGAGACCTCTTAATTGCTGTACACGAACCTCTCTCCAAAGTATCAGAATTCTGGAATCATCTATGTTTATTTGAATGAGAGGAGCTGTACTTTAAATAGCCTCGGAAGATAACGCGTGCGTTAAGGCTAACGCTCGACGTTAGTGAGGCAGTTGCTGAGATCGTGCATAGACTCGGGAGCGTGGCTGAACAAAATTTCATCGAACGAAAACAAATTTTGTCAAATGCGCCTTCGTCGAACGCATCCTTCGTCGAATGGAAAAACTGCCACCATCAGGATCGTGCAAACCGCCAGGAATGTGACAGAACAAACTTTCGTCGAACGTAACAATTTTGTCGAACGGAAACACTTTCGTCGAACGGAGCAATTTTGTCGAACGGAAACACTTTCGTCGAACGGAGCTTCAAATTCGTCGAACGCAATATTGTTGTGCAGGAGCTCAGTTCATCGAACTCCAATTCGTCGAGCGGCCTTCACATTTCGTCGAACGGAATTTTCGTCGAATGGAATTTTCGTCGAACGCGGGCAAATTCATCGAACAGAACTCCAAGTTCATTGAACGCAGATTCGTCGACCTCAACTCGACGACATTCCTCCTATTGTTAACGCGGAGCGTTTATAGTTACCGCGAGCGTTAGCTCTCTTTCGTCGACCGCAGCTCAAGGCTTTGTTCTCGACGACATTCCTTCTCAGCGGTTTTCTTCTCAGTGGTTGATAACGCTGGGCGTTAACTACTAACGCGAGCGTTATCTATCTTTCCAGAGAGTCATTTCCAATCAGCAACCTATTCATAGGGATGTGTAGCTATAGTTCCTGTACAACCTGCACACTATAAACATACAAAATACAAGATCAAATACAACACGGTATTTGTTATTCTCAAACCAAGAGACGCGGAACATAGGCTCCAACAGATTATAGGCTTGACAACAGCCATGTATTTTGCTAAGTGGGATTTGGAAGAACCAGCTTACTTATCCTTTAATGAAGGGGCTGAAGTACCAAATACAAATGGTCCAGGATGGTCCATTTGAATTTCTTCGTGGGGAGCTTTCAAAGCACTCATCCCTATGCCCTTTCTCCTGCTATAGTAAGGAGTATTTTCCTTCCTATAGGAACTTCTATTGTTCCAGTGATCATACATGATGTCATGGTCATACCTGTTAGAGGGAAGCAACACCTTTTGAAAGATGGTATGAGGCTTAGTTTTAGCCTGGCCCTTTCCTCCATTCTCAGCACCTACCGCCCCTTTATTGAAGCCTACCCCTCTCCTATTAGTTTGGGAGGAGAAGATGTCAATAATGTCCAGTATGGATTTGGGTTTGGAGAATTGAGCCATCAAGCTCTTCTCTTTGAGAAGCTTCTCCTCAAGGTCCTTGATGACCATATTCTTGTGGTTGATGGTGCTTAATTGGAATATTATAATTCCGTTCAGATGACTTATTTCTCTACTCATCTGAGCCATCTGGGTAGATGACTCAGTGCAATCAGGATTTGCCTACTGAAGGGAAAAAAATCTCTAGAGCTTGCCTCTTGCCTTGCTTCTTGCTCTTTTTCAAAGCTTCCTAAAGAGCACCATACTTGTCAATCAATTGATTGACATCCACTTCAGATTTTGAAGCACTTTCATCATTAGATGAGCATGCTTCAGATTCTGGTACTGACTCATAATTAGAAGAGGGAAGGAGAGGAGTTGATACCTGATCAGGATGATCATAATTGTCTTCATCATCAGACATGACCATTAAGCCATAACATTCTTTGTCATCTTCATCCTCCTCAATGCCACTATCTAAATGTGATAGTGGGACCCTGATGACAACCTTAGCAGCTAGGTAATATTCATCCTCTTCAGCTGCAAACAACCCTATGTAGGCTTCCTCTTCTTCTTCTTCAGAATCTGAGGATGAAGACTCAGATTCACTCCATCTCTTCTCCTTCTTTGCTAGAAAAGATTTTTCACCTTTCCTTCCCTTCTGGTGACGAAGCTTCCTACCACCTCTTTCCTTTCTCTTGACTGGGCAGTCAGCTATGACATGTCTAGGCTTGCTACAGTAATAACATATAACATTATTTGAAATATGTTTAACATATTTAGGGTCATACCTGTCACCCTTGGGGTACTGCCTTACTGATCTGTTGTGTTCCTTCTTGGGATATGAGGAGGGGGAAGGTTTGTTCTTCCACTGCTTCCTCCTTATCATCTTCTTGAAGTGCCTTGAGAAGGCAGCAAACTCCTCATCTGATGAGTTGCTGTCCGATGTGCTGGGCTCAGAATTTTCTGAGTCAGCAACCCTTCTTGGTGGAGAAGGTTTTCTTTCTTTGCTCTTCTTAAAGCTTTCAGCTTTGAGAGCCACAACTCTCTCCCTTGCGTGAGGCCTGGTGGATGTGACCTCCTCCTTCCTTGCAGACAGCTGCATCTTATATGCGAGCAGCTTTCCAAACATTGTATGGGGAGGAGTCTCACCCAGCTTTGCCACTTTTGTGATGGCACATATCTTTGTATCCCAATCTCTAGTTAGAGATCTTAGGAATTTATCATTCAGCTCATAATTGTTGAAGACCCTTCCATAGGTCCTCAGCTCATTCACCACTCTAAAGACCTTTCATAGCAGTCATCTATGCATTCCAGGCTATGTTGCCTGAAGGCTTCATATTTCTGGTTGAGGAGGGATTTCCTATCATCCCTCACTTCTTCAATGTGTTCCATATACACTATGAGTGTATCCCACATATCCTAGGCAGTCTCATAGTGCACCAAGTTTTGGAAGATGGAATCATCAATTGCATTGACTATTATGTTTTGTGCTCTCTTATTCATGGTAGCAAGTGCAATCTCATCCTTAGTCATTTCAGCATATGTTTTGGCCACTTGCCTTGTAGGATCTATAGTGGAGGGCTTTGTGAAGACAAAAGGACCCTCCTTGACAGTTATATATATCCCAGGGTCTGAGGTTTCCATGAACAGCCTTACCATTTGCTTTTATATACCAAAAGCCTCCTTTTTGCATATGGGCAACTTCATAGATCCCATCTCCTTCTGTCCTCCAGTGGAAGCCATTGGATTCAGACTTGACTACTCCCTGTAGGATCTGGTCAGACTGTTAAGTCCTTATTGACCAACCTACCTCTAATACCACTTGATAGTTTACTAGGTAGTAGTCTAATTCACCTAGAGGGGGTGAATAGGTTTCTTTGAATTTTCTTAGTTACAGCTAGATGTTGTTAGAGATTATACAAAGTAAATGCACAACACAGAAAGCACATAACTATTTATAGTGGTTCCCCAAGATAGCGTGTCTATGGGTAGTCCACTTTCCCTCTACACCTTTCTAACTGTGTGTTAGACAAGACAAACTCCTCCAAAAACTCAGCTCCAAGAGCTTACAACTCAGATTCCTCAGGATCTCTCAGGTTTGCTCCAAACCCTACCTCAGGCTCAACAACCCTACCTCAGGCTCAACAGCCCCACATACTCAGAGTGCTCCAACTCTTACAACTCAGAAATCCTCCTGATTTCTTACTTCAATCCTATCAAGAAGCCCCATCTCAGATCTCCACAGAGATCCTACACCTCAAGCTGGGAGTACAGCTCTAGAAGCTCAGGCTCAACATCCCTACACACTCAGGCTCAACAGCCCTACAAAATTAGGCTCAACAGCCCTACCAACTCAGGCACAAGGCCCTACACACACAAAACAATAATGTTCTTACAGAGATTATAATGTTTGCTTACAACAGAGGACTGTAATGATATATCCTTCAGTGCTGGTCTTCTGTTGTTGATGCACAACAAGTGCTATCTTGAAGCAGGGCTGAATGGAAGTAGCTTCAGTCCTTGCTTATATCTGATCTTCTTCTTTAGTTGATGAAGAAAGATCTACTTGTTCTTCTGGATTGAATCAGCAAGAACTTTCTTATCTCAGATGCTTGCTTGTAGCTTCAAGAAGCAGACTGAGATATTAGTGGAAGCGGTCAATAACACAATAGCTCTCTTTCAGATTATGTTCCACACTTCTATTATGCCATAACATCTTCTTTTATACTTCCTCTAACCTGCAACGGCTCTGAAGAGTGCCTTGTCACAACATGGACATAAATTGAAAATGTTATCTTTGCTTTCCACCCACTTGCGCCAAAAGTAGATCACGTCAGGCCTTTATTCAAATACGAGTCTGTCTCAGCGGTTGGGCTGAGACTGGCTTCAGTCTCAGCGGATAAGATATATTCGTCTCAGCGGATCTGCTGGGATAGTTAGTCTTCTCAGCGATTTTTGTCTAAATGTAGCTCAGCTGATATAGACTCCTTCTCAGCGGCTCTGGTTGTGTCTCAGCGGTTCAGCTGAGACCATGCTATCGTCTCAGCGGTTTTGACAGTAAAACCACAGATCTATTCCAATGATTGGAATAACTGATGAGTAGTATTTATGCGTATTTTAATTATAGTATTTAGTTTAGTTTTAATTTAAAATTGCAAATATTATTTATATTTTAGTTTAAAATCACTTCTTTTATAATTTCTATTCTAAATGTAGTTTACTTTTGCAGATTTTCTAGTGTTTTTGGACAAATTCCATAGTACACACCCTCAGTCACGCCCGTGACCAAGGGCGTGTAACCTAAAGATCTGCGTTTGACGAAAACCAAGCTGAGTTCGACAAATCCACCGCCGCACCGCAAGTCACGCCCAGGTCACGCTCATGACCCAAAGTCACGCCTGTGACCAAGGGCGTGTAAACATAGAATCTTCCCAGCGGGCTGCCGTCGAGACATGGAGATGCTGTCGAGGAGTTAACCCAAGTCACGCCTGTGACCAAAGAGTCACGCCCATGACTTCCCGTGTGATCCTTGCTCCCTGCCGCGCCGAATTCAAGCCCATGCCGCATTGATGGAGTTGACCCCAGTCACGCCCGTGACTTTTCACGCGTGATCTCTTTTTGCTGCAGCGCCGCACTCAAGCCCATGCCGCATTGATGAAGCCGCCCAAGTACACACCCGTGACCCAAGTTACACGGGCGTGTAAAGTCCAAATGTCTCCCGCCGTCACACAAAGTCCACGCCACTGTCGGATCCGATGTCAGTAATATTTACACGCCCTAGGTCACGCCCGTGACCGAGGGCGTGTAACTTGAAATTTTTTTGCTATAAATTCAGAGGCTCTCCTTGAGTCCAGGGTTCAGAAATTTGGAGAGGGGGAGGTGCTGTTAGAGCTGTTAGTGAACTTTTCCAATGCTTTTACATGTCTTTCAATTTCATGTTCTCTTCCTTTTCAATTCATGTAATGTGCTAGTTCTTATTTCTATGCAATAGTTAGTTAAAGCTTGTAGCCTTAATTTTCCTAGCTTTGTAATCTTGTTTAAAGAGTTGTAATAGCTTTTCATTTCAATGAAAGTTTGCATAGTTTTCTTCACCTCTCTTTCTTCATAGTGATTTTCCTTCTTGCAATTTGTCTTTTTTTAGTTAAGTAAAACAACCCTCCAAAAATTGTTCGATAAGATAATGGTGATTTTCCTTGAAGTAGAAGTAATCAACGTGCCCCATGGAATACGACCTTGGTATTTATAAATATCCTATACTATAGATGATAAGGTACACTTGCCTTAATCAGATATAGTTTTGGAGAAAATCTTCAAACATTCGCTTAATTTAAAAACAAGAAATTTCTATATCAATAACCTAACCCTGTATAGACATGATGCAAAAGAGAGTTTATTAAATACAATATATACTTAGCATTGAGTGTGATGCCTCTTCAAATTTAGGGAACATTGAGGGCAATATTCTCAACACTCTCCCAGAATAGAGTGTTCGGATCTCCCAACAAGGGACTCCAGCCCCTTCCAAAACAGAGTGTTCGGATCTCCCAACAAGGGACTTTGGTCTCTCCCAAAACAGAGTGTTCGGATCTCCCAATAAGGTACTCAGGCCTCTCCCACAACAAAGTGTTCGGATCTCCCAACAAGGGACTCCGACCACTAGTGGGTAGGCCAAATATCAGTGCCACCTTATTACAATCATTCTTATGTAATACTGCCCTAATAGAAATGCAGCCTTGTCCGACCTATACGACTTAATGAATCGGTACATAAGAGAAATATTCTGGGGTAGGTTGTGTAGGGTGAAGAAATGCATCACCAAAGATGTTGGGTATTGTGCCTTCAATGACTCTAGATTTGAAGAAGGAACACAAGTATAGATAAACTAAGTTGTTTTTGATGTTGTGTTTAAGTTCATGTTATGACAGATACATCCAAGCTATATCATCAGTATATAGACGATAAAAGTAATGAAAATTAACTAAGTAAAATATTGTCTCAAGACTCAGCAGAAGAATCGTTGAAAAAAGTATCATATCGTCGAAATAGTTTCGACGATATCGTCTTGATGAAGACACATCATCTTAAAGGTTGAAGAAAGCATGTCGTGGATAAAGCTAAGTTCAGATGTCGACGACATTGTCTTAAAAAAAGCTTATCATGGATAAAGCTAAGTTCAGATGTCGACGACATCGTCTTGAAGAAAGCTTATCATGGATAAAGCTAAGTTGAGATATCGTCGACATCGTCTTGAAGAAAGCTTATCGCGGATAAAGCTAAGATGTCTCTACGATATCTTCTTAAATAAGAAGTTCAACCTTGAAGGCTAAAAGTCAGCCTTGAAGGCTAACTCCTTAATTCATAAAGAAAGGTTCATATGGACACACATTGGCTTGAAGACCTCATGTCGTCTAGAAGATCAAGACGATATCGTCGTGAAGAAAGATAGTCAGCCTAAAGAATAAGTTTAAGTCCTATTAAAAGTAACATCTCAATGATATCATCTTGAAGAAGTAATATCATTCAGATATTATGTAGAGCCGTGAGGAAGGAAGTATGTCGATGATATCGTCGTGAAGTACTTCTGTTGTATGCACTGATCAAGATGATATCGACTTGAAGGATAAACATCATCTTGACAGATTGCAAAGCAACATTTAATGCGCAAACTTTCTTGGAAATTGATATTCAGGGAATGTGCACACCGTCTATCTTGAGCACAAATCAAGGAGAAATAAATGATATATTCTCTATAGAATATAGCCGTTGCACGATATTTAAGAAAGAAATTAATTATTTCTATATTCTGCAAGTTCCAAGAATGGCTAGTAATTTTGATGGAGGAATTGCCAATTCTGCAAGACATTTTCAAACGGAAAATTGATTATGGAATTATCATTAAGGGGTTTTATGAAAAATTGCAAAAGCATATAAAAGAAGATAATTTTATCTACAAAACAACTTGCTCAATATTCTCTAAGTTTTATTCTCACACATATTTCCTAAAGAGAAAAAGAAAAGAATCAACAAAAAGAAGAAGTCTTTATTGCTATTGTGCTATGAAGATCTACAGAGATTCTAAAGAAAGGTTTATTGATCCACAAGATCTTTGGGCTTATTGTTACAAGAAGAAGAAGAAGATCTGTGATTCAAAGCCTTCATTCTGAAGTCTTCTCTTCTACAACAATATCTCTGTATTACATTGTAGGGCTCTTTGTGAGCCTGAACTGGTAGGATCTAGTGAAAGATTTGAGTTGGTAGGGTTCTTGGTGAACCTGAGTTTTGGTAAGATCTTGTTGAAGTTCTGAGATTATAAGACTGGTAAAGTCTGAGCCTTGTAGGGTTCTGTGTCAACCTGAGTTGTAAGATCTGATTATAGTGAAAAGATCTAAGTTGGAGAAGTTGCCTAGTCTGACACTCTACTAGATAGGTGGGAGGGACAGTGGACTACCTCTAGACACATTATCTAGTTGGGAACCACTATAAATCATTGTGTGTTTTCTGTGATGCTTGTGTGTTGTGATAGATAAACTCTTAAATAACAAAGAAATCTGAAAACACCTAATCACCCCCCTCTAGGTGTAGTTTATAAACAACCCATAATCTTTCAATTGGTATCAGAGGTAGGTTAAGTTCAAAGGCTTAACAGCTTAAAACAAGAACTACAAATCTAGTGGGTTGTGGTAAGCAAATGGTTGGTGAGCATCATAAGGAGATGAGCTCAATGAAGCTGCCTATCTGCACCAAGGAGAACTTTTCCATCTGGAAGCAAAGAATTAGGTTGTACATGGAAGCCTCAGATCCTAAAGTATATCTGGCAGGAGAAGAAGGACCCTATATTCCCATGAACATTCATGTGGATCCAACAGTTGCTCCCACACCTAAGAAATTATCTGATTTCTTCAAGGATGAAGTTGCCTTGGTCACTATGGACAAAAGGGATAAGAACATCATTGTGAATGCAATTGATGATTCAATATTTCAAAATCTAATTCATTACAAAACAGCTAAGGATATGTGAGATTCCTTAGTTGTCTATATGGAAGGAACTGAGGAAGTCAGGGATGACAGGAAATCCCTCCTGAATCAGGAGTATGAATCCTTCAGGCAAGATAAGAATAATGACACAGCTACCTACTATGAGAAGTATTTTAGGATTGTCAATGAGCTAAAACTTATGGAAGAGAGTTCACCAACTATGAACTAAATGATAAATTTCTGAGATCCCTGAACAAAGAATGGGACATAAAGCTGTGTGCAATAAGAGAAGTTGGCAATCTGGGAGAAATAGAGCCTAGACAGCTGTATGACAAGCTCCTATCATATGAGCTACATTTAAATACCAGAAAGGCTGAGGCGGAAAACTTCAAGGCTTACACCAGAGAAAAGGCAGTGGCCTTTAAAGTTGAAGCTTCCAAAAAGCACAAGACAGTGGAGTCTGTCTATGTTTCAGAGGAAGAGACCTCAAGCAACTCCACCTCAGAACTCTCTGATGAAGATCTCTCACTGTTCACCAGGCAGTTTAAGAAACTGCCGAGAAACAAAAAAAAGAGGGAACATAAGATATGAAGCTTCACCCACTAGCTCCAGGAGAGAAGACAAGCCTAGAAGAAAACACAGATCAGACAGGTATGACTCCAAAACTAGTAAACATAATTCTTATAACATTATTTTTTAAAGCTGCAACAAGCATGGACATGTCATTGTTGAATGTCCATCCAAAAGACAAGAGAAGAGTGAAGAAATTAAGAAAGCACTCAAAGAACAGAAAGTCAGAGAAAAGCTTTGTGGCAAAAAAGTGAACACACTTAGTGATAGCGACACTGATTGCTCCTCATCAGAATCATATAGCCACCTAGCAGCCATGGCTCTCTTAAATGAAGAATGTTGTGTTGAAATTCATCACAAACAGGTAAATCCCTAAAGCATCTCCTACACTCTCTGACATAGATTCAGATGCCATCTCCTCTTCAACAGAAGAAGAAGTTGACACTAACTACATTGAGAAATTTGGTGCATTGCTTGATGTCCTTAAGAAAGCAAAAGCTCTCTATAAGGCACAAGCTACAGAGATCATCTCCTTGAGCGGGAAGAGAGATGAACTACTTGAGAAAGTAGCTGAGCTAGCTCAAGAAAAAACCAAATTATTCATCCCTCCACTGAGCACTAGCACTTTGACTGGAGTCATCAAGCACAAGAATTTTAGAATTATAGAGCTGGAGGATATGGTATTAAAGGAAAAGAAGATTGTGGCTAGTTATTCCAAGCCAAAAATAATTCTTCCCTTGATTGATAACTTTTCACAAACAAATAAGCAAGGTTTGGGCTACACTCCAGGTGAAAACTATGGGAAATCTACCCAAGGAAAGCCTGTCTTCAGAAAAGTGATCATACCCACAAATTCATATGATCACGGTAGCATCTATGTATGCAAAGAAATCCAGAAAAGAGACAACAATATTAAGCTGTCGTCTACCTGGATAAGCAAGAGACAAACTCTCCTTGGGAAGAGTACACTATCTGCACCCCAATAGAATCCTCCAGTAAAAGCCTATAGAAGTTGCCATGTTGGAGAAATCCCTTCTGCCTCCAAGAAGGGAAGGTTAGTTGTTAAACAACAGCCTAACCTAGTCATACCAAACACCACAAGAAAATCTAGATACAATAGATTTGAATGCTGGTGTTGTAGAAAAGTAGGGCATTTTGCCTTAGACTGTTGGTTCAACCCAACTATCAAGAATCATTCTCACATGACAACAAAAAGGCAGGCTATAAATTCATCATCTAACAAGCACTTAGTACCCAAGAGAGACTGGGTTCCTAAGGAAGTATAGTTGTTTTGCAGGTATGTCCAAAAACCACCAAGACTCCTGTGTGGTACTTGGACAGTGGATGTTCCAGGCATATGACTGGAACAAGAAGCCTATTGAAGGAGTTTGCACCTGTAAAAGATGAACCCAAAGTTAAATTTGGAGGATCTGACAGAGGTGTAGTCAAGGGCTATGGTAATATTTGTGGTATGACAGAGAGCTGAAGCGACATCTTCCGGTGTTATAGTACATTTTACGAAATCGTACTTATCTCTCTCTGGATTATCAAGATTAAAGTATTCATTAATGGATTGAGCAGAAAAATTAATTTCCTTTCCTTGCACTAAGACCTTGTCCTCATTACAAAACTTGCCATTCGCATAGAATTCATATACCCAAGACAATACTGCTTCAGTTCGAGGATGGCAGAAGGAATCCCAGCCCTGTTTGTGGATTTGTTCTCTACATAACTTGTACTCCATCCCTTCAAGTCTATTTCAAAACCACGCTAAAAATGAATGGTTTCGATCTTATATACCCGTAACGCTCTTTTGCCTCGTCGTTAACAAACCGCACATCCTTGTAAGCCACCATTTTCCGTTTTCCTTTTCTACTTGACATGGTCTAAGGAGAGCATACTAAATGAGTAAAACCCCAAATGGCAAGACCTAGAGGGAGGGGCGAGATAGGAGGTACTTACAGAGATCGTCGATCACTCCCTCCTAGTTGCTAAGTGGTCGCCGCTTCAGTAGGCTCGCCCTCTTCCAAGCGATTCGCAGGTCGCTCCCTCCTCTAGGCGTTTCGCCGGTCGCTCCCTGCTCCAGTCGTTTCGCCGTTCGCTCCCTGCTCCGGTCATTTTGTCGTTCGCTTATGCCCTAGGCGATTCGTGTGAAATACGCGAGTTTGGGAGATGGAATACAAGCAACGGTTTAAACAGGAAGTGGTTCAATCGAACCGGTTTAGGGAAGTGGCGCGGTCTTGTTTTATTGGTTCCTTTAGTTAAATTGAACAGACAGTACTGTTTTAAACAGGAAGCGGTTCAATTGAACCGGAGTGGGCTGGATTGATTGGACCGGCCTTCGTTAACTCTTCTACGCATAAGCAAGGTAAAAAAACAGCAAAGAATATGTTGTAACACGAATTTTTGAACTAAAATTTTTTTGTTGTAACATAATTTTTAGAACTAATTAATAAAAAAAAAGATTTACTTAGACTTAATGCGATATATTGATATATGCTAATAACTGGGTTGACTCCCAATCAGCGCCTAATTTCTTGTCCCGGCAGGACTATTCAGGCTTTAATTTGTCATTTCAGTTGGATGAACGAAACCACTCGTTCATTATCGCCGCTCCGATATATTTTCAAACGCTCACCATTAACTTTAAATTTAGAATTATTTTTCTCATTTAATATGGTGATTGTGCCGTACGGATGTACTTCTTTAACTCTGAATGGTCCCGACCAACGAGTTTTTAGTTTTCCGGGAAATAATTTGAGTCGTGAATTAAATAATAGTACTAATTGACCGGGTTCGAATTGTTTTATGTTTAACCGTTGGTCGTGCCATTTTTTGTCCGTTCCTTATAAATCCACGAATTCTCATATGCATTCATCCTTAATTCATCTAACTCATTCAGTTGTAGAAGTCTCTTCTCTCCCGCGCTTTGAAAATCGTAATTTATTTTCTTAATTGCCCAATACGCGCGATGCTCTAATTCCAGGGGTAAATGACAAGTCTTTCCATATACTAGTCTATAGGGGGTTAATCTAATAGGTGTCTTATACGCTGTCCTATAAGCCCATAAATCATCATTAAGCTTCTGAGACCAATCTTTACAATTAAAGCTAACTGTCTTTGCAAGAATTTTCTTTATCTCGCGATTAGAGACCTCCGCTAAACCATTAGTTTGAGGATGATATGCTAATGCAACTTTATGTGTGACACCATATTTCCTTAATAAAGTAGCAAATAAGTTGTTACAAAAGTGACTCCCACCATCACTAATGATAGCTCGTGGTGTGCCAAATCAATTAAAAATATAATTCTTTAAGAAGTGTAAAACCACTTTAGCATCATTCTTAGTGGTGGTTATGGCTTCAACCCATTTAGACACATAGTCAACGACAAGAAGAATAAACAGATGACCATTCGAGTTTACAAATTGTCCCATAAAGTCTAAGCCCCAAACATCAAAGAGTTCAACTTCTAAAATTACGTTCATTGGCATGGACTCATTTTTCTTAATACTCATTTCTTTGACATCGATCACGTTGGCTAACAAATTCTTTGGAGTCTCGGAACAAAGTAGGCCAATAGAATCCCGCCTCTAAAACTTTCACCGCCGTTCTATCCCCCTTGAAATGACCTCCGTAAGGGAAGTTGTGACATTTATCCAAAATAGATTTCATTTCTTCCTCCGGTATGCATCTTCGCACTACACCATCTGCTCCGATTTTAAACAAAAAGGGCTCATCCCAAAGATAAGAACGCACTTGATGTAAAAATCTCTTCTTTTGTTGATAGGATAAATCCGGAGGATAAATTTTACTAACTAAATAATTTACATAATCAGCATACCATGGTAAAGAATTGTCAGAAACAGCCAAGATACATTCATCAGGGAATCTTTCATCAATCTCAGTTGGAAATAAGGAAATTAAAGACTCAATCCTAGAGAGATGATCGACAACTGGATTATCAACACCTTTTCTATCTCTAATTTCTAAATCAAATTCTTGTAACAATAAAACCCAGCGAATTAGCATAGGCTTAGCATCTCTCTTTTCCATTAGATAACGGATAGCCGCATGATCGGTGAATACTATAATTTTTGTGCATAAAAGATAAGATCTAAATTTTTCAAAAGCAAAAACCACAGCAAGAAGTTCTTTTTCAGTTGTGGTATAATTAATTTGGGCCTCAATGAGAGTTTTGCTAGCATATGCAATGGTATGAAAGACCTTTTCCCGTATTTGCCCTAAGACTAACCCGACGACATAGTCACTATCATCGCACATGAGGACAAAAGTCTCTCCCCAATCAGGGGATACTACAATAGGTGTCATAGTCAATCGGGTATTCTATTCATTGAATGCATCTAAACAATTATTGTCAAAATCAAACCTTGCATCTTTCTCTAACAAACCACTCAAGGGTTTAGTGATCTTCGCAAAATCTTTGATGAATCTCCTATAAAATCCAGCATGCCCCAAGAAACTTCGCAATGCTTTTACATTTTTAGGAGGAGGTAATTTCTCAATCACCTCTATCTTTGCCTTGTCTACTTCTAGCCCCTTCTTAGATACATGATGCCCAAGTACTATACCTTCTCGCACCATGAAATGACATTTTTCCCAATTTAAAACAAGGTTAGTTTCAACACAACGTAAAAGCACTCTTTCTAAACACTTCAAGCATTCATCAAATGATTTCCCAAAGATGGAAAAATCATCCATGAAGATTTCTATGCCATGATCCATAATATCTAAAAATATAGCAATCATACAACGTTGGAAAGTGGTCGGTGCATTGCACAAGCCAAATGGCATTCGTCTAAAGGCAAATGTTCCATAAGGACACATGAACGTTGTCTTTTCTTGGTCCTCCGGATCTACCGTAATCTGATTATAACCGGAATACCCGTCTAGAAAACAAAAGAAATCATTTCCGGATAATTTATCTAAGACTTGATCTATAAATGGCAACGAAAAATGATCTTTTCTAGTGGCTTTATTTAATTTACGGTAGTCCTTACATATACGCCATCCTGTGATCGTTCTAGTTGAAATTAATTCATTCTTTTCATTTCTTATTACGATCATCCACCCTTTCTTAGGAACACATTGGACTGGAGAGACCCACGAACTATCTGAGATGGGGTAAATTATTCCTGCATCTAGCCATTTGATAATTTCTTTCTTAATAACCTCTTTCATAGGTGGACTAAGACGTCGTTGAGGCTCTATAGACCCTTTGAAAGATGCTTCTAGAAGAATTTTATGCATGCATAGTGAAGGGCTAATTCCCTTCATGTCTGCGATGGTCCATCCTATAGCGGGTTTATATTGCTTTAAGAGAGTTAATAATTTGTGTTGTTGTTCCGGTAATAATTTGGAATTGACTATGACCGGTAATGTATCATTCTCTCCTAAATATGCATACGATAAATGTTCAGGAAGTGGTTTTAATTCAAGAACGCGTGGATTGATAATCGAAGGTTTATCAACACAAGACCTCTCTTGCATGTCTAGTGGTTCCGGATTACGGATGAATGCCGATTTAAGTGCAAATGCTTCCAAGCACTCTAGAATTTCTTCTTCATCATCAGATTTTTCATCATCGGTTGAAATATCTGTTACCGCTTCATCTTCCAACTCTTGACTCTTGCTAAGTCCATAGTCATAAAGGGTCATGCTTTTTACCTCTTCCATATCATCCTCTTCTTTATGAGGAAATTTCATTGCTTTAAGTACATTGAATGTGACTTGCTCATCGTTAACTCTCATAGTTAACTCCCCCTTATGAACATCAATCAAAGTTTTTCCGGTGGCTAAGAAAGGTCTACCCACAATAATTGGCACCTCCTTATCTTCTTCCATATCCAAAACTACGAAATCAGCGGGAAAAATAAATGTTTTTACCTTAACTAAAATATCCTCTACAATCCCTTTAGGAAAAGTAAGAGATTTGTCGGCCAACTGCAATGTTAGTGATGTTTTAGAGATTTCCCCTAAACCCAATTTCTTGTAAATAGAAAGAGGCATCAAATTAATGCTTGCCCCAAGATCGCACAAAGCCTTACCTTCAAAGTGGTGTCCAATAGAACATGGAATCGTGAAACTTCCGGGATCTTTTAATTTTGGTGGGAGTTTCTTTTGGAGGATTGCACTACACTCATGGGTAAGCGCTACCATTTCATTTATGCCAAATCTTCTTTTCTTATTTAAAATATCCTTCATAAATTTAACGTAGCTTGACATGTTTCTAAGGCTTCGGCGAAAGGGATATTAATTTGCAGTTTTTTAAATATTTCAAGAAATTTTTGGAATTGATGGTCTAATTTGCTTTTCCTTAGCCTTTGGGGAAATGGTGGTGGTGGGTAGGTAATTACTTTTTCGCTCTTTGTAGAAAACTCTATATTATTCTCATTCTTACCTTCATCTACTTCTTCTAACTCCTTCTCAACACTTTTACTAGGTTCTTGATTTAATTCTTTAGCAAGCTTCTTAAGATTATTATTCTCTGATGCGTGAAACTATATCCACAAACGACAATGACAAGTGTACCGTATCGAATGTAGTATAGGTTATAAAAACCAAGGTCGTATTAGACTCGGGGCGGTTGAGTACTCTTACTTCAAGAAAATCTCTATTATCTTATCAATTAAAACTTAGAGTTGGGTTGCAAAAAAAAAAAAAAAAACAATGAAGAATGAGAAATAAGAGAATAAGAAAAACTATTTTATTGATAAAAGAAATTACAAACTATGAAAAGGAAATTACAACTATCGAATTGAAAACTACAAGTTGTATAAAGAAAGAGGATTACAAGAACTACTAAAACATGAAAATAAAACATGAAATGAAAGTGGCTAATCCTAAAATTTCGTCTCCAAACTTCCTCCCAAACATCTGCTGGAGCTGGCTTTTTATAGCTGCAAAATTGACGTTACACGCCCTTGGTCACGCCCGTGACCAAGGGCGTGTAAGGGGCGTGATCGGCGCTGGCGGAGAGGGCGCATTCTGGCTTCAATGCAGGCTTTTCGGACACGTCACGCCCTAGGTCACGCCTGTGACCTGGGGCGTGTAATCTTTAAATGTGCTGCTGGCGGGAAATCTTTGGCGGGAAGGCGCGCGGGGCGAGTCACGCCCGTGACTGAATGTCACGCCCATGACCTGGGGCGTGTAACTTTAATTGGTGTGGCAGGCGTGCTGGCAACTGTGGCGGGGTTCACGACCGTAACTTGGATGTCACGCCCTTGGTCACGCCCGTGACCTGGGGCGTGTACTTGACAATTTTGATCATTCGTCGAACTCTCGCCTGTTCGTCGATCTCCTGAATTTTCGTCGAACGCAGCAGCCAGGGTCACGCCCTTGGTCACGCCCGTGACCTGGGGCGTGTACTTGGCGAATTCTTCACGGAACGACTCTGGGAAGCAGAGGCAGGTCTGGAACACATCTTTGGCTGTCACGCCCGTGACCTTGGGCGTGTACTTGACAATTTTTCTTAAAATGCCCAGAAATCCTGAAAAACACAGAAAAGGCTTAAGTTAGTTTATAAAATTGAAAAGATAATAAATTAAATAAGAAAAACATAAAAACTATATAATTTCATATTAAATATATATTAAACTTATACTAAAAGATGAGTACAAAAAATACTCATCAAACACCCCCATACTTACTCGTTTGCTAGTCCCGAGCAAATAACTTTTCATAGGAGTAGAAAAATTTAAATACTAGAAAAAGAAATTTGAACTCAAGGAATAAAAATGCGAAGTCTTACGCCTATGTGTAGAGCTCCTAGTTGAAAGACCTATTCAGCATAACGATTAGCTTATAATTTTCAAAAATGCGATTTAACATATTGCTTTTACTTTTAAGTTGAAAGTTTGGTAAATTCTCGAATGTTATTCAGGGAGCGGGTAGCGTGCTTTCTAAGATCAATATTACCCAAAATCGAGTTTCGGGATAGCCTCCAAAGAAATCCATCAATGATGATGGCCATAGGCTTGCCCAGTCGCATTCTCTCCACTACACAAGTATAATGTCATAGCTTAAAGATCAAAAGGGCTTTCATTAGGAGTGAAACTTGGCTTAGGTATATGATTTGAAATTGGAAATCAAAGAGATTAATCATGACGGCTAAGGATCACACTAAACCAAGGTGAGAGTAAAATTATTAAAATTTAAGCCTCGCATAAGAGTTGTCATGAAGCAAAACATACAAAAACTCTCTTATTTTTCAAATAAAAGGCCATGAATAATTTTTCTTTTTTTTTTCACAATTGGCCAACAAAATAATTTTACACACATTTTTTTCTCTTTTTTTTGTATAGCTCCAAATAAGAAGTTTGATAAGTAGTATTTTTATAACTTTTTAATAGAAAATTTTGTAAATATTTAATATGAATTTTCCTTTTTATGTCAATTTTAGGTTATAAGTAGTTCTTTTTGTAATTTTGATTCTAACTTAGCTTAATTTCAATTTTTGCAGAATTTTGGGACAAATCGGGAAAAATAGCATGTCACGCCCTCAGTCACGCCCGTGACCAAGGGCGTGTAACCTGAAGATCAGTCCAGAATCAATGCCACGCTGTTTGAACCAGTCCACACCAAGTCACGCCCCAGGTCACGCCCGTGACCCAAAGTCACGCCCGTGACCGGGGGCGTGTAATCTTAGAATCTTCCACGTAGAGCCACCGTCGAGACGTGGAGCTGCAGCCGAGAAGTCAACTTGAGTCACGCCCGTGACCCACATGTCACGGCCATGACTTGCCCGCGTGATCTCTGCTTCGCCGCCACGCCAAATTCCATCGCACGCCGCATTTAATGCAGCCGTCCAAAGTCACGGCCATGACCCGACATGTCACGCCCGTGACATGTCATTTCTCGCCGCGCCGTCCAGAAAGCCCACGCCGCTGTCGGATCCGATGTGAATAGTGCAGTCACGCCCTTGGTCACGCCCGTGACCAAGGGCGTGTATTCTGAAATTTTTTCCTATAAATTCAGAGGTTCTCCTTGAGTCCAGGGTTCAGAATTTTGGAGTGGGGGAGGTGCTGTTGGAGCCAATATTGAGTATTTTTTCACTTTCATGTTCATGTTCATGTTTCTTTCCTTTCATGTTCTCTTCTTTTTCCCATGCAATGTACTAGCTTTCTTTCAATGTAATAGCCTAGTTTAAGTTTGTAATTTTGTTTTTCCTAGCTTGCAATCCCTTCTCTTAAGACTTGTAATAGTTTTCATTTAAATAAAAATTAGTTTGTTCTCTTGATTTTGTCTCCTCCTTACTTAGTTAAATTTTCTTATTATGCATTTTTATTTTTATTTCTCTTCCCCCTCCACCATGATTAACTAATCCTCATTAGTACTCGATCAAAATGACCCGAGGATGAGTTAGACAAGTTATGATTTTCTAAAGTTTTCTTTTTCCGTTTTTATAAACACTTGAATTACCCTTAATTTTTAATTAGTGATGCCATATTTTCGATATATGGTTTTCGCTTATGTTTTCATACTTAGTTAGCCGAGAGGCTCAAAGTATGAATTGATCACTCAAGGGTAAAGAGAGTTGCACGCACCCCTCGAGAGAGGATGACGTAAATCTCCCGGATTGGAGTCAAATCCAATAGCGGGGTTCACTTCGTAAAGCAAGTTTTAGGTAATCGATTATAGGACGAGAGTCCGGTTGATTTTTCCTAAACTTAGTTGGGCATTAACCTCGAGAGAGGCATGTTCGAGCTTCGGGAACCTCCACGGTCAAGTAGTTCAATTTAAACGGAATTAGATTTAATTTCTTTTCACTTGTCTTTTCTCACTCCAAGGTGACTTTTGATTGAGTACTAGCCTCTTTTATCATCATCTAAACCCTTAATTTAGCTTGCAATTTCTCTTTTTCTAGCTAAGTAACCAAAACCCCAAAATATCATTAGATAAGATAATAGCGACTTTCCTCAAAGTAGAAGTAATCAACGCGCCCCGTGGAATACGACCTTGGTATTTCTTAATATCCTATACTATAGACGATAAGGTACACTTGCCTTTATCGGATATAGTTTTGGAAAAAATCTCAAACCTTCACTAAATTTCAAAACCTACCAAATTAAATATCAAAGTTGCAACTTCCTTATTTTCACAATAGAACCCATTGAAAAATTAAAATAAATCTCAAATATTTAGTGTGATCATGGGGTGGATGTTTTGGCTTTGGTGAAAATGAAAGGTGGAGGTAACAAAGGAAATAAGGAAAGGCCCAACGTGTTTAAACAATGATTTTTTTAAAGGTGGGCAAACAGGCACAAACGATCAAAAGATGGCCTAAATCACTTCTAAAAACTATGACAAACCTATGCAAATGCTTCGAGAATCGCTAGAGGCAAGTTCTATCCATCGAGAAAGAATTCCCTTCCGTTCAAAATGTGTAATATTTCTCTAGTAAGCTTCTACATACTCACTTGAATTATTCACAGATTCTACTGGATTCAAGGTAAGAGTAAAACAAAGATTATTTTTTCGCAGTTAGAAAAATATAAATCTAATTTTATGCTGAATAGTTAATTTGACATAGAATTCTACAAACGCGTGCGCTTAACTAGGAACACTGCATGAGTCAACAATTTTATTCCAAAATTCAAAATCTAATGAAGTATAAAAATTCCCTACGGCACTATACAAAAGCAAATCTACTAAGGATTTTGCATATGAGTAAGTATAAAAATTCAGCAAAAATTTTAATTTATTTTTCTTCTTGGACTTCCCAAGGTCAACCCGGTGAAGGGCTCGCAAGGTACTAGAGGCTGTGATGGGAATTCAAGCCCAAAGCGTCCTTTCCAAGAAATTTTATTTTTATTAGATTAAAAAAAATATTTATGTATTTTTTTTTCAAATAAATAGAAATATAAGGAAAGCAATGCTACACCCCCATACTTAAAATTAAACATTGTCCCCAATGTTTTAAAACAAAGTATGAAGAATACTTGAAAGAAAATAAACTTTAAAAGAAAAATACATAAAAATAAAGATAAGCAAGGGGTGTCTCCCAAGAGCGCTTTCTTTTTCCCGTCGTTAAGCTAGGCGGTTAGTGTTAGCGAAATGGATATATAAATTTAAAATGTACAGGCAACTCCCTTAATTCACGCGTAGGTGAATGTGCCGTCATCCGTTGCCCGACGACTCCTCCGTTTATCTTGTGATTCTCCTTTTGTTCTTGAATTTGAATATGTAAATCCAAATCACCTATACATACCTGAGGTGATTTGGATTTATAAAGATGAGCGGCATATGGATCGTCAATTCTTTGGGGTAGCAACGACTCATCTTCAACCTGTAAATTATTAGTTTTTAAAGAATCACAAATAAATGATTCAGAAAATATTTCGCAAGGAGGAGGCGCTTGCGAAAATATAAGATTAAGCTCTGGTTGTTCCTTTTCTAAAATAGAATTTTCATTAGGAAAATCTAGTGCGTTACCAAGCGGAATAAAATTTTCGGACACAAAATTTTCATCAATTTTTGGTTTGATAGAAGAAATTCGCGAATATTCATGACAAAGAAAATAAAATCCGGGTGAAGTAGAGGAAGAAACTTGTTCTTCTTCTATTTCATTCGGGGTGCCCATAACTGTAAGAAATTCTTGGTAAAGTAATTTTTCTTCATATTTGGTAAAAGAAGTTATGGGATTACATGAAACCACATGTTCCTCCATAACTAAGTTATCCAAAGATGGAGAAAAAATACTAAAAGAAATAAAATTTTCCTCAAAATTTTGGGGGGGAGTATCTATTTGAATCAATGGACATTCCCCAAAATTAGAGTATGAAGGTTGCGGCGCAGAAGAATATGAACAAGAATTTGGATCAAAAGATTTATCTTCATCGCTCCGAAAGCTATCCGGGTGACCTTGCCACCAAGAATAATCTACTTCGGGGCTAGAAGAAAAATTATTAGAAGCCGAAAAATTATTCTCGTGAAAATTAGAGAAAACACTAGATGAAAAAATATTTTCCTCTAAATTTTGGGGGGAAGTATCTATTTGGATCTGCGGAATTTCCCCAAAATTAGAGAAAGAAAATTGTGGCGCAAAAGAAGAAGAAAAAAAATTCGGATCTGAAGATTTATCTTCATCACCCTGAAAACTATCTGGGTGACCTTGCCACCAAGAATAATCTACTTCGGTGGTAGAAGAACAATTATTAAACGCCGAAAAATTATTTTTATCAAAATTTGAAAAATTATTTTCATGAAAAGCTGAGAAATTTTGATCGTAATTATTATCAAAGTTTGAAAAATTTTGATCGAAAGATGTATTATTTTCATGAAAAGAGGAAAAATTATGATCGTAATTATAATCAAAATTATTTGCATAATATTGAGGATAATTATTTTCATAAAAATTATTTTGAGAATATGAATGTAAATAACATTCCTCACTTTGATGAGGCACACCACAATAATAACAACTAAACTCGCGCCTTCGTGCGGCTTGTAAGAGTTCAATTTGGTTTCGAAGCACAGTAATTTTAACGACCGCTTCTACTAATTTCATAATAAGAAAAAAAGGAAACAACTTTCACTTAAATAAATGGAATTTTAAAAATATTTTTATTATATGTTTTTTTCAAAAAGCGGGTTAAATTAGTCCCGGACTTCCCAAGGTCAACCCGGTGAAGGGCTCGCAAGGAACTAGAGGCTGTGATGAGAATTCAAGCCCAAAGCGTCCTTTCCGAGAATTTAAATTGCGCTTTTTAAGTTTTTTTTATTTAAAATTTTTAGGAGGAGAGGGAGAAAGAAAAAGAACGATAAAATTAATAAAAATTTCTTTTTTCAAAATATCAACCGTGTCCCCGGCAATGGCGCCAAAAACTTGATGCGCGAAACTATATCCGCAAACGACAACGGCAAGTGTACCGTATCGAATGTAGTATAAGTTATAAAAAACCAATGTCGTATTAGACTCGGGGCGGTTGAGTACTCTTACTTCAAGAAAATCTCTATTATCTTTTCAATTAAAACATAGAGTTGGGTTGCAAAAAGAAAATAAAACAATGAAGAAGGAGAAGAATGAGAAATAAGAGAATAAGAAAAACTATTTTATTGATACAAAAATTTACAAACTATGAAAAGAAAATTACAACTATCGAATTGAAAACTACAAGTTGCATAAAGAAAGAGGATTACAAGAACTACTAAAACATGAAAATAAAATATGAAATGAAAGTGGCTAAACTTTTTCGTCTCCAAACTTCCTCCCAAACATCTGCTGGAGCTGGCTTTTTATAGCTGCAAAATTGAGGTTACACGCTCTTGGTCACTCCCGTGACCAAGGGCGTGTAAGGGGCGTGATCGGCGCTGGCGGAGAGGGCGCGTTCTGGCTTCAATGCAGGCGTTTCAGACGCGTCACACCCTAGCTCACGCCCGAGACCTAGGGCGTGTAATCTTTAAATGTGTTGTTGGCGGGAAATCTTTGGCTGGAAGGCGCGCGGGGCGAGTCACGCCCGTGACTGAATGCCACGCCCCATGGTCACGCCCGTGACCTGGGGCGTGTAACTTTAATTGACGTGGCAGGCGTGCTGGCAGCTGTGGCGGGGTTCACGGCTGTGACTTGGATGTCACGCCCTTGGTCACGCTTGTGACCTGGGGCGTGTACTTGATAATTTTGATCATTCGTCGAACTCTCGCCAGTTCGTCGATCTCCTGAATTTTCGTCGAACGCAGCAGCCAGGGTCACGCCCTTGGTTACGCCCATGACCTGGGGCATGTACTTGGCGAATTCTTCATGGAATGACTCTGGGAAGCGGAGGCAGATCTGGAACACATCTTTGGCTGTCACGCCCTTGGTCACGCCCGTGACCTTGGGCGTGTACTTGACAATTTTGCTCAAAATGCCCAGAAATCCTGAAAAACACAGAAAAGGCTTAAGTTAGTTTATAAAATTGAAAAGATAATAAATTAAATAAGAAAAGCATAAAAACTATTTAATTTCATATTAAAAATATATTAAACTTATACTAAAAGAAGAGTACAAAAAGTACTCATCATTCTCCATGCTATCTTAAACATTATTATTTGCGAATTGATTGTTGTTATGACTACTTACTAACTCTCTTCCACTCCGCAATGTAACAACCTTACAATGTTGGTTATCGCCTTTAGGATTGGGTGTGGTATCCGTTGGTAATGTGCCTTGTGGTCTAATGTTAAAAGCGTTTGCAGTTTGGCCCAATTGTGTTTCAATTAATCTCATCGAACCTTCTAAACTAGAAAACTGGGCTTCATTCTTTTGCATAGACTCTAAAATGACTTCATCGGATAACTTCTTAAAAGGCCCCGCTTGACTAGAATTATAGTTTTGATGAGGAGGATTAGAGTTTGTGTTAAACAAATATGAAGGCGTTGCACCGGAATTGTTTTTCCAATAGAAATTAGGATGGTTTCTCCATTCTTGATTATAATTATTTCCATAAGCATTAAGATTTTGTTTAAACTGTCCCCCAACATAATTAACTTCTTCATTATTACTTACCAATTGCTCAATTGTTAGAGTGGGGTTAGGTGTGATTGTAGGAGTGACTATGTTATTGACTTGTGGGTTCATTTGATTTTGGTGTAAAGTCAAAGCATCTAACCTCTTATTAATGGTATTAAATTGAGATGGCATTTGGGCTGCAAATGACGTCAATTCGTCTACTTGATATAACTCAGCAGTAGAGGAAGATCCTTGTCGATCAACCAGTTGATAATTATTAGAGGATAAGTCTTCTAATATTGCATAGGCATCTTTTGGGTATTTGTTCATAAGTGAGCCTCCCGCGACTCCATCTACTTGAATCATGGTGCGTGTTTGGAGACCATTGTAAAAGGTCCACACTTGTTGATGAATGGCTAAGCCATGGTAGGGACACTTCCGCAACAGTTCTTTAAAGCGTTCACAAGCATCATAGAGGGTCTCTCCATTACTTTGCATAAAAGTCGAAATATCTCGCTTCAACTTAGCAGTTTTAGATGGGGGGAAGTACTTGGCTAAAAAAATTTCTACCAGAAGGGCCCAAGTGGTTATGGATCCATTGGGTAACGAGTTCAGCCAATCCTTTGCCCTTTCCTCTAAAGAGAAAGGAAACAAACGTAACTTAATTGCTTCTTCCGAAGCACCATTAATCTTAAATGTATCACAGATTTCCATGAACGTCCTTAGATGAGAGTTGGGATCTTCGTGATTAAGGCCACCAAATTTATTATGTTGAACAAGTTGCATAACTGTAGAGTCGATTTTAGAGTTATTAGCCTCGATAGCGGGTCTAGCGATACTAAATTGTAACCCTCCCTATAAAGGCATATTGTAGTCGCGACATGTTCTCCTATTTTCAACGGGGTGCCCATTGTGTTCTACCTGTCCTCCTAAATCCTGACCTTCCTGATGATTCTCATTCGGATTCAAAGCTGAAGAATGGATTTGTTCTAAACGAGAAGTTGTACGATTTTTTCTACACGTCCTTTCAATCTCTAAATTCAACGGCAATAGTTCAGTATGTCGAAATCTGGACATGCACTAACAGAACACAAATAGAAGTAAAAACAACTTAAAAGAAAACAGAATTAAAAGTTTGACCTCTAAATACTAAGGATTACTAATATTGCTAGAAAACAGAACAATAGATTAATAGCAATTCCCCGGCAACGGCGCCAAAAACTTGATACGCCCAAAATGATATATATATTAACGCAAGAATACGTGCCGGATCAAGTAATACAGTGTGAGTGAAGATCGTTCACTCGAAGAATTGGTTAATCTAAAGCTTGCAAATACTAGCTACTCCGTTCTCTAAATTCAAACAAGTCGAGTGCAATGATTTCTTTTAAAATAGTAAAGTTTATAACAAGGATTTGAACTAACTAGAATATTGTGATGATTTTTAGAAATACTATCTTTTTATCAGTTGGAGAAGAAGTAGTCTTGTATAATGATTTCCTACGACGATTATGATGAATGTTCGAATCCTTAATATTTTATTTGAATGCTTTACGAGTTTCTTTCAACAAATTAAATGGAGACAACCGTATCTCTCGATATCGGAGATCTCAATATCCTAGATTACCCTAGTTATCTCTAACATAAGAGAAGTGAAGAATATTGTGCAGAATAACAACCATAGTCGCAAGAAAGAAAAGGGAATCTCTTCCACTCTCCTCCCCTAGAATGAGATTATGAAACGCATACACCTCTCCTCTCTCGACTCTCGAAGTGATGCGTAAAATAGAGAAATTTGGATTAAAGATTTACAACGCTCCTCTCTCGACTCTCGCGGTGTAAACAAATAGAATTTTTCCTAGCACTACGCCCCTCCTCTCTCGACTCTCAGAGCGCAATTGTAGATAAAATTCATTGTCCAAAAATTCAACATTAACTTCATAACTCAATAAAGAACACTCATCAAAACATTCATAAAAGTTAAGTAGAAAACTTCATCAAAACAACCGTAGTACTTTCACCATACAAGACTAAACGAAATTAGTTCATGACTGAGATAGAATTCCGCAAAATTGGAAAGATCTTACAATACATGATCATAAAGGTGCGGATTCTCCATTTCTCCAAGCCGTAGCAAAAGTTCTGCACTTCCTCCTTGTTCGATCCTCTCCAAGAATGGCCAAAAATGATGATAGATGGAAGAATGTTTTTTCTCTCTCCTCCTGCACTTAAGTAGTCATACGCCCCCCTTAGAGACCACATATGGACGAATAGATGCAACCCTTGGCTGTCGTAACTGCCCAAAACTGATTAATTTCGAATCTGATTTTTCAGTTTCCGCCGATATGTTATAACATTTTTTTTTTAACTTCAATAATATGTTATAACATATTTTCTGCATCCTTTAAACAGCGCTCAATATGTTGTAATAACTTTTTTTGAACTGCAACAATATGTTGTAACATATTTTCTGAACTCCAAATACGCATAACTCTTACCGTTCAAGCTAGGTACATTGGGATTTCTGTACAAAACATGTGAAAATGACGATAATACCCCAAACATTCACCAAGAAACAATTCACTCATGTTTACTATATTTTTAAGAAATATTTAACAAATATATTTAACAAAGGGTACAAAATATGAGTGAAAATAACTTCTTTGTGAGAAGTTATCAAAGGGCTATGGTAAGATCACAAATGGCAGGATCACTATCACAAGAGTAGCTTATGTGGAAGGGTTACAACATAACCTTATAAGCATAAGTCAGCTATGTGACTTGGGATATGTTGTTTCTTTCCACAAGGATAAGTTCCTGATTAAGGATTATAAGAATGAATCCATTCTAACAGGCACTAGGAGTGGAAATATTTATTGTCTAAATTTCATTTGCATTAGGGAAAATGAGCATGTATGTCTTGTAGCAAATGATGTAGTGTATGCTTGTGTAAAGTGGCATAAGAGATTAGCACACATTAACTACAAGTCTCTCAAGAAATTAATGACATAGAACTTGGTAAGAGATGCTCCTAAGCTGGATTGCTTAGAGATGAGTCCTTGTCGTGCATGTCAAATGGGCAACCAAACAAGAACTTCATTTAGAAGCATACAGGACAAAGAATCCACTAGGTGCTTATACCTACTGCACATGGACTTATTTGGTCCTATGACAGTGCACAACCTAGGAGGAATGACTTATACATTAGTTATTGTTGATGATCATTCTAGATTTGCCTAGGTGTTCTTTTTGAAATACAAGTCTGATACCCTAAGTACATTCAAGAATTTTGTCAAACAAATTCAGAATGAAGTAAATAGCTCTGTGGTCAAAATCAGAAGTGATCATGGAACTGAATTTCAGTATGGGTCAATGACCAAATTCTGTGAAGAAGAAGGTATCCTACGATTGTTTTCTTCTCCCAGAACTCCCCAACAGAATGGGGTGGCTGAGAGGAAAAATAGAACACTTATTGAAGATGGTAGGACCATGCTAAGTGACTCCTCACTCCCAGAATACCTTTGGGCTGAGGCAGTTAACACTGCATGTCATGTGCAAAATAGAACACTCATCAATAAGAACCATAATAAGACTCCTTATGATCTAATTAAGGGTAAGAAGCCAACACTAGTTTACTTCAAAATCTTTGAAAGTAAATACTATATGCTGAAAAATAATAAGCACTACATTACCAAATTCTCTAAAAAGAGCTATGAAGGTGTCTTTGTAGGATATAACAAACATAGCAAGGCCTACAGAGTCTTCAATAAGAATGCTCTTACAATTTAGGAATCTGTTCATATTATTTTTGATGAGAGCAGCATACTGCATAATCCCTCCTCTAGTTCATCCAATGCTAGAATTGAAGAAAGATTAGAGAACCTCAAAATAAAAAAAGAAGAACCGGTTGAGAAGAATAAGTCCTCCACAATGGAATCTATTCCAGAATTAGTAGAAAAGTCTACTAAAGAGCCAAATCCCCTAAATGAGAACCATGAAGTATGAGCTGAAGAAGTTACTGAAACCAGAGAACCAGCAAGAGTAATGCCTATTGCTATGAGACATCATAAAAATCATCCAGCAAATCAGATAATTGGTGAGCTCACTGATGGAGTGAGAACCAGAAGAAATGCACAAAATGAAAACTTGCACCTTAGTTTTCTATCACAACTTGAGCCCAAGAAATTTGAGGAGGCCAATAGAGACCAATTCTGGGTTATGACTATGCAAGAAGAGCTAAATCAATTCAAAAGATACAAGGTATGGAAACTTGTCCCAAGGCCATAAGGGCATAATATCATTGGGACAAAGTGGGTCTACAAAAATAAGATGGATGAAGCTGGATTGATTGTAAAGAACAAGGCAAGGTTGGAAGCTCAAGGATACAGGCAGGAGGAAGGCATGGACTTTGATCAGACATTTGCACTTGTTGCTAGATTAGAGGCCATCAGACTCTTTTTAGCCTATGTTGCATACAAGGAGTTCAAAGTCTATTAAATGGAAGTCAAATCAGCATTCCTAAATGGAAATCTAAAAGAGGAAGTCTATGTAGCTCAACCACCAGGTTTTATCTCTCCAACCTTTCCTGATCATGTGTATTTCCTCAAGAAAGCCTTATATGGGCTAAATCAAGATCCAAGGGCTTGGTATGAGACACTGTCTACCTTTCTCCTTGAAAATAAGTTCTCAAGAGGGAAAATAGATAAGACTCTTTTCTTGAGAGAGTTGAAGGGTCGGATCCTTTTGGTCCAGATATATGTCGATGACATTATATTTAGATCAACAGATGGGAGCCTTTGCAAAAAGTTTGCTAAACTTATGCAAAGTAAATTTGAAATGAGCGGTACGGGAGAGCTAAAGTATTTCTTAGGTCTCCAAGTAAAGCAATCTGAGGAAGAAATTTTTATTTCTCAAACCAAATTTACCTTGGATATCATAAAGAAATTTGGTATGGAGAACTCTACCCCTATGAGAACTCCTAAGGGTTCAACTGTGTCTCTAGACAAGGATGAAAAGGGGAAACCTTATAATGAGTCCATGTATAGAAGCATAATTGGCCCATTGCTCTACCTCACTGCTAGTAGGCTAGACATCATGTTTGCTACATGTGTTTATGCAAGATATCAAGTGAACCCCAAAGAATCTCATTACTCAGCTGTGAAAAGAATTATGAGATATCTGAAGGGTACTCCAAATCTGGGGCTCTGGTATCCTAAATCAGATGATTTTGAGTTGTGTGGATATTCTGATGTAGACTTTGCTCGGTGCAAAGAGGACAGAAAAAGCACTTCAGAAACTTGTCTGTTCCTGGGGAGAAGGCTTGTGTCCTGGAGTAGTAAAAAGCAAAACAGCATTGATATCTCCACATCTGAATCAGAAAACATTTCAGCTGGTAGTTGTTGTGCACAACTTCTGTGGATTCAACACTAATTAGAGGATTACAATCTGCACATCAAGAGAACACCTCTCTTTTGTGATTCCTCAAGTGTCATTTATATTGCCAAAAATTCTGTGGCACATAATAGAACAAATCATATTGAAATTAGATATCATTTTATTAGGGAACATGTAGAAAAGGAGGACATCTGCCTTGACTATGTTAATACAGATGATGAGCTTAAGTTCAATCAATTCAAAATTGAATTGGGCATGTTAAGTTCTTAAAATTGGGCATGTTGAATCTATTATATCCCCTTTTAGTAAGTGTGAAATATTTTGATAATGGGCTGGATCTCACACAAGGTCCACCCTAAAGTGATCTGACAATCTTAGTTTTTTGAAGATAGGAACACCAGAAGGCATAACTTAAAGTCTTCTAGAGGAAAATAGATTCACAAAGAATATCTTCTTAATTGATAACGACGACATTGATAAAGTCTCGATGACAACATCCATGTATCGATGACAAGAGTATTGACATTTCGACGACACACTCAATGACACAGCTCAATCCATACCGACACAATGACATCACAGGACACTATACTGTCATGATTGCGCCGCAATTACGAGATTCTTAAAACGATACAGGAGGATTTGAATAGGTACGTGCCTCCTTGCCTTTCCAATGCATTACCTTATATATTAGACATTGTGTAAGCATAGAAATCACGCACACACAAAACCCTAGAATCCTTCCTTCTTCTTCTTCCTTTTGACAACTCTCTGCAAACGAAATGGCGCCGAAGAAGAATGATGAGAAAATCCCTTCTGGAGGAAAACTTGTGAAAGGAGGCTTTGAGAAACCTGAGGAGGATCTGGATATGGTCATAACCCTGTTGTATGCATCAGAGTTGGAATACATCCTGACTGAGCCAACTAGTCTCTACCATTCAGCCGTCTTGGCCTTCTATGAAAACACCGAATTTCACAAATCTGAAAAGGAACTTCGCACCGTTGTGGCTGGGCAACAAATTCAAGTGACTGCTAAAAGTCTATCACAAATCCTCAAACTTACTGGTTTTGACAAGGATGAGATAGAAGAAGAAATTGAGAATGCACATGAATAGGCAAGGCAAACTACTGACATATATCATTGGAAAAGTGTTGTTATGTAAGACAGGCTCGCATGATCGAGTATCTAAAGGAATGTTTGAGATAATGGTCAGGGTAATCTTAAACAAAAGGACTGATTGGGGAAAGTTGATGTTTGACATGATTACAGATCACATCAATTCTCCAAAATTTGGAAGAATCCTATCTTTATATCTCAAGAATACCATCCCTCATCTCCTCAAAGTTTCAGAATCAACTCCCCTACACTATCTCAAAAAGATAGATGTAAAAACAGTGAGCAAGTGGGAGAAGAGGTTCACAAAGAAAGATGCAGATGAACCTTCTTCTCAAGGCTCAAAGACCCCTGCCACAGTACCTCAAGTTTCTCAAGAACCCCTGACTCCTATTGAGGGTGAGCCTATGAGAGAAGAAACCACTAGAATGGATAGTTCTCCTACAACTCAAGAGGAGGTGGATCCAGCTCATCTGGAGCTTCCTGAAAGAGAACCAAGTGGTCATGCAGCTGTTGAAGAACATGATCAATATGACAGGTCCTTAAATGACTTTCTCAATGATGAAATACATACATTCTCAGAAGGAGAAGAACATGAGCACCACTCAGAAACCCCTGCACCAATGGAGGGGGAGCATACATGTCAATTGACAATGCTGCCTTCACCTCCAAGAATACAAAATGAACCACATCCTCTACCAAGTACATCTCCCATAGTTCTATCATCTGACTTCATGTCACAAATGGAAGGTCTATTGAATAGACAAAGAGAACAATTTGAAGCCTATGTAAATCAGGCTATTACAGGCTGCAGAAATGATCTCTCTGCCAGGATGGATGTCCTCCAAGAAGATAGTAATCATCTGAACCATTAAAACTCAAATGTATATCAGACGGCTGCAACTGCTGTGGTAAATACTTGGACTGAAATATCCAACATAAATCAAGCTACCTTTCTAATTGGACAACAACTCAACATTGTGCTTGATAGATTGACTACTCTAAGAGACAACCAACAATCCATCATCCATAATCAAGATGTGACTTTTAATGATTTTAAAGATGCCATCAACACTGTCCTTCAGAGAATATCCTCCTCTGCTCAAGTATCTCAGGAGCTTGTGGACAATGTATGTGAAACATTACTGCACCAGTTTCAAGTAACCCAAGATCATCTTTCAAATTCTTTACATCAAGCTATCAGGACATCTCAAGAAACTCTTATGGATGCCATTGGAAATCTGAACAACCTTCTATCCAGACAACTTCAGGCTTTTCAAGCATCCCTCTCTAAAGAAAATAATTTCAGAAGCCAGAAAGGGGAGATAATGTCAAGCCACCATGTCAAGTGGCTAGCAAATGAAGTAAGGTTCTCTATGGAGCTTGAACCTATTAACTATGGGATTGCCTATCAACATCCCATCCTTGAAGGCAATCTCCCTAAAGAACCTCCTCATAGTGCAATTCATGAAGTCCCTACAGAATAGTATCAAGAGCCTGAAAGCTATCAAGAGTATTTTGTTGATGTGTCTGCAAGTGCAAGTAGGCAAATCAGGAAAAGTAAAAGACACTCTGTTGAACTGAAGAACAAGAAGCTAAGAGGAGGAGAATGGAAGAAGTTAAGAAAACCCCTAATTTTGAAGAATGGAGCCCTTGCTCAAGGGATATCATCCTGAACACTTGGAATCTATATCAGCAGGGAAAGCATGATAGGGGGGCCTTCTACAGCTCAGAGGAATGGAAAAAATATGAAATATGTGAAGCTGAAAGAAGGGATTATTGGAACAAGATCAAAATGGGAGAAATCTCAGTGCCTGCACATGCACCTCTCAGATATCACCCCAAGCCCTATAACTACTTTGAAAGACAAAAGCAGAAACAAGCTGAAGCTGGGCAATAATCAAAGAAAGCAGGACCTTCTGGAAAAGGCAAAGATGTTCAAAAGGATTGAAAAGAAGAAGGATTCTAGAAATCACTTGCACACTTCTATGCTTTACATTTTTGTATCTGATATATATTGTTAATGTATTGGACTGTCATTAATTAATATATGTTGTGATCAAATGCCTAATTTATTGTCAATCATTATATTTGTTAGTAAGGCCTATCTATACTTATGAGTTCCGACTTCTTCAAATAGGAGGAGATTGTTGGGTATTGTGCATTCAATGACTCTAGATTTGAAGAAGGAACACAAGTATAGATAAGCTAAGTTGTTTTTGATGTTGTGTTTAAGTTCATGTTATGACAGATGCATCAAAGCTATATCATCAGTATATAGACGATAAAAGTAATGAAAATTAACTAAGTAAAATATCGTCTCAAGACTCAGCAGAAGAATCGTTGAGAAAAGTATCATATCGTCGAAATAGTTTTGACGATATCATCTTGATGAAGACACATCGTCTTAAAGGTTGAAGAAAGCTTGTCGTGGATAAAGCTAAGTTCAGATGTCGACGACATCGTCTTGAAGAAAGCTTGTCGTGGATAAAGCTAAGTTCAGATGTTGATGACATCGTCTTGAAGAATTCTTGTCGTGGATAAAGCTAAGTTCAGATATCGACGACATCGTCTTGAAGAAAGCTTATCGCGGATAAAGCTAAGATGCCTCTATGATATCGTCTTGAAGAAGAAGTTCAACCTTGAAGGCTAAATGTCAGCCTTGAAGGCTAACTCCTTAATTCATAAAGAAAGGTTAATATGGACACACATCGGCTTGAAGACCTCATGTCGTCTAGAAGATCAAGACGATATCATCATCAAGAAAGACAGTCAGCCTAAAGAATAAGTCTAAGTCCTATTGAAAGTAACATCTCGATGATGTCGTCTAGAAGAAGTAATATCGTTCAGATATTAAGTAGAGCCGTGAAGAAGGAAGTATGTCGACGATATCATCGTGAAGTACTTTTGTCATATACACTGATCAAGACGATATCGTCTTGAAGGATCAACATCGTCTTGACAGGTTGCAAAGCAACATTTAATGCGTAGACTTTCTTGGAAATTGATATTCAGGGAATGTGCACGTCGTCTATCTTACGCAAAAATAAAGGAGAAATAAATGATATATTCTCTATAGAATATAGTAGTTGCACAGTATTTATGAAAGAAATTTATTATTTCTATATTCTGCAAGTTCCAAGAACGGCTAGTAATTATGATAGAGGAATTGCCAATTCTGCAAGGCTTTTTCAAACAGGAAACTGATTATGAAATAATCATTAAGGGGTTTTATGCAAAATTGCAGAAGCATATAAAATAAGATAATTTTATCTATAGAACAACTTGCTCAGTATTCTCTCAAGTTTTATTCTCACACATATATCTTGGAGAGAAAAAGAAAAGAATCAACAAAAAGAAGAAGTCTTCATTGATGTTGTGCTGTGAAGATCTACAGAAGATTTTAAGGAAAAGTTCATTGATCCACAAGATCTTTGGGCTTATTGTTACAAGAAGAAGAAGAAGATCTGTGATTCAAAGCCTTCATTCTGAAGTCTTCTCTTCTACAACATCTCTATATTACTTTGTAGGTCCCTTTGTGAGCCTGAGCTGGTAGGATCTAGTGATAGATCTGAGTTGGTAGGGTTCTTGGTGAATCTGAGTTTTGGTAGGATCTTGTTGAAGATATGAGATTGTATGACTTGTAAAGCCTGAGCCTTGTAGGGTTCTGTGTGAACCTGTGTTGTAAGATCTGATTATAGTGAAAAGATCTAAGTTGGAGAAGGTGCCTAGTCTAGCACACTACTAGATAGGTGGAAGGGACAATGGACTACCTCTAGACATATTGTCTAGTTGGGAACCACTATAAATCATTGTTTGTTTTCTGTGATGCTTGTGTGCTGTGATAGATAAACTCTTAAATAGCAAAGAAATCTGAAAACGCCTAATCACCCCCCCCCCCTCTCTAGGTGTAGTTTATAGACAACCCATAATCTTTCAGAAGAGTTGATTAATATCTCCCTTGAGACCTCTAAAATAACATCCAACATGGGTTCTGCTTGTTTCTTAATTGTAGAAATGACACATCTACTGTTCAGGTATGTATCCGCTGATTGACCTTCCATCTGCATATACAAATAGATAAACTAATGTTGTGATCCAATGTAGTGTTGTGATACGGGATAGATCCATCCGGATATGCAAAAATTTAGGTAAACAAAAAATAGACACCAACTAAAAAATAAGTTGCAAAAAAACAAGCAGTTCCTACAAACCCCTAAAATTTCAAATTCATAATCTACAATCAGTACATAATCGGCTCTAAAAATATGGCGTTTGTTCTAACCTAAGTCCATGCTAGATCAAAACCGAAAATTCTATGAAACCGAATTTTTTTTCAAAGCGACGGGATCATACCTGGTCGGAACGGTCGACCTCTGCAAGTTGTAGTAGTTCTGAAAAACCTAGTCTACGAGTTGCCCCTCACTGCTCTGCGTCGTCATCAAGTGACGGAAAATTTTTCTCTACCTCCTCTGCGCTCGCATGGCCGAATAGTTAGGGCACAATCAGTTTTCTCCGGCGAGGGTTTGATCTGAGCAATTTTGAATTTCGAAAGGCAAAGTTGCAAATGAGAGTGGGGCCCAGCTGTAAGAAAACCGTTTTTATACTCGGGCCTAAATTTTTTTCCAACTTCTTTCGTGATTATGAGAGGACATCAACTTCGATATAAAGTGACTGTGTCAAAAGCTTGGTAGATATGATCAATTATTAGGTACCCGCAAAAGTTCAAATTCTTGAATAACACATGAAGTTAGAAGAGCACATCCGACTTGATGATACAATATCAAAAACCCTAAAATCAACAATTCTAAGCTTATTTGACCCAAATGATTCATCCCACCATAGAGACCAAACCAAATCGACTTCGAACCTGCTTGTTCAAGCTGACCGCTACTCTGGGGCTCACGTCTAGCACATGTTTTCACCGTGGCATCAACCTACCTACCTTTGGATGACTTGGGCTCTGTTTGGCACGACTTTTTTGTTCCGGTAAGTTTGGACAAAAATGCCACCATCATAGAATGCATGTTTGGCAAGACAATGGTTATGACTGCCACCAAGAAAAGGAAACTAATTTTGATCATAAAGTGGATGAAGCTCCTTAAGTGAGGTTGGGCGTTCACAAACAACATTTCATAACCACTGCATTCATGATCGCCACCACCGTGCCAAACGGAGCCTTCAAGACATACTCTTTGACCTTTGTTGGTTTGTAAATGACCCCTAGGCACATGACTTGTTTCAATTTTTCTCCAAAAACTATTAATGGCACAATCGACGAAAATAATATTTAAACACTACTTAACTTTCCCTTGAAGAGTATTGATATGCACTCATATTATGGGTTCTCAACAATATATATAAAATCGGGTGGCAGTTAGTCAAAAACCCCACTCCTCCAATAAGATAATGGGGGGATGAGTGAGAAAGTGGACCGATCCCACCATCTTCACAGCTAACCACCCGTACAACCGCACACGCAGTACGCGCTGCAGGGCCAGGCACCACCGCGTGCGACAGCACCACACGAGATGTACCGCGTGTAACCGCACGCACTACCATGCACACTACCGCGCACACTACTGTGCGCACTACTGCGCGCATTACTGCGCACGACGGTACCGCGCGCGATAGCGCCAAACCTCCTCCCCACGAGGGGCGCGGTCTAACTGCACCCCTCCTGGGGGTGCGGCCAAGACGCACCCCTCTTGGGGTGTGGCCAAGCTGCACCCTATGGGGGTGCGACCAAGCCACACCCCTTGGGGTGCGGCCTAACCGCATCCCTCAAAGGGGGTGCGGCCAAACCGCACCCCTCTCTTGCAGGGGGACCTACGAAGCATCCGACCGAAACCCAATCCCCCTTGGGGGCGCGACTTTTCATTTCCCAACTCCCCGCGTGTTCAGAACGCCTCCTCGCGCGCTCAGAACGATCTCATGTTCATTACGCGCCCAGAATGCTCATGTGTTTGTTGCACGCTCAAAATGCTTCCTCACGCGCTCAGAACATTTCCACATTCTGAAAGCATGCGCAGTTAGCATTTCCTAATTTCTCAGATTGCAGGACCCATTCGTCGCCTTTATCGCCTTCAACAAAGCTGCCCGAACTGCCTGAACTGCCCAAAGGGTGAGACGGTCATTTATGAAAAATGGCAATCCGTGTGCTCCAAATCGACCAGCGTGATTTGCCCGCCAGGTGGTTACGGTGGTTACGATGGAAAAACTACCGTCTACCCCCGAACAAAACTATAAAAGGAGCTCAGAGCCTTCATTTCAAGATACCTTGCCTTCTACGCCCGAGAGAGCTCCTCTGAAGATTTCCTTGGAATTCTCCTTCGGCGCTTGAAGAACTCCTTTGGCCCTCGAAGATCTCCTTTGGCCCTCGAAGATCTCCTTCGAATCTTTGAAGATCTCCTTCGAGACTTCGAAGGTCACGAAAGGCAACTCAGCCTTCTCACTTTTATTCTTACCCCATTCTCAGAAGAAAGTACTTATTTTTCTGAGAGGTGTCATGTCACCCTCAGAGTCCTCTCTCTCTCTCCCTCCACCAGTGTAATGAGCAGCGGCCTATCACGCTCAAGTTCTCAATCTCCAATTGTAAACCCCTAGAAGATAGTGGAAGTTGGCTGGCACAGCTCCAGACACGTGGTTTTTAACCCTTTTCGGGTTTTCCACGTTAAAAGTCTTCGTGCCACTTAATAACTCACTCATTGATTGTTTGCTCGCTCGGTTCTCTTCCGAGCTAAGGCGGTTCAATTCGACCGGTCTACCAGAACACTCAAGCGATCCGCAACAGTTTGGCGCCGTCTGTGGGAAATGTGTTCCCAGATACTCTGCAAAAGCTTATCCAAAGTACTCAGGACCGACAAAAATGGATATCCCCCGGACAATTTCAGACGCATGCAGTTCCTCCCTTCACGCAGGTTCGGGAGAGAAGGCACTCATCGTGACACCCATCCAGCCCCAGTGGATTGGAATAGCCAGCAAACTGACCCCTCTCACAGTGGAACAGGGTTCGAATGACGTCATGTTCCAGCAAAGGCGATCCCCCCTGCCAAGATCAATATTGACATATTAAATCCCGTCATGGCTAAAGCTCCCACAATATAAGGAGTTCCACGGAGCAGAATACCTATACGAGCACGTTGATCGCTTCCTGATCGCAATGAGGACGTTCGAGCATCCCAACCAAATCAGCTGCAAAATCTTCATATAGACACTGCGCGGAGATGCTTTCAGCTGGTATCTATCCCTACCAGAGGGAGCAATCCACAACTTCGCCGAGCTATCCCAGTTATTCACTGGATGGTACGAAGCCCGAACGCGAAGAATTCAAGAACACGACAAGCAGCAAGAAGAAGTCTTCACAAGCTCCCACCCAAAGCATCTCCGTGGAGGGTCGGATTTCTGCTTGCACGTAAGCATTGGCGACCCAACCTGTAAACTAAGAAGAGCGTTGATAAGCCACTGCATCTCATTCAACATCCTGTTCGTGACAACCATAATACAACTCAAACTCCTTGGCGGGAACCTCAAACTCAGAGCAAGTAGCGCAGAACTTCTGGACGGAACAATGATACCCACCATAAGAGTCATCATCCTCCCCGTACAAGTAGGAATGCTCCCGGAACCGGTCCAGTATGATGTCCAGTCCATCATAGCAGAAGCAGACTCGCCGTACGACGCAATATTCAGAAGTATCCTACTTGATGCCCTGCAATATGACGTTTCCATGGTGGGCCGCATGGCCAACAAAGGAAAAATCCTCAGAGATTCAATGTGTGGACTCAATGCAGCTACAACCGGACTTCCTTGGATCAGCTACGATCCATCGTCAAGTCCGTGTTCTGAAAAAGACTGTGCACAAGAAAGTCGTGCGACCCCAGCACTGGCGACAGAAGCTGATCTCCCAACTTCGGCAAACCCAGGACAACCTAGAATCGTAGATCGAAAAAGAAAGGGATGACAACAACCCTTTCTCACAAAAGCCGATCGGCCTAACCAGAACCAGTCAGTCGGCTCCCGAGGATTGGTGAACCAGAAAACCCGGGTTTACACCCCATTAAACGCCTCCCACGAGCATATCTTGTATGTAATCTATGACAGCAAGATCGTCAACTGGCCCAGAGCACTCTCCCAACAAATAGGAGATCAAACCCAGTTTTGTGATTTTCACAAGGGCCTGGGGCACCGTACGGGGCAATGTACCATATTGAAAGAAGAGATTGAGCGCCTTGTCCAATTTGGACACCTAAAGATTTTCCGTCAAGCAGCTCAGAAGCAAGTGGCCCGAGAGAAGGCAACTGGTGGTCAACCCCCGGAGGGGATCAACTCCTAAACCACTACAGTGCTTCTCGCGGGGTGATTAGGAAAGCTCGCGCAAATTTATCTTGTATTATGCACAAAGCCGCGAGCTCAGACTCGCACAAACTTATCTTATATTACGTAAAAAGCTGCGAGCTCGGACTCGCTTAAAAATATGTTCTAACACCAACACCTATGTTTGATTAAAAATATTATTATCTTCTCCATCGTCACAAACACTTTTATCATTAACTTTGGGGCTGTACCCCGGGGACTTCGCATTACCGTCGATTGAAGGTTCTCCCTTCTCCACTGGAATGAAGTCCCAACGTCGTAAGGGTCTACCCCTCTTACGTTCATCCCCGGTTTGAATACACCGGCTCTTCACCGACCACTTCCGGGCCCTGCCCCGGGGACTTCGCATTGTCGTCGATTGAAGGTTCGCCCTTCTCCACTGCAACAAGGTCCCAACGTCGTAAAGGCCTGCCCCTCTTATGTTCGTCCCCGGTTTGAATACACCCGCTCTTCACCGGCCACTTTGGGGCCTTGCCCCGGGGACTTCGCACTGCCGTCGATTGAAGATTCGCCCTTCTCCACCGCAGTAAGGTCCCGACGTCGTAAGGGTCTGCCCCTCTTACGTTCATCCATGGTTTGAATACAAAATCTCTTCACCGACCACTCTGGAGACTGTCTCCCTAATTATTACTTCTAAGATGAGTAAAACGACCAAGTCACCAAAGAAGCATGAAAATAAATGATATATAATTCAAAAGAATACAACCAGATCAGCCCAACGTTGCACACAAATAAAGCAATAACAAGCGACAAAGGGAAAATAGTAAGATGAAAAGCAATAGATATAAACATCAATCCTCGGCTACATACGAGCGATCATCCACGGAAAGGTCCCCAGCTCCGAGGCCGGCGGTGCCACACCTGAACTTCCTCTCCATCATACGGAGAGTCTTCGGAATATCCCTCTGAAATGCAACGCCACACTCATCCTTCAGTAGCGGCTCCACCTCTTTAAACATAATCTCGGCGCGAAGCTACTCCGACAACTGGAACCACTCCTCCACAAAGGCTAGAGAGTTTCGATACTCAGCCACCCCCACCGCCTTCGTCTCTTCGATGCTATGCTCAAGCGATGACAACCGGTCCACCTCGCTCCTCGGGAAGCCCAGCTCCCCCTCCAGGCGGAACATCTCCCCCTGAGCCTCTGACAACTGATGAAGGGCATCCCAGGCAAGCGCCTTATCATCACCGAACTCCGCTCGTAGCTTCTCAACCTCTGACCGGGAAGAAGAGACGTTGGCCTCTAGCTGTCTAATATGGGCAAGATCGCGGTCCCTCTTCTTCTTCAAGGCAAAAAGATAGCCCCTCGCCGCGCGCAGGTCCTCCTGAAGAGTGAATTAATTGTCCTTGAGGCTCACGTAACAGTCATTTCACGTAAGGGCAACGCTAGTCAGAGCATCAGCCTGGGGAGAAAATAAACATTCAGTATATATAAACAACAATAAAGAAGGAGTGCCAGAACCAGAGAAAAAGAGTTCCACTCACCGCAGAAGTCATCGCCTGAAGAGAGGAGGACACTCGTCTCGCTGGTGGCAAAGAAGGAGGCGACGACAAGTCTCCCTGCGGGACCGGGCCATCGATAGGAGACACCAAAATCTCAATATCCGGGTCGGCCGGAATCGGCCCCGCCCTGTGGCTGCTCGGACCAGCCTCATGATCATAGCTCCTGGGCACTGGAGGAATGATCCATGGACTGGAACCTCCATTCCTGAAGACAACCTTCCTCTTCTTCCCACGATCCAGCGGAACGGCGCCTGCGCGGTCGGCTTCCCAGGAAAGTCCTGCCGAGAGCAGTCTGCTCTCCTCTACGCAACTAGAAATATAATACAGGGCCTTCGACAGCCCCTCTCGACCAGGAAAGCCAGGGATAGGAAGAAACTCGTCCTCCCGCCCTGTCTGTCGACGGCAATGTCCGGGAAGCGCTCTCCATAGCTCCGACAAATCCCAACGATTCTGGACATACCCATAGAGGGTGTTCCCGTGCCGATAATCGTTCTTCTCCCCCAAAATAAAACCAACTCTTGTTACTTCGTACTTCAATAAGGCCGCCTGAGTCGGTGGCGACCTCGCACCAATCTTTGAACACCTCCACAGAAAGCCGCGCATTATGCTCCCGGAAGAGCACAATCATTTATATAATCCTCGCCATCCCAGCAGGAGTGAACTAGGTAATCAGAACACCGCAGAACCGGAGAATCTCGATAGCCTCCTCCGAAGGAGTAAATCGAAACCCGGACTTCAAGCAACTCTCAGAGAGAGTCATGAAGCCGGTCGACGGATTCTGGCACACTCTTCTGCCTGAGGAATCTTCACATCAATGCTGGAAGGCAGTCCAAGATGCTTGCGCCACATGTCAATCCGCACGCCGTCAAGAGTAGAACGTAGACACATCGGCCTCGACTGGCCACCCATTTCGAATCCTGAAACAAACAAAATATATATACATGAGCGCACCTAATCAAGAGCCACAAGCCGCTACACAAACACGCATATACCAAAGAGCAAAAAACCCAAACATGCACGCATTAGTCAAACTCCGCCCACCGACACACATGCTTGAACCATGCGCCGACCGAACACCGGGCATGGGGTGCCCGTATGCACGCAACCTAGCAACCATCCACCAGCTCAGCCGCAAGTACTTTGGATGCACGCAAACGGGTCGAGCGCCGTCACAACCGGCAACGGCCAAGCATCCTCACGACCAGCACCGATCGCGCACGTGTTGGCCATGCGCGCTGGCCGCACACGCGGAGGCTGCGCCCCCGCACGGTCGGCTCCGATCGCATGCGCACAGGCCGCACGCGGGCAGGCTGCGCTCCTGCATGACCGGCCCCGGCCGCGCCCGGCCGCGTGCATGCAGGCCGCCCGTGTGACACACGATAATTTCACATAAGTTATTTACATAATTATTTTAATTCATTAAATCATTTAAATGTCCCCTATGATGAAAATATATAGTCAGTGTAGTATTGACCGTCTCGATTTATGTTTAAAATGGTTTTTCTTTTTTATTTTGGTGACGAGATTGGACGGAAGTGTTTAGTATTGTTGAGAAATATGAAGAAGTGACATAAAATCATCCAAGAATAAAATGCTGGACAGGTTTCTTATTTGTTGGCAAAAGTAGCTGAGACTTTGGGCTAATATTAAGTGGACTTTGTTTAATTAAAGGGAAGGTTATGATACTTAGCTGAGGCGGTGGATGGGGGGAATAAATCGAGAAGTTTGCATTTTATTGGAACGGCCGATCTTTTTGCCTTTCTCGCTCTCGTTCCCATCTCAGTTAGGGTTTTCCGAGCAGCGTTCTCTTCCTTCAATTCATCATCTCTCTTCTTCTTTATCCTCCAAACCTTGCAGATCCTATGAAATATTGCAGGGATCAGTGGGTAGTAAGGCTTTCCTTGATCTCTGCTTAGTCGGGTTGCGGTTTGGTACGAAAATCAGAGCCCGACTTCTTGTAGATCACTGTAAGCCTTCTCTTGACTTAATTTAGCCCTAGTCTTCTCTTGCTTTGGGGGATTATTTCTCCGAAGGATTATATTTTGTTTAGCGTTTGGCCGGCTATTTTTGAATTTCTGAGTTCTGATAGGAAAATAAAAATTAAGAATATTGGGGATTAATGATGGTTGTATTGAGCTTTTGATGCTTATGGAATAAATTGTTGGGTATGTAGATAAGATGGGAAAGATTAAGCCATCTTGGGTTGTTGTAATATGACCTTCGAAATCTTGTTCTTGATGAGTGGTGGTGTTGACCTGTAGTACTTTTGAGTTGTTCTCTTAGTGGATTTACATATGTGTGTATGGATTTGGACTAGATCTTTTACTGTTAGCAAAGGGTTGGCTGGTAGATTTGATTTTATCCTGCATATTTACGAACTGTTACCGGTGGCTGTTTTTCCAGGATGTTTATGGAAGTGCTGTTGAGCCCTGATTGCTTTGTATTGCCCTTATGCACTCCAATGTTGTTGTTGGGTCGCCTTTAAGCCGACCAGATTCACTACTTTGTCATATTTCCTTGTTGTGCTGCTGATTACTTTATGCCACTTGGGTCTACTTGTCTCATAATTCATATTTCCCTTCCTTAGACAACCCTTAATAAAGAGTCTAAGTCGCCCTTATGTGTCAACGTCATAGCTATACTAAGATGCAACCCCGATATAAAAGAACCTAACTATATGTCCCTAAACAGATATCGTGAAGGATGGCATCCAACGTTAGACGTGACGATGACGTGGGACGTGGCAATGGAAAGGAAAAAGGAACGGTGAGACCTATTTGTTTAATTTATGCATAATTTTCAAATATTTTCAGCTATACGCACTTCTATTTTAGGAAAGAAAAAAAAATATGTTCATTGTATGTGATGACATGAAGCATGCTAATATATCACTGAAAATAATTCTTGCTAGAATGTATGGCCTTGTATAAGGCAAACAGGTGAATGAAAATTCTGAGGGGATTATAAAATGAAATAAATCATAGTTATGTAAACGTGTCGACACGAGGTCTTATTACGGGCGAATGAACTGCTAGCACATGAATGAATATTATGAATATGTTAAAGTCCAAACTAGTTTTGGAACACGAAGACCCTTCGGGGTGGGCCCAAAGCATGAAGCATGAATGAACCATGTATATGCAAAAAGAAATGGATTCACTTGCCCCTAATAATACCTAATGAATAGAATTTATGAAAGATAACTGTATGAAATGTTCTCTTACTTTTGTACCTGCACATGCTTAATATGATTAACATGCTATACAATTGCTAGAATAGTATTACACATTGTTTAGAGTTATCATAAAATGCTGCAAACTAGTATTGCCATTACTATACTCATGTTACCTGCTTATATAAATGTTAGAATAGTATTCTACATAATGGTATGCATATATTACTCATGTTGAGTGTATAGCAGGTTAAAGAAATAGCGCCCCGCTTAGTCTTTATGAAAAACTAACGGTTTCAAATGCTAAATTTTTAGGTACAGGTAAGCCGCATGCAAGTCAACGCTAAAGATGCGAAGAGCAACTCTTTTCCTTAGGAGTTTGTGCTTAGTGAAATTTTGTTATCATCCTGTAGAAACTCTTTTGTATTGATGATAATGTATAATTAGCATGGACTTGTTATATATAAACATGTAATATTGTAAGTAGTTTAGTATGTGGCCAATGACATGTTGTACATACTCATTGCGTAATTATGTTAAGACTGCTTTATGTTAGCTAATGATGTATGCATGGTTTAATGATAAACATTGGTTATGATATGACTTATGATTGTGGCGGTCTGCGAGCCGTTACAATTTAGTGGTATCAGAGCTAGGTTTTCAATAAGCCTGGTCGCAATGAGTATGTGTATATGCCAAAAAGTCTATAATCATCATTATGACAATTAATTGGTTCGTGTTTTGGTGTTAAGGATCCTCGAAGGAATGTCCAGGACGCGATGCCTGGAAGTAATGAGTCTGCGCCTCAAGAACAACCGCAACAGGCACATTTAACAGTGGAGCAACCACAGCAGGTGCAGCCTCAGTTGACTGATATTGCTCGTCTGTTGGCAGAAGCAATTAAGATGGCACGAGACGTCCCTCCAGCTGGACCTTCCGCAGAGACTGTTGTGCCAATACAGCAAAGACATCTGGAAATATAGATCTGAAGCAATTCCTGGAGCTGAAGCCGCCAACTTTCCGAGGTGGTTTGTCTCCGTTGGAGACAGAAGACAGGATCTCTCGTGTCGAGACGATCTTCGAAGTAATGCTTTGTCCTGACGAGCGAAAGGTGGGTTTAGCTACGTTCCTCCTGGAAGGGGAGGCAAAGCGATGGTGGTTAAATGTCAGAGGATGGTTGGCAGGCCGAGGACAAGTAAGTGTTTCCTGGACTACGTTTGCACGAGAATTTACAGGGTGGTTCGTACCAGAGTCTGAGAAGAAGTTACTCCAAGACAAGTTCTTACGAGTGGTACAGGGTTCTCGATTAGTGCTGGAGTATGAGACGGAGTTCGCCAACTTAGCATTCTATGCAGAAGCATTCGTGCCAAATGAGAAGGAAAGGTGTAGAAGATTTCAGGATGGCTTACGGGATAATATTCGCTCCATTTTGATTCCTTTGGAGATCCAGGAATATGGAGCCCTAGTGCAGAAAGCGCGTTCGATGGAGATCGATGCGGAAAAGGTTCAGCAAAGAAGGGAATTCGGGAAAAAGAGATCTCAGTGGACATCAAGCAAGGAGTCCTCAGCTAAGCCAAGTACCTCGTGGAAATCTGGTGATTATGGGAAGCGGTCCCGCCCAGCAGAGAGTAGTAGTGTAATGCAGCCACAGAGGCCGTCTCAGGGGCAGGAACAGAAGTGTGGAAAATGCGGAAAAGCCCACAAAGGACAGTGTTTGGTGGGCAGTGATGTGTGCTATGTTTATCGTCAGCCTGGGCATCGTTAGTGGGAGTGTCCAAAGCGAAAAGAAGGGGAAAACAGTGCGAAAAGATTTCCAGGTTCTCCAGGTCAGAAAGTTTATCAGATGGGTGTGGCAAAGGAGACGGAATCTCTCGCTTCTACATCAGTTCCAGTGGGCCTTGCAGAGGAAGAACGTCGCGTTCAACCTCGTGTTTTCAATCTCAGCCAGCAGGAGGCCACAGTAGATGATACTGTAGTGACTGGTATGATTTATTCACATGACCATTTACTACGAGTTTTATTTGATACCGGTGTCAGCCATTCATTTATATCAACTGCCATATTAACTGCAATATCGGTTAAGCCTTATGTTATACAAGACATTCTGCATGTTACCCTGCCAAATAATCAAATAGTTCCCTCACAACAGCGGGCGGTAGTTTCATTTGACTTGAATGATAAAAGCTTTACGGTAGATGCAGTGTTTTACCACTAACCGAGTTTGATCTTATATTGGGTATGGACTGGTTAGTCCAGCATGAAGCAATTATTCACTGCAAACGAAAGGAAGTCATAGTGATGTGTCCTAATCAGCAGACTATTGTATTCTGAGGGTTAAACGAGGTATCGAAACTGCTAATCTCAGCAATGAAGGCTTCTAAGAAAATTAGAAAAGGATGCAACGCTATGCTGGTACTGATTAAGAGCACTACTGGAGAAAAGAAGGACATTACGACGGTGCCAGTCGTATGTGAATTCCAGGAACTGTTTTTGGAAGAACTGTCGGGACTCCCTCCAGAGCGAGAAGTCGAATTTGAAATTCAGTTAGAGGAAGGAGCAAGACCGGTCGCAAAGACGCCGTATTGTATGACACCGAAAGAACTGGTAGAATTAAAGTATCAATTACAGGAGTTAATGGACAAAAACTTTATTCGACCAAGTACATCACCGTGGGGAGCGCCGGTGTTATTTGTTAAGAAGAAAGATGGAACGATGCGACTGTGCGTGGACTATCGTGAATTGAACAAATTAACGGTAAAGAATAAGTATCCACTACCATGCATAGATGATTTATTTGACCAGCTTGTTCATGCGAAGGTGTTCTCGAAGATGGACTTACGATCGGGGTATCACCAACTCTGAATTAAGGTGGAAGATATTTTTAAAACTGCGTTCAGCACAAGATATGGACATTATGAGTTCATAGTAATGCCTTTTGGGCTAACAAATGCCCCAGCGGCTTTTATGGACTTGATGAATCGCGTGTTTACGGACTACTTGGACAAATTTATTATTGTGTTCATCGATGATATACTCATTTATTCGACATCTGAGGAAGAGCACGCGCAACATCTACGTTTAGCCCTGCAGCGATTGAAGGAACATCAATTATACGCCAAATTTTTGAAATGCGAGTTTTGGCTCAATGAAGTGTCGTTTTTAGGGCATGTGGTAACTGCACAGGGTTTAGCAGTTGATCCTACAAAGATTGATGCGGTTCTTAACTGGACGCAACCGACAAATGTGATAGAGATGCAGAGTTTCCTCGGGTTGGCAGGATATTATCGAAGATTTGTGAAAGATTTTTCGAAGGTTTCATTACCGTTGACACAGTTAACGCGGAAGAATGTGCCCTTTCAGTGGAATGAAAACTGCCAGTTGGCCTTTGAGACACTAAAAGAAAAATTAACTATAGCTCCGGTGTTAACCTTACCGTCCGGAACAGACGGCTTCCAAATTTATAGTGATGCTTCGTATAAAGGTTTAGGCTGTGTGTTGATGCAGCACGGAAAAGTGATTGCGTATGCTTCACGTCAATTGAAAGATGCAGAGAGGAATTATCCAACGCATGATCTAGAACTGGCCGCAGTAATTTTTGCATTAAAAATCTGGCGTCACTATCTGTACGGTGTGCGCTGTGAAATATTTACAGACCACAAAAGTTTGAAGTACATATTCACGCAGAAAGAACTAAACCTTCGTCAACGGCGATGGTTAGAGTTTATTAAAGATTATGAAGTGGATATTCAATATCATCCGGGAAAAGCAAATGTGGTTGCTGATGCACTAAGCCGTAAGCATACTGTTGCATTCTCAACTGTGAAAGTGTACAATAGAAACCTCTTACGTGAATTGGAGAAGATGGAGATAGTTCCTATTTTTACAGTAGAGGATAAGCAGGCACAACTATTTCAGATGCAGATTAGGTATACACTCAAGGATAGAATTGTGGAAGCCATACCAAAGGATGTGTATTTTCAGGAGATAGTGGAAAAAGTAAAGAAAGGAGAAACCCACAGTTTCACAGAACAGGACGGATTATTGATGATAAATGGGAGATTGTGCGTGCCGGATGTAGACAATCTGCGAAAAGATATTTTGTATGAGGCTCATAACACGCCTTACTCAATTCATCCTGGCCGAACAAAAATGTATCACGATTTGAAAGAGGACTTCTGGTGGCCTGGAATGAAGAAAGATGTGATCAAGTATATTGCGTCGTGCCATACATGCCAAATTGTGAAAGCTGAACATCAAAAGCCTGGAGGCTATCTTCATCCGTTACCAATACCATAATGGAAATGGGAAGACATTGCAATGGACTTCGTTTTTGCTTTACCTCGTAGTAAACAAGGTCATGACGACATATGGGTTATTATTGATCGGCTTACGAAAAGCGCTCACTTCATAGCTGTCCGTCAAGATGGACCACCTGAAAAATTAAACGAGTTATATATGGATGTAATTATAAAACTACATGGAATTCCTCGAACGATTATATCTGATCGAGATGGTCGGTTCGCGTCAGATAATTGGAAACAAATTCATAAGCGTTTGGGAACAAAGTTATTATTCAGCACAGCATTTCATCCCCAAATAGACGGACAGTCAGAACGGACTATTCAGTTCTTAGAAGATTTATTACGTATGGTGGTACTTGACCTCAAGGGCTCATGAGAAAAATACTTAGCACTGGTAGAATTCTCGTACAATAATAGTTATCAATCTTCTATTCAGATGGCACCATTTGAAGCATTATATGGCCGTCGATGTCGAACACCCTTAAGCTGGGCTGAAGATGGCGAAAGACGATTATATAATAAAGAGAAGGTAGACAAGTGGCACGAAAAAATTGCAGTTATCCAGCAAAGAATGAAAGTGGCACAAGATCGTCAGCAAAAGTATTATAACGCTAGACACCGCCTCGTGAAGTTTCAGGTGGGTGATCAAGTATGCATCAAAATAAAACCCTTTAAAGGAGCTACGCGAATACGACGACTTGGAAAATTGAGTCCACGATACATCGGACCATTTCCTGTCATTGAGCGAGTTGGTGAAGTAGCTTATCGTCTGGAGCTACCGGAAGAATTGCAACGATTACATAATGTATTTCATGTTTCGGCGCTGCGAAAATACATACAGGATCCGGAGAAGATTATACCGATTGAAACTGTGCAAATCAACTCTGATCTATCCAGCCCAACGGAACCGTATCAAATTCTTGATCGTCAAAGCAAGAAGTTACGCAATCGAGACGTTAATTTTGTGCAAATATGGTGGAAAGGTCATCCACGCGACGAAGCTACTTGGGAGCGAGAAGATATTATGCTGAATCTTTATCCTTCACTATATGAAGAATGATATTTTCGCGGACGAAAAATTCCTAAGGAGGGAAGAATTGTGACGCACGATAATTTCACATAAGTTATTTACATAATTATTTTAATTCATTAAATCATTTAAATGTCCCCTATGATGAAAATATATAGTCAGTGTAGTATTGACTGTCTCGATTTATGTTTAAAATGGTTTTTCTTTTGTATTTTGGTGACGAGATTGGACGGAAGTGTTTAGTATTGTTGAGAAATATGGAGAAGTGACATAAAATCATCCAAGAATAAAATGCTGGACAGGTTTCTTATTTGTTGGCAAAAGTAGCTGAGACTTTGGGCTAATATTAAGTGGACTTTGTTTAATTAAAGGGAAGGTTATGATACTTAGCTGAGGCGGTGGATGGGGGGAATAAATCGAGAAGTTTGCATTTTATTGGAACGGCCGATCTTTTCGCCTTTCTCGCTCTCGTTCCCATCTCAGTTAGGGTTTTTCCGAGCAGCGTTCTCTTCCTTCAATTCATCATCTCTCTTCTTCTTTATCCTCCAAACCTTGCAGATCCTCTGAAGCATTGCAGGGATCAGTGGGTAGTAAGGCTTTCCTTGATCTCTGCTTAGTCGGGTTGCGGTTTGGTACGAAAATCAGAGCCCGACTTCTTGTAGCTCACTGTAAGCCTTCTCTTCACTTAATTTAGCCCTAGTCTTCTCTTGCTTTGGGGGATTATTTCTCCGAAGGATTATATTTTGTTTAGCGTTTGGCCGGCTATTTTTGAGTTTCTGAGTTCTGATAGGAAAATAAAAATTAAGAATATTGGGGATTAATGGTGGCTGTATTGAGCTTTTGATGCTTATGGAATAAATTGTTGGGTATGTAGATAAGATGAGAAAGATTAAGCCATCTTGGGTTGTTGTAATATGACCTTCGAAATCTTGTTCTTGATGAGTGGTGGTGTTGACCTGCAGTACTTTTGAGTTGTTCTCTTAGTGGATTTACATATGTGTGTATGGATTTGGACTAGATCTTTTACTGTTAGCAAAGGGTTGGCTGGTAGATTTGATTTTATCCTGCATATTTACGAACTGTTACCGGTGGCTGTTTTTCCAGGATTTTATGGAAGTGCTGTTGAGCCCTGATTGCTTTGTATTGCCCTTATACACTCCAATGTTGCTGTTGGGTCGCCTTTAAGCCGACCAGATTCACTACTTTGTCGTATTTCCTTGTTGTGCTGCTGATTACTTTATGCCACTTGGGTCTACTTGTCTCATAATTCATATTTCCCTTCCTTAGACAACCCTTAATAAAGAGTCTAAGTCGCCCTTATGTGTCAACGTCATAGCTATACTAAGATGCAACCCCAATATAAAAGACCCTAACTATATGTCCCTAAATAGATATCGTGAAGGATGGCATCCAACGTTAGACGTGACGATGACGTGGGGCGTGGCAATGGAAAGGAAAAAGGAACGGTGAGACCTATTTGTTTAATTTATGCATAGTTTTCAAATATTTTCAGCTATGCGCACTTCTATTTTAGGAAAGAAAAAAAATATGTTCATTGTATGTGATGACATGAAGTATGCTAATATATCACTGAAAATAATTCTCGCTAGAATGTATGGCCTTGTATAAGGCAAACATGCGAATGAAAATTCTGAGGGGATTATAAAATGAAATAAATCATAGTTATGTAAACGTGTCGACACGAGGTCTTATTACGGGCGAATGAACTGCTAGCACATGAATGAATATTATGAATATGTTAAAGTCCAAACTAGTTTTGGAACACGAAGACCCTTCGGGGTGGGCCCAAAGCATGAAGCATGAATGAACCATGTATATGCAAAAAGAAATGGATTCACTCGCCCCTAATAATACCTAATGAATAGAATTTATGAAAGATAACTGTATGAAATGTTCTCTTACTTTTGTACCTGCACATGCTTAATATGATTATACATGCTATACAATTGCTAGAATAGTATTACACATTGTTTACAGTTATCATAAAATGCTGCAAACTAGTATTGCCATTACTATACTCATGTTACCTGCTTATATAAATGTTAGAATAGTATTCTACATAATGGTATGCATATATTACTCATGTTGAGTGTATAGCAGGTTAAAGAAATAACGTCTCGCTTAGTCTTTATGAAAGACTAACGGTTTCAAATGCTAAATTTTTAGGTACAGGTAAGCCGCATGCAAGTCAACGCTAAAGATGCGAAGAGCAACACTTTTCCTTAGGAGGTTGTACTTAGTGAAATTTTGTTATCATCCTGTAGAAACTCTTTTGTATTGATGATAATGTATAATTAGCATGGACTTGTTATATATAAACATGTAATATTGTAAGTAGTTTAGTATGTGGCCAATGACATGTTGTACATACTCATTGCGTAATTATGTTAAGACTGCTTTATGATAGCTAATGATGTATGCATGGTTTAATGATAAACATTGGTTATGATATGACTTATGATTGTGGTGGTCTGCGGGCCGTTACAGCCCGCATGCCGCCCGTGTGTGCGCAGGCTGGGCGCCCCTCGGCCGATGCGGGCAAGCTGCGCACAGGCCGCACGCGGGTAGGCTGCGCGCTGGTTGTGCGCTCGCGCAGGCGGCACCAGCCATGGACCGGCCTCACGCACAGGCCACGCGCCCACCCGACCAGCACAGACCGCTCCCTGCTGCATACTTACATGGCCGACGCCGGACGCGTCCGGCCGTGCGCGCGGTCACCGCCGGCCGCGCTCGCACTGGCTGCGCACATGCTGTCCGGGAAAAAGTCGCGCGCCCGACCGACCACGACTCGACCGGGCATGGGCCGCGCGCACTCCTCCCTCTCTCTTCCTTCTTTCATGACTTGCATGAAATAACCACTTACCTCCGACATCGTACAACGCACTGCGCAAGGATGACAATGACCTGGAACGGCGCAAACAAAATGAAACCTCTGCACTCCTCCACGCAATAATTCGAACTTCGAAGGTTTGGGGGCTTATAATATGCACTCATATTATGGGTTCTCATCTATATATACAAAACCGGGCGACGGTTAGTCAAAAACCACACTTCTCCACTAAGATAATGTGGGGATGAGTGAGAAAGTGGACCAAACCCACCATCACTACAGCTAACCACCTGTACAACCGCGCGTGCAGTACACGATGCAGGGCCACGCACCACTGCGCGCGACAGCACCATGCGCGGCTATATCCTGCATAACCGCGCGCGCTCCCGCACGCGCTATAGCACACAACGCGCACGATGGTACAGTGCGTGATAACGCGCGGTAGCGCCGAACCGCCTCCCCCATGAGGGGCGCGGTCTAACCGTACCCCTCATAGGGGTGCAGCCGAACCGCCTTCCCCACGAGGGGCACGGTCTAACCGCACCCCGCATGGGGGGTGCAGCCACATCACAACCCTCTTGGGGTGCGCCCAAGCCGCACCCCATGGGGGTGCGCCCAAGCCGCACCCACCTTGGGGTGCGGCCTAACCGCACCCCTCTCCTGCAGGGGGCCCTGCAGAGCATCCGACCGAAACCCAATCCTCCCTTGGGGGCGCGGCTTTTCGTTTCCCAGCTCCCCGCGCGTTCAGAACACCTCCTCACGCGCTCAGAACGCTCATGTATTCATTACGCGTCCAGAACGCTCCTGTGTTCGTTGCATGCTCAGAATGCTTCCTCGCGCGCTCAGAACATTTCCAAGTTCTGAACGCGTGCGCAGTTAACATTTCCTAATTTGTCAGATTGCAGGACCCGTTCGTCGCTTTTATCATCATCAACAAAGCTGCCCGAACTGCCTGAAGGGCGAGACGATCATTTATGAAAAATGGCGATCCGTGTGCTCCAAATTGACCAGTGTGATTCGACCGTCAGATGGTTACGGTGGTTACAACAGCAAAATTACTGGTCTACCCCCGACCAAAGCTATAAAAGGAGCTCAGAGCATTCATTTCAAGATACCTTGCCTTTTACGCCCGAGAGAGCTCCTCTGAAGATTTCCTTAGAATTCTCCTTCAGCGCTTGAATATTTCCTTCGGCCCTCGAAGATCTCCTTCGAGCCTTCGAAGGTCACGAAAGGCGACTCAGTCTTCTCACTTTTGTTCTTACCCCCGTTCTTAGAAGAAAATACTTAGTTTTCCGAGAGGTGGCATGTCACCCTCGGAGTCCTCTCTCTCTCTCCCTCCACCAGTGTAACGAGCAACGGCTTGTAGTGCTCAAGTTCTCAATCTCCAATTATAGCCCCCCAGAAGATAGTGGAAGTTGGCTGGCACAGCTCCAGTCGCGTGGTTTTTTACCCTTTCCGGATTTTCCAAGTTAAAAGTCTTCGTGTCACTTACTAACTAACTCATTGACTGTTTGCTCGCCCGGTTCGCTTCCGAGCTAAGACGGTTCAATTCGACCGGTCTATCAGAACACCCGAGCGATCCACAACAAGTATAATATGATAGACACCCCAATCGATTGATTCCGTGGAATTTCTATGGAGATTTAACTTTGCTGTTTTTAGCAAAGTTATCAAATAACCAATGGGTATCAGAGCTCCCTGACTCGAATATTTTAGCTATGAATTCCTGCTTGTCGCTTACATCTGCGCTCTAAGTAAGCAACTCACATCGGCGGCACCCCGTCCGTCCTTCGCATCGGCATCCCGCACGTCATTCGCACCTGCATCCATTGACAATCGCGCTCCACCCCAACACTACTATGACGATCACGCTCTGCACGGCCCTGGTGATTGGACCCCAGGGTTGGACGACCTAGTCCCGCCCTGCCGTCCAGCTCGAATGATTGGGTCCCTACCTCACCGAATGATCACGCACTTGGATGGAGTGTTAGGTAACCCCGTGTCCCCAAAGAGTAATTAAGACCTTCTGCAATTAAATAAAATATAATGGGACCTCTTTGTTTTTTATTCTTTGAAATCAAGATTAAGACTGGCTGTAATTAAAATATACTCATTTTCTTATTATTTTTTTTTTTTATACTTTTGTTGTTGTATGAACACTTGATGTTTCAACGTGGGAAAAAAGCCTGACATGTGTCCTTATCTGAACGGACCGGTATGGATACCGATCCTAGTTACCGCCCTAGAACAAAATTCCCATCTCAGAATGTTTTTATATAGCGCATTTTGGTGCGCGATCGTAGGATCTCGCGATCCGACAGTCGAGATCTAATGCTTCTTTAATACTGCTATATTAAACATAAATACGGAGCAGATACGATCGTCGGATCTCGCGATCCGACGGTCACAAACGCACGCGCACCACCGCTATATACGTATGCGCACCAAATGAATTCCCATGTTTTTTATACGTTCTCAAAATTATATTTATTTACTTAAAAGTTATATTTTGTATAAAATAATTTACGGAATATAAATTATGTAAAAAATTCAATTGTAATTTTGAAATAAGTATTTTCAACTATAATTTTGAGGAGATATTGAACATATAATTATATAAAAACAATTTCCTAATGTTGAAAATAAGAGAACAAATTATTTAAAAGGAATATTATTTATGGCCGATAGGAATTATTAGACTGGGTTCATTTCATTAAGCAGCATCGATCCCCTTAAACTTCGTAAAATTTTTTTGACCAATATATTGTATATATTAAATAAAAAATCAATTCTTTTTTTTTTAAATTTCTATATCTTTGATGTTTGTTTAATTAATATTATTGATGTACAAATTATATTAAATTAGGAATTGTGTATTAGATTCTTCAATGCGTAGTACATGACTGCGACAATATCTGACAGTCGCTCCATCTCTATCGTGCAAAATTTAAAGAGTGTCCGTCGTAATATAATTAAATAAACATTAATTGTAAAATGCTAATTGCATGTACACCAAACATAAGAAATACATCAAATTTGGCTGAGTGGAAGGCTAGAAATATATAAGGCTCCGTTTGGCACGATGGTGGTGGTCGTGAACACAGTGATAAAACGGAGTCTTAGGTGGGCGGTCATGAATGACGGTTTTATTATCGCGTCCATGATTGCCACCACTATACCAAAACGGAGCCTTAGTATCACAAGATAAGGCGGGCAATCAAATCACCCGAAGTCAGGGATGAAACTACATGCAATTTGTAGTGCACATATTTCTGACTTTCAATCCGATGTCAATACATGCAAGAATTGACATTTGATTTAATTTCAATTTTGTTGTTTGCCGCAAGATAATTTTTTATCAAAACAATTGACTTTTATTATTTTTGTTTGTTTGAATTAAAGACGCTGACTTTCAAAAAGTAAAAAAAACAAGAAAATCATAATAAAACAAACAAAAATACAACAATGTGCCAATGTGAATAAGGAGGTAAGACTCGTGGGAAAACACGGGCACGGACCGAAAACACAGATAAAAGACCCACGTCCGGGCAAAAATGATACCCGGGCGAAAATGCGCGTTGGGGGAAAATATGAGCCCGGACGAACACACGTGCATGGGAGAAAAACACCGGCACAGGCTGAAGCGTGCGCCCGGGAAAAACGCACCCCTTGGGCGAAAATGAGTGTTAGAGTGACAAAAGAGCGTCCGGGCGAAAAACACGCGCCCGAGCGTTAAAAAAGTTCCTAGGCGGAAAATGCGCGTCTGGGCAAAAAAATGCGCGCCCGAGCAGAAAAATGTCGGGCGGAAAAATTTGCCCCAGGCGGAGAATGCACGCGAAGGAAGAAAATGCGGGTCCGGACGAAAAATGTGCAGGCGGCCGAAATGCGCGCCCGGGCGAAAAATGCGGTTACTGTCGAAAAATCTGATTCCGGGTGGGAAAATGTGCATGTCAAAAAATGCGCGCTGGGTGAAAAGTGCGCGCTCGATCGAAAATTGCACGTCCATGCGAAAAATGATGCCCCGACAGAGAAATATACACTCGGCGAAAAAATGTGCGCCCGACGAAAAAATGCGCGCCTAAGCAAAAAAATACGCGCCCTGGCAAAAAATGTGCCCCCGTCGAAAACACATTCCCTGGAGAAAATGTGCCCGGGAGAAAAGAGTGCCTTTGCGAAAACACATGCTCGGGTGAGTTCACAGTTCTAGAATGCTCATTCTCAAAACCTACCGCGTGACCTAAACATTCGATGTAGGGTTTTATAGGTTTGTTTTAATATTGATGGCTTTGGGCTCAAAAAGCCAATTCCGCCATAAAACCGTTCACCGGAACAACAGTATTGATTTTTGTATTATTAAAGCCAATTCTTGAATACTAATGTCGTTCGATACCCTAAGAGATGAAGATGAATATTGACCTATAGGAAGAGAAGCATGAAAATGTCGAAAACTCCTTTTAGCTTTTCTGGAAGCGAGGGGATTCCAAAAAAATCACCTAAACACATTTTGACAAACAATCTTCCCACCATTGGAAACCAAGTGGTTGGAGCTTGCAAGCAATTTTTTCCACATGATAACCGGCGTAGTTCCTGAAGGCAATTCATCGGAATCTTTCAATACATTGAGTCGAATCCTCAACGGTATCTATTCGAGAGGTACTGAAACCGCTCTTGCTCATCTGTTAATGAAAACTCCACATGTCTACATTTCTCTTGTTGCCCTTGAAGCAAACACTTTCGTTGACTATTTTGCAATTGAGACTTGCATTAATGATTTTATTTGGGAAAGGGATACGCCCCCAATCCCAAAGTCTTAGGAGTCTTTCTTTTATGACTCCCCTGCCCTAATGTAATGCTACCCCGCTTATTTATATTAATATAGGCTAATGCCTTCCTTCAAGGAAACCAAATGCCACAAAAACTGTGATGTGAATAGTACTTCTCTCATAGCCACCACAATCCCAAACAAGCTCTTTATGCCCATGCAGACCTTAGATATGGCGAAATACAAACACTCAATGCTACACGTATCACATATATATAGTTCACTCAATGATTTTCCCCGGCGTTATCCATCTAATGATTCCCATAAGTAGCTTAGAACAATGTTATGTTACGAATATCTTCATTGGCCGAGACCACAATGGTCGGACTAGAATCTTGATTCAGTTGCCAATTCCAGATCAAGTCTCCAGCCCAATCCATTGAATCAGACAGCAAATACGAGCAATCAGACTCTTTCTAATTCTGCAATCTTTTACACTTAGAAAAAAGGACCTTTTTGCAAGTTCCCTTCTACCATATTATCATGCCCTGGGGTTTTCCGGTAAAGACGAACAAGCCGGATATGATTTTTCCACTCCTCTGCTCCTCCTCCCCCCTCTAGCCCACGTGTTTGTTATCTCCGACCCGTGTAGATATTTCATTCTCGCGGGTTCCTCTCAAGAGATCGAGCATCGTCCGATCACTCCAAGGCAAGGAAAAGACGAAGATGTCAATGCCGGCGTCCTATCATTCAAAAGGTATGGAGCCCTTAAATTGACATCCTCTACAAGATAAGAAAACTTAACATTTTATTAACCACTCATGCATTCAAGATCCATCCATGCATATATACCTGTGCTGGACCACTCGACACAAAAGACAATTCCCGGCAATTTTCCTGTGTTTCAACAGTGGACGGCTGCGATGGGGCTTAATCAAAATATCAAATTCATCTCCCGGCCGTCCGATGTTCACTAGAAATTTTAATAGCATGAGCTCTAAGAAGAACTGCTGATTATTTATTTCATCATTATTATTATAATTACTTTGCCCATTGGTGCAGAATTTTAAACATACAAAACACATCTACATCAAATTTTCATCACAGAAGAATGATAATTATTCTACCGTCCCCATCCCAACATACGACCTACAGCAACTGATGATGCCAAGAGAGAGAGAGAGGGAGAGAGAGAGGAGGCAAGAATTATTTCTTTGCCCGTCTACGGGATCGAATAACCCGATGATTAGATCACTCTGATCGTGCCGGAGGACAACGTCGGTAGATTATTGCGGGACTGCGGTGGGGCGATGCTGAGCTCCAGATCCCCGTTCGAGATCGTCGAGGAGTTAGCCGGCATTTGGGAATGGCGGAGAGGGATGGATAGTTTGAGGAAAGGAGACTCCGTCTGTTCCGTCGGAACAATTGATGGGGTGAGGGATAGAGCAGGGGAGAACAGTTCCTGTTTCAAATATGAAGGTGAGCAATTCCCAATTGGTATTCCGTCTTTTTGGGGTAGCGGCGTGGGCGCACTGGCAGGCGAAGGCCATTCTTACACCCAGCGAACGCCGTTCTCGCGCCACCCCAAACAGCGGGTAGCATAAGAGGGTAAAACAAAAATCGCGGTTGATGATTACCATTTGACTAGGGTTGAGGAGATCCGGGCTGCTGCTGCGACTTGCGGCAGCTGGAAACGCAGGTTGGAATAAGCTGAAGGATGAGGATCCGGCCTGCAGTAATTTTGTTCATATTTTAGGAATTTTACTACACAAATAAGCCATGTTGATTAGATATTTCAAAATCAATTGATTGGGTGTGAGATTTGAGGCCATGTGTAAATTGCGGCACAAATTTGATGATTATTGTTAAAGTTTTTGTTAATATTTTCTCTAAAATATATACTGTCTATCATATATTTTGTAGTTATGAATATAAAAGTAAGATTGAAATGCAAATTCAAATTAAAAGAATTTATGCACATGCAGCTAAAATCTTTGTATTTACATATCTAACAACTAGGCTATACTATTTACTTGCATTGTATGTAAGACCAGGTATTTGGGAAAGCGCTGTCCGTTGAAACATAGATATGATAAACATGGGTATTGTTTGACCCACATTTGATGACAAACTCCGCCCAAAAATGATATTTTGGGCCAAAACGATTGGGCGGATAGCCCGACAGGTATAAATGCGCTGGCGATGTTCACACCTCTGTGTTTTCTACCACAGTTTCATATTGCTGAGGCTCGAACTTCTCCCATCTCCCAAACAGGGCTTAAATCTTTCAAAGTTTAATAAAATTACCACCACTTCTTCCATTCTATCTTAAGCAAATAGAGCTTGGTGGCAAATAAAGGCTATCCTCTCCGGTGAGCAATGAAGCCCCGCTGGAAAGTTTCTAGGTTCCCACTAGAGACGGAACGCCACCGGAGCCTCATGCGATGTTTGTGGCAACTCAATCTACCATTGCTCTAGTGGCAAATGAAACCCCATCAGTGCGCCAAACGCACCGTTAGGAGCCTTTTGTTTGGGCGTTTTTTCTACGTTACACAAACTCTATTTTTGCCATTTGAATAACACCTCCATTTGGAACCAGAGATCCCCCCCAAAAGGTCATTTTATGCATATGATTCAAATCACATGGATGGAGCTCCATTCAAGAACAATGTTTTATCTTCATCTCCAACCGCTCTATCTCCAACCGCCACCACCCACCCAAATAGAATCTTAGGGTCCGTTTGGCACGGCGGTGGCGGTCGTGAACGCTCGGTGCGGTGGTTACGAACCGGCATCCGTTTGGTGCGGCGTTTTGATTCAGTGGGTATGGAAAAAAACATAATCATGATGATGAAATATGTGTTTAATGTAACAACGATTATCACTGCCACAAAGAAATAAATAAATTTTGAACATAAAAATGGATTGAGTTCCTTAAGTGAGGTCGGGCGTTCACGAACGACGGTTTGTAAACCGTGTTTATGATCGCCACCACCGTGGCGAATGGACCCTTATTAGTCTAGAGGTGTTTAAGTTTTCCTTTAAATTTATTGAGGTTAAAGATATATGTTAGAGCCAACGAAATGAAATAACTTTGTTGTATTTTAAAAAAGACTTTGCAAACAGTATAAGTTAAGTATTAAATGTATATATACAGGCGATTTTAATTGTATGAATGTAAAAACTCCTTCAAATTTATAGAATAGTAATTAGAATTCCTAGTACTTGGGTCCCTTTGGAATACTCATCAAAATTTAAGGGAAAAGTTCGTTAAAAAATTTCAATGCTATGGTAAGAAAAGTATGTTTTAAGAAAGCAATTTTTGCTCAGCTTTTTCGTACAGTGGTTACCTTATCTACTAACCAAACAATCTAAACCTGCTTCTACAATCTCAAAAAGCATAATCACTTAACAATAAGCAATGTCAAAAGGCGCTTACTGAAGGATTATTGTGGCTGAGATTGACTATTTCTTGCACAGTTTCATCAGATTTCCTCAATGGCGAATTTGGGGGAGTCTCTGAGTTCTGCAGGAACAGGATAGTTATGGAGGGGAAGACAGAATGGGAGCATTAATGATTGAGATAATATGATAAAAATTAATTTACTTTGTTGGAGATAACCACATCAAAGAGACTGGATCTCCTCTTCTTCTTGTTGAGATTATTCTGCCTAAGAAAATATTTCTGGGCATGGCTTGCTACTTGGGTTGGAGTTCTTGTCATCACAAAATTTCTCGAGATTCCTCTCCAGTCGCCTTTTCCGAGCTTCTCCAATCCAGCTAAAAATGTTCGATGTTCTTCTTCGGTCCATGGCACCCCTAATTAACATAAACATAATAATTTTAGAACATAATTAGAGAGAATCATACATTCAAGCAGAAGAAGCATGCATGTTTAATCCAGAAGCATGAAAAAAATCATAAATTCAAGCATATAAAATATGTATATTATTACTAAATTGATAAAGTTAGAAGATAATGTTGGATTAATAACAATGGTTACGGTCAGATTCATAGAGTTAATTAGCCTGGTTTGCAAAGCTGGAGAAAATGTTGTGTTCATGACCCAATTCAAAGAATTTAAAGAAAATCACAGTGATTCCAACATCAATGTTAATAATTAGGAAAATCCTGCACAATTGTTTTCCTTAATTGATGGATGATTAAAAGAAAAAGAAGAACAAATTGAAGAAATTATTCATACAACCGAAACAATCAATCCAACCCACAAGTAATCTTCAGTTACATGCTAATGAAAAATTTATCGCATAGATCCAAAGGAGTCCACCAAAAGAGGCATTAGAACTACAAATTTCAGTACATAAAGATGATCTTCAAAGTTTTATGTTCGAAATGAATTATTAATTTTTCCACGTGTGGTCCAGACTCTAGAAAGATTTTCGGAAAAAACCTAGGCCTCAAATCGTTATTAACAGAACAATTTGACAATCGGAAAGCATTATGGAAGGAAATGACATGAAAAGGGAGAAGAACAAGTTGGAAAGTAGCAAATTCATGAGCACCGCAACCATCGGAAATCTGACAAAACCTACCATGAAGAAAATATAAACCCCCGGCGGATCGAAGAAGAAAACCCAGAATTCGCAATGCAAAAGACGATGATAATGATGGGTAATCAGAACATTAAAGAGAAAATGCCCCCTTTACACATCAAGGACAATAATAAACAATTATGCAAATCACGACAAAACACGGGAAAAGTAGACGAATGAGTGTAATGACAAGAGGGGATGATGAATCGGCCAATCACCTCGCTTCCTTTCATGGCCTTCTCTCCTTCTCGACGACTGGGGAATCCCGCCGTCGGAGAGGTACCCTTGATCGCCGGCTCCATGATCGCCGGATAAGGTCGCGGCGCAAGCCACCAGGTTCCCCATGCTCTTGCTCTTAAGCATACCTTTATTCATAATCCGCTCCCTCTCTTCCCCCTTCGAATCCAACGCCGCCTCGTCTTCATCCCTCGCCCATCTCACGCCGCCGACGATCATTACTCCGAACAGCTTCAATCCCTTCTCCGCTCCCGCCATCCCCTCCATCCCGCCCTAATCTCTCCTCTCTCCCTCTCCCTCTCTTTCTCTAATCCGTTCTCGTCATCTTCCTTATTGGAGAGAGGAGATAAATCAGAGAGCCGCAGATAGTGCTCTTTCTATCGGTTTTGGTTATATATACTAATATCCGAACCCGCAAAGTGGAAACTGCCAGCTAATTCCTGATTAGCTGCCCAGACTGCCCTTTATCTATTACTATTAACAACACAAATCTAGATCATACAACAAATAAATTATATATTTTTAATTACGTAGTCTATTAAATTATCAATAAAAGAAAATATAAGTACAAAAATAATAAATAAGATAATAAAATAAAATCGAAAAATAAACAGGAGAGAGAATATTACATAAAAAGCTTAGCTAAGCCTGAGCTAATTAGCTGATTACGGACAGTTGGACGCGGCCATGTATACGATGCTATTTCTGCTTGCCACTGTCATTACTTAAATCCCAAATTCTAATCATTATTGGATTAGGGCCTTAAATGCGGTAATTAAACTAATTGTTTTTGCATTAATTATAAACAAAGCTGAAATTCTAATTTTTTTTATTTTAAAAAATCAATTTTTAATAATAATTATTTAGTTTTTTTTAATAATAATAAAAAATTTATGCTAATAATAAAAATGTGTGTTAAACAAAAAAATATATCGCATTGATAAATAAATATTATTGTTGCGGACCACTTAAGGCTCCGGTAGATCGGACTAAATTGAACCGTCTTGTTCGAGCGTGCAAACAGTCATAGAAAGGGAAAGCTGATAAGACAATTTCTTAGAAGAATTATATGTGCAAACCAAAGTTCGCTATGTGCAAACCACGGTTATGTGCAAACCATGAAATTATAAGTGCAAATATTGTGTTATGTGCAAACAAAAAAAATTAAAAAAACAAATTAGTCTGTGAAATGAACAAATCCTCTTTGTTGTTTTTAATACGAAAAACAAATTCACAAATTTGAGATTCACAACCACAACTCACAAATAATTCAATGATATGCTTCAGAAATCAGAAAACTTGATGCACCAAAAATCGATTCACTGATATGCTTAATTCACAAATTTGAAGAAAAATAAAGATTTGCTTTGCGAGGATATGATCCACAATCCTCTTCTCAGCTTCCTCCAAACTCTGTGAAACATCAACGACTGCACTCCATCAGGCTGTGAAACTGACGAGCAGAACTTCAAGGATGAGAATAACGGAAGAGGCGAGCGGCGTTGAGTAAACAGAACCTCTCCCCTAACAAGCAGATATTCTCAGCTTCCAGATTGTCGCTCCGAAGAGGCAAACGGGGACAGAAGAGACGAGCAAATATTCGCAGCTTCCAGATCGCTTCCGTGAAGAGGGAAGAGCCCACTGGCGTTGAGGGTAGAGGTGAACCTCTCCCACGAGCAAATTTGGAGAAAGAACATCGCCGCGAACAAAATACCTGCAGGGCTGGTTCACTTCGGGACGGCCGAATGGTGGTCGGCTTCGGGTCACCGTCGAGCGGGGCTAGTCGGTTGTGGGTCGACGTCGAAGTAGCGGCGGGGGTGCCCGACGGTGATAGGAAAGAAGGAAGCGGGAGGCGGAGTAGGGTTTATCGATAAAATGGAAGAGCGGAAATAGGAAAATAAGGAAGCGGAAGGAGGCTTACGGATATTAGGTCTTGGGCTGCACCTAGTGGATTTGGAGATAAAAAGTGTTTTAAAATAAACCTAAATTTCTAATAATTTGATTGGTTTGCACCTAGCCATATTTGGGCTACACATAACACGCATTTTTTAACGTGAAAACTCGTCAACTGGGTGAAACATCACGTGGTCGAGTCTATGCCAGCCAAAATTTCCACTATTTATTGGTTGTTGTACATAGTTGTTTTGAAGAACTAGAGGGTGACAAACCTCCTCTCGTTACAATTGTTGAGAGAGGTGCTCGAAGGGTGACAAGTCACCACTCACAGAGCTAAGTCTTTTGTCTGTTGCAGAGGGGAATGTTGCGCTCTGAACGCTCTGGAGATTGTTGGGAACAGTGTCCAACAATGTTCCTGATTTGAAGAAGTGTTCAGGTCAATGATAAAAGCACTATGTATTTGATGGTATATCCTATTTATGACTGCAGAGTATGGACTGTAGGTGCAGTACTTCTCTAATCTGTCTAAGTCCAAAATCGTTGAGAAGGACTGGACATATCGTTGAGATGATACACATATTGTTGAATAAGTATAAAACTCTCTGGGGAGAAAGTTTAGTCTTATCGTTGAAATAGTCAAGGCTTATCGTCGAGAATGTAAGACTGTCATTGGAAAGAATGTCTTGCAGAAGTTCTTTAGGAATCCTGAGTTAAATATCTGGCTAAGTCGACCATATCATCGTAAAGGAGCTTTATCGTCGAGAAGACCAAGTCAGAATTCGTGGAGAAAGGTTGCAACTGAAGTGTTCAGTGTCGTCTGGATAATCTCGACGATATCGACGAGAAGACAGGATGATCTCGACGATATCGACGAGAAGACCTTATGTCAGCAAGATGTTCACGATGATATCGACGTGATGACTTCATGTCGTCGTGACTGCAAGTGTAGCCGAGTTATTCCTTTTCGTCGATATATCTTTCTCTGAAGAAGATTGAAGAAGACCCTGATTTTGTTTACTTTCTTAGAAAAGCTTAATATGGTTTGAAGCAGACTCCTAGAGCCTGGTATAAGACCTTGTCAATGTAAGACCCCCCCCCCCCCCCCCTCCCCAGACTGAACCGAGTTCAGGGAGGGGGGATCTTACTGCCCAAAGAAGACTACCCAGCGCTTTCCGGGTGGCGACGTCCCATCTCTTTAGCGCCGAGCGGTCTCTTTGTTAGGCACAAGAATCATTACATCACATCAGATCGCACAGCGGAAGCAGATGATATAAAGAAAACAAGCACACTGCTTATATTACACATTTAAATATGGCCGGAGCCTATCGTTTTACAAGATATTGCCCGAAGGCTACATAGTCCAAAACAACAATGAGCCCTAGGCTAGTCTTTATTCTCTCGCACTCACGTCTCTGAAGATAGGAGGAGAGGCTGGGGTGTCCGATCGGGCCATCTCTAAGGCACGTATCTCATCCTGCGGGGTGGGGGCTTCGCGCTGTGCCGTTTCCTGTGATTGGTTATAAGAAGTAACCGTTAGTCACAGAGCTAAGTAGAACAATACCTCCCCTCCCCGGATCCTTATCCGGGGGGGGGGGGGGGGGGCGGCTAAAGGACAGAAATGAAATAGCCGAAGCAAGGAAGAGGGTTAGCAGCAGGTGAATAGGTATATATATATATGTATATATATATAGGGCCGCTTGCCCTAAAGCCCGTATTTGCGCCGTATAGCAACCACACAACACTATATCGCGCAGACACACACCCAGGTATTCAAACCCGCACGCACACAAAAGACCCTGTGTCGACACAGTTTAGACCGCTTTCGTTCAAGCAGGGGAGCTAACCCCGCGGGCCTCACCGATGTGGCCGTCGGTGACAGTGGCCAGTCTTGCCACTTCTGAATGTAGTCGTACCGTATCATTCAGGCCCTCCTGTACAACTTGGTGTACCAACTGGATGTGAGCGACATCCGGCGAGCCGATTTGTAGGCCGACCAGCGGAGGCAAAACTGCAGGTTCGGAGGGTGATAACCCGCTGCGCACATCTCCCTGTCGCCATGAGTCGTCAACCCACCCGCACCGGTACGAACGGTCTGCGAGCGTGACCAACCCGCCACTTCCAATCAATCTTCACCCGCTATATATAAAACAAACCCTTGGGCCACGTGGCAATTCTACTCGACCGGTCGCACGACCTTGGACCGGGAGGCTTAGCGGTATGAGGGCTCCTTGCTTGGGGCTAACCTGGGAGGAGAGACTCAACTCCGGGTTTTCCCCAACTAAGGCCTCGCCGAAGGGAGGATAAGCACCGCATTTGTTGCCACGGCAGCTCTGCACTAGCAAGTAAAATAGGCCGAAGCAGGGGCCGTAACATTAAACAGAAATGTAGGCCGAAGGCAGAGGCCATAACGATAAGCAGAAAGTAGGCCGAAAGCAAAGGCCATGTAATAAACAGAATAGTAGGCCGAAAGCAGAGGCCATAATGATAGGACCAGTGCAAGACTGGATTTAATTGAAAGTACAGAAAGTAAGTGCGGGGGACCAGTGCGAGACTGGATTTAATTGAAAGTACAGAAAATAAGTGCGGGGGACCACTGCGAGACTGGATTTAATTGAAAGTACAGAAAATAAGTGCGGGGGACCAGTGCGAGACTGGATTTAATTGAAAGTACAGAAAATAAGTGCGGGGGACCAGTGCGAGACTGGATTTAATTGAAAGTACGGAAAGCAGTAAAAGCATAAGAAGAAATGGTTAGTAGTCCAATCACTCCATAAGAGGAGGCTTCGATCGACGACTCCGTTCTTTTATTATCGTCGCGGCGGGGTTAAATTTCGGTGCTGCGCCGCGACGTCGTTCCGATTTTTGCGTTGCTTTTTCGAGCTTAGCCGATTCTTTAGATTAATACGCATGATTTTGATAAGCATCTTAAAATATGCGTCGAGGGGCGCCGATTTATTTCGATGAATATCGCTCTTTTCCGGGCGTCTATTTTTGATTGTAAAAGCCTTTAAGGGATCAAATCAAAAGGTCGCATCTCCCAACTTTGATAGTATTTGCAAAATACCTATACTAAGAGCCCCTAATTTTTGGGGAATTTTAGAAACTCATTTGGGCATTTTATTTCCTAAAATAAACTTTATAATGGGTTTTAAAAATAGTAAAACTCCTCCAAAAAAATTCCAAAAAATTACAGGAGGTGCCCCTAAGAGGGGGGCACAATTTTCATTTAGGAAATTTCTTTTGAAAAGGCCCCATTTTCCTCAGAAAAAATGGGGAACGGAGAAACAGGGTTGGGGCGCGGTTAGAGGCAGGGAAGAGAGCAGGGGGCGCCACACCGGGCGCACTCCTTGGGTCCCCACAGCGGATCCGCCGCGGATCCGCTGTGGGGGCGCACAATTTGAGGCGGGGGCGGGGGGTTAAGGAAATGGTGGCCGCTCGATCTCCTGGGGGAGATCGTGCGCCCCCCCCGCTCGCGTACGGGTGGCAGCCGCTGCCGCCGCCGGGCAGCGGCCGGCGCCGCCCCCGGTCGGTGCGCCGGGGGCCGGCGACTCCTCCGGGGGTGGTCCGGTGGCCTGGCGCCGCCGGCCACCGCCGGGGGAGGTGATACAGAGGGCGGGAGGCGGTGGCGTGGTCTGCATGGGCCATGCAGGCCCGCTGCGCCGCCGCCCCCGCCGAGGGGCCACCGGTGCCGCCCCCGGTCGGTGCGCCGGGGGTCGGCGCCTACTCCGGTGGTGGCCCGGTGGCCTGGCGCCGCCGGACCCCACCGGAAAGTGGGGCAGAGGGAACGGGGAGGCGCGGCGCAGCCGACACGAGCCATGCCGGCTTGCTGTGTCGCCGCCTCCTCGTGCGCAGCCCTCCCTGCCGCCCCTGGTCGGGGCGCCGGGGAGGGGGCAACCCTCCGGCGGTGGCCCGGCGGCCTGGAGCCGCCGGCCGCCGCCGGGGGAGGGGGTTATCCCCCTACAGGAAGTGCGGGGAGGAGGGGGAGGCCACGGCCGCCTCCCCTGTGCCGGCGCCGGGGTTCTCTAGGGGGACCCCCTCCCCCCCCCCCCCCCCCCCCCCCAGCGCCACTGCCGGCGCTGGGGGAGAGGGCTTCCTCGGCCGCCTCCTCCCCGAACCTTGCAAGGCTCGGGGCGGCGGCCGGCGGCGCTCCGGCGACAGAGGGAGGGGGGGTCTTCCTCCGGGAGGTGGGAAGGAGGAGGGGAGGTGGTTCTACCTGGTGAGGGGCTCGGGTGGAGGGGCGGCCGACCATGAGGGAGGAGGTGGTGGCGGCGGCTTGCTCCGGCAAGGGGGGAGGAGGGGGTGGCTGGCTGGGGGGGCTGCCGTCAGAGGAGAGCTGAGAGAGAGAGAGAGGTGGTGTGGGGGGGATTGGAGAGGGGCTGCCCCTCCTTTTATAGGAAGGAGGGGAGCTCTCCCCCCCTCTCCCTCCCTTCCACGTGTATGAAGGGAGGGTGAGTGGGGGGAGATATTTTCTCCCCCCCCCCCCCCCCCCCTTTCCTTTCTCTCTCTTGCCCCTTCCCCCAATTGGGCAGCCTCCCCCCCCCCCCCCCCCCCTTGGGGGGGGGGGGGGGGTTTCTCTCTCCCCCCTCTTTTTCTTTAGCAATTTCGGGTTCGGGGGGGGGGGGGGGGTTGACTAAGTCAGCTTAGGGCGGGGTCCTCCTTGGCTCTCGGGGCACGATAAGAGTTGTCGGGGCCGATGCCGGGTTCGTGTGCTTTATATCTCGTGCGTTGCACTGAGGCGATCTGCATAGGACTAAAATGACATACTCTCCATATGACCTCGTATCGAGACGCAACAGGTTCCGTTGTGCTTGTATTGGTCATACGATCCTAACGGAAATGACAGAAGTCAATTCAGGGTTTGTACGACCATTATTCACAATAATGGGGTGGTGGCGCGCTACGATACCTAAAATGGTCATTTTCTCCAAATGGCCTCAGATCGAAGTGCAACGAATTCCGTTGCGCTTGTATTGTCCGGGCGTCTATTTTTGATTGTAAAAGCCTTTAAGGGATCAAATCAAAAGGTCGCATCTCCCAACTTTGATAGTTTTTGCAAAATACCTATACTTAGAGCCCCTAATTTTTGGGGAATTTTAGAAACTCATTTGGGCATTTTATTTCCTAAAATAAACTTTATAATGGGTTTTAAAAATAGTAAAACTCCTCCAAAAAAAATCCCAAAAAATTACAGGAGGTGCCCCTAAGAGGGGGGCACAATTTTCATTTAGGAAATTTCTTTTGAAAAGACCCCATTTTCCTCAGAAAAAATGGGGAAGGGAGAAACAGGGTTGGGGTGCGGTTAGAGGCAGGGAAGAGAGCAAGGGCCACACCGGGCGCACTCCTTGGGTCCCCACAGCGGATCCGCCGCGGATCCGCTGTGGGGGCGCACAGTTTGAGGCGGGGGCGGGGGGGGGGGGGGGGGGGGGGGGGGGTTAAGGAAATGGGGGCCGCTCGATCTCCCCCAGGAGATCGAGCGGGCCCCCGCTCGCGTACGGGTGGCGGCCGCTGCCGCCGCCGGGCAGCGGCCGGCTGGGGCCGGCGTCGCCCCCGGTCGGTGCGCCGGGGGCCGGCGACTCCTCCGGGGGTGGTCCGGTGGCCTGGCGCCGCCGGCCACCGCCGGGGGAGGTGATACAGAGGGCGGGAGGCGGTGGCGTGGCCTGCATGGGCCATGCAGGCCCGCTGCGCCGCCGCCCCCGCCGAGGGGCCACCGGTTCCGCCCCCGGTCGGTGCGCCGGGGGTCGGCGCCTACTCCGGTGGTGGCCCGGTGGCCTGGCGCCGTCGGACCCCACCGGAAAGTGTGGCAGAGGGAACGGGGAGGCGCGGCGCAGCCGGCACGAGCCATGCCGGCTTGCTGTGCCGTCGCCTCCTCGTGCGCAACCCTCCCTGCCGCCCCTGGTCGGGGCGCCGGGGAGGGGGCAACCCTCCGGCGGTGGCCCGACGGCCTGGAGCCGCCGGCCGCCGCCGGGGGAGGGGGTTATCCCCCTACAGGAAGTGCGGGGAGGAGGGGGAGGCCACGGGCGCCGCCGGCGGCCCGGCCGCCTCCCCTGTGCCAGCGCCGGGGTTCTCGAGGGGGACCCCCTCCCCCCCCAACGCCACCGCTGGCGCTGGGGGAGAGGGCTTCCTCGGCCGCCTCCTCCCCGAACCTTGCAAGGCTTGGGGCGGCGGCCGGCGGCGCTCCGGCGACAGAGGGAGGGGGGGGGGGGGGGGGTCTTCCTCCGGGAGGTGGGAAGGAGGAGGGGAGGTGTTTCTACCTGGTGAGGGGCTCGGGTGGAGGGGCGGCCGGCCATGAGGGAGGAGGTGGTGGCGGCGGCTTGCTCCGGCAGGGGGGAGGAGGGGGTGGCTGGCTGGGGGGGGGGGGGGGGGGGGCTGCCGTCAGAGGAGAGCTGAGAGAGAGAGAGAGAGAGGTGGTGTGGGGGGGATTGGAGAGGGGCTGCCTCTCCTTTTATAGGAAGGAGGGGAGCTCTCCCCCCCCCCCCTCTTCCTCCATTCCACGTGTATGAAGGGAGGGTGAGTGGGGGGAGATATTTTCTCCCCCCCCCCTCCTTTCCTTTCTCTCTCTTGCCCCTTGCCCCAATAGGGCAGCCTCCCCCCCCCCCCCCCCCCCCCTTGGGGGGGGGGGGGGGGTTTGACTAAGTCAACTTAGGGTGGGGTCCTCCTTGGCTCCCGGGGCACGATAAGAGTTGCCGGGGCCGATGCCGGGTTCGTGTGCTTTATATCTCGTGCGTTGCACTGAGGCGATCTGCATAGGACTAAAATGACATACTCTCCATACGACCTCGTATCGAGACGCAACGAGTTCCGTTGTGCTTGTATTGGTCATACGATCCTAACGGAACTGACAGAAGTCAATTCGGGGTTCGTACGGCCATTATTCACAATAATGGGGTGGTGGCACGTTACGATACCTAAAATGGTCATTTTCTCCAAATGGCCTCGGATCGAAGTGCAACGAATTCCGTTGCGCTCGTATTGTCCATACGAGTTCAACGGAACTGACGGGAGTCAATTCGGGGTTCGTACGGTCACTATTCATAATAATGAGGTAGTGGCGCGCTACGATACCCGAAATGATCGTTTTCTACTGCTCGGGACTACTTTTATTGGGCTCACTAGGGTCTAGTGGCCTAATAAAAGTCGGGATGTTACAGTCAAGCTTTCTCATTAAGAACAAGTTCTCAAGGGGAAATATTGACATGACATTGTTCTTAAGGGAAGTAAATGACAAGATCTTGCTAGTGTATATCTATGAGGATGACATTATTTTTGGCTCTACATATGACAATCTCTGCAAAAAGTTTGCTAACTTGATGCAGGAAAAGTTTGAAATGAGCAGTATGGGAGAGCTCAAATACTTCCTAGGTCTCCAAGTGAAACAATCTGAAGATGGTATATTAATCTCACAGACCAAATTCACTAGAGAGCTATTCAAGAAATTTAGATTGGAGAGTGCTTCTTCTATGAATACTCCAATTGGATCTAATGTGTCTCTGGACAAGGATGAAAAGGGAACACTCTTTGATGAAACCAAGTACAGATGCATAATTGGGTCTTTGCTTTACCTAACTGCTAGTAGGTCTGACATGATGTTTGTCACATGTGTTTGTGCTAGATATCAGGTGAACCCCAAGGAATCTCATCAATTCTCTATCAAGAGGATCTTAAGATACCTAAAGGGTACACCCAATCTTGGCCTATGGTACCCTAGGAACAATGATTGTGAACTAACTGGTTATTCAGATGCAGACTATGCAGGATGTAAGGAAGAAAGAAAGAGTACTTCAGGGACTTGTTAATTCCTTGGAAGGCTTATTTCATGGAGCAGCAAGAAGCAAACCAGTGTAGTAATCTCCACAGCAAAATCAGAATACATATCTACTGGGAGTTGCTGTGCTCAGTTACTGTGGATCCAGCATCAACTTCAAGACTACAACTTGAAGATGACCAAAACACCCTTGTTTTGTGACTCTTCAAGTGCTATCTCAATTGCTAAGAACTCTGTCTCTCATAGCAGGACTAAGCACATTGAGATCATGTATCATTTCATTAGGGAGCATGTGAAGAATGAGGATATCATCCTTGAGTTTGTCCCCACAGACAAACAAGTGGCTGATATATTCACTAAACCCTAGATGAAACTAAGTTTAACTTCTTCAAGTTCCAATTGGGGATGTTAAACTTAGAGTAGATCCTAACTCCTATTTAATTTGTTATCATCCATTTATTATCACTGATAACATTCATGCTGAGTGTTGCAGGAACCCCTTAAAAATTGCTGAAAATTTCCTAAGTCAGACAAATATCTAATGGTCGTCTCAACGACACAGACGACTTCTCAGCAATACAGAGAGAAATGTCTCAACGACATAATCAGATGTCTCAACGACATTGCACAAATCTCAACGACACATGGACTCAGTTGGAAGGATGCATGCCGATGACAGGTTTCAATGACAAAAATACGTATCATTGAAATAGAATCCAGGTACTTTGTTGAAAATGTTGAAGTGGAAGTTTTGGGAGTTTGCGGTCTGGGAGGGTGATCGCGCGGTCTGGTGAGACCGCACGTCTGGCGATCTGCTCTGCATTCTGACTTGTCTTTAGTATAGCCGCGGTCTCCTGGCGTGACTGCCGTTCTGTGTCCAAGGTGCTGGGGTAAGGCCGCGCGGTCTGGTCTGTGACCGCGTGGCGGGCTGTCTATCTCAGGGCTGTGCCGGTCTGGTGTGACCACACAGGTTGATTAAGGTTTCCAGAAGCCGGTCTTATGGCTATCCAGGTTCCTGGTTGTATTCGCTGGCTAAGGCATCTTAGTCGAGCGGTCTCTGTTCGCGGTCTCTGTTCGCGGTCTCAGGAGGAGGCTGGCAGGCGAACAGGTGGTGTTCGATGTGGCGTTGGCGAACAAGTTGTGTTCGCGGTCTCGTTGGCGAACATTGGTGGTGGGCGGCTTCATTGTGGGAGTGGCGATCTCCCACGGTCTGTTGTTGAAGCCGGCGATCTCACCTAAGCAGAATGATCTGTTGCTGATCGCGCGGGTTGACCGGTTCTGGTCGCGCGATCTGGAGGGTGGTGATCCTATCTCATAGGGTGGTGACTGGACCAGGTCTCACGTCTATAAATAGGAGCCATTGTAGCAACATTAATATCGCACCACGTGTAAGCTGAGCTCGCGTCTAATTCTTGCGGTCTCAATTCTTGTGACCGGTCGGTCTTGCTGATTGAATTTTCCTTGTGCAGCTTCTGCAGATTGTGCGGGCAGCAGCGATCACCTCTTCTTCTGAAAGTGTTCGGGCGGTCTCGCGGCTTGCAGTGTGGGTTGCTGGAGTTCGGGAGAATCAGTGGAGTTCAGAAGGAGGTTGCGGAAGCTCAGCGGTCAGGAGTGTTGATCGGTGACCGACAGGATTTGCGGTCAGGCAGCTTTCAGAGATCGGCAGCCAGACCGCGCTGTCTGCGGTCTCAGTTATCTTTCTCTTCAGCATTTTATTTTTCCCTTTGATTTTGTGTACTGGCGAAATCATGTCTCGCCATGTATACCTCTCCATATAATGAAGATTGTTGTTATCAATAAAGACTTTATTTCCTTCATGTGCTTATGGTTGTTTGGCTTGTGAACTCTAAGTTGTATGATTCCTGCTCACTCCATAAAGATTCGGAAAATTTCACATGGTATCAGAGGGAGGTTGGAGTGGATAGAGCAGTGAACAACTTAGTGTAGCCATCGCCTTTGTGAAGAAGGAACCAGTGGTAGAACCATGGAAGCAAGGGGTCTTGGAATTGAGATGCTAAACTCGACCAACTTTAAGAAGTGGAGGTTTTGTATGCAGAGTTATCTTCTGGGTGAGGACCTCTGGGAGGTGGTTGGAGGAGAGAGCACGGAGGAAGTTTTTCTGGTTGGAGATAACCATCATGAGGTGAGGAATTGGAGGCGGATTAATGACAAAGCAGAGTTCGCCCTGAAGAGGGCAATATCACCTGATTTGTTTGATCACATCTTGGGGTGTGCATCAGCTGTAGAGATCTGGAGAGCCCTGGATGGGCTGTTTAACAAAAAGAATGTGGCAAGACTTCAATTCCTGGAGAATGAGCTGGCCAGATCGGCTCAAGGTGACCTTTCTATTTCTACGTTCTTCTTGAAGATGAAGAACTTGTGCGCTGAGATTTCAGCGCTGGATCCTGATGAGCCAATTTCTGAGGCAAAGCTGAAGAGGCACATCATCTGTGGCTTGCGGAAGGAATATGTTGCTTTTGTGACGTCGGTGCAGGGTTGGGCAAATCAGCCGTCTCTGCTGGAGCTGGAAAATCTGCTTGCTTCGCAGGAGAGTCTGGTAAGGCAGATGGCGGGGGTGTCAGTGTCTGGGGGAGATGGCGAAGTTCTCTTCACGGGAAAGAAGAAGAAGTTGGATAAGAAGAAGACCGCTGGAGGAGGCAATGAGCCTTCAACTTCTGGACAGCAGGAGAGGGGCTATGCTCCTAAGGTTGAAGGGAAGAAGAAGGGGGGAGGTCCCAAGTGCTTCAGGTGCGGAATGGTTGGTCACATCAGGAAGGAGTGCCGGGTGAATCTTCAGTCGGGGCATGCTGCTGCAGGAAAGGGGGAAGCTGAAGCCAGGCAGGTTGATGGAGGATGGGGAGGAGCCTTCTCGGCTTCTGTTGGAGCTGAGGCTCCTATCAACTATCAGGAGGACTGGATCGTGGACTCGGGGTGTGGTCATCACCTCACCGGAGACGAGTCGAAGCTTTCTTCAGCGCAACCTTATTCAGGTAATGATGCAATTATTACTACTGATAATACTGTGCATGTTGTAGAGAAGGTGGGGGTTGTTTCCTTGGGCAGTGATAGGGGGCCACTAACTTTGAAGAGTGTCTATCATGTGCCCGGAATGAGGAAAAACCTCTTCTCCGTGACCAACGCTGTAGACGCTGGGTATCACGTTCTGTTTGGCCCAACATAAGTGAGGTTTCTTCGGAATGTGGAGGCGGTGAAGGCTGAGGTAGTTCATGTGGGGAGGAGAGCTAAAGACTTGTTCGTTTTATCGACAAGTTCTTATGTTGACAAGATGCGGACGAATGATTGTGCCGTGATATGGCACGAGAGGTTGGGGCACGTAGGAATGGATAAGCTGAAAGCTATAGCGGTGAGAGGTCTGGTCAAGGGCCTGCCTAGTCTATCTTCCTACAGAGACGGTCATGTGTGCGCGGAATGTCAGTTCGGCAAGTCTCGTCGACTACCATTTGACAAGTCGCAGACAAGGAGTAGTGTGCCGTTGGAGTGCATCCACGGTGACTTGATGGGACCGACTGCTATCCCAAGCCTCGAAGGCAGCAGATATATGCTGGTGTTGATCGATGATTACACCAGATATGTCTGGGTATATTTCTTGAAGGAGAAGGCGGAGGCGTTTGCCATGTTTATGGAGTTCAAGGAGCTCGTGGAGGGTCGGCTTGGACTGCGGGTTAAGAAGCTGAGGACTGACAACGGAGGGGAGTTCATCTCTGGTGAGTTCTCTACTTTTTGTAGGAAGGCGGGCATCCAGAGGGAGCTTACTTGTGCGCATACTCCACATCAAAACGGAGTTGCAGAACGGAAGATCCGTCATCTGACGGAAACCTGCAAGTGTTGGATGCATGTCAAGAGTATCCCAAAGTCCTTCTGGGCAGAGGGAATGTCTTGTGCTGCCTACGTCATCAATTGGATGCCTCTTAGTACCATCAATATGAAGACCCGCATGAACTGATGTTCAAGGAAAAGCCAAGTGTGGCACACCTTCGGGTGTTTGGTTCCACCTGCTATGTGCACGTTCCAGATGAGCTTCGGACGAAGCTAGATGCGAAGGCAAGGAAGCTAGTCTTCGTGGGTTATGATGTTGGGTTTTCTTTACCCCTAACGAGATGACATATCGAATATGCGCATCGGAAATAATGACAAGAACAACCCAAAAGAGACAACAAATCTTGCAGTTTTCATGACTCAAGAGAATAATCAAATTGAAATGCAAAGTACCTTTGCGGGATTGAGTTAATACTCAACCAAGGTGCTCCAAGATGAAATCGGGTAGACAAAATCTGAGTTCCAAGAACCGAAATGTATCGGCTCCTCTATAGTGATCCACACGAACGATGGAGAACCCCAAAGCCTTGTCAAACAAGGAATAGGTCGGAGAAAGAACGTCCTCTACGTCCCCACGAACTGCTAGATCCGTTGAAGGGGAGGCGGCGACTGTCGGCGGCGACTGTCGGCGGCGACTAGCGGCGGCGGAAAACGATCGGCGGACGGGAAGATCGAGATGCCCTCGCGCGGAACAGTTCCGGTCGGCAGTTCTCGTCTAAATCGCGAAAAGGATTAAGTCCCGTAAACCTAAAATCACATGTCCTTTTATACTAAAATGCATAAATCAGGCTATCCGCAGACCAGAGGGAAAAGCAGAATATATGTCCAGATTTACATTCGCCGAATTCGACTAATCAATATAACCGAATTCGACTCAAATTCGGCGAAACCATTTCGACGAATTCGTCTATACAAATTCGGCTATATCATTTCGTCGAAACCTTTTCGTCGAACTGACATGATTCGGCTAAACCCTTTAGTCGAATCTGTTACAATTTCGGTTAATCACATTAGCCGAATCTCATTAGTCGAAAACAACATAGTTCGATTAATCACATTAGCCGAATTTGACACAATTCGGTTAAACCCTTTAGCCTAATTTGTCAAGAATAAACTCATTCGTTTAAACCCTTTAAACGATTTCCCGTTGAGAAATTCTCAACTTAATTCCAAGCAGTCACATGATTGGTCCTCCACTCATATCCAATATGAGTGAGGCCAACACAATCCTTTCTCCAACTTCTCCAAACGCTTTTATGTGCGACCCTATTTGCTCATATTGCGTTGGCAGTAAGACTAACTGTTGATTGCTTTGAGATCACCTCAGAAACCCCAACAGTCTCCCACTTGATCACAAAGTATCAACAAAAGTCTCACAAATAATGAGCGGCATCTAGCAATACATCATTGCTACCCAAGCAATAAGAGTTCATAACTCAACAAGCATGTCATGACCAATGTATCAGTGTTGCCATGTCCCTTTGTCCTTTACATCTGGATAGAACTAGAGGCATGGATCGTGTTACCCTCATAATTGTTCAATCCCAATTTCCTGATCTAGAATAGACTATCTGAAATTGGTGAGCTTAATATCATATATTGACTCAACCAAGCATGGCCATGAATTTCTCAGTCTCATTCCATCAAGGGGCAAATGGATGTAACTCCTATCATATAGGAGGACAAATCCCATATCTGTCCACACAGAAACACCCAAATGACTCGTAACATACGCAATAACCACCGTTATCATCAACCTTCTTCAAGGAAGACTTTAGATGGCATCAAAGTACGCTCTTCCTCACTCGATGAATGATGTGACCTCAGGTCAAAGAACCACAAACACCATTGCCAGCTGAGATCTACTTATGACACGTTCATTTAACAATCCACAAAGTAATCTCAAGGTGGGTCTGTCCAGTACAACTTGTTCACTAACAAGTACCCATGTGATGACTTGATATCACAATATCATGACCTATGAGAACCGGTCATCAGTCAACGCACATGCTAGTCTCAATGTATCATCATCGCCCTTAGCTTCTAAGATGATACTCCGACCAGGTACCATTTAAGAATGAAGCTTCTTATAAACATAGGCTCTCACATTCAAGTCACGTACTTGAATTCCTATGGAAGCAAACACTCTAAGGGCATTTATTATGCTAATTAATCTTATCAGACAGATATAAATGACATAATAAAAGAACTTGCCATAAATATAAAATGAAATACATAGTACATATTACAATTCATCCAATGAACAAACAACCAACAAATATGCAATCCACAAGGCTCCCACTAAAGATAATCATTCAGGTATCTAATACCCATTGATCTAACATGACCATCATGCTTCTTTTGCGCAAGAGGCTTTGCCAGTGGATCCGCTACATTTTCTTCAGTCGGTACTATGCATATGCTCACATCTCCTCGATCGACAATCTCTCGAATAAGATGGAAGCGCCGAAGTATGTGCTTGGAGCGTTGATGAGATCTAGGTTCCTTAGCTTGTGCAATTGCACCGTTGTTGTCACAGTAGAGAACTACGGGATCAACAATGCTAGGAACTACATCAAGCTCGCTGATGAATTTCCTAATCCATACAGCCTCCTTCGCCGCATTCGCTGCAGGGATATACTCGGCCTCAGTCGTAGAATCAGCAACTGTCTCTTGCTTGGAACTCTTCCAGCTTACAGCTCCTCCATTAAGGCAAAACACAAAACCTGACTGTGACTTTGAGTCATCTCTGTCAGTCTGGAAGCTTGCATCCGTGTAACCCTTTACAACGAGCTCTTCCTCTCCACCAAACACCAAGAATGTATCCTTAGTCCTTCTCAAGTACTTTAGGATATTCTTGACTGCTATCCAGTGACCATCACCCAGATCAGACTGATACCTGCTAGTCATGCTTAAAGCATATGAGACATCGGGTCGAGTACATAACATTGTATACATGATTGATCCAATTGCCGAAGCATATGAAATCAACTTCATGCGGTCCTTATCTTCCAAAGATTTTGGACATTGGTCCTTAGAGAGACTCGCACCATGAGACATGGGTAAGAATCCATTCTTGGACTCAAGCATGTTGAACCGTTTCAACACCTTCTCAATGTATGTACTTTGGGTCAAACCCAGCAACTTCTTCGATCTATCTCTATAGATCTTAATACCAAGTATATAAGTCGCTTCGCCCAAGTCTTTCATAGAAAAGCACTTCCCTAGGTTGTTCTTAACAATTTGCAGGGTCGGAATGTCATTCCCGATCAATTGTATGTCATCTACATACAATATCAGGAAGACAATAATGCTCCCACTAATCTTCTTGTAAACACAAGGCTCATCTTCGTTCTTGATGAAACCAAACTCTTTGATTTACTCATCAAAACGTAGGTTCCAACTTCGAGAAGCCTATTTCAATCCATAAATGGATCGATTTAATTTGCATATTTTAATGGCTTCATCTGGAGATACAAAACCCTCGGGTTGTGTCATATACACTTCCTCAAGGAGGTTTCCATTAAGGAAAGCCATTTTGACATCCATTTGCTAGATCTCGTAGTCATAATATGCAGCAATAACAAGTAGAATTCTGATGGACTTGACCATGGCCACAGGGGAAAAAGTCTCATCATAGTCAACACCATGAATTTTCCTGAAACCTTTAGCCACCCGTCGGCCTTTGAATGTCTGTACATTCCCATCCATGTCGGTCTTCTTCTTGAAGACCCACTTGCACCCTATGGGTCGTACCCCTTCAGGTGGTTCCACCAAGGTCCAAACTTGGTTTGTGTACATGGAGTCCATTTCAGATTTCATGGCCTCAAGCCACTTCTCAGAGTCTGGTCCATTCATAGCCTCTTGGTAGGTTGCAGGCTCATCATCATGATACATAAGCAACACATTACCTATTTGAGTCATGAGAAATCCATATCTCTCAGGCTCAAATCTTGGTCTACCAGATCTACGTAGGACTTGTGTTTCTTAAGCAGGCTCTCCAGCTACAACTTCTTGTAGTCCTTGCTCAGGTTCCAATTCTGGTTCGTTCATTATTTGTGGCTCTTGAACTTCTTCAAGTTCTACCTTTGCAGTCTTTCTGGATAAGAACTCTTTCTCCAAAAAGACGTCAGTCCTTGCGACAAACACTTTGCCCTCAGACGGCAAGTAGAAGTAGTATCCTTTGGTTTCCCTAGGATACCCCACGAGATAACATTTGTCCGATTTGGGTTCCAGCTTGTCAGGCATTTGACGTCGCACGTATGCCTCACAACCCCAAATCTTGATGAACGACATACTAGGACGCTTCCCAGTCTATATCTCATATGGTGTCTTTAGAACAGTTTTCGTTGGAACTCGATTTAGTGTGAAAGCAGCAGTCTCTAAAGCAAAACCCCAAAAGGAAACGGGCAAATTTGCATGACTCATCATCGATCGCACCATGTCTAACAAGGTACGATTCCTCCTCTCAGAAACACCATTATGCTGAGGTGTTCCGGGAGGAGTGAGCTGTGATACAATACCACACTCTTTCAGATGATCACGAAACTCATGACTCAGATATTCACCACCTCGATCAGATCGGAGTGCTTTTATCCTTTTTCCCAGTTGGTTCTCCACTTCATTTTTAAACACTTAGAACTTTTCAAAGGTCTCGGATTTGTTCTTCATAAGAAACACGTATCCGTATCTACTGAAATCATCAGTAAATGTAACGAAGTAGTAAAACCCACCTCTAGCCATAGAACTCATGGGTCCGCATACATCACTATGTATTATACCCAAGAGATCATTAGCCCTATCATTATAACTAGTGAAAGGAGCTTTCGTCATCTTGCCCAACAAACATGACTCGCATCTCTCAAATGATTCATAATCAAATGAGTCAAGTAGTCCATCTTTATGGAGCTTGGATATGCGTTTCTCGTTTATATGGCCTAAACGACAATGTCAAAGGTACGTAGGATTCGAATCATTTGTTTTTAGTCTTTTAGTACTTTCTATGTTATAGATCGGATGGTCTAAGTTCAAAACATATAAACCATTAAACATTTGGGCAACGCCATAACAAACATCATTCTTATAAATAGAACAACAATTGTTCTTAATTACGAAAGAAAAACCAATCATGTCCAAACATGAAATAGAAATAATGTTTCTAGTTATGGCCGAAACATAATAACAATTATCTAGTTCTATTACAAGCCCTGTGGGCAAATAAAGACGATACAATCCTACGGCAACGGCAGCAACTCTTGCTCCATTTCCAACGCGCAGGTCTACCTCTCCTTTACCCAGCATTCTTCTCCTTGTCAGTTCCTGCACATTTGTACAAATGTGAGAACCGCATCCGGTATCCAATACCCAAGATGAAGGAGCAGAAAGGTTTATCTCTATAACATAAATACCTGAAGTGGAAGTCATACTTCCCTTCTTCTTCTGCAGATCTTCTAGATACTGAGGACAGTTCTTCCTCCAGTGCCCTGCCTTACCGCAGTGGTGGTACTTTCCTTCTTTCGCCAGACCTTTCCTTTTCAGTGCAGAAGACTTGGGATCAAGAGGAGACATAGATCCAATCTTCATCTTCTTAGATCCCTTGGCCTTGCCCTTGCTCTTATGCACCATCAATATGGGGCTGGCAGGCTTGACCTTCTTCATGTTATTCTCGGCAGTTCTCAACATGCCAAGGAGCTCGGGCAGTGTCTTTTCTATTTCATTCATGTTATAGTTTAAGACTAAATGCTCATAACTGTCCGGCAACGATTGCAGGATCAGATCCGTGGCCAACTCTTGGCCCAAGGGAAAACCCAGTTTTTCAAGGTTCTCTATATACCCAATCATCTTGAGTACATGAGTGCCTACTAAGTCTCGAGCTCCCATTTTGCACTGAAACATTGCCTTGGATATGTCAAACCTCTCTTGTCGGGCTTGCCCCTCGAACATTTTCTTGAGGTGCCCGATTATCTCATAACCACACATGCTCTCGTGTTGCTTCTGAAGCTCAAAGGACATGGTAGCAAGCATGAGGCATTCCACATCCAAGGTATCATATTGATACTTCTTGTAAGCATCTTTATCTGCTCTCGAAGCATTTTCGGTCGGCTCTGCAGGGGCTTCCCCTTCCAAGACATAGAGCTTGCACTCTTGCCTGAGAACAATTCTCAGGTTTCTGCACCAATCAAGGAAGTTCATCCCGTTGAGCTTGTCCTTCTCAAGAATAGCTCTCAGGGACAGGGTGGAGTGAGATCCACTTGCCATGGATATTCTACAAGGAATTTTGCAAAGTAAAATTTTAGTACTATATTTCAAAATAAATTTTATATAATTTTAATAAGGACTTTTATTAAAGAGCTTCCACTATTTTAATCAAATCAATAACCCTTGATATCGATTCGGAGAGTTTATGCGAGCTACTCTCTTAGTGGACAAGATCCGTATTTCACCAACACAACGAGTCCGCTTTGGCGTTCCTCTCATAATGCGGTTATTTAGGTATACAACATTTGTCAATTGCATCACTATGCAACTCTTGTATGGTTGGTGAATAACTCTATATTCGCATCCATCATATGGAGCATGTCAACCCTATGCCTCTAGGCACTAAACCTTTGAGGTCACCTAGTTAAGTTAGACCCGATGTCGACAGTGGGATATCACAATTATCCGCTCGCACCCTTACCAAGATAGATTAATGCACCTTGCTTTGGCAAGCCCACACTTCATCGATCGAGGAAGGAAGAGTGTCATCCATCGGAAGGCATCCGAATACTTAATATTAGATAAGGGATTTTTTATTTCAAGTGATTAACATTTTAATCGTGATTAACATTTAATCACAGTGCACAATCAGAAAATAAAATTACAACATTCACATTCCAGATACATCCCAGATGTGCACAAAAATAGTCTATCGACATTTTGACAAAACAGAGCTAAATCTGAGCATTTAGAACACTTCTAAATCTCCAGATTTACATGCATTGGACATATGAACAACAACTCCACTTGTGCAGTAGACAAGCTCGTCTCTCATGTCAGATTCAATAATCAAAACACATGGTTTCACAAACCATTTTGAGGGACGGTTACTGCAGAGGAGAAATAACCTCTGAAACATGAAAATCGCAACGCAATCACATGCATTCCTGGCGGGGTTCCAAGGGGCCGCGCCCCTGGCGGGGTCTTAGGGGCAGAGCCCCTAACGGGGTGCAAGGGGCAGCGCCCCTGGCGGTTTAGGGTTTAGGGTATTTAGAACGCTTCTAAATGTGATATTCCAAGAAGAAATTAGGGCATTTAGAATGCTTCTAAATGTCCCAATTTACACGCACTTGACCGCAACCTAGCTCTGATACCACTGTTGGGTTTTCTTTACCCCTAACGGGATGACATATCGAATATGCGCAGCGGAAATAATGACAAGAACAACCCAAAAGAGACAACAGATCTTGCGGTTTTCATGATTCAAGAGAATAATCAAATTGAAATGCAAAGTACCTTTGCGGGATTGAGTCAATACTTAACCAAGGTGCTCCAAGATGAAATCGGGTAAACAAAGTCTGAGTTCCAAGAACCGAAATGTATTGACTCCTCTACAGCGATCCACACGAACGATGGAGAACCCCAAAGCCATGTCGAACAAGGAATAGGTCGGAGAAAGAACGTCCTCTACGTCCCCACGAACTGCTAGATCCGTTGAAGGGGAGGCGGCGACTGTCGGCGGCTTCTAGCGGCGGCGGAAAACGATCGGCGGACGGGAAGATCGAGATGCCCTCGCGTGGAACGGTTCCGGTCGGCAGTTCTCGTCTAAATCGCGAAAAGGATTAAGTCCCGTAAACCTAAAATCGCATGCCCTTTTATACTAAAATGCATAAATCAGGCTATCCGCAGACCAGAGGGAAAAGCAGAATATCTGTTCAGATTTATATTCGCCGAATTCGACTAATCAATATAACCGAATTTGACTCAAATTCGGCGAAACCATTTCGACGAATTCGTCTATACAAATTCGGCTATATCATTTCGTCGAAACCTTTTCGTTGAACTGACATGATTCGGCTAAACCCATTAGTCGAATCTGTTACAATTTCGGTTAATCACATTAGCCGAATCTCATTAGTCGAAAACAACATAATTCGGTTAATCACATTATTCGAATTTGACACAATTCGGTTAAACCCTTTAGCCGAATTTGTCAAGAATAAACTCATTCGTTTAAACCCTTTAAACGATTTCCCGTTGAGACATTCTCAACTTAACTCCAAGCAGTCACAGGATTGGTCCTCCACTCATATCCAATATGAGTAAGGCCAACACAATCCTTTCTCCAACTTCTCCAAATGCTTTTATGTGCGACCCTATAGGCTCATATTGCGTTGGCAGTAAGACTAACTGTTGATTGCTTTGAGATCACCTCAGAAACTCCAACATATGATGACCGAAAGAAGGGCTGGAAGTGCATGGATCCAGAGACGCGGAGATTTGTTGTATCTTGCGATGCCATGTTCGATGAGGTGACATCGTACAAGGGAAGTTCTGGTATTGAGCTACCAGAAAGCAGGGTGGAGGAGCCAGAGAAAGCTGTGGAAAATCTTCAGGTGGAGCTACCTGTGTCACCAGGTGGTCCATCAATATCTAGTTCTGAGGCGGAGGCTTCTGGATCAGGAAGCAGGGGGAGCGATGCTCCGAGTACGTCTGGAAGGGGAGCTAGGGAAGAAGCAGCTGAGGATACGGCGAGTCAGGGGAAGGCGTTGCGGAGATCGAAGCGAACTATCATTGCCCCTGATCGCTATACAGGAGGAAACATGGTGAGCTTTGTCTCATGTTTCTTTGATGGTCCCTTGGATGAGAGGGAGCCGTCGAGCTTTGAAAAGGCCAAAGGCGTGGAACAGTGAGATTCAGCTATGCAGGAAGAGATGAGTGCTCTTGAGAAGAATGAGACTTGTTCTCTGGTGCCCAAGCCCAAGGGCATCACCCCTGTGACATGCAAGTGGGTCTACAAGCTTAAGAAGAAGGCTGACGGCAGTATCGAGCGGTACAAGGCTCGCCTTGTGGCTCGGGGGTTCTCGCAGCAATACGATGAAGACTATGAAGAGACATTCAGTCCGGTGGCAAAAATGACTTCAGTTCGGGTTGTGATTGCCTTGGCGGCGTGTTGGGGGTGGAAGATTTGGCAGCTCGACGTAAAGAATGCGTTCTTGTACGACGAGATTGACAAGGACATCTTCATGGTCCAACCGCCAGCGTTCATATCTGAAGATTTTCCGGAGCATGTCTGCAAGTTGAAGAAGGACCTGTATGGGTTGAAGCAAGCGCCGAGGGCGTGGTATGGAAAGATTGCAGAATCTCTCCTATTCTGCGGGTTTGGTGCTTCAGACTCAGACTCAAGCTTGTGTTGGAGCATGCGTTTCGCACTCTTCCGGTTTGATAATAACAAAGTCCCGTTTGTATTTGATTCTATTTTTATTAATGATGTGCAGGTAACAGGATGAGATGTTCACAATTCTGCTGGAGCTCAATTTGAGTGTATGAAAATTTCACTGTCGGAATTTTCCGACAGCTGATGTCGCCCAGGCGACAGTAGAGAAGTTACAACAACTTCCCCCACGACGAACGACAATTTTGAGCTGTCAGAAATCCGACAGCGATGTCGCTCAGGCGACAGCTCGGAGGTTACAACAACTGCCTGCACGACAGCACTACGAGCGACAGTTTTGCGCTGTCGGAATTCCGACATCGATGTCGCCCAGGCGACAGCTCGGAGGTTACAGCAACTGCCCGCACGACAGTACTACGAGCGGCAGTTTAGCGCTGTCAGAATTTCCGACAGCCGATGTCGCCCAGGCGACAACGAATTTCTATATATTGGCTCCTTTTGTTCGTGCATTCCAAGCATTGACAATTTCAAGTCCCTTCCTGAGTGCATACGAACCAGAGAGCTCCAGAACCTCATCAACTCCCTTTTGTGCTTAGAAGGTTTGAGATTGAAGACGAGATCGGGCGCGCTTCTTCATCAACGATCATCTCGAGACTTCAACCTTCCTTTCAGAGATCTAAATTTCTAGGGAGTTGTTCTTTTCATATTGTATTTTCATTTATATACATTTCATTTTGTATTGGTAGAGAAATCGTCGTCTTGCGTGCGGCGTCTAAGTCCTTGCGTGGCTTAGGGGAAAATCGCTTCCTTGTGTGGAGCGTCCAAGTCCTTGCGTGGCTTGGTGGGAAATCGTGGCCTTGTGTGCTACGTCTAGATCTTGGGAAGATCTAGAGGATAGGATTGGGGTTGGTATAGGGAGAGACAAGTGATAGCCTTCCGATCCTTGGGAGAAGGATAGGTAAACACAAATTGTAAAAGGGTTATTATCATATTTGTGCCTTGATCTTAAGCATTGTTAAGATCATATTATTTGTATGTGAATTTCATGATTATGAAATTATGACTTTTTCTTTAATTGCAAATATGGTTGTTTAATCTTTGACTTAGAAATTTGTGTTTGAATTAATTCAAAAAAAATATTATATTGGTTTGAAATTTTTATAAGTAATTTTTAGAAAAGTAAAATTTGTTTTTAAAATTCTTAAGTAAAAATCGTAATTTTTAAAAGGCCCTTATTCACCCCCCCTCTAAGGGCGCCACAAGATCCAACACGTGGTATCAGAGCAGGTTACTCCAAAACGGTTTTACCACCGGGAGTAATGGCGCACAACGATCACGCGTTCGTTGAGGGGCAAGGAATTAGTAGGCCACCACTTTTTACGGGCACGGACTATAACTATTGGAAAACCCGAATGCGGTGTTTTCTAATAGCTCTCGACATGGAAGTTTGGAATATGGTCGAGACGAGTTATTCTTCCCCAACAATTGTTGTAGGAGATGTAACTATGGTCAAACCCAAAGACAAGTGGGATGACAATGATAAATTAAGATGTAAAATCAATGCAAAAGCCATGAATGCTTTATTTTGCGCACTAGATCACACCGAATTTAATAGAGTTTGTGCTTGTGATACTGCATATAAAATTTGGAATCTTTTAGAAATCACTCATGAAGGTACTTCGCAGGTAAAGGACTCAAAGCTATTTCAACTGGAGTCAGAATTTGAAAGATTCAACATGGAGGTGGATGAAGAAATTGATACAATGTACACACGATTTACTAAAATCGTGAACGATTCAAAGGTGTTGGGTAAGGTTTTCTCCAATGGAGAATTAGTGAGGAAAATCTTAAGATCACTTCCCCCGAAGTTCAATCCTAAAGTGACTGCAATTTCTGAGTCACATGATCTTAAGACCTTACAATTGGAGAGTCTCATTGGGAATCTAAAAACCCATGAAGTGGAGTTGAAGATTCAAAGCCAAGAGTACAATTTGGAGCCCAAAAAGAAAAGCTTGGCGTTGAAATCTATAAAGGAAGTTGAAACTGAATCTGAAGAAAGTGAGGAAGATGAGGAAGGACTGTTTGTGAGGAACTTTAAGAAGTTTATGAGAAATCTGGAGAGGAGAAATTCATTTAAGAGATTTTTCAAAAAGAACGATTCTGTCTACCAAAAAGGCAAAGGAAAAATGGAGAATGAAGAGGAGCGTCCGCTATCGGAATGCTACCATTGCAAGAAGATTGGTCATATCAGAAGCAAGTGCCCAAAGTATCTGAAAGAGCAAAAAGCAAAGAGGCACGATAAAAGTTACAAGAAGAAAGTGTTAAAGGCAGAGACTTGGGATGATTCTTCGTCTGGTGAAGAAAGTGATTCCTCAACACAGGAGGAAGAGGAGGCAAATGTCTGCTTGATGGGGAAAGAAAATGCGTCATCTGACGACGATTGCAGTGTCCAAAGCGACACTGAGGTAACTCCTCCATCTTATGAAGATTTATATTCTGAATTTATGAAAACTTGCAAATTTTTGGATAAAAGCCTAAAACAAATTGATTTTTTAAAATCTGAAAACAAAGTTCTTTTGAAAGTAAATAAAAAGTTATCAAATGATTTGAAATCTATTGGGAACAAGAAGGAAATTTGTCAAGAGTGTGATCACTCTTCGACAAGGATAAAAGAACTTGAAAACACTATTTCTAAGTCCGATCAAAAAATTGATCAACTTCTAAAAGAGAAAAAGGACTTAGAAAAAGTTCTTAAAACCTCTCATTCTCAATTAGAGAATTATAAGAAAAGTGTTTCAAATAGATGTGGCATGATAGTAAAAGAAAATTCAATTTTAAAGTCCAAAGTAAATGAGTTGAACATGGCAATTGGAAAATTTGGTGTTGGAAAAAAATCTCTGGATATGCTTTTAGCCAACCAATGCCATGGGACAGCAAAATTTGGGCTAGGATACGTTTCTGGAAGTTCTGGAAGCTGTCAGAAATTTCCGACAGCTGCTGTCAAAACCAGCGACAGCTCTAGGTTCAGAAAACCTGTTTTTCAAAATGAAAATTTTTCTAAGTCCACACATAAAGATGTTTCCACCAGCAAGAGTCCAGAGAAACCATTGGAAAATGGTTCCTCACCATTCATTGTATGTGCCAAATGTCATCGATTTGGTCACATCTCAGGCTCATGTTGGAAGAAAGGAAAAATTAATGTTAAACAAATCTAGGTACCTAAGGCGTCCACCTATACCATGGGATCGACCACTTGGGTAACTAGATCTTTACTCTCATCATCTTTTTAGGTGTGCGTGCAGGCTAGGAACAAGGAAGACGTGTGGTATTTGCACTCTGGATGTTCAAAACACATGACGGGCGATAAATCAAAGTTCCTTAACCTGGAGATGAAGAAAGGTGGAACAGTGATGTTTGGAGATAATGGCAAGGGTAAAGTCAAAGGCATTGGAGTCGTAGGTAACGAAGAATTTATAATTTCAAATGTTTATATGTTAAAGGTTTGAAACATAATTTAATTTCTATTAGTCAACTATGTGATAAAAATCTAAATGTTCTATTTGACTCTAGCTCAAACCTTTGCAAAATTATTGATTCTAAAACAAACGAAATCGTACTTACTGCACCAAGAATAAACAATGTCTATACAATCATTTTTCATGATTTATCTCATTCTACACTTAAATGTTTTATTTCAAAGAATGATGAACTTGAATTATGGCATAGGAGACTAGGACATTCTAGTGCCAAACGCATAGTAAAGCTTTCTAAAAATAAAATTATAAAAGGTTTACCAAATTTGAATGGAAAGCTTTCTTCATTATGTTCACCATGCCAAAAAGGAAAGTTTACAAAATCATCTTTTAAAAGCAAAAATGTTATTTCTACTACTAGACCTTTACATTTATTACATATGGACTTGTTTGGTCCAATTTCTACACAAGGTAGAAAATATACGTTTGTTATTATTGATGATTATTCTAGATTTTGTTGGACATTGTTTTTAAATTCAAAATCTGATGCTTTTGATGAATTTGTAAAACTAATTTCACGTATTCAAAATGAACTTGATTTAAAAGTAAAATGCATCAGATCAGATCATGGAGGAGAATTTGATAATGAAAAATTTATTTCATATTGTAATGAATTTGGGATAAAACACGAATTTTCCGCTCCACGCACACCACAGCAAAATGGTGTAGTGGAGAGGAAAAATAGAACACTTCAAGAATTAGGACGTACTATGCTTTGTGAATTTAAATTGCCAAAATATTTTTGGGCCGAAGCCGTTAGTACTGTATGCTATATTATTAATCGTGTCCTGATTCGTCCCACATTACAATTAACTCCTTATGAAATTTATTTTCAAAGAAAACCAAATGTATCTTACTTTAAAGTTTTTGATTGTAAATGCTTTATTTTGAATACAAAAGATAACTTAGGCAAATTTGATGAAAAATGTGATGAAGAAATTTTCATTGGTTATTCTTCAACTAGCAAGGCCTATAGAGTTTATAATAAACGTACTAAAGTGGTTGAAGAATCTATTCATGTAAAATTTGATGAAAACATTTCTTGTGTAGAAAATACTAAAGTTGCAGGTAATGAGAAAAATGAAGAAGATGTGGAACAAAATCTGAGGGAAAATGATGATGATAATGATGATGAAGAAAAAGTGGAGAAAGAAGACGAAAAAGATGGTGAAGAAGAAGAAGAACAAGGATATGTACCTCCAACCGAGCTAAGGTTCTCAAAAGATCATCCGCAAGAACTTGTTATTGGAGAACCATTAAGTGGGGTACGTACACGTTCTAGTTTACATGAAAGTTTTTCAAATTTATGTTTTGTCTCAAATATAGAACCAAAAGATGTTGCCACCGCTTTAAATGATGAATCTTGGTTTCTAGCTATGAATGAAGAACTTAACCAATTTGAAAGAAATAAAGTTTGGACTCTTGTAGATAGACCTAGTGATCATCCTGTGATAGGAGTCAAATGGATTTTCAAAAACAAATTAGATAGTGACTCTAGGGTCACTAGAAACAAAGCTAGGCTTGTAGCGAAAGGATATAATCAAATTGAAGGGGTAGATTTTGATGAAACATTTGCACCCGTAGCACGATTGGAAGCAGTTAGAATTTTTGTTGCATTTGCTAGTCATAAAAGGTTTAAATTATTGCAAATGGATATTAAAACTGCATTTTTAAACGGGTTGATTAAAGAAGAAGTTTATGTTGAACAACCCCCAGGATTTGTAAATGAAAAATTTCCTAATCGCGTATATAGATTGTTAAAAGCTTTGTATGGTTTAAAACAAGCACCACGAGCATGGTATGATAGATTGACTATATATTTATTACAAAATGGTTTTAAAATGGGTGGTGTTGATTGTACACTCTTCATTAAGCAAGTAGATGATGATTTAATTGTTTTACAAATCTATGTTGATGATATTATTTTTGGAGCCACTAATGAAGAGTTGTGTAATTATGTTGTAAAAATGATGGAAAGTGAATTTGAGATGAGTATGGTAGGAGAATTAAAATATTTCTTAGGATTTCAAATTGTTCAAAAACATGATGGAGTTTTTATTAACCAATCAAAATATATTCATGATGTTTTAAAACGATTTGGATTTGAAAATCTCAAACAAGCAAATACTCTTATGAGTGTATCTTTAAAATTAGGAAAAGATGAAAATGGAATATCAATAGATCAAACTTTATATAGAGGCATGATAGGTTCACTTTTATATTTAACTGCTTCTAGACTGGATATTATGTTTTCAGTTTGTTTATGTGCTAGATTTCAAGCCGACCCCAAAGAATCACATTTAAAACCGGTAAAAAGAATTTTTAGATATTTAATTGGCACATCTAAACTTGGTTTATGGTATCCTCATAGCGATGATTTTACTCTTTTTGGCTACTCTGATTCTGATTATGCCGGTTGTTCACTAGATAGGAAAAGCACTAGTGGCATTTGTCACTTTTTAGGCCCTTCACTCATTTCATGGTCGAGTAGGAAACAGAATTATGTTGCCCTCTCAACCACCGAGGCCGAATACATCGCACTTGGTAGTTGTTGTGCACAGGCTCTTTGGATGACACAAACTTAAGAAGACTTTAATATTAAACAACAAACTATTGAATTATGGTGTGATAATAAAAGTGCAATTGATTTGACATACAACCCGGTCCATCATTCAAGGTCTAAGCATATTGATGTGAGACATCATTTTATTAGAGATCATATTAAAAATAACCACATAAAAATTTCATTTATAGGCACGGATAATCAACTAGCGGATATATTCACTAAACCGTTACCGGATTCCCGTTTTTCTATGCTTAGGCTAGAATTGGGAATCTTAGACATTTCACAATTATTATATCACTACTTATGACCTATAAAATTAAAAAATTATATATCACAAAACCTATAAATTTCTAAAAGAAAGACTAAATTTTAAATCAAACCATAGAATTTGAATTACTTAAGAAAAATTCACACATAATTAATATTACACAAAATTGTTTCACAAAAAATAGTAGAAATCAACATAGGATCAAGTTCAGATAACAGAAAATGAAATCTGGGAAAATTCACTGTCGCCCAGGCGACAGTGGATGTCGGAAAATTCCGACATCAGTCAGAAGCAGCACCCTGATGATAACTACTCAGAATCCTCAAAACCAGCCCCGCTGCTCTCTGGACAGTCTTCTGGAGGTCCTCGTCTTACAGCCTTACCACGTCGAGTCCGCCTCACCGATTGGCGTGGCGGTTCTTCATCTGGAATTTGCCATTCGGCCGCTTCTTCCGGAGTAGGCTTTAACTTCAGACCTTTCACCAGAAATTTCATAAACTTCTGCATTCTACTGCAATCCTTCTTCACTTCTTTTTTGTGCTCCTCAAAGGAATCACGCAGATCATCTATAGACTCTCGTAGTGATCCTCCCCTAGGAATTGTAGGCTCTCTAATCTCAATTCCAGGATGAGGCTTTTTCTGAGTCTTCTTCACTCTCATAGTTCCCGTATAGTATATCTCAGGAAAACAATCATCAAAGTACGAATCTTGAACTATCCATCCATACTTCTTATATAGTATACGTTGAATTATAGCCCCCATTGGCAGAGTATGAATCTTCACCCATTTTGGATGTTTTAATCTAAAAGCATACCGAATCTGGGAAAGGATGAAGTCCGCTACATCAAAAGGTTCCTCCTCCATAATAAAGTATGTAATCAGCGTCAACTGTGCCGCGATACTCCTTGTATCTCCACTCTTTAACATAACTGAGTTCCTTAATATATCTTGGACTAAATATGCATCCAGAGTGAGTGACGAAACTTTAGTGATTAGGGTCTTCTTTTGACTTCCATGTATACAAGGGTCCAATCTCTATCCTTTCTATAGCTCTCTACTATATCAGACATATGTTCACTCATAAGAAGATCGAATTCCTCTCTAAGATCAACATGTGTTATTTCCACTTGTTGACCTTGGATTCTAGATCTCCCTCCCCCATCCAATTCGGTATAACTCGGGTCTTCCAAATGATTATAAAATTCTCGAATCAAAAAGGATGAGAACGTATCTGCTGTGATTACTGAAATTATACCTGCATTCGCAAGACGATCATAGATATGATCGTGCTTCGGAGAATCAAATTCTACATATTTTGCTACTCCAATTATAGCTTTCTCAATCCCAGGGTAAACTTGATACGAACTATGCGCATCTTCAGACGTACTCCTTCGTGCCTTAGAACTGGAAGTCATTCTGCAAACATAACATAACAAAAATGAATTAAACAAGTTCTGTGCACTGGAACGATGTCGCCCAGGCGACATTGACTGTCGGAAAATTCCGACAGTACACCAGTGAACTTTTCTTTAAAATTTTCAACTACACTTCCAGATCTACTCAAAATCAAGCTATATTTCAAAATCAAGTTAACTAAAAAACAAATTTTCTAGAACAAACCACATCTTCTCACATATCTATTACTATTCATCTTCTTCAACCTTCTTCAAAAAGACAAGCTTCAGATTTTGAAATTAAACCATGTATAAAAAAAAATACAAAACTTACACCCCTAAAAATCACAACATCCAAACAAGATCCACCAAGATCCACTTGATTTACACTAGATCTACACCTTTTCTACACAAAACTTCAAAGATCTACACCATTCATCAAAGGTAAAATGAAAAACACATTTTTCATCTTCTCTCCTTTCCAAAATCACAAATCTCTAAAAGTTTTGAATTAAAAACTTCAAAATAAAAAACCCCATACCTTAAATCTTGGGTTGTCGCCGAACTCCGACAGCTTCCTCTCGCCCTTCAGTCCAGAAGATGAAGCACAATAGGGTTTGACTCGGTCTTAGGCCGTATTTATAATTTTAGCTGTTGCCCAGGCGACAGTGACTGTCGGAAATTTCCGACAGCTCCCGATTTGCTTAATCTTCAGTTTTTGGTCCATTTGATGTTTTCCAATAGTTATATGTCTTTAATAATGCTACAACTCATGAATTGATGCCAAACCATGTGTTTTTTATTTTTTAAAAAAATGACTATTACATAATTATATGATTTCATTTCCAATCTATCATCGTATTGACACTCCTACTTAGTTGTTTAGACTATTGGAAATTGTTTTCGCATGCCTCTAAGTATGAGAAATTGTTTATATATAATAATGAACTATCACGTTCACTTCTTTTGATCCATACATATGTCTTTCTATTTAATATATACATGAATCATATTTGCTTTAACATAATACAATAGCACTTCATAAATACTACTTTCAACCTTGATTTGTTAGCACAACAAAATATACTCCATCTTTTGCGATTCAAGTGAATTCGGAGATCCTTGGTCAATTACAAAATTATCAATATCTCGATATTAAGATATCACAAAATATGTGATAAAAAAGTTTAAATTAAAGACAAGGATACTCCACCAAGCACTACTTACCCTCCTGATAAGTCTTAATAAGCATTGTGAGGTTAAGCACCTTGGAAAGAATTGTAAAGTGTCTTGTGCAAAAGAAAAATGGTATTCTATTCTTCTTATGCTATCTCTTCAAGGTCAAAGTTGTCTTTATATGCTTATATTATGTTCTCTATACCAATGATCATGTACATTAAATAACTTCATATGTTTGATCTAAGTATCACTTGTACACATCTTATGTTATATAAACATTCATCTCATGAGAATTGGACCGAAAATATTCCAAATTTCTATACACAATTGTGTCTTTCTATGATACTTTAAAATGACCTTAATCATGTTTAAGCTATTTTATTTTATTACTTCATATGGCTATACCGTCAATTCATGAGTTTATTCAATACTATGACACATTACTATTACTTCAAGAACTTCAATCATTTTCCCAACAAGTGCTTCCGCTTACTCTTATTTTCTCCATCCTCTATCTACTCATTCATTACCTTTTGCTAATACCAAAAGGGGGAGAATTATAAGTATATTCAAGAAATCAAAGAACTATTACACCTAAATAATCAACCTAAACAATACATCATTTCAATTTACTGTAACATTTAGGGGGAGCATTCATTTAGGGGGAGCTTTCATCTAGGGGGAGATTGTTATTTTTGTGCACACACCATATATTAAAATCAACAACCTAAATAGACATGATTTCTTTTTATACGGATTTGTTATTATCAAAAGAGGGAGATTGTTGGAGCATGCGTTTCACACTCTTCCGGTTTGATAATAACAAAGTCCCATTTGTATTTGATTCTATTTTTATTAATGGTGTGCAGGTAACATGTATGAGATGTTCACAATTCTGCTGGAGCTCAATTTGAGTGTATGAAAATTTCACTGTCGGAATTTTCCGACAGCTGATGTCGCCCAGGCGACAGCAGAGAAGTTACAACAACTTCCCCCACGACGAACGACAGTTTTGAGCTGTCGGAAATCCGACAACGATGTTGCCCAGGCGACAGCTCGGAGGTTACAACAACTGCCCGCACGACAGCACTACGAGCGGCAGTTTTGCGCAGTCGGAAATCTGACATCGATGTCGCCTAGGCGACAGCTCGGAGGTTACAGCAACTGCCCGCACGACAGCACTACGAGCGGCAGTTTAGCACTGTCGGAAATTCCGACAGCCGATGTCACCCAGGCGACAGTGAATTTCTATATATTGGCTTCTTTTGTTCGTGCATTCCAAGAATTGACAATTTCAAGTCCCTTCCTGAGTGCATACAAACCAGAGAGCTCCAGAACCTCATCAACTCCCATTTGTGCTTAGAAGGTTTGAGATTGAAGACGAGATCGGGCGCGCTTCTTTATTAACGATCATCTCGAGGCTTCAACCTTCCTTTCAGAGATCTGAATTTCTAGGGAGTTGTTCTTTTCATATTGTATTTTCATTTATATACATTTCATTTTGTATTGGTAGAGAAATCGTCGTCTTGCGTGCGGCGTCTAAGTCCTTGCGTGGCTTAGGGGAAAATTGCTTCCTTGTGTGGAGCGTCCAAGTCCTTGCGTGGCTTGGTGGGAAATCGTGGCCTTGTGTGCTATGTCTAGATCTTGGGAAGATCTAGATGATAGACTTGAGCTTGGTCTAGGGAGAGACAAGTGATAGCCTTCCGATCCTTGGGAGAAGGATTGGTAAACACAAATTGTAAAAGGGTTATTATCATATTTGTGCCTTGATCTTAAGCATTGTTAAGATCATATTATTTGTATGTGAATTTCATGATTATGAAATTATGACTTTTTCTTTAATTGCAAATATGGTTGTTTAATCTTTGACTTAGAATTTGTGTTTGAATTAATTCAAAAAAAATTATATTGGTTTGAAATTTTTATAAGTAATTTTTAGAAAAGTAAAATTTGTTTTTAAAATTCTTAAGTAAAAATTGTAATTTTTAAAAGACCCTTATTCACCCCCCCCCCCCCTCTAAGGGCGCCACAAGATCCAACAGCTTGTTCGTCAAGAAGAGTGGGGAGCTTCAAGTCATCGTGCTGCTATACGTCGACGATATGATCGTGACGGGGAATTCGAAGGAGGAGGTAGCCCAGCTTCGGGCAGAGCTATCTATCAGGTTTGAGATGAAGGATCTGGGTGAGCTTCACCATTTCCTTGGACTCCAGGTGCGGAGGAAGGAGAGTGGAGTGCTGGTGTCCCAGGCTGGATATGCGGAGCGAATCGTGGAGCGGTTCGGCATTAAGGAAGGGAAGTGCATCTCTACACCTCTGGAGAAGGCCATGAAACTTTGGAAGGATGAGGGGAGGATTTTGGGAGATCCGCTGGTGTTCTGGGCTCTGGTTGGGAGCTTGATCTATCTGACCATTACCAGGCTGGATATTGCGTATGCAGTTGGCAGGGTGAGCCGTTATATGGCGGAACCACAGATGACTCATCTTCTAGCGGCCAAGAGTATACTGAAGTATGTCAAGGCGACCTCGGATATGGTTCTCCTTTACAGGAGGGATGCGGGCTTCGAGGTGCATGGGTACATGGACGCTGATTACATGGGAGATTCGGATGATCGGAAGTCGACGTCTGGATACGTCTTCATGGCGGGCCCCACGGCTATATCATGGTGCAGCAAGAAGCAGGATTCCGTGTCGGTCTCAACCACGTGAGCGGAATACAAGGCTTCGGCCTTGGCAGCTCAGGAAGCCATCTGGCTTAGGAGATTGGTTGGAGACGTACATAAGGAGGTTCAGGGTCCGACTCTGCTCCGCGGCGACAACGACAGTGCTCTCAAACTGGTTACTAATCCAGTTTGTCACGCGAGGACCAAGCATATCGAGATCGAGCATCATTTCATTCGTGAGAAGGTGCTGGAGGGGTCTCTTTCGGTCGAGCATGTGAGTCAGGACAACATTGCTTACATCTTCACAAAGGCGCTGGCGAAGGGGCCGTTCACCCGGTTGAGGAGTCTACTTGGGCTGTTTTCAACTTCCCACTTCAAGGGGGAGTGTTGAAAATGTTGAAGTGGAAGTTTTGGGAGTTGGCGGTCTGGGAGGGTGATCGCGCGGTCTGGTGAGACTGCACGTCTGGCGATCTGCTCTGCGGTCTGACTTGTCTTTATTCTAGCCGCGGTCTCCTGGCGTGACTGTCGTTCTGTGTCCAAGGTGCTGGGGTAAGGCCGCGCGGTCTGGTCTGTGACCGCATGGCAGGCTGTCTATCTCAGGGTTGTGCCGGTCTAGTGTGACCGCACAGGTTGATTCAGGTTTCCAGAAGCTGGTCTTATGGTTATCCAGGTTCCTAGTTGTATTCGCTGGCTAAGGCATCTTAGTCGAGCGGTCTCTGTTCGCGGTCTCAGGAGGAGGCTGGCAGGCGAACAGGTGGTGTTCGATGTGGCATTGGCGAACAAGTTGTGTTCGCGGTCTCGTTGGCGAACATTGGTGGTGGGCGGCTTCATTGTGGGAGTGGCGATCTCCCGCGGTCTGTTGTTGAAGTTGGCGATCTCACCTAAGCAGAATGATCTATTGCTGATCGCGCGGGTTGACCGGTTCTGGTCGTGCGATCTGGAGGGTGGTGATCCTATCTCATAGGGTGGTGACTGGATCAGGTCTCACGCCTATAAATCGGAGCCACTGCAGCAACATTAATATCGCACCAAGTGTAAGCTGAGCTCGCATCTAATTCTTGCGGTCTCAATTCTTGTGACCGGTCGGTCTTGCTGATTGAATTTTCCTTGTACAGCTTCTGCGGATTGTGCGGGCAGCAGCGATCACCTCTTCTTCTGAAAGTGTTCGGGTGGTCTCGCGGCTTGCAGTGTGGGTTGCCGGAGTTCGGGAGAATCAGTGGAGTTCGGAAGGAGGTCGCGGAAGCTCAGCGGTCAGGAGTGTTGATCGGTGACCGGCAGGATTTGCGGTCAGGCAGCTTTCAGAGATCGGCAGGCAGACAGCGCGGTCTGCGGTCTCAGTTATCTTTCTCTTCAACATTGTATTTTTCCCTTTGGTTTTGTGTACTGGCGAAATCATGTCTCGTCATGTATACCACTCCTTGTAATGAAGATTGTTGTTATCAATAAAGACTTTATTTCCTTCATGTGCTTCTGGTTGTTTGGCTTGTGAACTCTAAGTTGTATGATTCATGCTCACTCCATAAAGATTCGGAAAATTTCACATACTTAACACAATATTGGATCCTTCAACAAGAGCCGTCCGATGATTTATTAATCAATTCATCAGTACAAAAAGGTACGCTCCCCTTCATCTACCCCTACTATAAATAGGATGAATGCTTATGACAAAATTACACCTTCATTTGCCCTAAGCCATCTCCGCGACAAACCCCCATTCTGTACCCGACACTCGTTCTTTCTCGTCATTCTGCTTCCATGGCTCCCAAGAAGGATGAAGTCTCAGTAATTTATGGTTGTGAGCTTCAAAGAGAAGGCTTCAACTCCTGTTCTGAAGAAATTGGGTCAGTTATCGGTCTATTGGAATTAGCCAGGTTGGAGTATCTGCTTTGTGAACTGTGTGTTCTAATGAACAGAGAGCTCCTGGAATTCTTTAAAGGTGCTAGAGTTAATCATTCTGAAACCTCCTTAAAATCAGTGGTGGCTGGAAAGAAGATAAAGTTCTGAACCCTATTTCTGATTTGGGCTAGGATCACTATATGTTGACTAGGATAAAGTTGACCCCAATGTATAGTCAATGGGTCAAGGGTTTAGGCTATTAGAACTCAAGAAAATATTCAGGTTCTGCGTTCGACGAACTCAACACTGCATTCGATGAAATGCTATCTGCGTTCAACAAACGGCGTGTCAATCTGCGTTCGATGAATTGCTCTCTGCGCTCGACGAATGGCTTACTCTCTGCGTTCGATGAACGACTTACACTCCGCGCTCGACGAACAGCTTACACTCTGCGTTCGACGAACGACTTACACTCTGCGTTCGACGGACAGCTTGTCTCAGTCTCAGCGGTCGACGATCTTCAATTCTCAGCAACTCAGCGACTCAGCGGTCGACGAATTCTTCAGTTCGACGAACTCTAACTTGAGATCGACGAACTCCAACCTGTGTTCGAAGAATAAGTATCAGATGTTCAGATCGACGAAAGTTCTTCTCAGCTCAACTAATTCAATTCTTCCAACCAGATTCAGTTGAGGTCGACGAACTCAATATTGTGTTCGACGATCTTGGTTCTCCAGCCAGGCCAGCAGATAAGTTCTCTCAGTTCTACGAACTCCAGCGTCCATTCGACGAACTCAGTCTGTGTTCGACGAATATCTTCAGAACGACGAACTCAGCTCAGAGATCGACGAATCCAATTCGGTTCGACAAACTTGGTTCTCAGGTCGACGAATTTTCTAGACAGCAGATTTCTTTCAGAAGATCAGTTATAATTTCTCAGATCTCAGATCGACTATCATCAAAATATTCAGATCGACATTTAGCAAGTTAAGTAAGAGACTTATTCCCTCCTTATTATATTCCTTTTCTTTCTCTTCCCGAGAAAATAGCTGTTGGCTTATATTGGAAAATGATATCATATTAAAAAGGAAAAGTAATTAAAGGCTTGCTTGCAGTTCCAAGGAAATATTAAATGCAGATTATTTTATTCCTTATTCTGTTGATTTGAATTTCAAATCAGAGACATATTGAAAATAATAGAAAAAGAAAGAAAGAAGACACATCATTACAGAAAATATTACAGAACGGCTGTACAGGAAAAAGAGAGAGGAAGATGAATTCAGTCGAGAAAAATATGCAGGAAGAAAGAAAGAAAAAGCTAACAGATCATCTTCATCTTCTTCAAGCAGCACTCATTCACTGAGAACATCAACTCTACTCTCTCAGTCATCAGCTGCTAGATCAAATCTTCAAAGAGCAACAACAATCTGAGGAACTCATTCTCTCAGATTAATCAGCTATAAGAAAATCAGTACATTCAAAAGAAAGCTTCCATCCTCAACTGTCAACAATTTTATATCAGATAGGGTGAGCTTTACAACATCACCAATCCACTAGAGTCTTCTCTCAGAATATTGACAGAGAAGAACTTCATAACCCTTCTTTACCTCATCTTGTACAGGGTTATAACTCCCTTCAAAAGTTAACTCATTGGTGGCAGGGCACCTGAACAAAAACCTGTGGTTTGGTTTGAGCACCTGATCAAAAGCTCAAGGTGATAGGGCACCTGATCAAAAAACTATTGGTGATAGGGCACCTGATCAAAAACCTAGTGGATTCCTACCAAGTGTGGTAGAAGAGTAGACATACCCAGGTTTATTGGGGAACTACTATAGATCCTTGTGTCCTCTGTGATGCTTGTCTATTTTCTGTGATGTGCTGTGATTTGTTTTTATTTTGTTTCATAACCCACTCTGCAATACACATATAAGTAACACTATTTTAATTCCGCTATAAAATTAAGTGAAAAGTTTTAATACTTTATTCACCCCCCCTCTAGAGTAAATCTAAGATCTAACCTCGCTTTCAAGGTGTCGGCCAACAGCTTGTGAAAAGCCTTGAGACTGCCCATACTGGAGGTAGAAGATGAAGAGGAAGGACTGATTGTTGAAGACCTTTCTGCAGGATATGCCTGGTGTGGGCATAGTGGAAAGACCTATGGGTATATAAAAAGAGCCGAATTTAATCAAAAAGGGAAACTTCTAGCTGATATTGTGGGGAATGTTCTGTTGTGCAAGCCTGGTTCTCATGACAGGATTTCTAAAGAGATGTTTGAGGTTATGTGTGGGATTATTCTATTAAAGAAGACAAATTGGAGAGAATTCTTGTTTCAAAGGATAAAAAACAATCTGAAGACCCCTTCTTTTGGATGAGTTTTGTCTCTCTTCCTTCTGAATTCTCTTGGTGAGGTGCTGAAAAGGAAGATGAGATTGCCTTTGCATTACTCTAAGAGGTTGGACTCCAAAATGTTGGACAGGTGGGATAGAGTCATATCCAAATCACCTAAAGATGCTCTATCAATTCAGAAAGAGAAGAAGAAGAAAGCTGTGCAGGTTGTTGACTCAGAGTAGGAGGATTCTTCAAGTAGTTTTGAGGAAGGAGGAGCCTCATCCTTACCAAACCCTACTCTGATAGAGGGGGAGGTATCCGTTGTCCAAGAAATTCCAGAATCTGTGGTTAAACCTACTATCATAGAGGTTTTTGAAGAGAGAAGAAGCCCTATTCAGGAAGGTGATCCAATTGAGGGGGATTCCCTACTTGGGAGCTTAGCCCAAGATACTGAGGTTGTTGAGGGGGAGACCCATCTGGGGGTACTCCACCCTAGTTGACCAGGGTGAAGATCTTGATGTTGACAAGGTTGGAACTTCAATTGAGGAAGAAGTTTAGAAGAAGGTTATCCTAGAAGCTGAGGAGATTCCAGGAAAAGAGCCAGAGAAGGAGGAAAGTGCATATCCCCTAATTGGTCTTGACCTAAGTCTATTCAAAGGAAAGGGAGTGCTGCTAGAAGGAGAGCATATGCAGATAGACTCTCCTGAATTTCAGGGTAATGACTGTCTTCCTGAAAGTGCTCCAGAGGTGAATGCTGCTGGAACATCTTCTGAACAGTCAGGACCATTGTTCCATATGATATCAACACTGTTGATTGTTCAAAGGGAGAGGATGGAAAGTTTTATTCTGCAGACAGTGGATGGCCTAAGGAGGAAGATGAAGGCTAAGCTGCAAAGTGTGAAGGATGATATGCATCATGTAAACACACAACATACTCATTTTCTTCACATAACATCTCCAACCATGGATAATCTTGGTGAACAGATAAACTTAATCAGACAGTTAACTCAACAAATCATTCAGAATCGGGTCACTATATCAGGTGATATTAAGCGTGCTTTTCAACGGGTGGCCAATTTCATGAATGGAGATAGAGAACTTATAACTAACATAGTGGAATGAATACTCAAACTCTTAATGGTCATCTGCTTGAAGTCAGAAACAATCTGGATGAAGTTGAACATCATTTGTTTGAAAGGGTCACTTTGGTGCAATTGGCATTAGATGATCATATAGCTGAAGAAGTCCTAAAGAGGGAGAGAGCAATAATAAATGCAGGCTCCAACCAGACTATGTGGACTGTAAATCAAGTAAAGCAAGCCTTACTAAAGCCCCACCCTGTTTTTGACTTGACAGAACCATCTAAAAGCTAGCAGGTGGCGAGCATCGGGGCTAAGTTTTTTCCTTCCTGCCACCAAGCCGTTCCCGACCCTGCCAGCTAGGCGGGAGCCTGGTCAGCGGGCCAACATCGGGGCTAAGTACTTCTGAAACATCCGGCCACCGAGCGGTTCCCGGCCCTGCCAGCTTGATGGGAGCCTGGTCAGCGGGCCAACATCGGGGCTAAGCACTTCTGAAATATCCGGCCACCGAGCGGTTCCTGACCCTGCCAGCTAGGTGGGAGCCTGGTCAGCGGGCTAGCATCGGGGCTAAGTATTTATGAAATATCAGGCCACCGAGCAGTTCCCAGCCCTGCCAGCTAGGTGGGAGCCTGGTCAGCGGGCCAACATCGGGGCTAAGTATTTCTGAGACATCCAGCCACCGAGCGGTTCCCGACCCTACCAGCTTGGTGGGAGCCTGGTCAGCGGGCCAGCATCGGGGCTAAGTATTTCTGAAACATCCGGCCACCGAGCGGTTACCGGCCCTGCCAGCTAGGTGGGAGCCTAGTCAGCGGGTCAGCATTAGGGCTAAGTATTTCTGAAACATCCGGCCACCGAGCGGTTCCCGGTCCTGCCAGCTTGGTGGGAGCCTGGTCAGCGGGCCAGCATCGGGGCTAAGTATTTCTGAAACATTCGGCCACCGAGCGGTTCCCGGCCCTGCCAGCTAGGTGGGAGCGTGGTCAGTGGGCCAACATCGGGGCTAAGTACCTTTGAAACGTCTGGCCACCGAGTGGTTTTCGGCCCTACCAGCTTGATGGGAGCCTGGTCAGCGGGCCATCATCAGGGCTAAGTACCTTTGAAACATCCGACCACCGAGCGGTTCCCGGCCCTGCCAGCTTGATGGGAGCCTGGTCAGCGGGCCAGCATCGGGGCTAAGTACATGGAAAACTTTCATAACTTTGATTATCATATTACATGTAAGAAAAGCTAAGTCTGAAAGTAGACCATCATACTACATGGACTTGAAGGAAAAAACTAAGTATGAAAGCTAAAGCTTGGTCTCCTACTCCCAGGTCTGATCTTCCTCGACCTCTTCTAGTTGTTGTTGTTGCTGCCTCAGACCTCTCGCCTCCCTTAATTCCAAGAACTCAGGGCAGGCGGACGTCGTGTGACTCTCCTCATCGTGGAAGTCACAGTAGGGTAACTCAACCATATCCCATCTTCTTCCCCTTCTTTCTGCTTTCCTAGCTCTCCTCCTTCTTCCTCCGCCAATCGCCATGGTTTGCTGTGGCGGTGGAGAGGGTGTTTTTGATCCCCGCCTCCACCCAGGGGGGGGGGGGGGGGGGGGTCGGGCCTCTCTCCCTGGAAGCTGCCCTCTTCCCGGTCGACCTTCCTCCTGGAAGACTCTACCTTCCCCCTGCTGCCAAATCTGGGGGTGTTTTTGTAATTTTGTAAGCCAGATTGTGGCTATTTGCAGACCCGGTTCCAAAAACTATAAATAAGCCAAAGGGGGCACCAATTGGAGGGATCTCCTCTCTCTTGGCTCTCTCTCCTCCTACTTTCCTTTGTTGGGTGGAGAGAGCCTCCAAAGGTGCCCAAGCTTAGCATTGGCTTGGGAGGGGAAGCGCTTTAAGATCTTCAGGGTGTGTGGTGGGAACTCCTCGAGAGACCAATTTGTTGGTTCCACGCTCACCGCACCAAAATGTTGAAACCAATAAATTGGTCTCTCGAGGAGTTCGGGCCCTCAACAAGTTGAGGGGTGACCGACACTTACTCCTCCCAAGGGAGAGCTCTAAGCTAAGAGGATAAGGAACTAGGAACAAGGCCAAAGGCTTAGCAAGGAGGTCCCACCACACACCCAGAAGATCTTAGAGCGCTTCCCCTCCCAAGCCAATGCTAAGCTTGGGCACCTTTGAAGGCTCTCTCTGTACAACCCTCATTCTCCGAGGGTAGGGCCATTCAAAGCCACGTAGGCTGAAGTCAAGGTCAAAAGGTCAGCACAAAAGCCGGCAGTCCAAGACACAAGGCAACTCAGCCAGCAGGAGCAAGGCGCGAGCTGGGCGAGCAAGGGGCGAGTATGGCGAGCAAGGGGCGAGTATGGCGAGCAAGGGGCGAGTATGGCGAGCAAGGGGCAAGTATGGTAAGCAAGGGGCAAGCAGAGGCGAGCAAGGGGCGACCAGAGGCGAGGTTGGGCGAGTATCTCGCGAGTATGGGCGAGTAGCCCTTGTAACTCGCGAGCAGAGGCAGTATCCTCGCCTGGACCCCCCCCCAGATTTCTCTATAAATAGCCCCCCCAGGGGTACTAGAAATGGCACTTTTGGAAGTGGTCGAGGTCCCCCCAAGCTGGATACTCGCCAAGTCCATGCCCGTCTAGTACCTCGCCCAGCTTTTGGTTGCAGAGGGGAAGTTTCTCCCAAACTTCCGGGTATGTGGTGGGACCTCCCTGCTGGAGCACCTGGGGTGTTCTTGTAGTCATTTTCTCTCTCCTATTCTAGCTATCCGAGCCGTGGAGCTGGACCGCAGGATCAGTAACCTAGGGCTGCATTGATCCGAATTTTGGAACCGGGATTTTCCAGGCTTCAACACTCTCCACCCAATAAAGGAACATAGGAGGAGAGAGGGCCAAGAGAGAGGAGATCCCTCCAAATGGTGCCCCTTGGGCTTATTTGTAGTTTTTGGAACCGGGTCTGCAAATAGCCACAATCTGTCTTACGAAATTACGAAAACACCCCCGAATTTGGCCTACGAATAGCCAAATCCCGCTGTTCTACGACGCTAAACGCAGACCGAACCTCCTTACTGGAGCTGGGTCGAGGGGGCAGACCTCCTCCCTTGCTCGCTCCCCTCACTGGGTTGGGCGAGCCGGGAGGTCGCCCCTCCTGGGCTCGCCCCTGCTGGGGCAGGGGCGAGAGGGGCTGGGTGCCTCCTCCTCTCGCCCCCTTACAAGGGGCAGGGGAGAGGGGGGTTGGGCGCCTCCTCCTCCGCCCCCCTTACACGGGGCGGGGGCGAGGGGGGCTGGGCGCCTCCTCTGCTCGCCCCCATACATGGGGCGGGGGCGAAGGGTGCTGGGTGCCTCCTCCTCTCGCCCCCCATACACGGGGCGGGGGCTTGTGGGGCTGGGCGACTCCTCCTCTCTCCCCCCTTACAAGGGGCGGGGGCGAGAGGGGTCGGACGCCTCCTCCTCTCACCTCCCTTACAAGGGGTGGGGGCAAGGGGGGCTGGGCGCCTCCTCCTCTTGCCCCCCTTACAAGGGGCGGGGGCGAGAGGGGTTGGGTGCCTCCTCCTCTCGCCCTCCTTATAAGGGGCGGGGGCGAGGGGGTCGGGCGCCTCCTAATCTCGCCCCTCTTACACAGGGCGGGGGAGAGGGGGGCTGGGCGCCTCCTCCTCTCGCCCCCCTTACAAGGGCGGGGGCGAGAGGGGTTGGGAGCCTCCTCCTCCCCCCCCCCACCCTTACAAGGGGCGGGGGCGAGGGGGGCTGGGCGCCTCCTCCTCTCGTCCCCCTTACAAGGGGCGGGGGCGAGAGGGGCTGGGCGCCTCCTCCTCTCGCCCCCCTTATAAGGGGCGGGGGCGAGGAGGGCTGGGAGCCTCCTTCTCTCGCCCCTTACGGGCTGGGCGAGCGGGAGACCTCCACCTCCACCGCTCGCCCCCCTCTCCACGCCTGTGACCATGCTAACAAATAATGTTCTAAAAGGGGCTAGGGTCCCGGGGGTCCACTCGGCGAATACAGGGTTGTACACACTGCTTTAGAAGAGTATGGTGTTGAAGCTAGGGAATCTTCTACCTCAAGGAAAAGGAAAAGAGTTCAGAACAAGAAGTACATGCAAAAGAGACTAAGGAAAATTGAGCAGGATCCACAATCAGGCAAGTGGAGTCCCACCTCTAGGACCCTTATCTCAGAGTCTTGGATGGAATTTGGATACCCCAAGATGGCTTAGAGAGAATATATTATTATGCTGATTGGAATCTTCACCTAAGTCAAATGGAGCTAGAAAAGGAGGAATTTCAAACTAGTATTTCCCCATGGTCTTCCTTCTCCAAAGAAGATACCTAAGTCAATCGTTTCTATGAAAGACAAAGAAGGAAAGGAAAATGAAGCAACAACATGAGCTAATTAAGGATCACATCTCTTGAATGTTTGTCTGAAAAATGATTTGGGCAAATGACTGTGTAAATTTTGTTTAAAACATTGTCTATATTTATACCATGTTGGTAGTTGAATCATTTTGTGTTGCCTGAGTATCTTTAATTTTGATTTTATTTATGTTTGACATTTATCATTGAGATGAGTTATGACGTCTTTAAATATGAGGAGATTGTTGGGAACAGTGCCCAGCAATGTTCCTGATTTGAAGAAGTGCTCGGGTCAATGATAAAAACACTATGTATTTGATTGTATATCTTATTTATGACTACAAAGTATTGACTATATGTCCAGTACTTCTCTAATTTGTCTAAGTCGAAAATCGTTGAGAAGGACTGAACATATCGTTGATATGATACACATATTTTGAATAATTATAAAACTGTATGGGGAGAAAGTTGTCTTATTGTTGAAATAGTCAAGGCTTATCATTGAGAATATAAGGCTGCCGTTGGAAAGAATGCCTTGCAGAAGTTCTTCAGGAATCTTGAGTTAAATATCTGGCTAAGTCGACGATATCGTCGTAAAGGAGCTTTATCGTCTAGAAGACCAAGTCAGAATTCATGGAGAAAGGTTACAGCTAAAGTGTTCAATGTCGTCTGGATGATCTCGACGATATCGACGAGAAGACAGGATAATCTCAATGATATCGACGAGAAGATAGGAAGATCTCGGCGATATTGACGAGAAGACCTCCTGTCAGTAAGATGTTCACAACGATGTCGACGTGATGACTTCATGTCGCCGTGACTGCAAGTGTAGCCGAGTTGTTCCTTTTCGTCGATATATCTTTCTCTGGAGAAGATTGAAGAAGACTTGAAGATTTGTCTAAGTCCAAGATGGATCGCCGAGACGACAAGCTCTGTCGTCGAGATGTTGCTCTCATCGTCCAGACAGATCAAGTTTTTTCAAAATGCGTTGTCTGCATTTAATGCTGCCACCTGTTGGTCCAATCAATGGATGCCGTTAAGGAATAGGTCTCTGACACTTAAAGGACCTCTGAGTAGACCGTTAGAAGGTACCCAGTCATATAAAAAGGAACAGTGTCTGCCCTAATCTCTATCAGAGAACAATCAAATCAATCGAACAGTAAAATTGGTTGTGTGAAGAAGGAACAAACTCTCGAGAACAATACACTAGCTTCTGTTCTCCAGGTCTCAGTCAAGCAACATCCACTGTCAAGCTGTGTTCCAGATTGAAGAAAGGATAGAAGAGAAACTTGTGTTCTGCAAGAAAAGATCCTTATAGATTTCTCTTCAAGTCTAGAGGCTGTCAATATCTGGCTTCAGAAGAACTCTCCAATATTTTCTTTACTGTGTTAAGTGTTCTTCATTCTTGTACTTTATACATTCTCTGTAGGACTTTATAAGTCTGAGTTGTAGGGTTCTGTGAGAACCTGAGGTAGGATCTGAGATAGATCTAAGTTGTAAGGCATGGTGTGCCTAAGTTGTAGGGTTCCTGGAACCTGAGGTAGGATCCTAAAAGGATCTGAGTTGTAGGGCCTGCATTGCCTAAGCTGTAAGATCTGTGGAGAAGATATGAGATTTGGTGGAGTTTGCTGACTATAGCATACTGCTAGATAGGCGCAGAGGGACAATGGACTACTCAAGACACATTGTCTGGAGGAACCACTATAACTCTGGTGTCCTTGTGTGCTTTGCTTTGTGTTTGTTTGCTGTGCTGTGATCTATTCTATTGGCATTTATGCTTAAATTTTAAATCGGCCATATCACCTATTCTCCCCGTTCTAGGTGATATTTCCATAAATAACAGAGATTTTGACTACTGCTTGAAAGTTGAATCGATGTGTTCTGTGCGTCTTTGTCTCTATGACTTATCTCCTGCTGCGCGAGAGAAGTTTGGAGTACTGGTCTTGCTGGTGGCTGACACGCTTATTCTTGAGCGCACAATGTGTTTGTTGCTGAATGCGCGGGGGTGCGCTTGGAGCGGTCTTGATAGTAAAGCGCACAGAGGCGTGTCGAAGCGGAGCGCGCTCGGAGCGGAGGGCGCAGAGGCGTGCTCGGAGCGGAGCGCCCAGAGGCGTGCTCGGAGCGCAGCCCACAGAGTCGCGCTCGGAGAGCAGCGTACAGAGGCATGCTCAAAGCGGAGTGCACGGAGACGCGCTTGGAATGGTCTTGAGAGTGGAAGAAGGTCTTCGAAGGATCTTCAAGGCGCTCGAAGATCTTCGAAGGGGTCTTCGAAGGCGAAGGAGATCTTCAATAGAACTCTCTCTTGCACTTAGGAGGTAAGGAGGGAGGAGAAAAGATGGAAAAAAGAGAATCCTTGGGATTCTATTTATAGGCCCAGAGGTGGTTACGATAGTTCTGGTTATTCGCAGACCGTAACCACCATAATTTCTAAACGCAGGCCGAGATTATATGGTTTAAAGCGCGTATTATTTTTGTATTATTCTATACTCAACCTGACATGATTTTGAATAAGTGCACCCACCCATGATTGGTGGTTACGAGGGCGGTTACACGAGTGGTTACTCTCCGATCGGAGGGTGGAGACACCGTTGAGCGATCGTACTGCCACGACGGAAGGCCCGACCAGCGGCAAACGCCGGCCGTCAAGGAGATCGACTGACGAGGATGGGAGGCCGGCCGAGAGGAAGGCTGGCCCCGGGCGGCTATCTGCAAGGTCCTCGCGCCCTTGTGGCCGCGCAGCCGAAGCCGGTTGGGTGGCGAGACGGCCGCGCGGCTAAAGGCAGCCGACCGCTGGCCGGCCGCCCGCCTACGGGCGCGCGTTCCTCCCGGCCGGCCTTGCGGCCATGGACGCGTGCGCGTGGCGTGCGACCTAGGATGGCCGGGCGACGAGACGGCCGCGCGCCTTGGGCGCGCGGCCAACGACGGCCGGTTGCCGGGCCTGGCGGGTGCACGCCACGGGTGCACAGCCGAGGCCGGCCTCGCGGCCGGGTGGCCGGCCTTGCGGCCAAGGTCGCGCTGCTTAGGCCGGCTGGGCGGTTGGCGCAAGGGCCTTGCTGCCTAAACCGACTGATCGGGTGATCGGCCAGCCTGCGAGGCGGTCGCGCGCTTGATGGCCGACAGTGGGGCGCCGACGGGGGGGGGGGGGGGGGGGGGGGCTCTCATTAACTCCCCACTAAGGTAGTGAGGGTTAGGGAATTCCAGCTATTCGCAGCCCGAAATTCCTATATAATGAGGGAGACCATATCATGGGGATACCTATCAATTATATAAATCATAAATAAGCAAGTTACAAAATATAAATGGCAAGAAACAAAGATTAGTAAAAAATTGCGAATGAAAGAAGAAAACATTTGTAGTGGCTAGAAAGAAGAAAAACACATCGCGAGTGGTCGGGGAGTGACTATAGTAAACCCTCGAATAAAAGAGGAAAAATTGAAAGCAGAGGAAGCGTTTCTTAGAAAGCTATGTTGGACTGGTCGCTTAAAATGCCCCCAAACATCTTTGTTGAAAACGTTGTTTTTAGAAAAAACTCATCGTCCAAACAACTTAAAAATGACGATGGTGGTGAGAATAGAGCTTTTCTCACCTCACCGCCGCCACAGACAGAGCCTAAGACTTCATTTGGCGCTGCTTATTTGCTCCGACGAGTTTGGTAAAAAACGCCGTTAGCATAGAATGTATGTTTGGCAAGACAAATGTTATGACCGCTGCCCAAGAAAATGAACTAGTTTTGAGCATAAAATTCATTGAATTTTTTTAGGTGAGGTCGAGTTTTCACGAACGACGGTTCATAACCACCGCGTTCACGGCCAGTGCCGATGCGCCAAAGGAAGCCTAAATATGGAATGATTGCAAGTTTGGTTGAAAGTGTATTTTTTTGACTCTCCTTTTTCGGGATAAAATATTCTATAAAAAGGTGATTGTTATCCGCACTACAGTTTTGGCTATCCGCACTCTTTTTGAATGGTTTATTACGAGCCTTTTTGAAATACATCATGTACATGCATTTTTAGGAAAAATGTTAAACACGAAAGTTGTAGATCTCGTCGAGATTTACAACTTTCGTGTTGAACACCTTTCCTAAAAATGCATGTACAAGGCGTATTTCTAAAAAATCACTATAGTTACGCACATATTTCAATCAGGGCGGCAATACATCTTGTGCGTGCATATTTAGGAAAAGTGATCAACACGAGAGTTGTAGATCTCGATGAGATCTACAACTTTCGTGTTGATCACTTTTCCTAAAAATGCTTGTACAAGACGTATTTTCAAAAGGCGTGTAATAACTCATACAAAAAAGTGCGGATAGCCAAAACTGTAGTGCGGATAACTCTTATGTTATTAATTTTGATTTAATAAATCACTAAATTAACTTAAATGAAAAGGTTTATTTCTTTATCTTTTATTTCTTAATTCATCGTCTCTGTTGGTCTTATAATCTTATTAGTTATTTATGGCTAAATTATGGAGCAATTTTTAATCCATTTGAAATTATGAATGGATGATGAACCTATTTTGTGCAATAATTTATCGCCTTTAATCCCTCGCAGGCCGATTCTTATTTAGGTTTTTACCTTTTATTTTTGGAAATAAACAGCAGGAGATTTTTAGCACCTATTTTTGAATTATAGTTTTTATTGCATGCTTTTTTTAGCAGCTGGATATGTTAAATTGTTTTAAGCAAAAGAACTTAAGGGACTAATACTTTATGGGAAGTGCTTTGCTGGTTTAAAAATAATAATTTTAATAATACTTAATATAATAATAATAATAATAATAATAATAATAACAACAACGATGTTGTGGGTCGTTCAATTGTCTTACAGACTAGTTGAGTCGAATCGTTTTAGCTCGAGGGTGAGTGAACACGCAAATAGTCAGAAAGAGCATACACTAAGATTTTTATGTGGAAAACATGAAACAGAAAAACCACAGGGCTGGAATCAATCCACAGGGCTATATCATGATTCTCTATAATATTGAAGTCATACAACTACATGAGTACAATACCTCTTCTCTTTAGCCATACGATTATATTCTCAATTATTTTCTCGTATCAAGTGATATGACTATAATAGTTATTTCAAAATAATTTTTTTTAGCATTGATAATCGGTACTCGGGTCGGTTCTGGGTACCCGACCCTTGGAACCAGGAACCGATCCAAATTGTCGGTTCTGGTATTATGAGAACCGGACCGAACCGAGCCTATTTGGAACCGACCCAAATCATTCGGTTCGGTTCGGTTCCGGTCCGGTTCTCGATTCTTCGGTTATTTTTGCACACCCCTACTAGGCGGAAGTGGAGATCTTGGGGGTTCACGGGACTGAAATTTCTTTTTAATTTTTTTTTCATTATTTTCAATTTTTCTGATTAGTTATATTTTATATATATTTCATATTTCTATTTTTTTCATTAAATTATTTCTATTTGTTTAATAATTAATAAATTTATTAAAAAAAATAATAAATATATTTTAGAATACTTTTAGGTTTCAAAATTTTGAATTTCTGTAGGGGGCGGGCGAAGCCCGCCTGGTTGCGGTATGCTGTTTGATTGTATCATGCTTTTCATGCAAAATTTCTTGCGACTGTATAGCCTTACTGTCATGCGAAATTTTGGAACAAAGTATCACCACAACGAAACTATTGTTGTTGATTCTCCCTTCACATATTTGTAAAATGCAGTTAGAGAAAATGTATTTTTGTTAAATGCAGTTACAGAAAATGTATCTTAGTCAGTTTTTGTTATGAACAACAGATTAGTGTTGGCAGGGGCGCAGCCGCGGGGTTTTAGGGGGTTAGATTTTTTTATTATTTTTAATTTATTTTCTATTTTAATATTTAATGAATGTAAAATTATTTAAAATTTTAAATAGGTGACGGGAGCAAAGACCGGCGAGGGGCGGACGAATACCGGCGAGAGGCGGGCGAAGCCCGCCGACGTTGAGGGGCCGGGCGAAGCCCGCCTTGAATGTCAAGCGGGCGAAGCCCGCTTGGTTGCGGGCGAAACTCGCATTTATGCGGCTGAAGGCCGCCCGAGAGCATCGAGCACGGGCGTAGCCCGTGTGAAGATGCTCGTATATCTATGTGTATATATATATATGTATATATATATGTATACATATATAATTTCATTAGATAATAATAATCTATGCTATATTTATTTATCTATTTCATTGAATATTAATAATTTATACTAAATTTATAAATATATATACATATTTAAATAATTTATAAAATATTATAAATAATTAAATATATTATTATTTATTTCGTTAAATATAGTTAGTTAATGCTAATTTATAAATATATTTAAAAAATAATTCTATTTTATGAGAAGGAGATACAGAAATAAAAAAAAATATTTTTGTAAGAAAGAGTGATGAATTTTTTTATAAGGAAATAATTTTTTCCCTACATAAAAATTTTGCAATAAAAAAATCATTGCTATTTTGCAACAAAAATAATTGTTGCTATTTTAGCAACAAATATTTCGCAACAAAAAAATATGTTGCTATGTTTGCAACAAAAAAATTACTTGCTAATTTTATAAGTGTTGCGGAACGCTTAGGGCTCTTGGTAGACCGGTTCACTTGAACCACCTTAGCTCGTGAGCGAACTAAGCGCGCAAACAGTCAATTAGAGATTCGTTGATTGCACTGGGACTTTTTAGCGTGGAAAACCCGGAAAGGGTAAAAAACCACGTGGTCGGAGCTGTGCCGACCAAATTCCACTATCTTCAGGGGGGTTACAAAGTGAGACTTAGAACTCGAGTGCGACAGGCCGCAACTCGTTACAGTAGTAGAGAGATAGAGAGATCCGAAGGCGACAGGCCGCCTCTTGGAAAAAACTAAGTGCTCCGGGGAACAAAAGTGAGCTGCTCCTGGGAACAAAAGTGAGCTGTTCCGGGGAACAAAAGTGAGTTGCTCCGGGGAACAAAAGTGAGCTGCTCCGGGGAACAAAAGTGAGATGTTGTGTCGCCTTTCGGGATGAAGGAAATCTTCAAGTCCGGAAAGGAAATCTTCAAGCACCGAAGGAGAATTCCGCAAAAGTCTGCAAGGAGCTCTCCCAGGTCCAGAAGTCAAAGTCCTTTCAAATGAAGCCCCAGGGCCCTTTTTATAGCTTTGGCCGGAGGTAGTCTGGTAATCTTGTCGTTGGCAGTTTCCATAAATGCTTGGTGGACGAATCATATTTTCCGGGTTGGGGCACACGGATCGCCATTTTTCGTAAATGACCACCTTGCCCCTCGGGCAGCTTGGGCAGCTCGGGTAGTTCGGGCAGTTCCGTTGGAGGCGAAAAAGGCGACTGACTGTTCCTGAAAAGTGAGAAGCCTGAAAGACAAAAAGTGAGAAGCCGGAAAGACAAAAAGTGAGAAGTCGGAAACCCAAAAAGTGAGAAGCCGGAAAGACAAAAGATGAGAAAGCTTCCTGATCGCGCTCAGAAATGTTCTGAGCACGCGCTAGCGCTGAAGTGCTCCAAGTGCGCAGCGAACCACGGAGATGCCTCGGGCGGACGGCGGACGGGGAGTTTGAAGTATCTAGTTGCTAACCTAAATCACCTAGAGGGGGGTGAATAGGTGATAACTGCGTCTTTTGCGGAATAAAAATTACTGTAACGAAATAAGCACACAGCATGCAAATCATAAACACAGATGGCACAAAGATTTATAGTGGTTCCCCGTTCTTGGGTACTCCACTTGCCGGCCTCGCCAATCTAGCACCACAGCTAGACTTGACTACTTCACTAAATCTCGGATCAAGAAGGACCCTACAACCTCGGAGTCAAAACTCCTACAAACTCGGAGACAAATCTCCTACAATCTCGGAGAGAAAACCTCTCTTACACCTCGGAGAACAAACTCTCCTACAACTCGGAGAAAGCCTTCTCCTACTATTCAAAATAATAAGATAAAGATACAAAATAACAACAAAATTTTAGATCTGATTGACTTCCATGAAACCTTCTTCCTTCTTGATATTTGAAGAACCTTTCCTTGAGAAAATTGAGGAAGAACGAAAAGATATCAGATCTGGCCTTCCTTTGATCGTATGATCCAATTGAACTTGTTGACGAGAAGATATTGATCAATCGACCCTTCAACTTAGTCGGAGATGAACGATTACGAACACCAAAATTGATCTTCGACACTTGCAGGAGGCGGCACGGCAAAATCACAATTCTTGAAGCAACGATTAGGTTCGATCGCGATTAGAAAGATGAGCAGTCCTATTAATCATTAGGAGCAGGGCCTTATATAGGAAGAGGTTAAACGCCCATGAAAAGACAAGAATAACCTTAAAGAGAAACGAACCAAGTCGTCAAACGGAAACAGCGACCCGTCAGAATAGTTAACGGAAAAAATCAGAATAAAACCGATTTCTCGAGAAATAGAAGATGACATCTCGAGAAATGAAATTCAGACAAACATAGCACTTCTCGAGATAAATGACTCTTCTCGAGAAATGATCTGGAACAACAGAGAAAAGAGATTTCTGAAATAGCAGAGAGACTTCTCGAGAAATAATCATTTCTCGAGAAATGACTTCTCGAGAAAAGGTGACTTCTCGAGAGATTGATTTTCCGAGACAAAGAGTTTCCGAGACAAAGACTTAGAACAAAAAGTCTTGGAGAAAAGAGAAAACCAAATGGATTTCTCGAGATATAGAAGAAAGATCTCGAGAAACTGACTTAACCTCTCGAGAGAGAACTTGGACCTCTCGAGACAAACTTCATAGCTCTCGAGAACTGAGGTTGACTTCTCGAGAAAAGGACTTAGGCTCTCGAAAAAATTCCTAGAACACTTGGAAAAATTCTTTTCTTCAATTCATCCAACAACATCAGCTTCCTCCTAGCTCTTCCTTAGTGCTTGAATCAAAAGTACATCCCAATAGAGAGATTTCACATGAGTCAACACCTTGAACCATACAATGAGGAATTACATTGCATGGGCCTGTGTTTGGTGACCCATTGAAACCTGACACTGGTTTGTACTTACTCATTTGAAAACCTGCAAACACCATACTAGAAAGCAATATCAAATACAAACTCAATTCAACTTAGTTTAAAGGGGACTTCTTCAAATCAAGGTAATTGTGGACACAATTCCCAACAATCTCCCCCTATTTGTAGAAGTCAGAACCCTAAAGACTAAGATGAATTGTAACAAGATAAACCAGATATGCTACAACATATAAAAGAAAGAGAAGAGAAACAAAATGAGCAATAAAATCAAAAACTATATTAAGATTTATATTGTTCAAGGATGACTTAATATCCATACAATCTGAGTTATCAAAATAAGATGATTCAAAAAAAAACTTGCTTCATAAATTGTCTCTTTTCTTCTGCTCTTGTCTAGTGAAATAGGCATAAGGCTTTGGGTGATACTTAAGAGGAGCTTCTGGGGCTGATGGATTGTTAATACCATGGGTCCTGAAATGAATCCTTCTCTTGGTACAACTAGTCACATATTTCTTCCACTCAGTTGCACTGTAAATCTCAGACACTGGCACACCACCATCTTCAACAAGTTTGAGGGAGTCAAGAATAATAACCATAGAAATTGGACTCCACAGCTCAGGAAGTACTTCTTCTATAACAGCTTTGCCAGAAGCAACAGAGCTGGATGCTGGAGTGGATCTTCTAGCTGAGGGACCCTCTCCATACTTCCTTTTCCTGGAAGTCTTCTGTGCAGAGGGACCTTCTGAATGATCAGAAGCATGTTGAAGCTGGCCATCTGGCCTTGGAGAAAACTGAGGAGGAAACTGAGAAGGAAACTGAGAAGGAGACTGAGAAGGAGGCTGATTATCTTCAAGGTCTATTCCTGGTAAGATCTCATGATGCAGCCATACTGCAGTCTTGAAAGTGTAAGAATTCACATCTGCAATCTACCTTTGAACACAGTCATTTAACTGTTCAAGCTGATCACCAACTGCCTTTTGAAGCTGATAAGCTTGAGAATCCAAAAGCTCTGTCACTTTATCCTCCCCCTTTCTGACTTCTACAGATAGGGTTTGGATGACAGATTCTTTAAACTGACCAACTTCATCAATGATTTTGAAAGCAATCTCTTCAGCTTTTTCATCCTGAGCAGCCTGCTTCTTTCTAACTTGAACTACTTCATCCAAAACAGTAACTACACCCTTAATGGTGTGTTCCATTGCCTTTCCACCCTGAATCATCTCTTCTCTGAGCTTATCAGAACTTGACTTAAGCTCAGCAAACTTTCTGTTGACGTCCTTTTCAACATCAGTTATTCTGGCATGAACTTCCCTGAAGGAATAATCTATCTTAGCACTCTGCTGAAAAATTAATCTTTCAATCTTTCCCAGAAGAGTGTCATCTGTATACTGAGGAGGAGGAGGAGGCTGAGGTTCCTCAGGAAGTTCTTCAAGAATGACAGAACTTACCTTCACAGGAGAAAATACTTGAGGCTGAATATGAATATCACCAACTAGCTCCGGTTGAGCATCCTTGTCAATGTCCATTAAGCCTTGCCCCCCCTCAATGTTTGCAGGGGAAGGAGATGAACCATGAACAGAGATGTCATCTTCTTCATTGCAGAAGTCAAAATCTGCTCCAGACTCACCTCCTTGCCCACTAGGGCTGAGTCTTTCACCAGCTTGATGCTGTAAATCAGTGAGGACATCATCAATTTCCTTGTTAACATCTTCAGAAGGAGGAGGAGGAACTGCATCCTCTTGATGAGGGGAACTTACTGAAGAAGGAGGAGATGGAATTGCACAATTTGAGGATTTTGGCTGGGGTCTTCTTGTATAAACTCTCTTTGAAGAAGGAATAGAATCTGCCTGAGTGGCTGGATCAACATGAGAAGAAGGAGGAGATGGAATGGCATCACCTAGAGGAACTGAAGCAACTGGAGGAACTGAGCTAACTGGAGGAGGAGGAGGTGTAACAACATCATCTTGAGGGTGTGCATCAGAGGGAGGAGCTGGAGGTGAAGTCCTTCTTGGAGAGGGAACAACCCTGGAGTGCACATCAGCATGAAGTTGAGTCTCCCCCTGGCCACTTGAACTTTCCTGACTTGGCTTCACAATTCTGATATTCCATCTCTGAATTGTGACAACATTAAGCTTCTTCAAATGATGAAGCACAGCTCTGTTAGACATGACAAAAACTTGAGGGTTTAGCTGATTCAGAAATAAAGACAATATCCTTGCATAGTTGGGAGCAATAATACTAGCTTTGATGGACAAGAAGAGTCGATTTGCCCAATCACACTTCTTTCCACAGACTATTGAGGTGATCAACCAAAAGATATCCTCAGACACATGGCCTTGGCTGCCTGTCTTGCACAGAATTACCTTAGACACAATGTCTACAAGTAATTTCCCAACTAAGTTCATTTTCTGCCTTCTGATAGCACGGCCACCCTTTTCCAAACCACAGAATACCTTTGCTCTGTCCCAGTCCACATCTTCTAATTCATCCTCAGAATCAATCACTGGAAGTCTAAGGAACTTGGTTAAAGATTTAGGAGAAGTCTTTACCTTCACATTTTCCACAAACGAGACGAGCATCCTCCCTTCCTTGATAGCCTTGACATTTATAAATAGTTCTTCTACTTCCTTGAACAAAATTCTACAAGGGTGCTCAAGAACGAATGACAACCCTGCGGCATCTAGTAAGTAAAACATATTCTGAACATCATCTGAAATCTCAATTAACCCAGACCTTTCGACTTCCCAACCAATGCTGATCTTGGCTCTAGGGCAAGGAGCCATTGATGCTTTGTAGAATCGAGCTGCGATAGCTAGAGGTGAATGCGATTACTCCTGTGCTTGACGAGATTGCGAGAACTGAAGGACGAAATCGCGTGAGCTGTCGTGCGAGTGACGAAGGTCGCGAGAGGGAGATGAACGGTGAGAAGGGGTTTCGAGAGGGAGGAGGTTTTTCGCGTGGATTTTAAGTCATCCTCGAGACTGATATATATAGTTTTTCGATTTTATTAAAAGAAATAACAGTAAAATAAGTACCTAGCGGTTCGACTGCTCGAAGAAGGAATTTTAAGAAATTTAAGAAAACAGACCGACTTTTCGAGAAGTTCTTGATTTCTCGAGAGGTCCTCGATTTCTCGAGAAGTTTGATGACTCGCCAAGAACTTCAATTTTTCGATAAGTTCTTCTGATTTCTCGAGGGACTTCCCATTTCTCGAGAAGTAGAGTTCAGTTTGATTTCCCGAGAAGTGGTATTCTAACTTAGAAAATTTTTCTGAATTCTTCATTTCTTCAAGCCTTCATCTATTATGACTTAGAAATTTGTTTGCCTCCTTTAACATCTGTAGTTGAATTTTTCTTCTCTTCATGACTTTATTTCTGACTAGATTCTTACTCCATATTTAGCATACCCAGTTCTGTCTTGAAGAAAGAGAACTTGGTCTCATCCAGCGGTTTTGTGAAAATATCCGCTATTTGCTTATCCGTTGGAACATAACTGAGGTTGATGTCCCTATTCTCCACATGCTCCCGGATGAAATGATATCGTAATTCGATATGCTTTGTCCGGCTGTGCGAAACTGGATTATTAGCAATAGCAATAGCACTGGAGGAGTCGCAAAACATCGGAATTTCTTTGAATTTAAGGTTGTAATCTTCTAGCTGATTCTTTATCCACAACAATTGTGCACAACAACTGCCTGCAGAGATATACTCCGATTCCGCAGTTGATATTGCTACACAATTCTGTTTCTTGCTGCTCCAAGAAATTAGTCTTCTTCCTAGGAACTAACACGTCCCGGAAGTGCTTTTCCTGTCGTCTTTGCTACCTGCAAAGTCAGTATCTGAAAAACCTATTAATTCGCTATCATTACTCCTTGGGTACCATAAGCCAAGATTTGATGTACCTTTAAGATATCTCAAAATTCGCTTTGCGGCGGTATAATGAGATTCCTTAGAGTTCACCTGATATCTAGCACATACACATGTAGAAAACATTATATCAGGTCTACTAGCAGTAAGGTAGAGCAAAGAACCAATTATGCTTCTGTACTTGGTTTCATCGAAAGGTTTCCCTCTCTTATCCTTGTCCAGAGACATAGCTGAGCTCATTGGAGTCCTCATAGAGGTTGCACTCTCCATTCCAAATTTCTTAATTAACTCTTTAGTGAACTTCGTCTGTGAGATGAAAATTCCATCTTCAGATTGTTTCACTTGAAGTCCTAGGAAATATTTCAGCTCGCCCATACTGCTCATTTCAAACTTCCCTTGCATAAGTTTCGAAAACTTCTTGCAAAGGTTGTCATCAGTAGATCCAAAAATAATGTCATCGACATAGATTTGCACTAGCAAAATCTTGCCTTTAACTTCCCTAAGAAATAATGTCTTATCTATCTTTCCTCTTGTGAACTTGTTCTCAAGAAGAAAGTTAGACAATGTCTCATACCAAGCTCGAGGAGCTTGTTTTAAACCATATAAAGCTTTTTGCAGTAAGTAGACATGATTAGGGAGTTCAGAATCTACAAAACCTGGAGGTTGTTCAACGTATACTTCTTCTTTTATATTACCGTTAAGAAAAGCTGACTTGACGTCCATTTGGTATACGGTGAAACCTTTGAATGCAGCAAATGCCAAAAATAGTCTGATCGCTTCGAGTCTTGCTACCGGAGCATAAGTTTGATCGAAGTCGATTCCTTCTTCTTGTCTGTACCCTTTTGCTACAAGTCTGGCTTTGTTCTTTATTATCGTTCCATCTTCATCCAACTTGTTTCTGTAGACCCACTTTGTTCCAATAATGTTCTTGTCCTTGGGTTTTGGAACAAGTGTCCACACCTTGCAACGCTTGAATTGATTAAGTTCTTCTTCCATTGCAATTATCCAATGGGGATCTTCATTTGCCTCTTGGAATTTCTTTGGTTCAACCTGCGAGAGAAAGCTTAGGTACAAATTTTCATTGGCAGTACCTCTTCTCGTTTTTATTCCTTCATGAGGATCTCCTATGATTTGATCAATAGGATGATCTCTCAATTGTCTGAGTCCAAGATTCCTAGTATTGATGGGTGCATCAGGGGATTCTTCTATAACTGGAATGTCTTCTTCCACTTGGGTTTGTTCTTCATCAAGATGATCTTCTTCTTCATTTGTGATTGGGGAAGAGATCTTGACGAAGGTTTGAGCATCAACTTTGACTGGCTCATTCAAGCTTATATCTTGTGTCTTTGAACCTGTACCTTCCATAGAAGCACTAGAAGAGCTGCTATGTAACAAGCTCGTTTCATCAAAAACAACATTAATAGACTCTTCTACAACCAGGGTTTTCTTATTAAATATTCTATAAGCTCTACTATGGCTGCTATAGCCTACAAAAATACCTTCAAAACTCTTTTCACTAAACTTGGTTTTGTAATGCTTTCCATTATTAAGTACAAAGCATTTACTACCAAAGATTCTAAAATAAGAGATGGTTGGTCTCTATCCTTTTAAGAGCTCATAGGGAGTCTTTTCATAGTTTTTGTTTATGAGTGCTCTGTTTTGCACGTGGCAAGCAGTGTTGACAGCTTCAGCCCAAAGGTATTTTGGAAGTGAAGTGTCACTCAACATAGTTCTGCAAGCCTCAATGAGTGTTCTATTCCTTCTCTCAGCTACTCCATTTTGTTGTGGAGTTCGAGGAGAGGAAAACTCATGAAAGATACCTAGACTTTCACAAAAATTTGTCATAGCTCCAGATTCAAATTCTGTTCCATGGTCACTTCTGATTTTGACTACCGAACATTCAAATTCGTTCTGGATTTGCTTGACAAACTTAGTGAAAATGTCAAACGTATCTGACTTGTGTTTTAGAAAGAATACCCATGCAAAACGTGAGTAATCATCTACAATAACTAATGTGTAAGACTTACCTCCTAAACTTCTAACTTGCAAAGGACCAAATAAGTCCATATGAAGTAGGTATAAGCACCTAGTGGAATCTTTGCCTAAAATGCTCTTAAAGGTAGCTCTTGTTTGCTTGCCTTTTACACAAGCATGACAAGGTCTATCTTTAATGCACTTAATATTTGGCGCATCACGTACTAAGTTCTGAGAAAATAATTTATTTATAGTTTTGAAATTTATATGTGCTAATCTCTTATGCCATTGGTCAGCAAGAGATGCACTATTTTTTGCTAAAAGACACACTGGTGTAGAAGATGATAAACAAAGAAAGTTTAAACAGAACATATTTCTACAACGAGTGCCTGATAAAATCGTTTCTAGATTATCTGCCGATTTTATCAAACACTTTTCTTTACGAAAATCAACTATGTATCCTTTGTCACAAAGTTGACTTATGCTTATCAGATTATGTTCTAATCCTTCCACATAAGCAACATCCGAAAAGGATACATTACCATTAGATATCATACCGTAGCCTTTTGTAATTCCTCTGTCGGATCCGCCAAAAATAACTTTTGGTCCGTTTACAACTGGAATGAAGTTTTGTAAAAGGCTTCTCGTCCCGGTCATATGCCGAGAGCATCCACTGTCCAAATACCAGATAGGATTTTTGTTGGCCTTTGGACATTCCTGCAAAAACAAATTATTTTGCCTTAGGAGCCCAAACTAATTTGGGTCCTTGGTCCCTTGTTAGTTGAGCACCACGAAGAGCATTAACATTGCGAGCGGTCTTTCTTGCATTGTTAATTTGTGGTCTCTTGGAATATGTAGAATTGAACCAACAATCTACGGCAAAGTGACCTATTTTGCCGCAACACCAACAGTTAAATCGGTTGTACCTTAGTTTTGTGTTTTCCTGCTTTACTTTTTGAATGATAGCTTTGGCAGGAGCATTACTCTTGGAAGAGGATGCTTTATGGGTACAACACACACAAGGTGTGAATGTCTCCTTAGGCTTAGGTGCAACAGTTTTCATTATTGGTGCTCTCTTAGCACTTGGACCATGAACATAAGGACCATAATCTTTCAGATTGATCTCTTCATAAGGTGCTTTGAATGCACTTGCGCCAAAGTTTCTAGGACGAGTCCACCCCTTGTAGTCAATGACAGGTCCAAAGTTAACTGGTCTTGTCAAATGACCATAGGAGCTTTCCAGATCATAAGCATTTGTAGGAAAGATAACTTTCCTAAATGCCACTTGATCTTGATGGGCTTTCCCTTTCTCTTCGGCGGTGGCTTTCATAGCAACCTTATTATTCTTCTTGGCATGGATGCCCTTAGAAGAATCACTAGGTCCAGCCACATGACCTATTTCACTTGCTTTAGCGGAGAATCTATCAATGATTGAAAGAATGGTTTTCGGTTGTGAAAACTTTTCAACTAGCTTCTTCTCAGCGGCTAGCTGTTCTTCCAAAACTTTGACGGAGCTCTTTCTCCGATCAAGGAGCTCATCTGAACTTTTGATCTTGTCTTTCAAGACTTGGTTTTCCTTTTTGAAGGAAGAAAGTTGTTCAACTTCCTTTCTCAAATTAGATTCCACTTCTTTGAGAGACATGATCTCCTTGGCCTGTATTTTGACTACCTTTCGGCATTTGTCAAAACTTTTAAGCATTTCAGTGTATTGGGTCATGAGATCAGAATCATCATCTGAGAGATAATCCTTTTGCTCATCTGGAGCTTGATCAGAATCAGATAAGGCGGTGTGAGAATTTACCTTTCTAGTATATGGAGGTTCTTCTTCTTCATCAGTCATAGCCATTAGCCCGAAGTAGGCTTCTTCTTCACTACTTGATTTCTCCGAGTCACTGTCGCTTAAAGTTTTGTTCTTTTTAGCGACTAGACTCTTCTCAGTCTTCCTTTTCCCGTGGGTGGATTTCTTTTCTTCTTTTCTTCCACCCTCTTTCTTTTTATAAGGGCATTCAGCAATCATGTGCCCTGACTTATTGCAGCAATAGCAAACTATGTCAGAAGAAATATGTTTACCAGTTTTAGATTTATACCTTTCATGATTGCTAGAGCTCTTTTTGTGATGATCACCATCACGTCGAGAATGTCTATTTTCAGAGGAAAACTTATTCTTCATGTGTCTTCTTTTGTTTAGCAGTTTCTTAAACTGACGGGAGATAAGAGAGAATTCCCCATCAGACATTTCTGAGCTGGAGGAGCCGGCCTTAGATTCTTCTTCATCAGTAGATCCTTGTATTCTGATTGGAGACAAGGTTCTGCCTTTTTTAGAACTCTCAGCCTTCATAGCCAAGGTTCTTTCCTTGCTTGAAGCTCTATTCCCATCTTCTTCTGTTTTCCGAATGTTCATTTGTAGCTCGTGGGATAATAGTTTCCCAAACAGATTCTGAGGGTCTAGATTTGGTAACTTCCCAAATTCTCTGATTGCAACAATCTTGCTATCCCAATCTTTCGTTAGGGAACGCAGGAATTTGTCATTCAGTTCACCATTTGAGAATTCCGGACCATAGTTTCTTAGGCCGTTTACAATTTTGAAGAATCTTTCATAGGCATCGGCAATGCACTCCTTTTTATTCTGCTTGAAAGCCTCGTACTCTTGATTCAAAAGAGATCTTCTATCATCTCTAACTTCTTCAGTACCTTCCATAAGAACTATCAAAGATGTCCACATTTCTTTGGCAGAATTACAGTGAATCAAGTTTTGCAACATCGAATTATCCACTGCACTTGCAATTATGTTCTTTGCCTTTTTGTCTAAAGCAACGAGAGCGATCTCATCCTTTGTTAAATCCATCATTTTCTTTGGCACTTGAACTGTGGGATTGATTGTTGAGGCAGTCATTGGCACATGAGGTCCTTCTTCCATGACTTGGAAGATTCTCGGGTCTGCGGCTTCCATATAAAATCTGACTCTTTCTTTCCACATAGGAAAATTAGCCTTAGTGCATATTGGCAATTTCAACGAAGACGATTCCTTGCACTTTTCCATGATTTGCAGGCAACCAGAATGGATAGATCCTGTTCAAGGTGTTAACCTAGATACGAACAACGACCCTCTGATACCAATTGAAGTATCTAGTTGCTAACCTAAATCACCTAGAGGGGGGTGAATAGGTGATAACTGCGTCTTTTGCGGAATAAAAATTACTGTAACGAAATAAGCACACAGCATGCAAATCATAAACACAGATGGCACAAAGATTTATAGTGGTTCCCCGTTCTTGGGTACTCCACTTGCCGGCCTCACCAATCTAGCACCACAGCTAGACTTGACTACTTCACTAAATCTCGGATCAAGAAGGACCCTACAACCTCGGAGTCAAAACTCCTACAAACTCGGAGACAAATCTCCTACAATCTCGGAGAGAAAACCTCTCTTACACCTCGGAGAACAAACTCTCCTACAACTCGGAGAAAGCCTTCTCCTACTATTCAAAATAATAAGATAAAGATGCAAAATAACAACAAAATTTCAGATCTGATTGACTTCCATGAAACCTTCTTCCTTCTTGATATTTGAAGAACCTTGCCTTGAGAAAATTGAGGAAGAACGAAAAGATATCAGCTCTGACCTTCCTTTGATCGTATGATCCAATTGAACTTGTTGACGAGAAGATATTGATCAATCGACCCTTCAACTTAGTCGGAGATGAACGATTACGAACACCAAAATTGATCTTCGACACTTGCAGGAGGCGGCACGGCAAAATCACAATTCTTGAAGCAACGATTAGGTTCGATCGCGATTAGAAAGATGAGCAGTCCTATTAATCATTAGGAGCAGGGCCTTATATAGGAAGAGGTTAAACGCCCATGAAAAGACAAGAATAACCTTAAAGAGAAACGAACCAAGTCGTCAAACGAAAACAGCGACCCGTCAGAATAGTTAACGAAAAAATCAGAATAAAACCAATTTCTCGAGAAATAGAAGATGACATCTCGAGAAATGAAATTCAGACAAACATAGCACTTCTCGAGATAAATGACTCTTCTCGAGAAATGATCTGGAACAACAGAGAAAAGAGATTTCTGAAATAGCAGAGAGACTTCTCGAGAAATAATCATTTCTCGAGAAATGACTTCTCGAGAAAAGGCGACTTCTCGAGAGATTGATTTTCCGAGACAAAGAGTTTCCGAGACAAAGACTTAGAACAAAAAGTCTTGGAGAAAAGAGAAAACCAAATGGATTTATCGAGATATAGAAGAAAGATCTCGAGAAACTGACTTAACCTCTCGAGAGACAACTTGGACCTCTCGAGACAAACTTCATAGCTCTCGAGAACTGAGGTTGAATTCTCGAGAAAAGGACTTAGGCTCTCGAAAAAATTCCTAGAACACTTGGAAAAATTCTTTTCTTCAATTCATCCAACAGCATCAGCTTCCTCCTAGCTCTTCCTTAGTGCTTGAATCAAAAGTACATCCCAATAGAGAGATTTCACATGAGTCAACACCTTGAACCATACAATGAGGAATTACATTGCATGGGCCTGTGTTTGGTGACCCATTGAAACCTGACACTGGTTTGTACTTACTCATTTGAAAACCTGCAAGCACCATACTAGAAAGCAATATCAAATACAAAATCAATTCAACTTAGTTTAAAGGGGACTTCTTCAAATCAAGGTAATTGTGGACACAATTCCCAACAGAGTTGCCCCTCAAAAAGGGAGGGACCGGGATCCTTTGGCGAGGAGAGGGCGCCGGACCGCACCCCGAGGAGGGGTGGGCGCGGCCGCGCACCCCAAAGAAAAGAAATGGGGGGGGGGTGCGGATTGGCCGCACCCCCAGGGGGGGGGGTGCGGATTGGCCGCACCCTCCAAGGGGGTGCGGCTTGGCCGCACCCCCCAAGGGGGGATGCGGCTTGTCCCCACCCCCCAAGGGGGGATGCGGCTTGGCCGCACCCCCAATGGGTGCGGCTTGGCCGCACCCCCTTGGGGGGTGCGGCTTGGACGCACCCCCCAAGGGGTGCGGCTTGGCCGCACCCCAAGGGAGGTGCGGTTTGACCGCACCCCAAGGGGGGTGCGACTTGGTCGGCCGCACCCCTAAGGGTGGTGCGGTCGGGGGGTGCAGCCTGCGTGCTACTGCGCTCTTTAACCGTCGACCCCTCCTCTCTTTTTCGGGGCTTTCTTCAGGTGCGTCCTAAGGCCTTTACAGGTGTACAACATAAGCCCCCCAAACCTTCGGAGTCCGAGTTCCAGAGCGAGGAGTTCGAAGGTTTTGATTTTTTCTGCGGCGACTTTACCCATTGTCCTCTGTGCGGCGCTTTTCTGGTAGGAGCTGATGTCGGAGGGTGTTGGTACTCCGAGGTCGTTGTGAGCTTGCTGCCCGGCTCTGATATCCGTATGGGCTGAGGGGTTTCTGAAAAATGACAGATTAGCTTGCGCGGTTCTGAGCCCGCGACTTTTACACAATAGAAAATTAGTTTGCGCAAGTCTGTGCTTGCGGCTTTTTTGCACGAGTCTGCGCTCACGGCTTTTTTGCACGAGTCTGTGCTCGCGGCTTGGCCGGTGAATAGCGGGTGTATTCAAACTATGGGTGAACGTAAGGGGGGCAGGCCCCTACGTCACCGGGACTCGACGGCGGAGGAGAAGGGCTAATCTTCAATCGACGACGGTGCAAAGTCCCCGGGGCAGGGCCCCGAAGTGGCCGGTGAATAGCTGGTGTATTCAAACCGGGGGCAAACGTAAGGGGGGCAGGCCCCTACGACGCTGGGACTCGACGTCGGAGGAGAAGGGCGAACCTTCAATCGACGGCGGTGCAAAGCCCCCGAGGCAGGGCCTCGAAGTGGCCGGTGAATAGCTGGTGTATTCAAACCGGGGGCGAACGTGAGGGGGGCAGGCCCCTACGACGCTGGGACTCGACGGCGGAGGAGAAGGGCGAACCTTCAATCGACGGCGGTGCAAAGCCCCTGAGGCAGGGCCTCTTTATAAAGTTTTTTCTTAAGTGAGTGTAAGTGTCAAAATATGGTTTTACAGTATGAAATCATTTGGTGCATAGCTTTATGTAAGATAAGATAGGTGCACGAGTCTGGGCTCGCGGCTTTTACATTACATGTAATATAAGATAGGTGCACGAGTCTGAGCTCGTGGCTTGTACATAAATTGAAGATAAGTTTGCACGAGCTTGAGCTCGTGGCTTAGTACATGGTAGAGGTCCTTGGATCACTGGTAAAAGCGGCGCAGGTTTTGAGCGTTCCAGGTGCGTGGCAAAGTCTTCCCTTCCGCCGTCCTGATCCTGTATGTTCCGGGTTTCACGACTGTGGTGACTACGTACGGGCCCTCCCAGGCCGGTGAGAGCTTATCTCCTTGGGTGCCTTTACCGGCGGCCTCGATGCTGCGTAAGACGAGATCTCCTACATTGATTGGTCTGGGCTTCACCCTCCTGTCGTAAGTCCGGGCGACACGCATTTGGTAGAGTGCAGCACGGTGAGCAGCGCTGTCTCGAACTTCTGGGATTAGATCGAGGTTTTCTCGGAGCAGTCCATCATTCTTGCTAGGATCGAAGGTTAGTACTCGAGCACTCGGAACGCCGATGTCGACGGGGATGATAGCTTCGGTTCCGTAACAGAGGTTATAAGGTGTCTCCCCTGTAGGAGTCCTCTCTGTTGTGCGATACGCCCACAACACATTCGGGAGCGTGTCTACCCACTGTCCCCCGGCTTTTTCCAAGCGTGTTTTCAGTCCTTTGAGGATGGTGCGGTTTGTGACTTCTACTTGTCCGTTGGTTTGCGGATGTGCCACGGCCATGTGACGCAGGTTGATCTTCAGATCCTCGCACATCTTGGTGAAGGACTTCCCAGTGAATTGAGTGCCATTGTCGGCAATGATCGCAGCCGGGATGCCGAAGCGGCAGACGATGTTCTTCCAGACGAATTGTTTGGCGTTTTCTTCCGTAATTTTGGCCAGGGGCTCCGCCTCCACCCATTTGGTGAAGTAGTCGATGGCTAGGATGATGAACTTCCTCTGCCCGGATGCTAGAGGTTGGGGACCGAGGAGGTCGATCCCCCACTGCGCGAATGGCCACGCACTCTGCAGCGTGGAAAGTGAGACCAGGGGTTGATGAGGCATGTTGGCGTGCAGCTGACAGCTTTTGCACCTCTGGACAAAGTCGGCCGCGTCCTTCCTCATCGTTGGCCAATAGAATCCTTGACGCAGTATTTTCCGCGCTAATGCCTTCCCGCCTAGGTGCTCTCCGCAGACTCCTCCGTGTACTTCCCTGAGGGCGTAGTCCGCCTCGCCCGCTGACAGGCATTTTAGATATGGTCCTGAGAATGCCCGTTTGTAAAGCTCCCCGTCTATAATGGTGAACGATGCTGCCCGCATTCGTAGCCTTCGCGCCTCTAGGCGATCTTCGGGAAGGTGCCCTTGCTCGAGGTAAGCTCGCAATGGGGTCATCCAGTTTGACTCTTCCTGGTGGATGGCTGCGATTTCCCATGGCCCTTGAATGCTTGGGATCACGACTTCTTCGATTCGGCGTCTTCGAGACTGGTAGCTGGAGGGTGAGGTGGCGAGCTTGGATAGAGCATCCGCTCTGGAATTCTGCTCTCGGGGGATGTGTAGAATCTGATATGATGAGATCTTCTGGAGAAGTGATTTCGCGAATGCGAGGTACTTTGCCATCTGTTCGCTCTTAGCCTCGTAATCTCCTTCAACTTGTGAGACCACGAGTTGGGAGTCTGTATAGATCGTTAGGTTCTTGGCTTTGCAGTCGATGGCGAGTCGGAGACCGGCGATCAGTGCTTCGTATTCCGCGATGTTATTTGTTGCGGGGAACTTTAGCCGGAGTCCGTAATCCAGGGTGATCTCTTCGGGGCTTATGAAGAGCAATCTTGCTCCGGCCCCTTCAACTCCAGAGGCGCCGTCGACATAGAGGGTCCAACGGGGGCTGGTTGTGTCTTTGATGAGGGTTGATTCTGGCGGGATGGTGTACTCCACCACGAAGTCGGCGAGCACCTGTGACTTGATGTCGGGCCGAGGCAGGAATTGGATGTCGAACTCACCGAGTTCTACTGCCCACTTTACAAGTCTCCCCGAGACTTCTGGCTTCTGGAGGATTGCCCGCAATGGGAGTTGCGTCAATACCTTGACCGCATGAGCCTGGAAGTAGCGTCTAAGTTTTCTAGCTGAGAAAACAAGAGCCAAGGCTGTCTTGTCTGCTGCCGGATACCTGGTTTCGGTGTCGGTGAGGACTTTGCTGAGGTAGTAGATTGGTCGCTGCACCCCTCCTTCGTCTTTCACGAGCACTGAGCTAAGAGCCGTAGGCGACACGGCCAGGTACAAGAACAGAGTTTTCCCGGGGGTGGGCTTTGACAGAAGCGGTGGCGAATCCAGGTACTGTTTGAGAAGCTCGAAGGCCACTTGGCACTCGTCCGTCCACTGGAAACCTGAATGGCGTGCTCCCCGGAGGATTTTGAAGAAGGGGAGGTACTTGTCTCCCGTTCGTGATAGGAAACGGGACAAAGCAGCGATCCTCCCGTTTAGGCGTTGTACTTCCTTAATTGAGCGAGGTGGCGACATATCCTCTAACGCCTTGATCTTCTCGGGGTTGGCCTCAATTCCCCGATGGGTTACCATGAAACCTAGAAACTTCCCCGCCGTCACACCAAACACACACTTGCTGGGATTGAGCCGCATCTGGAAGCGACGGAGAAGCCGGAATCACTTTTCCAAGTCTTCCAAGTGGTCGCGCCGGTGGACGCTCTTTACTAGCATATCGTCCACGTAAACCCCAATCGTTTCTCCGATGAGGTCCTTGAAGACCTTGTTCATCAGCCTTTGGTAGGTGGCTCCGACATTTTTAAGGCCGAAAGGCATCACCTTGTAGCAGTAGACTCCCCGGTCGGTGCGGAAGGCAGTATGTTCTTCGTCTGCGGGGTTCATCCTTATCTGGTTGTAACCTGAATAAGCATCCATGAAGCTGAGCAGCTCATGGCCTGCCGTAGCGTCGACGAGCTGGTCAATTCTTGGGAGGGGGAAGCTGTCCTTCGGGCACGCTTGGTTCAAATTGCTGTAGTCGACGCACATCCGCCACTTTCCCGAGGCCTTCTTCACCATGACTACGTTGGCGAGCCATGTGGGGTATTCTGCTTTGCGTATGAATCGTGCCTCTAGGAGCTTAGCTACCTCCTCCTCGATCGCCTTTAAACGCTCGGGGGCAAAGTTCCTCTTCTTTTGAATCACGGGTCTGCAGGCGGGGTTGATGTTTAGCGAGTGATAGATAACGTTAGGATCTACCCCGGGCATGTCTTCCGGGCTCCAAGCGAAAATGTCCTCGTTCTCCTGCAGGAAGGTGGTGAACTTTTCTCGCTCTTTTTGTGTTAAGAGTGACCCGACCTGAACAGTTCGAGTCGGGTCTCATCGGGAGAGTGGTATTTCTACAAGCCCATCAACGGGCGCTCCTCGTTGCAAAGTAGCCTCGTCTCGCAGGTCGAAGTTATTGATGTTGAGAGCGGTCGCCCTTGCTGGTTGGGCCTGCTTCAGGTAGCAGGTCCTGACTGCCTCTTGGTCTCCTCTTACGACTCCTATTCCTGCGGTAGTAGGGAACTTCATAGCTAGGTGTGGAATGGAAGGGATTGCCCCGAAGATCGACTGGAGCGGTCTCCCGAAGATGGCATTGTAGGAGAATGTGGACTCTACCACCATGAACTGGATGTTGTGCGTTGACTGTCTTGGAAATTCGCCCAATGTGACTGGGAGAATGATCATGCCTTGCACCGGGACAGGTCTGTTATCGAAGCCGTAGACGGACCCGGCTGCAGGACTAAGCTGGTCTTTTGTGAGCTTCATACTTTGCAAAGTGAAGAGAAATAAGACATCGACCGAGCTTCCATTGTCGACCAGTATTCTCTTCACCTTGAAGCAGGGATCCCCGATCCCTGCGCTGATCACGAGTGGATCCTGGTGCGGAAGCCGCACCCCTTGCAAGTCTTCATCTCCGAAAGCTATCGTAATATCTTGCTTGAGTTTTTTGTCTTCGTGGTCTCTTACGGGCTGGGCAATTGAGAGGATCTGTGATGCTGAGACGGGGGGTCCGGCGATCGTCTCGATTTCTCCTACCATCGGCCTTCCTCCCCCTGCGCCTCGGGGGGCGGGGGGCTGCTCCCCTGCATTCCTAGGCTGCTGGGGCTGATTGGGAATCTGGCCTTGTAGGAATCTTCCCAGGAGTCCCTGGCGGATGAGGCGCTCAATTTCGTCTTTGAGTCTGGTGCACTCCTCAGTGGTATGCCCGATTCCCCGATGGAACTCGCAGTACCTGGACTGGTCGCCCCTTGGATTTGGCGGGGGTATCTGGGCATGCGGAGCTCGGGGTTGTTTTGTATGGCGTAGAGCACATTCGTTCTGGTGGTGTTCAACGGGGTGTAGGTCCTGGGCGGCTGTGGTCCCAGATCCCTCTGGTGGTTACGCCGACGTTCATCGCCGCGACGTTCTTCTCATTCGCGAGGGGCTTGATCTGATCCCCTCTTCCTTCCCTGTCCTCCTTCGAATTGCCGACGGTGTGCTTCGATAGCCTCATCTGCAGCTATCTGTGCTTCAACCTGATGAACGAGGTCGGGATAACTTGGCACGGTTTCTCTCATGAGAGCCGAGTAGAAGCCACTTGGGCGGAGTCCTCCCAGGAAAACTCCTCGCAGGAGCTCGGGGTCGACTCCTGGGATCTGTCGAGCCTCGGTAGTGAAGCGTCGGAAGAAATCTTTGAGTGTCTCTCCATCGTTCTGGCGGATTCCTGAGAGGTGGGAGGGATCCCGGACAATTCGGCGGTTGGCAATGAACTGATCCACGAACTGCTGCGCCATTTCTGTGAAGTTGTTGATGGCCCCATTCCGCAGGGAATGGAACCAAGTGCGCGCTTGTCCCTTCAAGGTTGCTGGGAACACTTGGCAGAGGAGCTGATCAGGAGCGCTGTAAATCCTCATGACGGTGGTGAAGTGATTGACGTGCTCCAGTGGATCGTCCGTCCCGTCGAACGTCTCGATGTTGGGAAGCTTGAAGCCATTAGGAATTGGATGGGCTAAGACTTGAGGTGATAGCGGGGAGTCATGATGCGCGGGACGGCGGGTGAGAGCGGCGTGTCGTCCTGCTTGGGCATACTCTTCCTCTATCATGTTGCGTATCTCTTCCCGCGTAGCTCTCTCCACTGCTTGCTCAGGGGCAGCTCTTCCGTGGTGGTGGCGGCGGTGATCAGCTTCTGGGCCTCCAGCTGGTGGGCCAAGGTGAGCGGTACTTGCCTCATTGGAGAATCCTTTTGAAGCTTCGTCTTCTTGGACAGCCTCCCCGTTCGGGGCATGATTCAGAGCCGGGGGCGGCGGTGCGTTTAAAGCTGGCGGTTGGTTCGGAACTTGAGGAGCCCCAAGATTCCTCACGAGGGCCAACATCTCCGCTTGATGTTCTTCGATCTGCTGCATGCGCGCCTCCAAATCTGCCGCAGGTGCTGGCAGCGCCTCCTCCGCGGCAGGTGCATTGATAAGTGAGTGGGAAGGAGCTGGGTCGACGCGTCCTTCCGGCATCGATCCTTCAGTAATGCGAGCACTCTTTCTTGCCATAGCAGTTGGCTCTCGAAGAGTTTTTCGGGAAAGTTCCCACAAACGGCGCCAAACTGTTGCGGAACGCTTAGGTCTCTTGGTAGACCGGTTCACTTGAACCACCTTAGCTCGTGAGCGAACTAAGCGCGCAAACAGTCAATTAGATATTCGTTGATTGCACTAGGACTTTTTAGCGTGGAAAACCCGGAAAGGGTAAAAAACCACGTGGTCGGAGCTGTGCTGACCAAATTCCACTATCTTCAGGGGGGGTTACAAAGTGAGACTTAGAACTCGAGTGCGATAGGCCGCAACTCGTTACAGTAGTAGAGAGATAGAGAGATCCGAAGGCGATAGGCCGCCTCTTGGAAAAAACTAAGTCCTTTTCTCCTTCTGAGAAAGGTGGAGAACAAAAGTGAGCTGCTCCGGGGAACAAAAGTGAGCTGCTCCTGGGAACAAAAGTGAGCTGCTCCGGGGAACAAAAGTGAGCTGCTCCTGGGAACAAAAGTGAGCTGCTCCGGGGAACAAAAGTGAGCTGCTCCGGGGAACAAAAGTGAGCTGCTGCGTCGCCTTTCGGGATGAAGGAAATCTTCAAGTCCGGAAAGGAAATCTTCAAGCACCGAAGGAGAATTCCGCAAAAGTCTGCAAGGAGCTCTCCCAGGTCCAGAAGTCAAGCTCCTTTCAAATGAAGCCCAAGGGCCCTTTTTATAGCTTTGGCCGGGGGTAGTCTGGTAATCTTGTCGTTGGCAGCTTCCATAAATGCTTGGTGGACGAATCATATTTTTCGGTTTGGGGCACACGAATCGCCATTTTTCGTAAATGACCACCTTGCCCCTCGGGCAGCTCGGGTAGTTCGGGCAGTTCCGTTGGAGGCGAAAAAGGCGACTGACTGTTCCTGAAAAGTGAGAAGCCTGAAAGACAAAAAGTGAGAAGCCGGAACGACAAAAGGTGAGAAAGCTTCCTGATCGCGCTCAGAAATGTTCTGAGCACGCGCTAGCGCTGAAGTGCTCCAAGTGCGCAGCGAACCATGGAGATGCCTCGGGCGGACGGCGGACGGGGAGTTGCCCCTCAAAAAGGGAGGGACCGGGATCCTTTGGCGAGGAGAGGGCGCCAGACCGCACCCCGAGGAGGGGTGGGCGCGGCCGCACCCCCAAGGGGGGGTGCGGATTGGCCGCACCCTCCAAGGGGGTGCGGCTTGGCCGCACCCCCCAAGGGGGGATGCGGCTAGGCCGCACCCCCCAAGGGGGGATGCGGCTAGGCCGCACCCCCCAAGGGGGGATGCGGCTAGGCCGCACCCCCCAAGGGGGGATGCGGCTAGGCCGCACCCCCCAAGGGGTGCAGCTTGGCCGCACCCCCTTGGGGGGTGCGGCTTGGCCGCACCCCAAGGCAGGTGCGGCTTGGCCGCACCCCAAGGGGGGTGCGGTTTGGCCGCACCCCAAGGGGGGTGCGACTTGAACGGCCGCACCCCTAAGGGTGGTGCGGTCGGGGGGTGCAGCCTGCGTGCTACCGCGCTCTTTAACCGTCGACCCCTCCTCTCTTTTCCGGGGCTTTCTTCAGGTGCGTCCTAAGGCCTTTACGGGTGTACAACAATAAGTAAAGTAAAAATTCATTTGCCTAACTAAATTTAATGCTAATTAGCAATGAATTATTTAGTCTTACTAATTTTCCTTACTAAATGAGGTTTTTCTTGTAGTGGACTCTCTAGAGAACTATTAGGACAAGCGAGCTCTTCAGAACTATACCCATATAAGTGACCTAGTGAACTACGCACATGAGTACACTCTGAGGAACTACACACACTGGCGCATTCTTCAGAACTGTGTGCACAAGGCACATTGGAGAGCGAAGCACGTGAGGACAACATCTCGAAACAGTAGATCAAAGGAGGGAGGAGAAACTTTAGGTAGAGGTTGCCTTGGTCGAGAAGTGAATGGAGGGGGTGGAGAGCCATGCCATTGAGAGGTGAAGGCATGAGAGATGGTTTTCATGGTAGTAGAAGGCTTTGGAATAGTTTTCTGTCGCAGTTGCAATGTCCTAATTGAGAGGGTTTTGCAACTGTTCATTGTGGTGATAGGAGAATGAGAGCAGAAGGATGAGCAACGAAGAAATATAATAAAAGAAGCCTACCAAAGCTTTTCTTCTTCAGCTTTTCAGAAAGGTGACCAAAAAATACCCAACCAGTCAATCATTTTCCTTAGCCGCGCAGCTATCATAAGATTCATCAATTCATTGCTTATTGAGTCATAAAAATATCTCTAACTCAGAAAACCTTTCCCCATAATGTCTGCTAGCAACTTCACCTCAAGCGGAAATACATGGTCCTCTGGTTGCTGGGTTTGTCTCTAGCACATCTCATTACTCCCAGCCATTCAACAACATCATTCTCATATACAACCTCATACTCATCATCATCAACTCCCAGCAAGAAAACTCTTATTAGAGAAGATGGAGTTAGGATGATTTCCACTTTAGAGATAGTGCGCCATCAACAGATTGAGCAGAGGAATTGAAGTGAACTCGAAGCCAGCTTCTTTCACGAAGTTGACAATTGAGATAAACTTAGCCTCACTAGTGGAAAATGTGGCTAGGTCAATCACAAAACAAGAGTTAGCTGACTCCATTGTAGAGAACTCGGAGAACTAAGCACAAAAGCGTTTTGAAAGAGGGAAGACAAGAAGATTCTATGACCGTAACTAGGTCACAAATTGACTAAGTAGACGATTTGTTAAGAGGGGCAAATTTGGAATAAGCAGGATGAGTCGTTGATCAAAATGAACTGAATCGTTGATCGACGGTCAACGATCAACATTTGAGAGAGGAACAAAGTGTTGAAATTATTCAGAAAACGATCAGCAATCAACGCAAATAGAGAGGGTTTTGGTCAGCGGTCGTTGATAGAGAGGTGACGATCAACAATCATCGAGCAATAGTTCTTTTACAACAAAGAATAAACTAATGACAGAGGTTGATCGACGATCAACAGTCAGTGTTCTGTTTGCATTTCTCAACAATCACCGCTAAACGAATGGCTCTGTTTGAGATAGGATTGATCAATGATCAACAAGTCGTTCAATGGTTCGCGCTCAACAATCAATGTCCGTAGATCGGTGTTTACATAGTAAAGATAAATTTTAAGAGGTTAGGAAAACGAGGAAATCAAAGTTTTAAGTGAACTTTTATTTATCCATTAAGAAGGCTTTTATGTTGTTTTTTTCAACGTGTTCTCTACTGTTGGGTGTTTTATTCCAGATCATTTTCATTAGTTAGATATGTCATATATTCATAAGTTTACAAGCATGCAGAGGTTTACATTAATTTAAGAAGAATAAATAGGTCTATTTCTCCTCATTTATTCAATGTTATCAAGCATTTCAAGCTAATTAATGAAATAAGTTAACTTCATTTCATCAAGGGTCTTGTGAGAATATAAGCAATCTACTTCTCAACAGGAATAAATTTTATTGAGACGCTGCCCTTTTCTATATGCCCCTTGATGAGTGATATTTTATTTTAATATGTTTTGTTCTACTACAAAGCACATGATTAGATGAAGTAGATATAGAATTTGGGATTTTGGTTAGATCATATTCATAACCCTGCATTTGATTTTTAATTCACCAAACTTGTGCATAACAACTTCTAGCACCAATGTATTCAACTTATGTAGTGGAGGTGGAGACATTGAAACTGTCAACCGGTCCACGCTCACCGCACCAAAATGTTGAAACCGTCAACCGGTCTTTTGAGTTCGGACCCACTAGGGGGTGTAGCCTGCGCTTACTTCTCCCTCACTAAACTCTTCTGACTAAGGATGGAAAATCTAGAATTGACCCAAGGCTGTAGTGAGGAGGTCCCGCCACACACCCGGAAGATCTTAGAGAGCTCCCCCTCCCAAACCAAAGCTCAGCCGGGCACCTTGGAGGGCCCTAGCAGCCAACTCCGAAACTAGCCTGGAGGAGATAGCTCACAAAGATCTGCTCTCCTCCAAGGTGCCCTTAAGGGTCTATTTATAGATTCTCCTAGGCTGGTCTGCAAATAACATGAATCTGCCTTATCGTTTTACTAATCGCACCCCAAAATGGTCTGCTAACAGTCTAACTCTGTTGTTCTGAAGGGATATTGGCAGCCCACAAAGGGTATCTAGGTCATTTCCCCCTAAGCCTTCTGGGCGAGTGGTCCGTAAAGGCACCACTCGCCAGGCTCCTTTCTCGCTGTATTCGACCGGGCGAGTGATTCACGAGGGCATCACTCGCCAGGTACTCAGCACGCTCGGCGGGTGAGGCCCTGCCTCCCTTCACTCACCCGACCACTGATACACACTTTGTTACCATGCGAGTGCCCCGCGAATGGGGCCTCACTCGCCCGAGAACTCTTGGGCTAATGTCTTGCCACCTGGCCCCTAGGACCCACTCGGCGAATACGGGGTTGTACAAAGATATGCATAAATTCAGTTGTGTTAAAATTTGCGTCGAATAGAAGTCGACGCAACTTCAACTAGATGTCGACGTAATTTTGACTGATAGTCGAAGCGACTCAATCAGCCCGTTGAAGTATAAGTCAAGTCGACACAACGTCGAAAGGAACTCAATGCAGAAGGAAGAGCCTGTCGAAGCCATCTTAGAAGTCGACGCAACTTCGACTTCAATTCGACGCAGAAGATAAAGTTCAAGTCCAAGCCTTCAACTCGATGGATACGTCGATAAGTAATTGACGCAACACCGACATCTGAGTTCAGCCAGAGCTAAGAAGGAATTCGAAGCTACTCCTATAAGAACTTAGAGGTGCGTCGATATGAGGAATGATGAAGTCGACGCAGCGTCGAATACAATCTGAAATAGAAGCTTTTTCAGCTGTCCTTTTAATACCTTTTAAGAAGGTCCACAATGCCGAAGACAGTTCTCTAACGGCTCGTTTATTGCCAAGAATGGAATGGAGTATTCCATGATATAGCAAAAACATTCTTGCAATGTATTTAAATCTGATGGATGGGTCGGGAACAAAAGAAGAAAGGGAAATCAGCTGTCCAATAGGAATTCCTTTTCAGGACAGCACAAAAGAAGAATGAAATTCAAATTCCAATCATGGAGAATAAGTATGCTGAGAGGAGAAGAAAAATAGGATTATTGATCACATATTTTCTATCTGTCGAATAGGGCTTTTCTCTTCTTTCTCCTTCAACCCTAAGACAGAAAAGAGCATATCTCTCTGCATAGGAAAACATCATATCCGCTTCTTCTTCATCACACAACAACAAGTTTACAAGAAGTGCTCAAAGAATAAGGATCAAGACGATAACCCTTGTAATCATCACAATCATAAGCACGGGTTCATTATATTCAGATCCAGTGATAAATAGAAGCATCAAATAGCTTCTGAAGAATTCTGAAAGAAAAATTCTATTCTCCTCTTTCTCTCTTTCTTCTTCTTTATTCACCAACTGTAAAAGAGTTTTCTTAGTCCCTCTTTCAAAGGATTCAATGGTTCTAAGAGTCTCCTTATCAAAAGACTCTGTGGTTCTGAGAGTCTCCTTATCAAAAGACTCAGGCATAGTTAGTGCAATCCTACCAGGGAGGTAGAAGAGTGTACTACCCACATTTTGGGGAGCCATTCTAAAAATCCCATATCTTCTATGTTTTCCTTTCTGTGCTGTCCATGTTTACAATTTTCAGTTTTTATATTTCATGCAATATGTGTTTACTTTATTCTGCTACTGGGATTGCTGATTGTATCGTACTTAGTAGTTTTATTGTGTGTACATAATTAGGTAAAAAGTTTTAAAACTCTATTAACCCCCCTCTAGAGAATACTCATAGGTACATTGTGCACTTTCAATTGGTATCAGAGGGAGGTTGATCATTAAAAGGTTAACACCTTGATCAAAAGATCTCCTTACTCTCATTTCTTTATTTTAAATTAACTAAAACTATTTTATAAAGAAAATGAGTTCTAAGGACTATGCATCAACATGACCACCAATGTCTAACTTGAATTAGTTTACACTCTGGAAGGCCAGAATACAGCTTTACATGAACTCTATTGATGAAGAGATCTTTGATGTTATAATTTCAGGTCCCCCAGCTCTAGTCAGACAAGATGCCTGTGGATCTTCAACACTGGAAGCTATTCCAAGGAATGAGTGGACAGAGGCAGAGAAGAAGCAGAAGGCATGTGATGCCAAGACAATGAACATTCTGGTTTCCACAATGTCAAATGACATTTTCTAGAAAGTAGCTGACTGCCAATCAACAAAAGAGATCTAGGAATCCCTTTCCAGAATTGTTGAAGGAAGATCTGATGAAAGAAAGGACTGGAAGTCCCTTCTTATATCCCAATGTGAGAACTTTCAAAAGAAAGCTGAGGAAAGTGTTGCTGAAATATATGACAGATTCAACATCATTATCAATGAGCTAAAGAGTCTGGACAAGGAAACATCCTTGACAGAGATCAATGATAATATCCTTATGTGCTTCCCAAGCTCATGGGACTCAAGGATCTAGGCCATTAGAGAGTCCAAATGCCATAGAGATCTCTACTGATGCTTTGCTAGGAAATCTCAAATCTTATGAGATGCTACTGAGAAGCAGGGCTGAAATAGAGGCAAATGAGACAACCTCAACTCTCATCCAAAGGAGCCTTGATTTGAAGGTTGCTGAAGGAGAGCCCTCCACTCCTGAAGATGAGATGTCCAGTCTCTTAATAAGGAGATTCAGAAAGTGGGTCAAGATAGAAGACTCCAAAAGAAGAGAGAGGAGCTCAAAGCCCAGATTTGATAAGACTCCAAAGAAGGAAGTGATTTGCTTCTCCTACAACAAGCCAGTGCACGTAAACCCTTAGTGCCCACAAGAACAAATGGACATGAGCAATAACAAAGATGAGCAGAAGAAGAAGTCTTTCAGGAGGAAACAAGAAGAAAGCTAAAGGTTTCATTGCTGAAACCTAGAGTGACTCTAAAGCAGAGTTAAGCTCCTCTTCATCAGAAAGTGATGAAGAAGTTGCTGAAGCTGCCTGTATTATGGCATTAGGGATCTCCTCCGATGATGAAGAAGAACATGTATCACTGTTTGATAATTTTGATTTTGACTCAGAAGACTTTAAAAATTGTCTTAAAGAATTTTGCAATGATTACCTTAAAATACAAAAAGAATTAGAAACAGATAAAGAAGAATTAGAAAACTTCAAGAAAGATGAATTATATTTAATAAATAATGATTTGAGAAATGAAATTCAGGATAAAGAAATATAATTGATTGAGATAAGAAATGAAAAAAAAAAAATTTAAAAGAAGAGCTAACAAAGGCAAAAGCCTTTGAGGACTCTCTCAATGAGAGGAGTCAAAAGCTTAAATATATTACACAAAATCTCTCCATGAGATTTAAGCATCTAGGTCTAGGAGCAGGCCCATGCACTAGCACTGAAGTCACTAGTAGACTAGCCTGGAAAAATTTAGTTAGATTTATTAGACCTAGTGATTATCAACCAAGTGAGAGGAGTACACTAACTAAGGATCATGGTAATAATAATCTAGATAAAATAACTGTATTTAATAAATCAAATTCAAAAAAGGAAAAGAAATCTCTAGGCAAGAGTAATTCAGAGAAATTAATCAACAACAGTCAAAAGGCTAAAGCCAAAAGTAGAATAATTAGACACTATGCTGATTTATTATATTTGGATACATTCTATACACATTTCAAGTACCAAAATAATAAACATAGGTTTGATAGACCCATTCTCTGTCATCCTAAAGTATATCATGAAAGACCCTTCTCTCTTTCATAGAACATTATTATGGTAAAAGCAAAGGGCCCAAGGTAACCTGGGTTCCTTCTAATGTTTGAGCTACTTGTGCAGGATTAGGTAGGATCCCTTTTAAGAGATAATGGAGGGGGAAGGAAGATCTAGGGCCTTAATAAAGAACTAAATCCAACAAGGGAGTGACTTCTTTTCTGAATCCCCTTTTTCATCTTCTTTAGTTCATGAAAATAATAGTATAAATACTATTTCAAAAAAAAAAATCATTGCTGGGAAAAATAACAAGAATTATCTAAGATAATAGAACTATTTATACCGAGTTGCGTCAAATAGAATTCGAAGTTCCATCTAATTCTACTCGACGTCTGCTTCAAGAGCAATCTGCAATAGATAATTCGAATTGAATTCAACACAACATCGACTTCATATTGACGTATCCGTCGATTTAATAGTTGCTCGTCAAATTCGAAGGTGCGTCTAGTTCTAATTGACGCAACATCGACTTGACAATGATGCACAGTTTCACTTATAGAAGCTACTTCGACACATTTTGGTGCGCTAACTATTAATCTTTGTCGACCGTGCTTCGAATATAATCCTAAGTTGCAACGAATCAACTTCTTTTAAACAACATAGGCGTCGAATTCATTACGCTTTCGAATTCTCTCTTTTTTCTCTCGCACTCTCTTTCTCTCCAGCACTCTTGCGTTCTTCTCTCTCTCTCTTTTCTCTTATGTTTGCAGGTACATCAGATAAGATGGCTCCACCTAAGGTGAACTCAGGTGGTGATGTGGATGTCGACTCCTTTAATGCAACATTTGAAAACTGCAAAGCCATTCTCAGCTTGTTCCAAACTACCAGAATGACAAAAATGATATCTACAAGGTGCAAGATTCTTAATGTTGAATTGACAGAGTTAAAGGACAACTCCCACATAGGAGATGATGACTCCATCAATGGAAGAATATCTGAAACTGCCAATAACATTACAGAGGAGATGTTGACTCAAACATATGATCTACTAGCTGGTAGTGATTCTGATAAATTAACAGGGGAAGAGACAAGAAAGGCATTACAGATAATGCAGTTCAAAAAGGAGAAGGTGATGAGTCCCATTTGTATACACATTTTTGGACTCATCTAGGCCGGTATCATAGTCAATACACTACATATTAGATCCATAATCACTCATATTTGTTCTCGATACTTCATTCCATGCTAAGTGCACTTTTAGGCCCGTTTTGGTGTGCATTTACGCTCCATGTTGTTGGGGGTAAGCACATGGTGCTCCCCAACCCATTTTCTATATTTGGATGTTGCTGGAGGTGTATTCCCAGGTGTTTATTGTGCTGTGAAAGTGGGCAGATATCCATTTTGCCCAAATTACATTTCTGCATGAATCACACGGTCATGCGTTTTCTTGACGCACGATCGCTCTGACCGTGCGTGCTTATCTACTGGCAAAATGGTGATATGGATTTGCCTGTGCATTTTTACGCACGGTCGGTTTTGACCGTGCGTGAGTAAAATCGCACGAGCCCCTCCGTTGGCCTATTTTCTTAAAATAGCACATTTGCTGATCTAATGGCCTCTCAAGCAAGGAAGTTCAATAGGAAGTACTCCCAGATGGAGTTAGAATTGCAAAAAACACAAGAGTTCCTCCTAGCACTGAAATCAACTATCTCCTCCTCTATGGTAACTCAAGAGTTCTTAACCTCCTTGATAAGTATGGTTAAGAAGGGGGAGAAGATCCAGGAGGAGGGGCATAATCAATGAACTGTGAGTGTCTAGGAGAAGGACAAGAGTGCACAAGAAGAGATTGCCCCAACTATCCCAACTACTGAGGTTCATGACCCAAACAAGCTCACTGTTTTTTCAAACTGAACCAGTCCAAGTGGAGCCTATTACAAATCCTCCAAAAAAGCTTGCATCAATCCAGGGGGAGCTAGCTGCAGAAATCTCTGTTGTAACCCAAGGGTAGCTTCCATCAACTCAGGGGGAGCTCCTAGAAGATGAACAACTATTGGATGAGGTGACAATGATTGCTAAGGAGGCTGCTCTAAATGCTGAACAAGATGCACATTCTCAGGGGGAGCCTCCCAAAGAGAATGAAACTCATCAAGAAGCTGACAAGACTGCTGAAGAAGATAGCGAACCTATTATATTTGCTGCAAGAAAGGTAGTTCCTTTAGTCTTCTCAAGGAAGAGGAAAACTCCCGACAAAGAATAGTGAAGACCAGGTATTCTGTAATTATGAACACTTTACATTATAGCATCTGGAGGACACAGCTGTTAAGAATAATATGACTGCTTGACAATGTATAAAATGGTCTGTGATTCCATTCATTAATGTCTTTTTTTCTTATGTAGTTGTTTGTATTTGAGTTTATGTCAAAACATGTTTGAAATCACTTACTTTAGATTGTAAAATTTGTTATTATAAATATGGGGAGATTGTTGGGAAAAATCCTTGTGATTTATCTAACAAATTACTTAAAGTGATTTCGTCAGTTAGGTTGTATTACCCATATTGTATAGAAAGTGTAAATTGGTCATTATATGTCTTAGGATGTCACACTCACCTTAGAGTGTCAAGACCATGTCAAGATAAGCACAAATTCAATTGAGTTAAAACTTGCATCAAATAGAAGTCGATGCAACTTCAACTAGATGTCGACGTAATTCTGACAGATAGTCGAAGCAACTCAATCAGCCTATTGATGTATAAGTCAAGTCGACGCAACGTCGAAAGGAACTTGACGGTGAAGAAAGAGCCTGTCGAAGCCATCTTAGAAGTCGATGCTGTTGGAACATGGTCTTCCGCATCTCCTAGGTTTGAGAATAACAAATCCTATGTGTATTTGATCTTGTGTGTTCAAGTGTGCAGGTTTACTAGGTCCACATGACTCAAGGAGTACACATGATGACTGCCCCCAAAATTGAGGCCTAAATTCGAAGAGGCTCACTAGCACCGGCGGTAGCAACTAGCGCCGGGCGCTAGCGATGATGAGCGCGTTTCCGGGAGCTGTTATGGAAGGCGCTAGCGCCTGGCGGTAGTGGATAACGCCGGTGGTATCGGTGAACACAGAAGGAATGAAAGCCTCGTTGCCGCGGATTGGAGATCTTGCCGTGCAAGAAGTTTCTTAATCGGGGATAGCGCCGGCGGTAGCTACTAGCACCGGCGGTAGCGTGACGCATATAAAGCATAGTGCAGCATGTTGCCACGGATGGGAGATTCTGCCGCGCAAATTGTTTCTTAATCCGGGCTAGCGCCGGCGGTAGCGCTAGCACCGGCGGTAGCGCTAAGGCTATAAATTGGATGCTTTGGCTCTGAATTCTTCATCCTCCTCCGATCTCAAACTCCAGATCTTCGTGCCACAGCAGAGAGAGGAAGATTCAGAGCGATACTCCCACAATTCCATAAAGCCTTAAGGAGATCCGTGGAGAAGATTTAAACACGTGTCATCATCGTGACGAAAGGCCGCATCGACTACGATCATACTCTGCGGGCCTTCGTCCACTTCTCCAAGAGATCCACATAGAGGGAGTTTTATATTATTGTCTTTTCATTTCATATCTTTTCTGTAAACGGTAGTGAAATCGCCTCGTGTTGGTGACTAGGTCTGGGGTAGGACTTAGGGCTGAAATTCGCCTCGTGTTGGAGACTAGATCTAGGCTAGGTCTAGGGGGTGCTCGAGGCCTTTCTGGGGATAGATTGGCTAGAGCGTCTTGAGGCCGTATCTGGGGAGAGATCGGCTAAAGCCAACCGGTTCGTGGGGATACGAGTCGGTATAGAAAACGAAAAAGAATTTTTATTAGTCGCCCCCGATTTCTAGCATCATAGAAATCAAGTTTTGTAAAACATTATTTGATATTAATAAAGCATATCTCTTTATTATTGTTTTACTTGATGTCTCTTTATTAATCTTGCAATATTCCAAAGTTTTCTAAATAAAATCTAAAGTTTTTGAAAACCCTTATTCACCCCCCTCTAAGGGCGCCGACCGATCCAACAAGTGGTATCAGAGGGGTTTTATTCCAATCGGCTTAACAACCGGGAATAATGGCGTCTCATGATCTCGCTTCTTTTAGTGGGGGAAATTTTTGTGAAGAAGAAAAATCACCTAAACCACCCTTGTTTGAAGGAACAAATTATAAAGGATGGAAAATTTTAATGAAAAAAATTTATTAAAACTTTAGACATCGAAGTATGGAACTTAGCAATTATAAGACGTGCGGATGAATCGAATAAAAAAGATCGTCAGCTAAATGCCAAAGCCAAACACTATTTATTTTGTGCACTATTTAATGAAATTTTCAAATTCATATATTGCTTTTCTAGTGCATACAAAATATGGGGCTTTCTTGAAGAAATGTATGATCTTCCTTTCGCAGGTGTGGAACAAACACATGAGGAAAAGAACGTACAAGCATCCATTATCATTCAAGAAGATCTCTCTCGGAGCGAATCCATGGAGAATATTGAAATAGAAAAGGAGAACAACACACCAAGAGAAAAATGAGATGAAAAATCATCTATGATGAAGGAAGGGCCAAAAGATAACGAAGATTTTGCTTCCACCAAAAGCGCTGTAAGAAAGTCAAAATCTTCTTCTTATGTGATAACTTCCATTTCTAGTTTCAATATACTAAAAACTGCTAAACGTAAGATCAAGAAATTGAAAATCACTATTAAAAATTTACATTTAGAAAATAAGAGATTAAAAGCTAATGATAATTTAGAATCAAATTGTGATATGTCTTCATCATCTTGTTTTTTACTTGAAAATACAAAATCCTGTTTTGATTGTAATAATTTAAATGAAAAATGCAAAGAACTTGAAAAGGAACTTATTTGTATAAAAGAACAAAATGAAAGATTTTGTGTAGAAAATTCTTCATTGAAAATTGATTGTGCTAAGTGCAAAGATTTTAAAATAGAAATTCAAGAGATGGATGAAACATTTGATGAATATAGAAACAATTATCAAAATCATATTGAGTCTATTGTATCCACTCTTAAAAATAGCACAATAGCCTATAACAAAGCAAGACATAATCTTAACGTTAAGAATTATGAATTGGAAACTAAAGTCAACTTGCTTAAGGAAATAATAAAGAAAAATTCTCAACACATAAATCAACAATTTCAAACAAATTCCAAAAGCAAGTTAAATATGAGTTTCCATAATATGTCTAAGCCCAACAAAGGAAATAAAAAATATCAAATGCTTGAAAATAAAATTCCAAATCATTATCATTTACAAAATAACCACTCTCCCAACATGAACTTAAAGATAAACAAATTTCCTATTAAAAATGTTTTGCAAAATCATCATGGAAATTTGATAAATAAGAATAATATTAAACCAATGTTTGAATGGCGGCCAAAAGTTAAAGATGAAACACAAACTCAAATCAAAAAGGCCCATTCAATCACATCTCCCTAAAAGCAAACACGATGTATTTGGGTACCCAAAGGAACCGTCACTCCCGGTCCTCTTTGGATACCTAAATCTCTTATTCATTAGTATCCCATCATTTGCATGAAGTAGAAATCAATTAAAATGAAATACACAAATTTCTACTTCATGATGTGCTTTAATGTCTTTTCTATCTTTTTCTTTTTGTTTTCTTTTAAACTATCATGTCATGGTCATCCTATACAATATTGAAAATATGATTTTATCTCTTAAAAGCTTAATATGGTTTTATAAAACAAATTGATCAAAATTCAAAATCATATTTTGATGACCTATCTTTTATTCTTATATTCATTACTTCTAAATATCTTATATTATCCATTTGAATCAAACTCTAAATTTGTTATAAGATATTTCAAATTAAATCCGGTTACTAGATTTTTAGCCTTCACCAACAAGTGGATAAAATTCTGAATTTGCTATGAGATATTTATCTAAATTAAAAAGAAAAACACATAAGACATATTGAAAGATTAATTGTCATAAATATTGATGCCATACGCACCACCATGATCTATTGATATCTTTTGCTAAAACTTTCTAAAATCATTATTTATATCAAGAATCACCTATCACATTTTATATAATGACAATTGGTATTATAATTGCTTACTATGGTAGGTATATTATGCGTGTATTGTGATTTATTTCTAGTTTAGACCTTTGAATCATTTTTGATATCAAATCAAATAGAATTGTCACTCCATTCTAGGTCTCTAAGTTGAAACACAATCAAAACTTGGTATAACATTAATCTCAAATTTATCATTCTAACATTGCCACCTAAAGAATATTTGTGTCTATGTTAGGCTTTATTTGTTTACCAAGATATACAGGCTGGGTATTCTCATCTAGGGCTTATCCATAGTATGATTGTGCATGAACATTATTGTTAATCTCTAAAATCATGCATATTTGATTTGTTCAAACATGATATCTTGGGTTTTCACTTCCTATTTTTTTTAAGTTATAAGCACAAGTCTTTAGAAAAGTCAAAATGAAAACATAAGTAAATATATCTCATGCAATGATTATTTTGAAATCGCTAACGTTTCATGCAATTTGGACCATCCAAAACATCTCCTAAAAATCTGCAACTTCAGCATGGAACTACTATTGGGACACCTAATCAAGTTCAAGTATCAAAATTTTCAAAACCCTAAGAAATCACTTACTGTTTCCCGCGCTAGCGTAGGCGCTAGCGTCGAGTTTCGAATTTCTGTGTTTTTAAAATTTCTAAAAATTCCTAAAAATATTTTGATCTATATTTTCTACTTAGTTTTTGCACTTCTGTGTTTCTTTATTTTTTGAAAAATCAAATACAAAACTACAACAACCAAATTACAAAAAATATGTTTTTTTTCGCTTGTGTTGTTTCCTTTGTTTAAAGTTCATCTTTATGCAAAAATCAAATACAAAAATTGCAAAAGCAAAAATTACAAAAATATGTTTTTATTTGTAAAAATCAACTACAAAAATATAAAACAAAACAAATACAAGTATCAAAATTATTCTTCTTAACTTTTCGATGTATCTTGCGAAAGGGTGATTTGGGCTATCATCCCATCATATCAGCTAGTACCGGGCGAACCTCTCACAAGGTAGCTCTCGGGAAGTCCAAGATCAATTTTATGAGTTCAAACTTTAAATAAAAATTACTCTTTAAAAATATCAAAAATATTGTATGAACTTCATTGAAAATCAAGCATGATTTAATCTATTATTTAGAACTTCTATAATGTTGCAATTTATCTTTTCAAACTACTTTGAATATTGCCTTCATCATGCTTTGATACATCTATTAGTATGTGCATAATTTATATTGAAAAAGTTGTGTAGAACTATGCGTAGCATGCCTCTAAGTATGAGTAATGTTTTATGTTTGATAATGATCGCAATTCACTCACTTATTTTGGCATTGTCTACTTATGTGTTTAATCTAAGAATGTTTGTGTATGTTTTGTAATAGTACAATGAATTAAAATTGCACAAGTATCTTACCTACACAAACTTTATTTGCACTTTTAAAAGTTAAGAAAAGTGGTTATCTTTTTCATAAATTATATTGCAAAACAAGTGTATTCGGAGAACTTTGTACAAAACAAAATCATAAAATAAAGTGACAAAGATAACTCCACCAAGCACTACTTGAACCTCCTGATAAGTCTTAATAAGCGTTGTGAGGTTGAGCACCTTGGAAAGAATAATAAAGTATCTTGTGCAAACCATAACTTTCTTTCAAAATAAAAACCACTTATTCTTAAGTACACCGGATCACAATAAAAAAAAACAATTATGAACAATAAAACTATGTGATCCCCCAAGCACTACTTTGCACCCTGATAAGTCTTGATGAGCATTGTGTGTGCAGAGCACCTTGGTAGTTGTACATTTTTTTTTGTGCATTGAAGTGAGTGGAAGTAAAATTATTTGTATTTTATTGTGCTCTTTACTTTACATATTACTTGTATTTTTGATTAAAACATTTGTTTACTCTATTCAAAATACACTTTTATGCACATCATTATCTTCCATAACACTTCTTCTCATGAGTATTGGATCCTAATGCTAATTTTATACTACTCTTTATTTATGAAATGCACTAGATAACCTAGCATGCTTTCTACAATGTTTGGTATGTTTTGAAATTGTGAATTAAAGTAACATTGTAGTAATCTCTTTTTGATAAGATTATTTCATGCTTGGTTACTGTATTGTAAAAACAAAAATTTTAAATACAAAATGATTTACAAAAAGATCTTCTTTTTGAAATTGAACTCATATATCTTTTTATGAACCATCATTGATTACCATAAGATGTTTTTTGTACTTCTATATGTCTTCCGCATCATTACCATATAATTGTTTTACCTTGCACTTTAATACTTATTTAAAATCTTTCATCTTGTGTGCATCATCACTTGAATCTTCAAACTCCTTTCTTGCAACAAGTGGTAGACTTGCTTGGTAAACTTTATATTGGTTGAAATTTTTTTTTATAACTCTGATCTATTTCTATTCTAAACACTCCTCCAACAAGTGAAATATTGCTTATAAAACATCTCTTTTTAACTTAAACTCTTATTTAGTATTATGATGTTTCTTTTTCGAAATCTTCCGCAATACTCAAACTCTAATTCATTCATGAATTTCAATATAGCTATGTGAGTTTTATTTCAAAAATTCAAATAAAAATATAAACCCATATGCTATGATATTTCCCATTAGATTTAAATGCTTAATGTTTCCAATAATTGTTATCCATGACTTCATTTCTCACCATAGCGGGGGCGTAGGGTTGTAGACATTAGATAAACTTATGTCTAGTCATGTCTTGTCCTTAACCGAGGAGGGTTCCAGTGGGGCCTTGCGAGGCACTGGGGAGAAAGAGTGCTAGGTTAAGTTTTTTGTCTAGTGTTTGCATATGGGATTAACACCCCAACCTACGGCATGTTTGCAGCTCCTCATGCCCATCCGTCACTTAGTACGTGGCTAGGGTGTTGACATATTGTCTGGGTAGATTGGTTACTTGGAAATCATGATTGTTTTTAGGCTTAAAACTCTTATTTAAAGGGGAAATCATTATTTTTTTGCTTAAACTCTGATATATAAAAAGGGGAGAACTACAAACAAAAAGGGTAAAATAAATCATGACTCTGATCATTTTCAATGAAAGACAAGTCTAAAACTCCTTATCATTTACTTAAAAAGCTCGATCATGCCTTCTCTTTTATTTACACATTTTTAGTGCTTTGTTTCCCTACCCACTTTTGCTAATAACAAAGGGGGAGAACTAACATGATAAAATGCAAAAGGGGGAGAACTAACATGATAAATATAACCTGCTATAAAAAACCCAACATGACAAATTAAGATGATAGCTTACATATTAGGGGAGCATTCACTTAGGGGGAGCATGTATTTAGGGGGAGCAAGTCTAACATGCTAGAATCAATTATTATCCTAATTCATCACTCTCACACACACACAAGTATAGTTTCATCATGCTTATCTATTAATGCTTTGATTTATCATTAATGGATTTGTTATTATCAAAAGGGGGAGTTTGTCGGAACATGGTCTTCCGCATCTCCTAGGTTTGAGAATAACAAATCCTATGTGTATTTGATCTTATGTGTTCAAGCGTGCAGGTTTACTAGGTCCACATGACACAAGGAGTACACATGATGACTGCCCCCAAAATTGAGGCCAAAATTCGAAGAGGCTCACTAGCGCCGGCGGTAGCAACTAGCGCCGAGCGCTAGCGATGATGAGCGCGTTTCCGGGAGCTATTATGGAAGGCGCTAACGCCTGGCGGTAGCGGATAACGCCGGCGGTATCGGTGAACACAGAAGGAATGAAAGCCTCGTTGCCGCGGATTGGAGATCCTACCGCGCAAGAAATTTCTTAATCGGGGATAGCGCCGACGGTAGCTACTAGTGCCGGCGGTAGCGTGACGCATATAAAGCATAGTGCAGCATGTTGCCACGGATGGGAAATTCTGCCGCGCAAATTGTTTCTTAATCCGGGCTAGCGCCGGCGGTAGCGCTAGCGCCGGCGGTAGCGCTAAGGCTATAAATTGGATGCTTTGGCTCCGAATTCTTCATCCTCCTCCGATCCCAAACTCCAGAGCTTCGTGCCACAGCAGAGAGAGGAAGATTCAGAGCGATACTCCCACAATTCCATAAAGCCTTAAGGAGATCCGTGGAGAAGATTTCAACACGTGTCATCATCGTGACGAAAGGCCGCATCGACTACGATCATACTCTGCGGGCCTTCGTCCACTTCTCCAAGAGATCCACATAGAGGGAGTTTTTATATTATTGTCTTTTCATTTCATATCTTTTCTGTAAACGGTAGTGAAATCGCCTCGTGTTGGCGACTAGGTCTGGGGTAGGACTTAGGGCTGAAATTCGCCTCGTGTTGGCGACTAGATCTAGGCAAGGTCTAGGGGGTGCTTGAGGCCTTTCTGGGGATAGATTGGCTAGAGCGGCTTGAGGCCATATCTGGGGAGAGATCGGCTAAAGCCAACCGGTTCATGGGGATACGAGTCGGTATAGAAAACGAAAAAGAATTTTTATTAGTCGCCCCCGATTTCTAGCGTCATAGAAATCAAGTTTTGTAAAACATTATTTGATATTAATAAAGCATATCTCTTTATTATTGTTTTACTTGATGTCTCTTTATTAATCTTGCAATATTCCAAAGTTTTCTAAATAAAATCTAAGGTTTTTGAAAACCCTTATTCACCCCCCCTCTAAGGGCGCCGACCGATCCAACAAATGCAACTTTGAATTCAATTCGACGCAGAAGATAAAGTTCAAGTCCAAGGCTTCAACTTGATGGATACGTCGATAAGTAATCGACGCAATATCGACATTTGAGTTCAGCCAGAGCTAAGAAGGATTTCGAAGCTACTCCTATAAGAACTCAGAGGTGCGTCGATATGAAGAATGATGAAGTCGACGCATCGTCGAATATAGTATGAAATATAAGCTTTTTCAACTGTCCTTTTAATACCTTTTTAGAAGGTCCATAATGCTGAAGATATTTCTCCAACGGCTCGTTTATTGCCAAGAATGGAATGGAGTATTCCAGGATACATCAAAAACATTCTTGGAATGTATTCAAATCTGATGGACGGGTCGGGAACAAAATAAGAAAGGGAAATCAACTTCCTAGTAGGAATTCCTTTTCAGGACAGCCCAAAAGAAGAAAGAAATTCAAATTACAATCATGGAGAATAAGAAAGCTGAGAGGAGAAGAAAAACAAGATTATTGATCACATATTTTCTATCTGTCGAATATGTTTTTTCTCTTCTTTCTCCTTCAACCTTAAGACAGAAAAGAACATATCTCTCTGCACAGGAAAATATCATAACTGCTTCTTCTTCTTCTTCATCACACAACAATAAGTTTACAAGAACTTCTCAGAGAATAAGGATCAAGCTATAAGCAAGGGTTAATTATATTCAGATCCAGTGATAAACAAAAGCAGCAAATAGCTTCTAAATAATTCTGAATAAAGAATTCTATTCTCCTCTTTCTCTCTTTCTTCTTCTTTATTCACCAACTATAGAAGAGTTTTATTAATCTCTCTTTCAAAGGATTCAGTGGTTCTAAGAGTCTCCTTATCAAAAGACTCGATGGTTCTAAGAGTCTCCTTATCAAAAAACTCAGTGGTTCTGAGAGTCTCCTTATCAAAAGACTCAGACACAGTTAGTGCAATTCTACCAGGGAGGTAGAAGAGTGGACTACCCATATTTTGAGGAACCACTATAAAAATCCCGTGTCTTCTGTGTTTGCCTTTCTGTGCTGTCCTTGATTATTGTTTTCTTTTTATATATTTCCTGCGATCCGTGTTTACTTTATTCTGCTATTGGGATTGTTGATTGCATAGTACTTAGTAGTTTTGTTGTGTGTGCATAATTAGGGAAAAAGTTTTAAAACTCTATTCACCCCCTCTTAAGAATATTCAGAGGCATACTGTGCACTTTCACCATGCGTTAGGACTTAATGCCGGCGTTGACTTTTGTTCTCACCAAGATGAAAATGGCATGGAGGGAAGCTGTCGTAATTACAAGAGCATTTTGGGATTGATTTGACTTAACGCCAGGCGTTAGCCTCAACGCTAGCGTTAAGATTGCCTAAAATGAATGTTTCCAAAGATGCAGAATCACCTTCCTATTTTGAAGATCCGAGCCATCAAATTATTTCTATACTGAGTCAACGCCTCATGTTAGCCTTAATGCCGACGTTAGCTTCCCGTCCTATAAATAGGTGGCATTCGTTCTTTTAAACTATCGATTCGAAGGAGCCCTATTCTAGCACTCTGATTTATTTGTGAGGGCCGTATTTCCAGACAACAAAGGATCTCCCATTCAATTTTAAAAGAAGGAATCAAAGGAGTCTTGGATCAATGCTAACTCAACGCGAAAAATGCACGCTTCGACTTCATTAATCTTTAGCGATTCTTTGTCGTCTCCTTCAGATTACCTCATAGGGAGTTTTATATTTGTCTTTTATATTGTAACACCTTTATCTTTGTGATCGGTTTGTGAATTCACCGCGGTTGTTGGCGACTAGGTCCATGCGCGGCTTAGGGTAAATTCGCCGCGGTTGTTGGCGACTAGGTCTGGGTAGGACTTAGGGAGGAATTCACCTTGTGTTGGCGACTAGGTCTAGGGAGAAGATCTAGGGGTTGCTCGAGGCCTTTCTGGGGATAGAAAGTCTAGTGCGACTTGAGGCCATATCTGGGAAAGATCGGTTAAAGCCAACCGATTCTTAGTGAGAAGAGTCGGTATAGAAAATGAAAAGAGTATTTCATATTCGCCTTGATTTTTAGCGTCATAGAAATCAAATTTTGTAATCAAATTTTATAAATGATAATCATGTCTTTCATGTTAATTAAAATTGATTTCAAATCTTATTTCTTGCTCTTGACTTTTGTTTCAATTTACTTATTAAAAAATCACAAAAGTTTTTTTTAAAAAAAAATCTAATGTTTTCTAAAACCCTTATTCACCCCCCCCTCTAAGGGCGCCTCAAGATACACCATAAGTATCTCTTCCATTTGTTCATCAGCTACGAGAAACTCCCCTGGGTTTGTGCAGGCAGCTCCCCTTGGATCTGTGCATGCACTATGAAATCTGGGGCATGAACTTCCTCCTATTAAATAATCTCCCCCTTTGAACCTTACTGGCTAGTGAGGTTAGGAAAGATCTTATTATTTTGGAGGAAGATATCAGTGTTTTTATTGCCTGCATGGACTCTTTTGTTTCTTTCATTTCAATATCCATCTGAGAATATTTTCTTTGAAACTTCCTGACATGCATCTGTAGCAGCTCAGAAAAGGTTCTAGTGGCCAGATCCACTGCTCTAGCTATTGCCTTATGAATATCAATAGATAGGGCTACATGGGAGGAAGAAGGTGGAGGAAGAGATTGTTTTGTAGAATCAAAATGAGTTGCTACAAGAGTAGGTTCATTAGGAATGTCAGATAGTGGTTGTTAATGATGAGTCTGTACTGGAGAAGTGTCAGTCGGAGTATCAATAGGTATGGATGCTACACAATCATCAGCATCTGAAAAAGGGTGAGGATATGGTGGAATTTGACATGGTTTCAGAATTTGCAGAGTCCACTTGGAGAAAATCCTGATATTGATTCTTTTTCCAGGAGGAATGAGCACTTCTTTGTATCTGCACATCACTGGATAGTGGTGATATGACACGTGACTCATGATCTGTATATAGACATTCTCTTTGTGAGCATATTTATGAACAATCAGTTTTAGTAGGCATTTTCCCAATTAATTCTTTTATTCAGAACAAAAATCCCCATTATTTGCAGTTGCGGTTTTGGAATGACATCATGAGCAAAGATTTTGCATAGTAAGACTTTGCCTACTATGTCGGCCAGAAATCTGTATTCTTCGAAAAGATGACTCTTCTTCAGATTAATTGCTTTGTCCTTGTTGAAATTCATGGTCTGCAGAACTTGTTGTTTTTCCTGTGCTGATAGTTTTGATGAATCTTCACCTATTGGTAGATCAAATGTGAGATTCAGTGATACCTTAGTGATATGGATATCATTAGCAGATATTCTCCCTCGAAGAGACCCATCCTCATCAATATGAATACAGTATTTCAGCTCTGTTAATTCAATGTCATAGATCTTGCTTCTGGTGAAGATTAAATTGATGAGTCATGCGGTGTGGAAAAGGGCTAGAATCCCCTTGAAGTTATCAACATCGGAATTGAATGATTCAATGTCAACATCAAAACCTGAATTGACTTTCGGAGGCGCCATTGAGAGTACATGCAAAAACTAGAGAATAAGAAAGAAGGGGGAACAAGAAGGCAAGAGAGCAAGAGAGCAAGAGAGAGAGAGAGAGAGAGAGATAGAGAGAGAGAATTCGAAAGCATGAAAAAGTCGATATGAAAATTTTGCGCGCCAAAATAGGTCGAAGTATCTTATAGAAGAAAATTTTGTGCCCGCACAAAATGTCGACGTTGAGTCGAGTGGCAATCGACGTGAATTCAAATAAATGCAACAACTATTGAGTTGATGCATGCATCGATATGAATTTGGCGCTGCATCGACTGCTATTCGAATTAATTATCCCAGACGGCTCTCGAAGCTGGCATCGAGTAGAAATCAACCGTGCATCAATTTCTATTCGACGCAGCTCTGAGTGAACATTTATATTTTTCTCAAAATTTTGCTGTTTTTCCCAGTAATATCTTTTCAATGGAAAATAGAATTTACTAGATAATATGTGTGAATTAGAAAACTCCATCAAGCATGCCTAGAGCATTGATAAAGAGTGTGTGATTTTGCTTATCAAGAGGCTTAATGAAGATATCAGCCCTTTGATTACCAATAGTTACACATTGAAGGGTTATTTTCCCTTTTTCTACATTGTCTCTGAGAAAGTGACCTTAAGTTTACCTACACATGAAATTCAAACATTAGAGAGGACCCAGGTTACCTTGGGCCCTTTTCTTCTACTGGTATAGGGTGATATACAAGAGTAGAATAGTCTTTCATTATTCCCTTTTGGATGGAAGATAATTGGTCTATTAAACCAAGACAAGTTAGCTTGATACTGGAAATTTGCATAAAGTTTATCTCTGTACAATAATTAGTAGAATGCATGATGATCTTTCTTTTAATTTTTGATTTTTGATTTCTGCGTTGAGTTGATGTCGACGCATCTTCATGGTTGCGTTGAGTACTAGTCGACATAGCTGTGTAATTGCTTTGAGTAAAATTTTATGCAATTTTATGTCTGCGTGGATAAGCAGTCGATGCATCCTTGAGGTTACGTCGAATGGAAATCGACGCATCTTTCTTATTTTCTAAAAATGTTGATTTTAGTTTGTGTTTATCTTTAGGACAACTACTTAAAACACCCTTATAATTTGTTTCACTACCTATGTTGAAGGTTGTGATTTCATTGGAGTTATCAGATGGTTGTTCTTCATTAGGTTGATGATTATCTGCCCTAACAAATAGTATAAGACACTTCCAATCAGTTTTGCTTGAAGATTCAATACTAGTTGATGGATATGCACCTGAACCTAGGTTTTTGAACCTTATTGAAAGATTTTCTAATATTTATCTCAATTGTTGACTTCTACCATTGAATGAGGCTTCAAAGGCTTTTGCCTTTGTAAGCTATTCTCTTATGGATTTTTTTCAACATTCAACCTATCTATTTCCTTTTGCATCTGAGATATTTTAGGTCTTAATTCAGAGTTATTATAACATGAATCTTCTTCCTTAAGGTCTTCTAGTTCTTTCTTAAGGGTTTTAATCTCTTTCTGAGCTTTTAGATGATCATTACAAAATTTTTTAAAACAGTTTTTAAATTCATCTGATGAGAAATAAAAATTATCAAAATATGATACCTAATCTTCTTTATCATCTGAGTAGGCCTCCAAAGCCATATGACAGGCTTCTTCAGTAACAACTGAAGACTTCTTCTTTTGTTGATTCTTTTCTTTCTCTCTTCAGGAAATATGTGTGAGAATAAAACTTGAGAGAATACTGAGTAAGTTCTCTGTAGATAAAACTTATCTTCTTTTATATGCTCTGTAATTTTGCATAAAACCCCTTATTGATTATTTCATAATCAATTTCCCGTTTGAAAATGTCAAGCAGAATTGGCAGTTTAATATCATAATTACTAGCCTTTCTTGGAACTTGCAGAATATAGAAATAATAAATTTCTTTCTTAAGTACTGTGCAACGGCTATACTCTTTAGAGAATATATCATTTATTGCTCCTTGATTTGTGCGCCAGATAGGCGGCATGCACATTCCCTGAATATTCATTTACAAGAATGTCAGCGCATTAAATGCTGCTCTGCAACCTGTCAAGATGATGTTTGTTCTTCAAGACGATATTGTCTTGATCAGTGGACACGACATATATTCTTTACCGTGATATCGTCGACATTCTTTCTTCTTCATAACTCTACTTGATATCTTGACGGTCTTACTTCTTCTAGACGACATCGTTGAGATGTTGCTTTGAATAAGACTTAGACTTGTTCTTCAAGCTGACTTTCTTCGTTCAAGATGATATCGTCTTGATCTTCTAGCCGATGTGTGTCCATGTGAACCTTTCTTTATGAATTAAGGAGTTATATCTTGTAGCCTTTAAGGTTGAGCTTCTTCTTTAAGACGATATCGTAGAGACATCTTAGCTTTATGTGCGATAAGCTTTCTTCAAGACGATATCGTCGATATCTAAACTTAGCTTTATCCACGACAAGCTTTCTTCAAGACGATGTCGTCGACATCTGAACTTAGCTTTACCCACGACAAGCTTTCTTCAAGACGATGTCGTCGACATCTGAACTTAGCTTTATCAACGACAAGCTTTCTTCAAGACGATGTCGTCGATATCTGAACTTAGCTTCATCCACGACAAGTTTTCTTTAACCTTCAAAACGATGTGTCTTCATCAAGACGAAATCGTCGAAACTATTTCGACGATATGATACTTTTCTCCACGATTCTTCTGGTGATATAGCTTTGATGTATCTATCATAACATGACCTTAAACACAACATCAAAAACAATTTAGCTTATCTATACTTCTATTCCTTCTTCAAATCTAGAGACATTGAAGGCATAATACCCAACATAGTCCGAATCAGAAAAACCATGTAAAATAAAACAATCATTATGAAGATACCATAAGCCTAATCTACATGTTCCGATTAGATATCTAAAAATACGTTTAACCACTTTTAAATATGATTCTTTTGGGTTAGCTTGAAATCTAGCACACAAACAAACGAAAAACATAATATCGGGTCTAGATGCACTTAAATATAGCAATGAGCCTATCATTCCTCTATATAATGTTTGATTAATAGAAATATCGACTTCATCTTTTCCCAACTTTAGTGATGCACTCATTGGTGTATTAGCTTATTTGAGGTTTTCAAATCCAAATCTTGTAAGAATATCATGAACATATTTAGATTGATAAATAAAAAAAACCATCTTGTCTTTGTGAGATTTGAAATCCTAGAAAATAATTGAGTTCTCTTACCAAGCTCATTTCAAATTCATTTTTCATCACTAAAACTATTTAATTACATAACTCTTCATTAGTGGCTCCAAATATAATATCATCAACATAAATTTGCAATATAATCAAATCATTATCTACATGCTTAATGAAGAGTGTATTATCCGCACATCCCATTTTATAACCGCGCTGTATCAAAAATAATGTCAATCTATCATACCAAGCACGTGGTGCTTGCTTTAATCCATAAAGTTCTTTCTCTAACTTATATACATGATTGGGAAATTTTTCACTCAAAAATGCACTTTTAACATAAACTTCTTCTTTTATAATCACGTTCAAAAATGCACTTTTAACATGCATTTGAAATAATTTAAATCTTTTAAAACTCGAAAATGCAAGAAATATTCTAATTGATTCAAGGCGAGCAATGAGTGCAAAAGTTTCATCAAAATCTACCCCTTCCATTTGTGAATAACCTTGTACAACTAGTCTAGCTTTGTTCCTTGTAATTCTAGAGTCGCCATCTAGTTTATTTTTAAAAATCCATTTGACACCGATAACCGGATGATTAGATGGCCTCCCTATTAAATTCTAATCCTTATTTCATTCAAATTGATTTAATTCATCATTCATAGCTAAAAACCAAAATTCATCATTTAAAGCGGTTGAAACATTTTTTGGTTCTATTTTGGATACAAAATAAAGGTTTGAAAAAGGCTCATGTAAGGAAGAACAAGTACTTATCCCTTTTGACGGTTCTCCAATAATAAGCTCCCTTGGATGATTTTTTTAAAACTGTAGCACAGTTGGAGGAACATATTCTACTATTTCTTCTTCTTTCTCCTCTATTTCTTCTTCTTTTTCTCCAAGCGATTCATCATCCTCATGTTCCAAAGGGGAACGGGGTTCGTCTTCATTTCCTGTACGATTAGTATCTATACAAGGAACTGTAAAGGTACATTCGGACATATAACGGGCTCGGGGGCCTTGCGTGTGGAAACCCTAGGTATTCTTCTATATATATCTAGATGGAGGCAACGGAGAGTTAGTTCCACTTAGACTTTCCTCCGGATATTTTGAGCTCCCTCTACAGGAACAAACTCATCAAATCTTATATGAATAGACTCTTCAACTATTTTAGTTCTTTTATTATAAATTCTATAAGCCTTACTAGTTGAAGAGTAACCAATGAAAATTCCCTCATCATATTTTTCATCAAATTTTCCTAATGCATCTCTAGTATTTAAAATAAAATATTTGCAACCGAAAACATGAAAATAAGATACTTTAGATTTTCTTTTAAAATAAAGCTCATAAGGTGTTAATTTTAAAATAGGACGAAGCATGACACGATTAATAATATAACATGAAGTATTAACTGCTTCGGCCCAAAATGATTTAGGTAACCCATATTCACAAAGAATAGTGTGTGCTAGCTCTTGAAGGGTTCTATTTTTCCTCTCCACCACACCATTTTGTTGTGGTATGTGAGGAGCGGAAAATTCATGTTTAATTCATAAATCATTACAAAATGAAGAAAATTTATCATTTTCAAATTCTTCTCTATGATCCGAGCGTATGCATTTAGTTTTTATATCAAGTTCGTTTTGAACATGAATGCATAGTTTAGTAAATTCAAGAAATGCATCAGATTTGGAAGATAGAAATAAAGTCCAACAAAATCTAGAATAATCATCAATTATTACAAAAGTATATTTTCTACCTCCTAGACTAGAAGTGCTAATCGGTCCAAATAAATCAATATGAATTAATTGAAATGGTCTAGAAGTAGAAATTATATTTTTGCTTTTAAAAGAATTTTTTGAAAACTTTCCTTTTTGGTAAGGCGTGCAAAGAGAAGATAAATTACCATTAAGCATATGTACACCTTTAATTAATTTATCTTTTGATAATTCAAAAATAAGCTTAGTGCTAGAGTGACCAAGACGCTTATGCTAAAGTCTCAATTCGTCGTTCTTAGAAATAAAGCATTCTAAAGACGATTGTGAAAGATCATTAAAGACAATCATATAAACATTATGAATTCTAGGTGCGGTGAGTACGACATTATTTATTTTAGAATTTATGATTTTACACAGATTTGTAGATGATTCAAATAATACATTTAAACCCTTATCACATAATTGACTAATTGATATTAAATTATGTTTCAAACCATCTACAAATAAAACATTAGAGATTGAGAAAGATTCGTTACCCATTGTGCCGATGCCCGTGATCCTTCCTTTTCTGTTATCTCCAAATGTTACCAACCCTCCTTTCTTCATGTCAAGGCTAAGAAACACTACTAGAAAATTGACTTTTAGCCAGGAAAAATTGTCGTGGCTAAATGTCCAAAACCGTGGCAAAAGACTTTTAGCCACGGACTGCGGTGGCAAAAGACTTTTAGCCACGGACTGCCGTGGCAAATGGGCGTGGGCAATACGAGCGTGGCAAAAAAGTATTTGCCATTCTCTTTCTGTGGCAAATACCCTTTTTCTATGACTTTTAGCCACGATAATTTGACTGTTTGTCACGGCAAATGGGCGTGGGCAATACGAGCGTGGCTAAAAGTCACTTTTCTAGTAGTGAAACTTTGCGTTGTTGCCCGTCATGTGTTTGGAGCATCCCGAGTCCAAATACCACACGTCCTTTTTGTCCTTAGCCTGCCAACATACCTAAAAAGGAGATAAGAGTAAAGATCTGGATAACCAAGAGCTCCCTTTCATAGAATAGGTGGAAACCTTAGGCACCCAAATTTGCTTTATTGCACTATGACTCTTTTTCCTACATGAGTTCGAGGTGTGTCCAAATAAATGACATTTGGCACATGATATAAAAGGGGATGAAACTATTTTCTGAGTTTTGGATAAACTCTTGTAGGAATATGAGATAACATTTGAATTTTGAAATGATTTTTTATTAATAGAAATAAAATTTCTGGAATTATTTTTAACACCAGCGTTAAGAATTAATGATGTGCTATAGCTCCCAGTAATATATCCAAGGCCATATTTAGCACTACCATGGCATTGGTTGGCCAAGATTATGTCAATAGATTTTTGCCCAACTCCGAATTTTTAATAGCCATATTTAAATCATGAATACGAGCTTTAAGAGCGGTGTTTTCTATTACTAACATAACGCACCGATTTGCAAAACTTTTATTTCCTTCTTCTATTTGAGAAAGAGAGGTTTTTAAAGTTCTTTCTAAATCCCCCTTCTCCTTTGTAAGAATTTCGATATTGGAGTGGGACTTAGAAAGAGCTTCTTCATGTTCTTTCACTCTTGACAAGATACCTTCTCTTTCCCTAATAGTTTAGATAATTTTTGTTTTCTTTTAACAAAAGTTTATTTTGCGTTTTTAGAAGATCAATATCGTTTAAACTTTTATCAAAATATTTGCAAATTTGTAAATACTCAGAATATAAATCATCATATGAGGGAGGAGTTACCTTAGTGTCGCTTTGGACATTGCACTCATCGTCAAATGGCTTGTTGTTATTTCCCATAAGGCACATGTTTGCCTCTTCTTCATTGCTAGTGGATGGGCCGCTTGAATCCTCGGAGGAGGAGTCATCCCATTTAGCCGCTTTTAGCACCTTCTTTTTCTCCTTGCCCTAGTGCCTCTTTTCTTTTTGCTATTTCAGATATTTCGGGCACTGGTTCAGGATATTACATGTCCTTCTACAATGGTAGCACTTTGGTGGTGGTCGCTCTTCATTGTCGTCATCACTACCGTTTCCTTTCTTTGATGAAGATCCCTTCTTGATGAAGTATTTCCGGAACGTGTTTCTCTTTTCCGGATTCTTCATGAATCTTTTGAACTTCCTTACAAAAAAGCTTTCATCATCCTCTTCATCAATATCAACATCACGATCAACCTCCTTTGATTTTAATGCCAAAGCCTTTGTTGGGTATATTGCCCTCAATATTACCTTGATTTGAAGAGGCATCACTCTCAATGCTAAGGACATATTGTATTTAACAAAGCTATACTTGTGTAGGATATACAGGCACAGGTAACTCAAAAGGAAGGGCCAAACATGGCCTTAGATGAGAAGAAACCATCCACAAGGAGATGAAGATCTGTCTCAGCAGAACCGCTGAGACGAAGGGTCAGAACCGCTGAGACGAGGAGCCGTCTCAGCGGATCCACTGAGAAGGAGACTGGAGCAACCGCTGAGAAGGGGACTGGAGCTGCCACTGAGACTGGAAGCTGTCTCAGCCCAATCGCTGAGACTGGAAGCTGTCTCAGCCCAACCGCTGAGACAGATCCAAATGTGCTGACGGGATCTGCTTTTGGCGCAAACAATAATTGAAAGGGAAAAGCAACTCCAATCTACCCCATACCGTGTCAGAAGGATCGATATAGCCGTTGAAGCCTTCTGGAGGTATAAAAGAAGATGCTAGGGCACAACAACAAGTACTGTTCCATTGAAAAGTCTTTGCTGTACGCCGCAATCGAGCATTCACGTTTCAGCCAGTTGAAGTTGTTCTCTGCAGCTGAAGTTAATCTTCTAAGGGAGATTAGTTAGCTCTTCCTGTACAAACTCAAGAAGGGCAAGTTGATCTTCTGCTTTGCTGAAGGAGAAGATCAAGGTGATACAAATCTGAAGCTGCTGTTTTTCAGATCTGAAGAAAGGATTCAGAAGACCTAAGAGTAAATCTTTTGTCTTCTGTATTTAGTTCAAACTCTTTTATATCTTTGTAAGGCATTGTTGCCTGAGTGAAAGGCTGTTGAGCCTGTGTGTAGAGCTGTGTTGACAGCTTGAGTAGTAGGACTTCTTGATAGGTCTGAGGTAGGAAATCTGTGTGATTTCTGTGTTGTAGGAGTTACATTACTCTGAGGTGTAGGGCTGCTGAGCCTGAGGTGTAGGGCTACTGAGCCTGAGTGTAGGGCTGCTGTGCCTGAGGTAGGATCACTCTTGATCTGATAAGTTCTGAGGAACTTGTGGTGTAAGCTCAAGGAGCCGTGATTGGAGTTTGTGGCCTTGTCTAACTCACTGTTAGAAAGGTAAAGGGGGAAAGAGGATTACTCAAGACACCCTGTCTTGAGGAACCTCTATACATCCTTGTGTGCTTTCTGTGATTGTGTTTTCTGTAGCTAGAAACATTAGGTTTAAACAAAGAAAATAAGTAAAACCTATTCACCCCCCTCTAGGTATTATTGACTACACCTATATAAACTATCAAGTGGTATCAAAGCCAGGTTGAACAAAAAGACTTAACAGTCTGATTAGATCCTATACAGGAGTAGTCAAATATGAAATCCAATGGCCAACAATGGAATGAAGAAGGAGTTGGGGTCAATGAAGTTGCCCATATGTTCCAAAGAAAACTTTGGGATATGGAAGCAAAGGGTAAGGCTATTCATGGAAGCCTGAGACCCAAGGATCTTTTTGACTGTCAAAAATAGTCCTTATACCTTTGAGAAAGTCTCCACTATTGACCCTACTAGAAAAGTACTTAAGGTATTTTCTGAGCTGACCAATGATGAGATAGCATTGTACACCATGGACAAGAGAGCCCAAAACATAATAGTAAATGCCATTGATGACACTACTTTTCAAAACTTGGTCCACTGCCAAACTGCCAAGGAAATGTGGGACACATTGGTTGTTTATATGGAGGGAACATCTGAAGTGAGGGATGATAGAAAGTCACTCCTCAATTAAGAGTATGAAGCCTTCAGACAGCTGAGCCAGGAGAATATCTCCATATGCTATGAAAGGTTCTTTAGGATTGTAAATGAACTAAGAACCTATGGAAGGGTGTTCACAGATTATGAACTCAATGACAAGTTCCTTAGATCTCTAACTAGAGAATGGGACACTAAAATCTGTGCAATCAGGGAAGGGGCAAGACTTAGAGAAACCCCCACCCATACACTATTTGGGAAACTGCTCTCATATAAGATGCAACTTTCTGCAAGAAAGGAGGAGGACTCTTCTTCCAGGGCTCACACAAGGGAGAGATCTATTGCTCTCAAAGCTGAAAGCTCTAAGAGGAACAAGGTTAGAGTGCAGTCACCTCCAAGAAAGGCTGCTGAATCTGAGAAATCTGAGAGCAGCAAATCAGACAGCTCCTCTTCTGATGAGGAATTTGCTGCCTTCACAAGGCAGTTCAAGAAGATGATCAAGAGGAAACAATGGAAGAACAAACCTTCCTCCTCTTCTCATCCCAAGAAGGATCATTACATATCTGAGAGGCAATATCCCAAAGGGGACAGGTATGACTCTAAATCTAGTAAACATGTTTCAACTAACATAATTTGCTATTGCTGTAGTAAGCCTGGACATGTAATTGCTGACTGTCCAGTCAAGAGAAAGGAAAGAGGTGACAAGAAGCCTCATCACCAAAAGGAGAGGAAGGGAGAAAAATCCTTCCTAGCTAAGAAAAGCAAGAGCTAGAGTGAGTCTGAATCTTCATCTTCAGATTCAGATGGTGAGGAGGAAGCCTACTTGGGTCTGTTTGCTGATCAGGAGGAAGAAGACTACCCTGCCGCCAGGATAGGAATCAGGGCCCCTCTATCACATTCAGATAGTGATGTAGAGGAGGATGAGGTCACTCCAGATGACCATGGGCTGATGGCTATAACTGAAGATGAGGACAACCACAGCAATTCAGAACATGAGCAGGTATTGATACACTGCATTTCTTCTTCTTCTGATTATGAAACAGGTCAAGAATATGAATCTCCTCCATCTAAAGTTGGAAGTGAATCAGGTCCTGAGTAGGATGTCAATCAATTGATTGATAGGTATGGTGAACTCCTGGAAGCTCTGAAAAAGAGCAAAAAGCTAGCCAAGAGGCAAGCTCAAGAGATTACTTCCCTAAAGTAATCAAACTCTGAGTGCATTGAGCATGCTACCCAGCTAGCTCGAATGAGCAAGGAGATCGGCAAGCTAAGGGGAATGTCAATCATCCATGTGGGCACCATAAGCCACAAGAACAAGATCATTAAGGATCTTGAAGAAAAGCTCCTCAAGGAGAGGATGCTAGTGGCTAGTTTCTCCAAGCCCAAGACAGTGCTGCCTATTATTGACACCTTCAACTCCCATGACATGAGAGGTGTTGGTTTCAACAAGGAGGCAGCTACTAGCAATACTAAGGGAAAGGTCAAGGACTCAAAAGAATCTAAGACCTCCTTTGTGAAAGTCTTGATGCCCTCAAACAAGTATGATCAAGAAAGTATTCATGGTCACTTATTAAATGGAAGTTCCTATAACTTGAGCAAGAATGCTCACAACTATGGAAATAGAAAGGAGTTAGGCTTGAGTGCCTTCAAGGCTCTGCATGAGGAAATTCAAATGGCCCATCATGGACCCTTTGTTTTTGGAACCTCAGCCCCTTCACTCAAGATAACTAAGGCTGTCAATTCTAAACATTGTTCAGCAAAGTCCAAGACTGTTGACTGTCCTACAACCAAGCCAAAAAGCCCAGTTTCTGCTGCCATCCACACATGTTTAGCTGCCAAACTAAAGGTTGTTGATGTCAAACCAAAACAAGCTGCCTTGACTGATTATAGGAAGGTAAAAAGCCATGCCTTTACTGATAAGAAAAAGAAAACAACAGCTGCATCCCCTACTGGACAGAAACAGGAAGCTTCATCTTCTAGGACTGTTTAGAAGAGGAGATATAATATATATGAGTGTTGGTGCTGTGGAAAAGTGGGACACTTTGCAATTGATTGTTGGCACAACCCCAATGTGCCAAAGGCAAAGATTGAGCCTCAAGCCAAACCAGCCCTTTCTAGGAATATGCGCTTCGCGTAGAGTCGACGAATGCAGCTCGTTTCGTCTTCCAGGCCATGAAAGGAGCTGAACTGTTGGTTGCCGAGGCCGAGAGCATGACAGTCGAGGACATCGTCCCGGAGCTCTTCAAGCCGCTCCCGCCGGTGAAGGATAGCGACGACGAGGAGTTTCTGAGCGAGGTTTAGGAGACAATTTTCATTTTGTTTTTAATGTATATTTTTGGGGCTGGCGAGATCGCCGCCCAATGTAACTAAACTCTTACATTGGAATGGAAATTTTGTGCACTGTTCTTTCTTGCTTGGTATTTTCTTTGATTTCATTTTTATTCGCTAGTTTGTGTATAATACTCGCTCCTTGCCGTTTCGCTTATTTTATATATGCCGAGAATTCCGTTTCTCGCCCAGCGAGAAGTTACCCTAAATTTCTGACCATATTTCTTAAGGACCAAACTCCTTTTCTCATTATTATCTTGTGCCGAGGACCCCCCCTCTCGCCAAAACGAGAAGTTATCCTCGCTTTCGAACTCTCTTAAGGACCAAACTCCCTTTCCCCGCCAGCCTCTCCGCGAGATCAACCTGACCCACCGGCTAGTGAGAGTCCAGCAGCGGGATCGTCCGGGGCAATCCAGCATAACAGAACCTGTTTTCCTCGCCAGCCTCTCCGCGAGATCAGCCTGACCCACCGACTAGTGAGAGCCCGGCAGCGGGATCGTCCGGGGCAATCCAGCATAAAAGAACCTGTCAACCTCGCCAGCCTCTCCGCGAGATCAACCTGACCCACCGGCTAGTGAGAGCCCGGCAGCGGGATCGTCCGGGGCAATCCAGCATAAAAGAATTTGTCAACCTCGCCAGCCTCTCCGCAAGATCAACCTGACCCACCTGCTAGTGAGAGCCCGGCAGCGGGATCGTCCGGGGCAATCCAGCATAAAAGAACCTGTCAACCTCGCCAGCATCTCCGCGAGATCAGCCTGACCCACCGGCTAGTGAGAGCCCGGCAGCGGGATCGTCCGGGGCAATCCAGCATAAAAGAATTTGTCAACCTTGCCAGCCTCTCCGCGAGATCAACCTGACCCACCGGCTAGTGAGAGCCCGGCAGCGGGATCGTCCGGGGCAATCCAGCATAAAAGAACCTGTCAACCTCGCCAGCCTCTCCGCGAGATCAGCCTGACCCACTGGCTAGTGAGAGCCCGGCAGCGGGATCGTCCGGGGCAATCCAGCATAAAAGAATTTGTCAACCTCGCCAGCCTCTCAGCGAGATCAGCCTGACCCACCGGCTAGTGAGAGCCCGGCAGCGGGATCGTCCGGGGCAATCCAGCATAAAAGAATTTGTCAACCTCGCCAGCCTCTCCGCGAGATCAGCCTGACCCACCGGCTAGTGAGAGCCCGGCAGCGCGATCGTCCGGGGCAATCCAACATAAAAGAATTTGTCAACCTTGCCAGCCTCTCCGCGAGATCAACCTGACCCACCGGCTAGTGAGAGCCCGGCAGCGGGATCGTCCGGGGCAATCCAGCATAAAAGAACCTGTCAACCTCGCCAGCCTCTCCGCGAGATCAGCCTTACCCACCGGCTGGTGAGAGCCCGGCAGCGGGATCGTCTGGGGCAATCCAGCATAAAAGAATTTGTCAACCTTGCCAGCCTCTCCGCGAGATTAACCTGACCCACCGGCTAGTGAGAGCCCGGCAGCGGGATCGTCCGGGGCAATCCAGCATAAAAGAACCTGTCAACCTCGCCAGCCTCTCCGCGAGATCAGCCTGACCCACCGGCTAGTGAGAGCCCGGCAGCGGGATCGTCCGGGGCAATCCAGCATAAAAGAATTTGTCAACCTTGCCAGCCTCTCCGCGAGATCAGCCTGACCCACCGGCTAGTGAGAGCCTGGCAGCGGGATCGTCCGGGGCAATCCAGCATAAAAGAATTTGTCAACCTCGCCAGCCTCTCCGCGAGATCAGCCTGACCCACCGGCTAGTGAGAGCCCGGCAGCGGGATCGTCCGGGGCAATCCAGCATAAAAGAATTTGTCAACCTCGCCAGCCTCTCTGCGAGATCAGCCTGACCCACCGGCTAGTGAGAGCCCGGCAGCGGGATCGTCCGGGGCAATCCAGCATAAAAGAATTTGTCAACCTCGGACCCATAGTTGAAGAAACAACATATGAGAAATAATATATTAGAACGGGTATAGAAAAGGAACTTTATGGATAAAAACATTTCAAGTCATCCCCACTCCTGGCCCGACCGAGGGGTACCCCTTCCACATCCCGGAGGTGGTACCCTCCTGACTTTAGCACTTCACTTACAATATACGGGCCCTCCCAGTTGGGATTGAGCTTACCTACCGTGCCCCCCCTTCCGGCCGCATCAACCTTCTTTAGTACCAAGTCCCCCTTCTGGAAATGTTTTACTCGGATATATTTGTCAAAGTACTTGGTCATCCGCCTTTTCACTTCCTCCTGCCTAACGGTGCCCAGGTCTCGGAATTCCTCCACTAGGTCCAAAGACAATCTTTGGCCTTCTTCGTTGTTCACTCTCCATTCCTCACCTCCTTCCCCTGCGGCGACCACTCTAGGTGTCTTGACTTCAAACTCAACCGGGAGGACAACCTCAGATCCGTGGGACAGCTTGAAGGGGGTCTCCCCGGTAGCTGTGTTTGGGGTGGTCCTCAGGGCCCAGAGGACCGAGGGAAGTTGCTCCACCCAACTCCCTCTAAGGTTCTCGATCTTCTTCTTGAGGAGGTTTACTATAATTTTGTTCGCTGCCTCCACTTGCCCATTGCTCCTTGGGTGGTGGACCGACGCGAACCTGAGATCTATGCCGAGCTGAGCACAGAAACTAACGAACTCATCACTGGCAAACTGCGGCCCGTTATCCGTGACAACGACTAGAGGAAGCCCGTGCCTGCAAATAATCTCACCCCAGATGAAATTCTTTACCACTTGGGAGGTTACCTTGGCCAGCGCCTTCGCCTCGATCCATTTGGAGAAGTAATCGATCATCACTAGCAAGAACCTCCGTTGACCGCTTGCCTGGGGGAAAGGTCCCACCAGGTCTAGTCCCCAGATTGCAAATGGCCAAGGGGCCGTGATCGTTCTTAGCCTCTGAGCTGGGAGGAGTTGCAGAGGAGCGTAGAGTTGGTACTTGGGGCACCTCCTGGAGAACTCGACCGCATCCTTGCTGAGGGTGGGCCAAAAGTAGCCTTGCCTCAGAACTCTTCCTTCCAGAGTCCTGCTTCCTGAGTGGCTGCCACATTCTCCTGAGTGAATCTCCTCCAGGACCCTCAGGACTTCCTCCTCCGAGACACAATGGGCCAGGAGCCCCGAGAGGGTCTTTCTATATAGTACCCCTGCATGCAAGGAGTAGTAGGCTGATTTATACCTGAGCCGACGCTTATCTGTCCCTTCCTCAGGGAACTTCCCCGTTGTTAAGTAGGCGATGAAGGGATCCATCCACGACACCCGCTGGTCCACTTCCATCACCTCCCCCTCCTCGATGGAGGGTCGAAAAAGCTCCGACACCGTTCCCCCGGCCTGGGGACCGAACTTGGCCAGGAGGTCCGCCTGGGTGCTTTCTCCTCTTGGGATGTGTCTGATGGAGAAGGTGCGAAACTGTCCCACTATCCCTTTAACCTTCTCCAGGTACCGTTGGAGAGTTGGTTCTTTGACTTCGAACTCCCCCCCCTGATCTGGCATGCCACCACCATGGAGTCCGTCGAGACCTCCACGTCCTGCACTCCCAATTCTTGTGTCAGGCGGAGGCCTGCTACCACGGCCTCGTACTCAGCTTGGTTGTTAGTGAGGGGGAAATGGATGTTTATCGCTTGCTCTATCCTGGTTCCTTGGGGACTCACCAACACCACCCCTCCTCCGAAGGAATGCTTTCCCGACGCACCATCGACCAGCATCTTCCAAGCCACTGGGTGGGGTATTTCAGATTCCTCTAACTCGGTCACGTAGTCGGCCATGAAATCCGCCACCGCCTGTGCCTTTATGGATACCCTGGGCACGTAGGAGACATTGAACTCACTCAATTCTACCGCCCACTTTGCCAACCTCCCAGAGTGATCTACCCCTTCCATGATGCCATGAAGGGGGTGTTCAGTCACCACTTTGATTGACTGTGCCTGAAAGTAAGGTCTGAGCCGCCTAGCCGACACTACCAAGGCAAACGCTAACTTTTCGAGGATAGGATATCTGAGTTCGGCCTTCCTGAGTACCCTGCTGACGTAGTAAATGGGGAGTTGTTTCTTCCCCTCCTCTCGAACCAACACTGAGCTAACCGCTTCCGACCCTACCCCCAAGTACAGGTATAGGTCTTCCCCTTGTCTCGGCCCTTGTAATAATGGGGCCTGGGTCAGTTGTTCCTTTAGCGCTTGAAAAGCCTTTTCGCACTCGGGAGTCCATTCAAATTTTTGGTTACCCCTTAATACCTTGAAGAAGGAAGAACATTTTTCTCCTTCCTTGGAAAGGAACCTGCTCAGCCCGGCTAACTTCCCTGTCAAATGTTGGACCTCTTTCGCACTTCGTGGAGATCTCAACTCAAGGATCGCCTTTACCTTGTCTGGATTAGGCTCCACTCCAAGAGGGGTGAGCAAATGACCCAAGAACTTCCCTCGACTGGCCCTGAAGACACACTTGAAGGGGTTAAGCCTCATTTTAAACTTTCTCAAGGTTTCAAAAGTCTCTTCGAGGTCACTGAGATGGGACTCGAGATTTTGACTCTTGATCATTAGGTCATCCACATAGACCTCCAAGTTCCTCCCTTTCTGCTCGCGAAACACCTTATCCATCATACGCTGATAGGTGGCCCCTGCGTTCTTTAAACCAAACGACATCATTTTGTAACAATAGCACCCATCCCCGGTGATGAAGGACACATCTTTAATGTCGGTAGGGTGCATGCGGATCTGGTGATAACCTGAAAAAGCATCTAAAAAAGACATCACAGAAAAACCGACGGCTGAATCAACCAGCGCGTCGATTCTAGGCAAGGGATAACAGTCCTTGGGGCGTGACTTATTAAGCAAGGAAAAATCCACACACATTCTCCACTTACCCTCTCCCTTGGTTACCATCACAACATTGGAGACCCAGCCTGGGTACTGGATCTCCGATACAAAGCCAGCTTTGAGGAGCTTGTTCACCTCCTCCCGGATGGGCACCTCCAGCTTATCCGCCGTGGACCTCCTCTTTTGGCGGATGGGGCGAGCGTCAGGATCGAGGTTGAGGCGATGACACGCCACATCTGCGTCGATTCCCGGCATCTCTGCAGCGCTCCATGCGAAGACGTCCACATTGTCCTGGACGCAAGCCAAGATCTTCGCCCGATCCTCCGGGCTGAGCTCGCCGTTGATCTTGATCTTCTCGATCGCCCTGGCCTTGGTGGTGATCTCCACCTCCACCACTTCCTCTACAGCCTCCAGCCTGGACTGCTCCCCCCAGGGGCTCTGCTCCTCTTCTTTCTCTCCCTCTTTCTGCCCCGCCCTGAGCCTTTCGCCGACCCCTTCCTGGGTATGAACTACTACTTTTCCCCCTTCCTCTCCTACCTCCATTAGCTCCTCCGCCCCTCCCCCCGGGGCCTCATCTTCTCCCCACTCTCCTTCTTCATCCCCCGCCCTGGGTCCCTCACCGACCCCTTCCTGGGCACGAACTACTTCTTCCTCTACCTCTTCCGTCGCGGTCACTTCTTCCATTACCTTATCCCACTCCTCCGCCTCCTCCATCCAAGAGATGGTGTTGACGGCGGTCACATAGCATTGCCTCGCCACCTTGGGATCTGCCCTGACCCTGACCTGGATTCCCCCCATGCTGAACTTGAGGCATTGATGGAAAGTGGACGGGACACACCAGAACGCGCTGATAAGAGGCCGTCCGAAGATGCCGCTATAGCTATTGGGGGCGTCCACTATCACAAAGCGGCAGTTCCGAGACTGCCCTCCCAGGGTCACATGAAATCCTACTCCCCCTTCTACTTCTTTCCTTTCTCCTGAGAATCCGAACAGCGGGCCATCCGAGGCCAACACCCTCCTGGGCTCTACCTGCATCCCGTCGAACGCCTTCTTGAAAATAACATTGACCGAGCTCGCATTGTCCACCAAGATTCGCGAGACGGTGAAGTTTTCGATGGCTGTCTGGATGACCAGCGCATCGCAGAATGGGTCTTCGTGACCGGGCAGGTCCTTCTGTGAGAAGGTGATCTTCTCCGCGGGGGGTGGGGTTTGGGATGTCGAAGCTACACTCCGATGGTACATGGCATGGAGGCTCGCCTTCCGTGTTGCCTCGACCCCCACCCCTCCATGGATCACTCTGATCCCTCCTCGGGTCCCCACGTCCGCCCGATCCTCGCACCTTTCATCCTCATCTCCCTGAGGTAGAATCTCATTTATCCTTGCTCCCCCTTGCTGTGCTTGTGGTGCTGGGGCTCTCGCCCCTCTGACTTCCAATAACTCATGGCAGGTGGCCGTTGCGTGGCCTTCCTCCTGATGGAAGTCACAGTACAGCAGCACCACCACCCTTGCCTCATCCCAGACTCCTCGGTTCCTTCTTCTGGGCTGGCTCCTCCGGCTCCCCCTCCTCTTCCTCTTCCTGCCCTTCCTCTACCGATCTCCATTGCCTGATGAGGGGGGGGGGGGGGGGGGGGGGTGGAAATGGCCTCGGGCCCTGTCTCCACCCCAGCTGGTGAGGTCTTCCCTGCCCTCCTTGGAAATTACCTCCCCCATGGGGGAAACCCCTCCCTGGGCCTTGCATTACTCCACCCTGCTGCCTCCACCCCAACTCCGGGGCCCTCGCTTCCTCTCTCCTCCTTGGCTCTTGCTGCCTCACTTCCGGCTCGCTCAGCCGTGCCAATCTCTTCGTGAACTCGGGGTTTGCTGCCTCCCCTTCTACCTCCTCTGCCGCTCTTTCCATCAATTCTTCATAAGATTGAGGAGCCTTCTTCTTGAGGTCCATCTTGAATAAGCCTTCTCTCAGTCCCAATGTAAAGGCGAGTTTGAGGGTATACCCTGGGACCTCTTGGACAAGGAGGACCTCCTCTCGGAACCGCTCCAGATAATGAGCCAACGATTCTCCTGACCTTTGCTTGATGTCGAAAAGCGACTCTGGATCCTTCTTTCTTTTCTTCATGGCGGAAAAATGTAAGAGAAAACCTTTACGCAAGTTCTCGAAGGTATAGATCGATCCTGAGGGAATCTGGTGGAACCAGTCCCTCGCCTTCTTCATTAGGGTAGTAGCAAAGAGGCGACACTTGAAGGCTTCCGACATGGGTCTGATTGAGACCATACCCTCGAACCACTGCAGGTGTTGAATGGGGTCATCATTGCCAGAATATAGCATCATGTTAGGCTCCATGAACCCATCGGGGAGTGGTGCCGAGAGCACCATCTCGCAGAAGGGACTTCCCCCACTCACCTCCTGAACTTGCTCCACCCTTCTCACGGGCTCCTCGGGTGATCCTACTCCTACCGATCTCGCCAGAGGACAGCTTGCCGGAACCTCCCTGGCCGAGCTTCCTCCCGCTAGAGTCTCCCTTGCCGGATTCTCGCTTCCCCCAGCAGGGCTGGGGAACAGCTCTCGCCCAGATAGATCTCGTCCTCCTCCCTGGGCCGCCACCTCTTTTCCCGCTCGATGAGCTGGCTCGCTCTCGCCGACTCCAGGTTGATGAGCCACCTGGGGCGTCGGGGTCGCGAAACCGCCGAGCACAGTGGCGAGAGCGCTCTGAAAAGCTCCAAGAAGATCTTTCCAAAGATCCGCCAACATCTCTACTGTGGCTGGTGCTCCTGGGGGTGGCGAGCCTCCAGGGTTCGCATCCCGCTCGTCCTCTGATAAGTAGTATTTTTATAACTTTTTAATAGAAAATTTTGTAAATATTTAATATGAATTTTCCTTTTTATGTCAATTTTAGGTTATAAGTAGTTCTTTTTGTAATTTTGATTCTAACTTAGCTTAATTTCAAATTTTGCAGAATTTTGGGACAAATCGGGAAAAATGGCATGACACGCCCTCGGTCACGCCCGTGACCAAGGGCGTGTAACCTGAAGATCAGTCCAGAATCGATGCCGCGCTGTTTGAACCAGTCCACACCAAGTCACGCCCCAGGTCACGCCCGTGACCCAAAGTCACGCCCGTGACCGGGGGCGTGTAATCTTAGAATCTTCCACGTAGAGCCGCCGTCGAGACATGGAACTGCAGTCGAGAAGTCAACTTGAGTCACGCCCGTGACCCACATGTCACGGCCGTGACTTGCCCGCGTGATCTCTGCTTCGCCGCCGCGCCAAATTCCAGCCCACGCCGCATTTAATGCAGCCGTCCAAAGTCACGGCCGTGACCCGACATGTCACGCCCGTGACATGTCATTTCTCGCCGCGCCGACCAGAAAGCCCACGCCGCTGTCGGATCCGATGTGAATAGTGCAGTCACGCCCTTGGTCACGCCCGTGACCAAGGGCGTGTAATCTGAAAATTTTTCCTATAAATTCAGAGGTTCTCCTTGAGTCCAGGGTTCAGAATTTTGGAGTGGGGGAGGTGCTGTTGGAGCCAATCTTGAGTATTTTTCCACTTCCATGTTCATGTTCATGTTTCTTTCTTTTCATGTTCTCTTCTTTTTCCCATGCAATGTACTAGCTTTCTTTCAATGCAATAACCTAGTTTAAGTTTGTAACTTTGTTTTTCCTAAGCTTGCAATCTCTTCTCTTAAGACTTGTAATAGTTTTCATTCAAATAAAAATTAGTTGTTCTCTTTATTTTGTCTCCTTCTTAGTTAAATTTTCTTATTATGCATTTTTATTTTTCTTCCTCTTTCCCCTCCACCATGATTAACTAATCCTCATTAGTACTCGATCAAAATGATCCGAGGATGAGTTAGACAAGTTATGATTTTCTAAAGTTTTCTTTTTCCGTTTTTATAAACACTTGAATTACCCTTGATTTTTAATTAGTGAGACCATATTTTCGATATATGGTTTTCGCTTATGTTTTCATACTTAGTTAGCCGAGAGGCTCAAAGTATGAATCGATCACTCAAGGGTAAAGAGAGTTGCACGCACCCCTCGAGAGAGGATGACGTAAATCTCCCGGATTGGAGTCAAATCCAATAGTGGGGTTCACTTCGTAAAGCAAGTTTTAGGTAATCGATTATAGGACGAGAGTCCGGTTGATTTTTCCTAAACTTAGTTGGGCATTAACCTCTAGAGAGGCATGTTCGAGCTTCGGGAACCTCCACGGTCAAGTAGTTCAATTTAAACGGAATTAGATTTAATCTCTTTTCACTTGTCTTTTCTCACTCCAAGGTGACTTTTGATTGAGTACTAGCCTCTTTTATCATCATCTAAACCCTTAATTTAGCTTGCAATTTCTCTTTTTTTTTTAGCTAAGTACCAAAACCCCAAAATATCATTGGATAAGATAATAACGACTTTCCTCAAAGTAGAAGTAATCAACGCGCCCCGTGGAATACGACCTTGGTATTTCTTAATATCCTATACTATAGACGATAAGGTACACTTGCCTTTATCGGATATAGTTTTGGAGAAAATCTCAACCCTTCACTAAATTTCAAAACCTACCAAATTAAATATCAAGTTTTTGGCGCCGTTGCCGGGGACTTTTGCGTAGATATTTTGAAACAAGGATTGCTATTAATTTTATCATGTTGTTTTTATTTTAGTTTTTCTATTTTTGAAAATCTTAAGGGTGAAATTAAAATCTTGGAAAGGGACGTTTGGGGTGTCATCCCATCTCACCTCCTAGTACCTTGCAAACCCTTCACCGGGTAGATCTTGGGAAGTCCAAGACTAACTTAATCTGCCTAAAAGAACAAAAAAAAAAATTCTCTCTTTCTTCTTCCTTCCTTCTCTTTTTAGTGTATGACCCGTGGTAGCACTTCGATTCTTCCTTTTGATCCGGAAATCGAGCGAACCCTTTTGAGGCACCGCCGTTCTCGTGATCAAGGAAATCAAGTAGAATCCGAAGAGTCAATCAGGGACACTAACGCAGCAAATATGGATCATGATCTTAATCCTCCTAATCTTAACGAGCCAAATCCAAATGAGGACGCGCAACGGACCATGTCCTATTATGCGCGGCCGAATTTGGAAGGCACATAATCAAGTATTGTTCGCCCCACGGTGGCGAACAATAATTTTGAGATCAAGTCCAGCATCATACAAATGGTGCAACAATCAGTGACCTTTGATGGTCAACCGGACGAGGATCCAAATTCACATATCTCTTACTTTCTTGAAATTTGCGACACTTTTAAGATCAATGGCGTCACCGATGACGCCATTCGATTACGTCTTTTTCCTTTTTCTTTGCGGTCTAAGGCCAAGCAGTGGCTGGGCTCCCTACCTAGGGGATCCATCACTACATGGGCCGAAATGGCGGAAAAATTTCTTAATAAATATTTCCCGCCTTCAAAGACCGCTAAATTGCGCACGGATATTGCGTCATTCATGCAAATCGACTCGGAGACTCTCTATGATACATGGTAGCGCTTCAAGGAGCTTTTGCGTCGATGCCCTCACCACACACTTGCCACTTGGCAACAAGTGCAAATATTTTATAATGGCTTAAATCTCCAAACGAGGCAAATGATTGATGCGGCCGCCGGGGGGACATTAAATAATAAAACCCCGATCGCCGCTCAAGAGCTTTTCGAAGAGATGGCCACAAATGCGTACCAATGGAACATGCCCCGAGCGCGGCCTAATAAGCCGGCCAGAATTTTTGAAATAGACGCTAACGCAAATTTGGCTTTACAAGTTGAGCGCTTAACAAAGCAAGTGGCGGAGATGTCTGCTTCCTCCGCCACTCCTCCTTGGGCTAATAATGTTTTACTTGAAGAGCAAGTTGATTACATGGGAAATCCGCCTCGGCCTTCCTATAACCAGAACACCGCGCCGTATAATAACACCTACAATGCGGGTTATAGGAATCATCCGAATTTCTCATGGAGCAATCAAGGAAATGCTCAGCGTCCCTTGAATTTAAATCAACCTCCAAATCAACTTCTTAATTTAACTCCCCCTCCAAATTTTAATCCACCCGGTTTTCCACCGCAACAGCAAAAGCCCTTTCCGCTTGAAGAGGTTTTTGCAAAATATGTTGCTACAAATGAAGCGAACATCCGGAACCTCACCAGATCGATCAAAAATTTGGAGAACCAAGTGGGCCAGCTAGCAAAGATAATCTCCGAGCGCCAGCAAGGAGCCCTTCCGGGAAACACGGAGCCAAACCCAAAGGAGAGCGCAAATGTGATTACACTCCGAAGCGGGAAGGAGGTGGTTTCAAAACAGGACGAACCCATGGTAACTTCCTCCCCTCCTCCTCCTCCTATTTTATCTTCAAATTTACCTGCTACGTTAGCTCCGCGCGCTTCTACTTCAAATATTCCGTATCCATCTAAGTTTAAAAGCGAGAGCGCCGAAAAGAATTATAAAAAGTTTTTAGATATTTTAAAGCAAATTCACATTAATGTACCCTTCTGCGAGGCTATCTCTCAAATGCCTAAATATGCGAAATATCTTAAGGAGTTGCTCTCCAATAAGAAAAAATTAGAAGATATTTCGCATATTTCTTTGAACGCAGAATGCTCTGCGGTTGTACTCAACAAATTGCCTAGAAAAGTGAATGATCCGGGACGGTTCTCCATCCCGTGTTTATTTGGCAATTCGTTAGTAAAACACGCTTTAGCGGATCTGGGAGCAAGTATCAATCTCATGCCTTTTTCACTATTTAAGAAACTAGGTCTAGGAAATCCAAGTCCCACTCGAATGAGTATTCAATTAGCGGATCGCTCTTTAAAATATCCGGTAGGAATAGTGGAGGACGTGCTCGTCAAGGTCGACAAGTTCATCTTCCCGGTGGACTTTGTCATCCTTGACATCGAAGAGGATGCTGAAGTACCCCTCATACTCGGCCGCCCCTTCCTTGCCACCTCCCGCGCCATTATTGACGTAAGTAACGGAAAGCTCCTCCTTCGGGTAGGAGATGATGAAGTTTCTTTCGGCATAAATTCCTCGATGCGGAACACATTAGAAAACGACGATTCATGTTTTTACCTGGAAGAGTGTTGGGAATTCGATTCACCTCCCGAGTTAGTCTCCACCTCGAGTTACGAGTCCGAGCTCGCCGAACTCTTTTGTCTGGAAGAAGAAGAAGTCACTCGTTTCACACCACCCGAACCACTATTTTTAGAAAAATTGAAAATCAAAACTTCTTATGAAGAACCACCCGTTTTAGAACTAAAGCAACTTCCCCCTCACCTTAAGTATTTATTTTTAGAAAAAGAGACGAAGCTACCCGTCATCATTTCATCCGAACTTAGCAACTCGGAAATTTCTGAGTTAGCTATTGTCTTAAGAAAGCACAGCCACGCAATTGCGTGGCAAATTTCGGATATTAAGGGTATAAACCCTTCCTTCTGCACTCATAAAATCTTTCTTGAAGATAATTCCCGAAATTTGGTCCAGCCTCAACGACGGCTAAACCCTAACATGAAAGAAGTCGTTAAGGCCGAAGTGATCAAACTATTGGACGCGGGAATTATCTACCCGATATCGGATAGTACTTGGGTTAGCCCAGTACAAGTCGTACCGAAGAAAGGTGGCGTTACGGTAGTAGCTAACGAGAACAACGAGTTGATCCCAACCCGTACTGTTACGGGTTGGCGGATGTGCATCGATTACCGAAAACTAAATGATGCCACCCGTAAGGATCACTTCCCTCTACCGTTTATTGATCAAATATTAGAGCGCCTTTCAGGTCACTCCTACTACTGTTTTCTCGATGGTTTGTCGGGATATTTTCAAATCCCAATTTCGCCCGACGACCAAGAGAAAACCACTTTCACTTGTCCCTTTGGCACCTTCGCTTATCGAAGGATGCCATTTGGTCTTTGTAACGCGCCAACTACATTTCAAAGATGTATGCTGGCGATATTTGACGAGTTAGTAGAGGAGGTGATGGAAGTGTTTATGGACGACTTTTCCGTATTCGGAAACTCATTTAAAAATTGTTTAAAAAATCTTGAGCGTGTGTTGCAGCGATGCGAGGAAACGAACTTAGCACTTAATTGGGAGAAATGCCATTTTATGGTCAAGGAAGGATTAGTCCTCGGTCATAAAATTTCGGGCATGGGGATCGAGGTCGATAGGGCCAAGATTGAAGTGATTGAAAAGCTCCCCCCTCCAACAAACGTAAAAGCTATTCGTAGTTTCCTAGGGCACGCAGGGTTCTATCGGCGCTTTATACAAAATTTTTCCAAAATCACAAAGCCGTTAACCCATCTTCTTGAAAAGGAATCCTCATTTATTTTTAGCAATGAATGCCATTTGGCTTTTAAACTTATTAAAGAAAAACTTATAAACTCCCCGATTCTAGTCGCACCGGATTGGTCGCTCCCTTTTGAAATCATGTGCGACGCGAGTGACATTGCGGTTGGTGCTATTTTAGGCCAACGGGTGAGTAAGTATTTCCACCCTATTTATTATGCGAGCAAAACACTCACGTCGGGACAAGCGAATTACACCACTACCGAAAAAGAGCTTCTAGCGATCGTTTTTGCCTTCGATAAGTTTAGGTCATATATCACCCTCTCGAAAGTTATCGTCTTCACGGATCACTCCGCGCTTAGGTATCTTTTAAGCAAATCGGACGCCAAGCCTCGTCTTTTGCGAGGGATCCTCCTCTTGCAGGAGTTTGACTTAGAGATCCGGGACAAAAGAGGAGCCGAAAACTTGGCGGCCGATCACCTTTCTCGTTTAGAAAATCCCTCCTCGGAAGTATTGATAGAATCTGACATCGATGATAAATTTCCCGAAGAGCGCCTCCTCGCTCTCGAAAATATTAATTCATCGTCTACCCCCTGGTTTGCAGATCTGGCTAACTATTTAGTAGCCCGGGTCCTGCCAAAAGAATTCTCGAGTCAGCAAAAGAAGAAATTCTTTTCTGATTTAAAGAATTACTTTTGGGAGGACCCCTTTTTATTCCGTGTATGCGCAGACCAAGTGGTGAGACGATGCGTCTCGAGTGAGGAGGGTCTTAAAATTTTACGAAATTGTCACGAGGGACCATCCGGTGGCCATTATCATTCAAACCGAACCGCGAGGAAGGCGCTGGAGGCGGGCTTTTATTGGCCCTCGCTCTTCAAAGATGCCCACACCCTTGTGAGTACTTGCGACAGCTGCCAGCGGTCGGGCAACATCTCTCGCCGGGATGAGATGCCCCAAAATATTTTCTTAGAATGCGAAATTTTCGATCTTTGGGGCATTGATTTCGTTGGTCCTCTCCCTCCTTCGTTTTCAAATAAGTATATTCTAGTAGCGGTCGACTACGTGTCGAGGTGGGCGGAAGCGCAAGCTCTCCCCACCAACGATGCGCGAGTCGTCGTTAACTTTTTAAAAAAATTATTCTCTCGATTTGGCACTCCGCGCGCTATTGTGAGTGATCGGGGCACCCATTTTTGCAATACTCAATTCACAAAAATCTTAGCAAAATATGGTGTCACGCACAAATTATCCACTGCATATCACCCACAAACGAGCGGCCAAGTTGAAGTCGTTAATCGAGAATTAAAACGAATCTTAGAAAAAATAGTTTCTATTAATCGGAAGGATTGGGCAATAAAGCTCGATGACGCGCTATGGGCCTATCGAACGGCGTACAAGACCGCTATCGGTTGTACACTATATCGAATGGTCTATGGCAAGGCTTGCCACCTTCCGGTCGAATTAGAACACCGCGCATTTTGGGTGCTTAAATTTTTCAATCTTGATTCTACTTTAGCGGGCGAACAAAGAAAATTTCAAATGAATGAATTAGATGAGTGGAGAGCGAATGCGTATGAGAGTAACAAATTATATAAGGAGCGAACAAAGTTTTATCACGACAAACATATAAAATTTCCAAAAACTTTTTCGCCGGGCAACCTCGTCCTCCTTTATAATTCTCGTCTTCGCCTTTTTCCGGGAAAGCTGAAATCTCGATGGTCCGGACCTTTTATTGTTAAAGAGGTTTGGTCCTATGGGACAATTCTAATTTCCCACCCGGAAAAAGGTTCCTTCAAAGTTAACGGGCACCGCCTTAAATTGTATCTTCCGGGAGACTTACCTAATGACAAGAGTGATGCGATATTTCTTCATAATATAATATGATCGGCAAGTGGGTCAAGCTACGCGACCTTAAACAAAGCGCTTTTGGGAGGCACCCCAAAGTTATCTTTTGTTATTTTCTCTTGTCTTTTCTTTTCTTCTTTAACAACTTTTGCAGGTAATCGCGGCTTCCGAACAAAAGCTTCAAAAAGTCAGGGAAACCCTTTTTCCTTCTCTTCTTTCGTTTTTGCAATTCTTTTTACCTTTTCTTACTTCATACTTATTTTTAAACATTGGGGACAATGTTTAACTTTAAGTATGGGGGTGTAAATAGCCCTTTGTAAATATTTGTAAATAGTTTTAAAAAGAAAATTTTCAAAAAAAAAAAAAACAACAAAAAGAAAATTTTAATTTTGTTTCTATGATTTCCTTTATTTAAGCACTTGTAAAATCCAAAAACTCAAAAAAAAATTTTTAGAAAATCGAAAATTTAAATCTTGGAAAGGGACGTTTGGGATTTCATCCCATCACACCTCCTAGTACCTTGCGAACCTTTCACCGGGTAGCCCTTGGGAAGTCCAAGACTTGCAAAAATTGTTAAGTTTTAAAGCTAGTTTCCTTTCTTTGTAAATAGTTTTTAATATCAAAAAAAAAAAAAGATAATATCAAAAATTCAAAAAAAAATCTTATATCCCTCCTTCTTGTTGTTTTTGTGATTTCTTAGAAATCTAGTTGAGAATGTTTATAAGCATGTTTAAGTTTTTAATTGGCTAAAATTTTGCTTATCATAGTTTGTTAATTTTAAATTTGAGGTAATCTTGATTTAAGAATCATCTTATGATTTTAAATTGATTAGAGAATTTTGTTAGCATGACTTCTCTTTTTATTTTTAAATGACTTCATTTTGTAGTAAATTTCCTAAACCTCTTTAGATTTCAATTATATTTTCTTCTAACTTCTTAGATCTTAGGAATTTTAATTTTACTAGAATTTGCTCTCAATATGATTTAAAGCTAGCTAGATTTATTTTCCCCTACCATACCCCCTTTGATGGCATAAAAAAATGTATTAAAAGATCATATGTCATGGGAATAAGAGGATAAAATTCATTATTCCCTAAAACATATGCACCCAAAATATTTGAAAAGATTATATGGCATGGAGTAAGAGGATAAAATTCATTACTCCTAAACCATATACATTTTGGGTTTTTATTAGAAGAGAAAAAAAAAAGAGAAAGAAAGAAAAAAAGAGAGGAAATTTCATGATAAATTTCATTTCCTCCATTCAAAAATGTCTCTTCTTATGCCAAATTTTATGAAATCCCCCTTAGCCAATTATCATTGTTCTAGTTTTAGTTGAAAATTATGGAGAGAGCAATATTTAGTAATTTACTTTTCCTTAAGTTTCTTTTAAGGTAGAGTTCTTATAATTTTAATTTAATTTAGTTTTATAATTTCTACAATTTTGTTAAACTACTTAATTTTCTTGAGAAGTTCTTGCCTGAACATTTTTCCCTCTTTTCAAATCATCATCATAATTTAGGACTTAACTCCCCCTTGAATTTACTCTTAACTTAACTTTTGGTTAAATGAAATTTTAGTTTTAAATTAAAATTTTTTTTAAGGATGTCTTATAAATTATGTCTCACATTTTTGCTCTGGAATAGCAAAACCTCAAGTATGGGGGTATTTGATAAGTAGTATTTTTATAACTTTTTAATAGAAAATTTTGTAAATATTTAATATGAATTTTCCTTTTTATGTCAATTTTAGGTTATAAGTAGTTCTTTTTGTAATTTTGATTCTAACTTAGCTTAATTTCAAATTTTGCAGAATTTTGGGACAAATCGGGAAAAATGGCATGTCACGCCCTCGGTCACGCCCGTGACCAAGGGCGTGTAACCTGAAGATCAGTCCAGAATCGATGTCGCGCTGTTTGAACCAGTCCACACCAAGTCACGCCCCAGGTCACGCCCGTGACCCAAAGTCACGCCCGTGACCGGGGGCGTGTAATCTTAGAATCTTCCACGTAGAGCCGCCGTCGAGACATGAAGCTGCAGTCGAGAAGTCAACTTGAGTCACGCCCGTGACCCACATGTCACGGCCGTGACTTGCCCGCGTGATCTCTGCTTCGCCGCCGCGCCAAATTCCAGCCCACGCCGCATTTAATGCAGCCGTCCAAAGTCACGGCCGTGACCCGACATGTCACGCCCGTAACATGTCATTTCTCGCCGCGCCGACCAGAAAGCCCACGCCGCTGTCGGATCCGATGTGAATAGTGCAGTCACGCCCTTGGTCACGCCCGTGACCAAGGGCGTGTAATCTGAAAATTTTTCCTATAAATTCAGAGGTTCTCCTTGAGTCCAGGGTTCAGAATTTTGGAGTGGGGGAGGTGTTGTTGGAGCCAATCTTGAGTATTTTTCCACTTCCATGTTCATGTTCATGTTTCTTTCTTTTCATGTTCTCTTCTTTTTCCCATGCAATGTACTAGCTTTCTTTCAATGCAATAGCCTAGTTTAAGTTTGTAACTTTGTTTTTCCTAAGCTTGCAATCTCTTCTCTTAAGACTTGTAATAGTTTTCATTCAAATAAAAATTAGTTGTTCTCTTTATTTTGTCTCCTCCTTAGTTAAATTTTCTTATTATGCATTTTTATTTTTCTTCCTCTTTCCCCTCCACCATGATTAAATAATCCTCATTAGTACTCGATCAAAATGATCCGAGGATGAGTTAGACAAGTTATGATTTTCTAAAGTTTTCTTTTTCCGTTTTTATAAACACTTGAATTACCCTTGATTTTTAATTAGTGAGACCATATTTTCGATATATGGTTTTCGCTTATGTTTTCATACTTAGTTAGCCGAGAGGCTCAAAGTATGAATCGATCACTCAAGGGTAAAGAGAGTTGCACGCACCCCTCGAGAGAGGATGATGTAAATCTCCCGGATTGGAGTCAAATCCAATAGTGGGGTTCACTTCGTAAAGCAAGTTTTAGGTAATCGATTATAGGACGAGAGTCCGGTTGATTTTTCCTAAACTTAGTTGGGCATTAACCTCGAGAGAGGCATGTTCGAGCTTCGGGAACCTCCACGGTCAAGTAGTTCAATTTAAACGGAATTAGATTTAATCTCTTTTCACTTGTCTTTTCTCACTCCAAGGTGACTTTTGATTGAGTACTAGCCTCTTTTATCATCATCTAAACCCTTAATTTAGCTTGCAATTTCTCTTTTTTTTTAGCTAAGTACCAAAACCCCAAAATATCATTGGATAAGATAATAGCGACTTTCCTCAAAGTAGAAGTAATCAACGCGCCCCGTGGAATACGACCTTGGTATTTCTTAATATCATATACTATAGACGATAAGGTACACTTGCCTTTATCGGATATAGTTTTGGAGAAAATCTCAACCCTTCACTAAATTTCAAAACCTACCAAATTAAATATCATCCTCGCCGGTCATGTTTTCCCTGAGATTTTCTTGAGCTAGCCGCACTCCATGCTCACCGCACCAAAAATGTTGAAACCGATTTTTCGATTTCTGTGGAGTTCGGGGCCCCCAACGGGTTGGGGGATGACTGGCACTTACTAATCTCGCGAGAGAACAAACCGGAGCCTCGGAGTTGGACACTGATCCTTAGGCTCAGCTAGGAGGACCCACCACACACCCGGAAGATCTTTAGAGCGCTTCCCCTCCCAAGCCAAAAGCTGAAGCCTGGGCACCTTGGAGAGCTCAAGGATGGCCTGAGGAGAGAGAAGCTCAAAAGAGGAAGCCTCTCCAAAGGTGCCCTTTGGATCCTATTTATAGATTTTCTGATCTGGCCTGCAAATAGCAGGAATCTGCCTCTCGATTTTACTATACGCACCCCAACTTGGTCTGCTAACAGCCAAACTCCGCTATCCGGGGTGGCTATTGGCAGACCCTCAGGGGCAAAGAGGTAATTCTAGCTTCCAGCCTCATGAAAGATGGATCTGCGAGGACTGCTCGCCCCCTGGTCTCGCCAAAGTGTATGCGCGATCCCCTGCTGTCTCTGCGACCTCGAGGGTCTCGCTGAACCTTAGGAATGATGCCCTCCTGCCGAGCTCGGAGAGAGCAAGATCAAGCCACTTATCTCGCCTCCCCCCCGGCTGCCGAGAACTATTGGTGTTCTGCGAGATCTATGGGAGGAGCCAGGCGAACCCCGGGTTGTACAAATTTGGTTCAAGGTCCGGATTCCTAAGGTGGTTGCGGCATAAGATGGAGATGAGGAATGGATACTAGAGAATGAAGAGGCCCAAAGGCTTTCTCTCGGCTAAATAGAAGAACTCAGAGACCTAGCCTCAGTTCGGCAAGAAGAGATTAAGCGGTGAATGACAAAATATTTTGACAAATATGTTTGCATCAAGCAGTTCCAAGCAGGCGACCTCGTCCTGAAGAAAGTAGATGTTGCAGGAAGAGCTGCCGCTATCAGGAAACTTAACCCAAATTAGGAAGGGTCATTCATCATCCATGAGTTGCGCACAACAGGAGGGTATCATCTGCAAAACCACGAAGGGGAGCTGCTGGGAAATACTTGGAGCAGTGATGACATGAAAAGGTTCTACCCCTAGTATGAATATGTATGTTCATCTGTTGTATATTCATTTGTATAAACAAAATCCTCACCCCCTAAAACAAGGGATTGTGTGAGTCACTTTTTCTATTCCAGCAAGCTTTTCAAAGTAGGTCAAATGGATCTCCATGATAGGTTAGGGGGAATCCCTCCGACTCGACTCTCATAAAACCCAGGATGGGTGATGGGAAGGTGTGTCGGGATAGCGAGTTTTCCTAAGACCAAGCCTATGCATTGACGGTCGAGATCAGCTCCCCTTTGCATGTTGGCCGAGTGATCCCCCAATCGCATTTCTCATCCGACTGGAGAGATTATCGAAAAAGGTTCTGGACGCCAACCCCTAACTCAACGAAGAGATGATCAGTTTAACTAACAGAAGGACCCTTGTACAAAGGTGTCGTTTAAAAGAGCTAAAAGCTCGCAACAAAGCCAAGTTCATTTAACATTTCTTCCAATCGTATGAGTTGGTACGGTTAACCCCCTCCAATTATTGAGTAACATGATGATGTCCCTTCAAGAAACAAGAACCCGAAGTATGATGGAGGCCTCGGGATTGCCTGCCCCCTTGGACCCCCCAGCTATCATTCCCTACTTACAAGTTCTCTCAGTACCTTACAGTGAAGTAGGATGGAGGCCTCAGGATTTTGTGTCCCCTTGGACCCCCCCCCCCCCCCCGCCCCCGACTATCATTCCCTACTTACAGGTTCTCCCAGCGCCTTACATCGAAGTAGTATAGAGGCCTCGGGATTGTGTGTCCCCTTGGACCCCTCGACTGTCATTCCCTACTAACAAGTTCTCTCAGCACCTTGCAACGAAGTAGGATGGAGGCCTCGGGATTGTGTGTCCCCTTGGACCCCCTACTATCATTCCCTACTCACAGGTTCTATCAGCGCCTTACAATGAAGTAGGATGGAGGTATCGGGATTGTGTGCCCCCTTGAACCCCCCCCCCCCCCCCCCCCCCCGCCCCCCCACCTCGACTATCATTCCTTACTTATAGGTTGTCCTAGCGCCTTGCATCGAAATAGGATGGATGCCTCGGGATTGTGTGACCCCATGGACCCCCCGACTGTCATTCCTTACTTACAGGTTCTCCCAGTGCCATGCAGGGAAGTAGGATGGAGGCCTCGAGATTGGGTGTCCCCTTGGACCCCCCCCCCCCCCCCCCCCCCGATTGTCATTCCCTACTTATAGGAGAAGTGGAAGCCTCGAGAATGTGCGTCCTGCGAGACCCCTCCGAGTGTAACCCCCAGTCTAAGTATCAACAACCTTGGAAGCAGGCGAGCACTCATATATGCGAGTATAGAAAGGTGAGCATGCAGGTGCGAATATATATAGGCGAGTATGTCAAGTCTGCAGATTAGGGCGGGTATCCTTTCAATTCGCAACTACCATAATGGCGATCACTCAAACTCACTTTGAGCCTAGCGGGCACTCATCGCGTTCGAGCCTAAGAGCCTACCAACTTTCGCAAAATAGGCGAGTACGAGAAAAGTAGATGAGCAAAAAGAAATGTATCTTTCCTTGCATATATGCGAGTATTACATTTTCAAAAATCAATACAGGTCCTGCATGGTAGTCAAAAAAGGGTCTTGTCGACTAGGTATCATCATCGCCTCCATTCCCGCCAATGTATTCTTCATCATCGGCATCCTCACCTTCATCTTCATCGCCATCAACATCGATGATCTCATCTTCATCGGCAACCTCCTCCTTGCCTTCTCCAATTCTAGACTCTTCATCGTCCTCGTGGCTTGATCAAGGAGACGGAGCACACAATGGAGAAGTGGACTCTTCGGTGTGTAGCACTGGGATGATATCCATCATAGTCAGGTTCATCGCCTCTAGCAATAAGTGGTCATCGGCCTTCAACCTTCTCAAGATAACCTTCCATGTTGCTCGCATAATACTGTGATGGATGGCCGACATCTCATCGCCTTGGATCCGGATCTGCTTTCCTATCGTGGAGGAGCCTGTCGTTGATGGCCGCTGCTCAGCTGGACGAGTTTTGAACTCGTCTACCATTACTTTGGTGACCTCCAGAGTAGCACAGGTGTCCTCTAGCTCCTGTTCCAGCTTGGACATCTTCTTTGTCATTTCTATCTCGACATCCTGCGAGTAAGGGAGATGGTTGTCAGTCTGATAATCAGTGAATAGCGAGAAGCGGTAAGATGGAAATACTTCAATCAACCCGCAATTACCTTGTAAGCCTTGCACGTGGCAGATTTTGGCCCAAGAATGAGGATAGTCTGGCTCAGCTCCTTTGTTGGGGAAATGATTTATCTTAACCCCTAGAATTAAGAAGAATATAAATTCTAAGTATGAAAAATTAGGCTAAGTAAATATGCGTCGAATAGTATTCGACGCAATGTCGAAATACATTCGACGTTTCTCTCAGAATGAGTCAAAGTAACTCTTAGAAGAATTCAACGCATTCTATGTCGACGTTACTCTGACTTCTAGTCGACGCATCTAGTGAAGTCGACGCACCTTAGTCGACGATCCTTCCTTATTCTACTCTCGACGTTCAGCCAGGATGAATTCGACGCTTACGTCGAATAGTAATCGACGCACGTCGATATCTATAAGAAATTCAAAAACATGCCAGATCTCTTTCCTTCTTTCTGTAGATCTGATTTATATGGACTGATATTATTCTTTTATAGCCATTCTGAATCAACCTTTCCTTTTATTTGATTCTTGGCTAATTTGATTAAGACTATTATGGATATTATTTGAAATCAGGATGAATTCATTTCCTTCTACAGAAATATTAATTATGGAAATTTTTATCTCTTTTTAATTCTCTGTCTGCTAATTGATTATTCTCCTTTAGCAATATATTTTAAACAGAGCTATAAATAAGAAGGAGGTCGGCAGAGAATACAACAAGTGATCCACCATATTCATTTTGAAAAAGAGGAAGAGCTCCCAAGTGAAAAGAGAGACAATTGAGAAATAGTGCTGCAGCAAAGATCAAACTTTCATCTTCTCCTTCTTCTGAAGCCATTCTGCTGCAAATTCTGATAGCTCTCACAAAAGAGAGAAAAACTTACAAATCTCCTTCTCACTATAGAAGAGAGATCATATTCACTATACTTGTGCTTCTAATCTTCTTGCTAGGAAGAAGATTCCTTCTTATATATATTGTCTTCTATTTTTCTACTTGTTCTATTTCTTCTTCTCTTTCTTATTTCACTTTTAAAACCTTGTAAAAGAGTTTTTAGAATCTCCCTAAAAAAAATTCAATTGTACTGGTTCTAAGAGCCTCCTTATCAAAAGACCCAGTCTGGTTCTAAGAGTCTCCTTATCAAAATACTCAGTGCAAGTTAGTGAATTCCTACCAAGGGGGTAGAAGAGTGGACTACCCAAAGTTTGGGGAACCATTATATTTTCTTGTGTTGTGTGGTGATTTTCTTGTTGTCATTTTTCTTCTTTACTTGCTTAATTCTTGTTGGTGTGTGGGAAGCTTAAATCTGTGATCATTACACACACACACACACATATATATATATATATAATTATTAACTTTGCACAAAAATATTTTTAAATCTCTATTCACCCCCTCTAGAGAATTCTAGTAAGGTCAACTGTGCACTTTCATCCTTGATCCTTGCTTCAGTTGCAAGCAAGCTTTTTTTCCATCTGATGGCTGAGCACAGCAGACTACAAGAGCGAGCGCGAGGTCTGGTGTATGAGACAATCAGACGTGACGTCCTGAAGTGACTCAGCATCCGCGTGACCATAGAGGGTGAAGGTGACATCATACGCCTCCCACTATCCTCCCATTCCTCCGACCAGGCGGGCAGGTTTGTGCTAAAACTAATATCATGCTCGTGCTCGGCACGGGTCACCAATGGGTGACCATAGACATCCTCGCTACGTCCCCATTCCCCGAAGTTGGGATGAAGATGTGGCTCGCCAGCCTCTAAGGTGTCCGTCATCACGCCAAAGTGCTTTCTCGTGATCTCCTTATAAATTCTCCTGGGCTCCTAGACCTTGGATTTACCTTTCCTCTTACGCGAGGAACTGGCCTTCTCGCCGGTCCCCACCAAGTCATTGGGGAGCATAGACAAGTCAATCGGGGATGCTGGAGACTCCTCATCCTCGCGCGGTGGAATCCACACGCACTCCCGAGAAGGGGCTATCTCCTTTGCTATGGGGAGAGGCTCGCGCTGAAGGATGTGAATAGCTAAAGAAGGAGAGAAAAACAATGATTACTTGCCAGATGCGAAGAACGCCGCATAGTGCGAGTAAAGTAGATGCTCGCTTCAAAAGTTACCTTCACCCAAAAAGATCCTTGATGACTCATTGACGCGATGTCGCCAGTAGATGACATCAAACGGCCGACCTCAGAAGGCATTAAAAAGCTGATCCCTTGGTCCCTCCAGCCAAGGCGGAAGGAAGACGGTGTTGGACGGCTGCTGGGATTATCGAACAATCTCTCCGAAGTCACCGCCGACAATGATGATCCACTCACCCCATCGATGATTTTTGTTCGTCATGCCGACTAAAGTGCAGAAATTACTGCACAAATAGATGACAACGTCGTTAGTCACCCCAAAGGAGAAGATCTTTCTGAAGACCGAAAGATCGAAGGCGATCTTCTCTTATCGCAGGAAGCAGAGGAAGCTGACGATCATCACCATGCCGTTCGGATTGATCTGGGTGGGAGCTATCCCATAGTAGCGGAGTATCTGACAAAACTTTGGCCACAAGGGAAGTCGTAGGTCGACTTCGAAGTGGCGGATCGGAAAGATAACCTGTCCCTTCAGGAAGGTGTTTTTCGCGCTCCTTGGCGAGGAAGCCTTGCCAAGTTTCCTTCGGGTAGGAACTTCTCTTTGAAATAATCCAAGTCCTTCTGCATGGTGATGGCCTTCTTGAACGTCGTCGCGGCCAAGTTCCTCGCATGACCGATTCGTCGAGCAGATGCCTCATCAGTTATCGCAAAGAGGAGAAGGGCGAGAAGAAGAAATGAGAATCAATGGCGAGAAGGAAGGAAGATAGAGGTAATCACAAGAAGGAAAGGCAGGTCGTTGATAGCATAATAAATACCTACCCACCCACCCTATTTATAGGAGGAGGCCAATGGGGGTATCGACCAACACGCCACGACTAGGAAAAAGGGTATGACGAGTATCGTGTGAATTCGCCACTACAAACATTACACACTAAAAGCCACCGATCCCAGCTAGCGAGAACTTGCAGGAAAACATTAGGAGATCTCTAAGTCCGCGCATCAACCTAGCATATATACTCGCAACAAATCGAAGGAGACAAGATAAAAACATCATCGCCACAAACTAGACAACAAATCAAAAGACGAGATCAAATGCTCGCCAAATAAAATTACAAATTTAAGATGAAGTTTTGGGTTACAAAGTCGCCAAAGGCAAAGAAAAAGAAAGAATATTGCCTAAGGCCTAGGAGGATTCACGTGTTGATCAGGGGGGATGATATCGCCCAACCCACCCCATGTCACGCGTGCGCTTGAAGTGCTCGGTAGCCAGCGTCATCACGTCCTCACCCTTGCGTATATGATCTTTCATCTTCACCAGCCTTCCCACCAAGCCCCTACTCGCACGCATGTTGTCTAGCTCATCGTGATGGAGCTACTGGCAATGTTTTGTTATCGCCAGTCGCCTCTCCAACTCGTGGAGAAGATAGAAGTGAGATTTCGTGCCCTCCAGCCGCTCCCCGAGCTCCTCCATCTTCGCTACTCGTACCTCCATCGCAGAGATACGACGATGAGGTTCGCAGATGGTCAGCTGACCGACCTTGGCCTCCAGCTCCATGTTCGCGCAAGCATTCCTCTCCTGGTACTCGTGGGTTGGGAGCCCGATAACATCGATCAGCACTCCTCCCAGGTTAAACGAGCCACCTGCCAAAAATAGAAGATCGGCATCCCGGCTGGCGAGAACTACAGCAAGCAGAGTGACTTTCTCAAAGAAACAGCAAAATACCAGGCCGAGGAGTAACGGTCATCGTCTCACGACGAGGACTGTGAGAGCGGTCATAGCGAGGAGACCGAACCAGGCGAGGAGATGGGAATCGATGAGTGGAACCTCACCGGGAGGCCGAGGAAACCCCTTGGCGGTCCCTTTATGATGGAGCAGTTTGTTGTGGCAACATCCCCAACCTCCTAAGATTGTCAGCGACAAGACCCCTATCGTGACTCTCCAATGGTCGCCCTCCTCTGGGCGCAAAAAAACCCGAGGACCTCCCATTCCCCTTGGCCTGCGATGATCCCACGAGAGGGATCGAGGGGATGGATGTTGACAATGGGTGGAGGTAGGCAAGAGCAGCGGAGGTGACGACAAAGGAGGCAGCGGTGGATGGTTGATCACCGATAGCTGTGAGGTACTCGCAGGAGTCAGTCACGAGCTACATGGAGGCGGTGGAATCGGGTTACTCGCCGGAAGGACCTCATCACCCGCAGGAGGCGGAGGCGCCTTGCTCAACCCAGGTTGCGAGGTCTTCTCTAGAGGAGACCGCTTACCGCCTACAGAGGGAATTTTCTTCCCCGACGGCGTCTTCGTGTGGTCGACGTTGATCCTCACTGAGTGGCCAAATCACATTTTCGGCTGAGATTCTAGAGCAATCATGGGAGTTGATCGCAAAGGCAGCACCAGTAGATGCTCGTCAGAAGCCCCAATAGTCGTCAAAACTGTAAAAATAAGAAAGGTCATTAGCGTAAATACAATCTGACAAGAGACAATCTGACGAGCGAGTAATATCAACCTCGCGAAGAGGTGACTTCTAGTGGCTACTGAGTCTGGGACCCTATAAGATCCGCCCCAGGGGCGACCTGTGGTGCAGAGGGTTCGTAAGAGGGTTATTTAACATCGTCGGCAAGGCCCAACTCGCTGAGCAGTCTTTGAGTACCCGCGGGTCTCTCCTGTTGTTCGGTGGAAGGAGCGGTGACATTCTCCTTCTGAGCGGGTTGCGTCTTCTTCTTCTTCATGAGCGTCTTCTTCTTCCTCTTCGATGAAAGGTACTCATCGACATCGTCGCCCTCGTGTGGATGCTTTTGAGTAGATGGCTCCAACAAACCCGCCAGCTCAGCCATACTCGCTTGATATTCTTCCTTGGCAGTGAGCGACATCTCCTATGAATTCAGAAAACTTTCCAATGAAAGAGGTCCCCTCTATTTTTAAAGTTCAGGAGTCGGCCAAATTGATGCCGAGTAAGTCAGATACCCGCCAGAAGAAGCTCGTCGAATAAGGGTTGGATGTTTCTTTCCGAGCTCCTTCGTTGCTCGCAAAGAGCAGGGATTATGTATAACCCATATTCTTCGAGGGTAGGACCCGATTCAAGCCACGTAGACAAAAGCCAAAGGTCAAAGGAGGAGCCAAAAGTCAAAGATCAAGACCAACTCAGCCAGAAGTAGTCGTAGAAGGCCTGAGCGAGTATGGGCGAGCATGTGCGAGCAGCTCCTCATACTCTAGATTGGCGATCATAGGAGATGCTTGCAAAGATAGACGAGATCCCCTCAATGTCGCATAGTCGCCGGGTAGGGCTGGGCTATAAATAAGACCCGCCCTCTCCTTTAGTTTTCCTATAAATAGGACTCCATGGGTACCGAGAATTGCACATTGACTGATCTTTTGGAACCCATTTTTGAAGACTTGGACCGTGAGATCCTGATCATCCCCCTTGTCTACCATTCTAGATACTCGCCAGTTGGTGCCTTCCTTGTACCTTGCTCAGCTATCTTTGGTTGTGGAGGGGAAGTCTCTTTTCATCTTTCGGGTACATAGTGTGACCTCCCTGCTACAGCGTCTGGGGTCCTGTTGTTGCTCTCTGAGTCTTTTTGTCCTTGACCATCAAGCCGTCAAGTTGGACCGTTGGATTAGTAACTTTAGGATGCATTGATTCGAATATTTGGAGTCGGGATTTTCTTCACTTCAACAAACAATATTTTATATTTAAGTCAAAAATTCATAAAACCCATATTCCCTCCCCCGCCTCCTTCTAAGGGGCCTATTAATCCAACACTACCAACTCCGAATTTGGGAAGAAGACATACCTAAGACTGCTTTCAGCTCCCGATACGGACACGACGAGTTTATGGTAATGACTTTTGGATTGACAAATTCCCTGTCTGCCTTTAAGGCATTGATGAACAAGGTGTTTGAACCCTAGCTACCTGGACCACTTCCTAATCGTCTTCATAGACGACATCCTCATCTACTCTACAAGCAAGGAAGATCACGCAAGACATCTCCAGATGGTATTGCTGAAGCTTCATGAGCATTACCTCTACGCTAAATTCAGCAAATGTGAATTTTGGCTAGGAGAAGTAGGATTTCTAGGGCACACCATTAATGGAGTAGGAGTAGAGGTGGACCAGACTAAAGTACTAGCAGTACGGAATTGGTCGCCACTCAAGTCAGCAGTGGATATCTGAAGCTTCCTCCGACTAACAGAGTACTACCAAAAGTTTGTGGAAGGCGTCTCCAAGATTGCCCTACCCCTCACCACCCTCACAAAGAAGGAAACAATATTCAAGTGGACTCCCGGATGCGAGACAACATTCAATGAGCTGAAGGAGGGTTTGACCTCAACACCGATTCTTATTATTCCTTCCAGAACCGAAGGGTTCCAGATTTACACTGATGCATCGCTAAGGGGGCTAAAAGTTGTACTCATGCAACACGACAAGATCATTGTGTATGCATCTTTGCAATTGAAGCCACACGAGCATAACTACCCGAACCACGACTTGGAATTGGGCGCGGTAGTTTTTGCCCTTAAAATCTGGAGACACTACTTATACGACATCAGATGTGATATCATATCCGACCACAAAAGTCTTAAGTATGTTTCACCCAGAAAAAATTGAACCTCCGACAACGCCAGTGGTTGGAATTATTATGCGGCTATGATTCACCTTAAAATACCATTTTGGCAAGACCAATAAGGTTGCAAATGCACTAAGCCGTCAACCAACAACAATTGGAAGTTGTATGTAGGCAATAAATGAAGATATGCTTCAATTATTAGTGGCCATGGACTTCACGCTCATTACTCCTAGAGACCCGGTGGAATGTCAAACCCAACTATATTGGATGGAAATCCAATGTGATATTCGGGACCAGATCCGCGAAGCCCAGAAGACTGACCTGGAGGCCACCCCGATTATTAAGTCCCTATGAGATGGTGCACCGGAAGAATTCAATCTATATGATGGACTTTGACAGTATAAAAACTGAGTCTTCATTCCCTCCATTGGAGGAATTAGAGAAGAAATTCTTCGAGAGGCACACCAGTCCAGGTATTCCATACATATCAGAGTGGTTAAAATGTATACTGACCTACGATGGACACTATATTGGCTAGGAATGAAAAAGGGTTTCATGTACTACGTTGCAAAGTGCCAAACCTGTCAAATGGTCAAGCCAAAATACCGAAACTCGGGAGGATTACTACAACCTCTACCAATACCTGAATGAAAATTCGAAGATATTTCAATGGATTTTGTCCACGGACTATCTCGATCACACGCATGAAATGACTTTATATGGGTCGTGGTAGGACGCCTCACCAAGGTTACTCGGTTTATACCAAATCGGCAAGTTGACGACATTGATATTCTAGACAAACTATTCATCGTGCAAGTAGTTCGATTCCATGGAGTACCAACGACAATCGTCTTCAACCGCGATGGGCGTTTAACTTCTAGAGAGTGGAGAATAAAGCAAGATTACTTGGGCACCAAGTTAGCTTTTAGCATGGCATTCCACCCCAGACAGGCGGACAGACCGAAAGAACGAATCGAACCATGGATGACCTTCTCCGTCTGTGTATTGTGGATCGTAACAAACCATGGGAGCAACTTTTACCGCTAGTAGAGTTCTCATATAATAATAGTTTCCATGCTAGTATTAAAACGGCACCGTATGAATCTCTCTATGGAAGACGCTACTGAACACCTCTATCTTGGTCTCGGTATGAATATCCTGAAGCATTAGGTGTAACGTATATAGATGACACCATTACAATGATAAGGTTGATACGAAATTGGATGCTGGAAGCACAGAGCAGACGGGCCAAGTATTACGACGCTCATCATCGCCCAGTAGATTATAGCATAGGAGATCTGTTATTCTTGAAGATCAAGCCTATGCACGGAATCTCCCGGATTAAAAACAGAAGAAGTTGAACCCTTGTTATTTAGGCCCCTACCCGATTATAGAGCGTGTTGGCCCTGTGTCATATTGTTTAGCTCTATCGCCAAACCTGTGAAATATGCATGATGTTTTCCAAGTCTCCTTGCTGCGACATGTCCTAAGAAAACCTGAGCAGCATCTTCAGGCACCACCGGTGCTTGTGCAGTCTGACAGATCGATGCATATGGAACCAGTATGAATAATTGAATCCAAGATAATGAACTTACAAAATAAGACCATAACTATGGTTAAGATATTATGGTCAAACTGCGAACGTGATGAGTTCACATGGGAACCAGAGAGCTTCGTCAAAGAAAAGTACCAAGAACTTTTCCCCCATGTAACGTCACCTCTTTTCTAAAAACCCATACTCTGAAATTTTTGGGGATGAAAATCTTCCTATTTTTATTGGTTTGTAACATCCCATTTTTTATTGCGACACTAAGACTCTATATGACCTAATAAAAGTAACCTGATCACCTACAAGGTATGTTGGAAGCTATGAGGAGACTCAAAATGTCATATTGAGCAATCGAGCTCTGAATCAACTTCTTCCAGTTGCATTAGACTCGTATTATCAATACGAGTGCAACAAAACTCGTTTCGCTCCGATCCGAGGTCATTTAGAGAAAATGATAATTTTGGGTATCAGTGTGCGTCTATACAACGCCAAAATAGCATATTGAGCAAACGAGCTCTGAATCAACTTCCATCAGTTGCATTAGACACGTGTAGTCAATACGAGTGCAACGGAACACGTTTTGCTCCGATCCGAAGTCATTTAGAGAAAATGACCATTTTGGGTAATGTTGTGCATCGACACAATGCCGAAATAGCATATTGAGTAAACGAGCTCTGAATCAACTTCTGTCAGTTGCATTAGACTCATATAGTAAGTACGAGTTCAACATAACTCATTTTGTTCCGATCTGAGGTCATTTAAAGTAAATAAAAATTTTGAGTATCGTTGTGTGCTGCGACGTCCCCGAATTATAAATTGAGCAAATGAGCTCAGAATTGACTTATTTCAGTTGTGTTAGACTCGTATGATATATATGAGAACAACGCAACTCATTTCATCTGAATCTGAGGTCATTTGGCAAAGATGACCATTCTAACTAAACATCGACCGACATTATCGCCCTGAAATCATTTTTTGAGTAAACAAACTCAGAAATGATTCCAGTCAATTGCATTGGGCTCGTTTGGTCTATAAGAGTGCAAGGAAATTTGTTTTGAACAATTCTGACATCGTTTGGTCGAGTAATAATAATATAACTCATAAAATTATACGGCGTCTTGAAAAATGCGGACGCTTGAATTCAACCCCGACGCATCAACAATGACTCATCACTCGACGACATGGACCTACATAGACCTTGACTCACATGGGGGACCCACCCTAGGGTTGACTTGGTCAAACCCTCTAAGAATACAATTTTTTTGAATATTCTTATACCTCCACTTGAACCTACCACCCAAGACCCACTATGGGCTCAACCTCAACCCTACATGGGCTCTGAAATCAGGTCCCAGCTGGGCCCACTTGTAAGACCCCATTTTTTTTGAAACTCCACCGGGTCTTATGCCCAGAACCGTCGCCTTGCGGTGACACCAACTCTTGAGAAGGTCGCCACTACAAGACGCCGATTCTATCGGCAAATTCAACATTCAGGCCAACCATACATCACAGAGAAATAAAGGAAGAATAATATATAAGATTAAATCCACATCACAAGGTGATATATATAAAATATCCCAAATAGTCCACGATAAGAAATGCTGAATATAAAGGGCCCCTGCCCAGTACATATAATCCTCACTACAAAGCTCGTGGAAGTAATAAATATTAATCACTCACAGAGCCCATAGTCACTGTGGCTGCTCCCGAACTAGGCTGGCTCACCTCCTCCTGCATCATACCCTGGTTGCGCTGGATCTCCCGAGGCAACTCCCTGTCTCCCAATTGGAGCCCATGTGGTGTTTGGTCACATCCGACCGTTAGTCAAAAGACTAAGCCAGGATCCCCCACCCCTCCCCCGGTGACTCCTAGGCACCGAGCGGGAGAAATGAAGAGGAGGGACATCAAAGCAGAAAGAACAGGCAAATGGAGGTGGCCTTAACTATCAGGAAGCATATACTAAAATTATCTAATACAAGGCCTACATACATAATTATGATGTAACAACAGTAAGGTAGTGGTAAAGGAAATGACAATAAAGAAGTGGTAAAATAAATGGTAAAGCAACTATCAAGAGAAAGGTAACCTTAACTTATAAGAATGCACATACAAACTTATAAGTGAAGGGGTCAATTTGCAAGGCCCATCGTATAAAAGATCCCATAATAATTTATGCGATGGGGGTATAGGTTTTATGCAATGTTATGTATGATATAAATGTTATGCAAGGTTTAATGAATATGTTTCACACTAGTGTAACTCACCCACACGACTCTGTGTGCACAAACCTTTAGTTCCCTGATTTGGAGTTAGCTAAACTCTCAGTTACCTCTCATAGTGGCAAACGGAGGCAGTGGATTGGGCCACCCCACTCCTAGGTCGGCATTCACACTACCTAACCTAGACCTTATGTACTACTCGGTACACCTAGTCAGGTGCAACAGAGCATCTTGTACTAATGTTGGCATCCCACTAGTCTTTTCTTGGCTTAGTGAATACTCACACTTGTCGAGCCAACGTACTGACGTCGGTGTGAACGACTGTCTAATACTGATGACCCGCCACTTATATGCACAAGCACATATGCTACAATTGAACTCCCGAGCCACCGGCTCACCGTACTAACCAGTCCATTCTAACAAACACTAAGCCACAGCTTGCAACACATTCCTTCATTAAACTCACACCGAGCCCACTGCTCGCAGGACTAAACCAGCCAAAACTACCTTCCCATAATAAAGGAGTGTATGTGCTTGTGTACTTGATAACTTATTATTAGATTAATCTTTCCTTGTTACATGCCCTACCAGTTTAAGGGTTAATCTTGGACTTCCCGAGGTCTACCCTGTGAGGGGCTCGCAGCGGTACTAGAAGGTACGATGGGATGATAGCCCAAACCTTCCTTTCACAAGACACTTAATTTTTTTGTGACTATCCAACACCGCTCTTTTATGTTACTTTAGAGTCCTATAATGGATTAAGTTTCGTCGGTATGTATTAATGTTCTCTTGAACACCAGCACTCCACTTAAGAGTATACAATTCACATCCACGACTAGGGGAGGTCTTGAAGGGACTTTTGCCCCTTCCATCATAGAGTTGACCTACATAACCTCACACTAAAGAATCCCTAACCAATGATTCATGGAAAGACCTAAAACCACTAAACTCCTCTTTGGTTATCCGCAGACCACTTCAATCTTAAGGGGAAAGAGTGACATTTGTAAAGGTTCTACATGTACCCAAGGTTTTCATATGATGAACCACATATACAGAGGTTGGTTATCATCTATGTTGAAGAAATATCAGTAATTTATATTTTTCCTCTGTAATTTTTTCCTTGAAAATCATTATATGAATAATTGAGGCATAATCCAAATTTGTGAAGAAACTTCAACTTATTTCTGCCCAAATGACATGAATCCATTTACAAGGGTTCTAATAAGTCTAAAATGTCCTCCAACAGAGATTGACTATTTTACAAGATCATGAACCCATGTAATTTAAATAAATCATAATTACTACTTTTAACAAATGTATGAACAAAGTACAGTAAATGTCCTTTCAAAAATTATGATAAAATTACCAAAGCTCCATATTGACAAGAGAAGCTTACTGGTCAATTTTTATATTTTTCTAATTCCATTTAACCATATATTTAATTATTGCAAAGGAACTAGGTTTAAATCAATTTGTGAAGGAACCACTACATAGTCTCATCCAACCATTAATACAAAATTTGTAGAGCATCATGATGACCTAAAAGGACTATTGGTCAAGTACCATTTTTTTCATAAATAATTTAGTCATGAAATTAATTAATTCAAGAGAACTGAATATAGTGATTTTGTGAAGGTAACACTATAAATTCTCACCCAATAATTATGATAAAAATTGTAGAGCATTATCTTAACCCTAGAGGCTCTCTGAAAATATTTCACATTTTTCTAAAATCATATGACCCCATAAATAATTTAAATTATGGAAACTGACTTTTGGCACATTGTGAAGGAACTACCTAATTACTTTATCCAAAATTATAAAAAAATTCCAGAGACTTATTGCTTCATGAAAAGTTCACTTTCCAAGTTTCATAACTTTCCTACAACATATGACCATATATTTTGCACTTGAAAAGAAGGTTACCAAATTAAATAAATAAATGTTCAATGGGTGATAATGACTCAAAAAATCCCAACACAGTTATCCAGGGTGTTTATTCACCCTATGAAACCATATACAAAGTTTCAAGCCCATCCATGGAGATTTGACCTCATTCCCTTCATTGACCCATATATGCACCCCTAAGGGTTGAACTAGGTTTTCTTGGTATTTCAACCCTAAACCTTCTAAAATTACTTATGGTGGTGTTTTATGTGATAACAAAGAGGTGGCCGAGGTTTCATCACACTTGGTTGAGGGATGGCCACTCAAATCCTCAAAGTGCACTTTTTAGTAGACTAGAGTTAACCTTCTCTAGGTAACCATGATTGGATACTAGTTTACCAAGTCTAATCAAACCCAAATGGACTGAGATTTTTTCCATGGCCATATAATGTCCCCACAAGCCGTCCACCAGAGATTTGGGGGATTTGGAGGTCCATAGACCTTATATTTATGTCATATATGAATTATTAAAGTATTACAAAAAAATAGAAAAATCATCTCCAAAAATTCTAATTTTTGGATAAGATGTGAGTCATGGCTAGACTTGCCTAGGGTCAAATTTTCAGACCATTTTACTGAGTGGATCAATGGGGGCACTCAAATAAATTTCTGGTTAGCACCAGGGACACCTTGGACCAAAAAAGTGCTGAGGGAGATCCTGTGGGCCAAATTGGGTGAACAAATGTTAAATTAAACTAGACCTCAAGGATCACATATTTCATGTTGACTAAATTTACAGTAGAAGTCACTAGGTATTTATAAAAAATAAAACCATTCACAGCATAATATGTGACAAAATATAAATTGTATATACATTATTTCATTTCGGCCTGCGTATAGTAGATCACGCAAGATCTGACGGCCCAGGGTCATCATCCCCAGCAGCTTGACGATCCCCGACAGCCTGTCCTGGGTGATATTTGGGCTTTATTTGTTGGCCACCCACACATCCTCCCAACCGGCTATTGCCATCGTGTTCGTCGAGGTGGTGCTCACCGATTGGCGGTGGTTTGTCGATCGGAGGTGGCTGGAATGGGGTTATCAAGTGGGGGAAAAGAGCTCGGAATCGAGCCCTTTTGGGAGCTTGATTTGAGCCCGATTTGGCTCTAATCAAGCCCCAAATTGGATTGAGATCTAAGCACCAAGGGAGGAGAAGGGGATCGGACCTGTGAGGTGGTTGTTTGCCTTATCGACCGACGGTTCACCATGTAGGATAGGGGAGCTTTGAGGGCCATGGTTAATCCTTGCTTGGAGAGCTCGAAATCTTCTGGAAAGTTGGGGGTTTCAGTTCTCTCAGCCCTCTGAAGGTGTTTAAGGGCTCAATTGAGGGAGGGGGAGGTTACAACCTTGATTGCCATTAATGGCCATTATGCACATTTTCTGTCAAGGGGTAACTCCCTTGAAATTGGCCTCCTCTTGCCATAAGATTGGCTGGATTCTTCTCATAACTGATAGAGGAGAGGAATCTCCATCAATTGGAGGGGAATTGAAGGGGTAATTACATTCAAGGCCATTGTACAACCCTGTATTCGCCGAGTGGGCCCCCGAGGCCCAAGATATTTTTAGGCCCAATATTTCCAAAGGGCGCGACCTTGGGAGGAGGAGGGGTGAGCATTTGGAGGGAGTCGAGTCTGAGGGGCGCATCCCAGGACTGTTCCCTTGTGGGGGCGAGCTGGGAGGGCCGGGAGGCCTCCGGCTCGCCCAGAGCCTTGTGGGGGCGAGCTGGGAGGGCCGGGAGGCCTCCGGCTCGCCCAGACCCTTGTGGGGGCGAGCTGGGAGGGCCGGGAGGCCTCCGGCTTGCCCAGAGCCTTGTGGGGGAGACCCGGGAGGGCCGTAAGGCCTCCGGCTCGCCCAGAACCTTGTGGGGGCGAGCTGGGAGGGCTGGGAGGCCTCCGGCTCGCCCAGACCCTTGTGGGGGCGAGCTGGGAGGGCCGGGAGGCCTCCGGCTTGCCCAGAGCCTTGTGGGGGCGACCCGGGAGGGCCGTGAGGCCTCTGGCTCGCCCAGAACCTTGTGGGGGAGAGCTGGGAGGGCCGGGAGGCCTCCGGCTCGCCCAGACCCTTGTGGGGGCGAGCTGGGAGGGCCGGGAGGCCTCCGGCTCGCCCAGAGCCTTGTGGGGGCGATTCGGGACGGCCGGGAGGCCTCCGGCTCGCCCAGACCCTTGTGGGGGCGAGCTAGGAGGGCCGGGAGGCCTACGGATCGTCCAGACCCTTGTGGGGGCGAGCTGGGAGGGCCGGGAGGCCTCCGGCTCGCCCAGAGCCTTGTGGGGGCGAGCTGGGAGGGCCGGGAGGCCTCCGGCTCGCCCAGAGCCTTGTGGGGGCGAGCCGGGAGGGCCGGGAGGTCTCCGGCTCGCCCAGAGCCTTGTGGGGGCGATCCGGGGAGGCCAGGAGGCCTCCGGCTCGCCCAGATTCTTGTGGGGGCGAGCCGGGGAGGCTGGGAGGCCTCCGGCTCGCCCAGCTCCAAGCCGGGTAGGCGGTCTGCATTTAGCGCCCAAGAGTAGCGGGATTTGGCTATCTGCAGCCCAGTTCAAGGGTATTTTGGTAATCTGGCAGACCAATTTTCGGTTATTTGCAGCCCAACTTCAGAAATCCTATAAATAGGACCATGGGGCACCATTTGGAGGGATCTCATTCTAGGCTAGCTCTCTCTCTCTCTCTCCCTCCCCAAGTCTCTCTAGGGGGTGAGGAGAGCCTTTAGTGGTGCCCAAGCTTAGTAGTGGCTTGGGAGGGGAAGTTCCTAGGGAACTTTCGGGTTTGTGGCGGGACCTCCCCACTAAGCCCTTGGTCCAGTTCCTAGTTCCAACACCTTCAACCTAGAGCTCTCCCTTGGAGGAGTAAGGATTGGTCACCCCTCGGCTAGCTGAGGGCCCCGAACTCCACAGAGACTAAGTCTTGTTCACAAGTCTCGGTTTCAACACATGGTGCGGTGAGCGTGGAGTGTGACCGATTCAAGAAACTCTCAAGATGAGCTCCATGGCTGGAGGTGGAGGATCCGACCCAGGTCGCTCGCAACCCCCGGTGGATGGAGCGACATTGGAGATGTTTGAGAGCCCTCTAGGCCAGCAGCCCAGGAAGGAGGTACCAGTGGGGGGGAGTGGGGAGGCATTCGGCCCCCACTCGCTCAGTCCCCTAGGAGGGGGTGAGTGGGGAGGTCCCAGACCCCCACTCGCCCAGCCCCAAGGGGGCGAGTGGGGAGGTCCCAGACCCCCACTCGCCCAGCCCCAAGGGGACGAGTGGGGAGGTCCCAGACCCCCACTCGCCCAGCCCCAAGGGGGCGAGTGGGGAGGTCCCAGACCCCCACTCCCCAGCCCCAAGAGGGCGAGTGGGGAGGTGTCAAACCCCATCTCGCCCAGCCCGAAAGGGGGGCGAGCATAGGAAGTCCTTTGTGTGAGCTGATCCTCTCGGCCCCGGTTCCAGAGGGGTTCGGAAGGATGGAGATGTCTCACTACTCCGGCACGGATGACCCCGTCCTGCACCTGCAGTGGTTTGATGACATGGTCTCCATTAGGCCCAGAATGGACGCTTTCAAGTGTCGACTCTTTGCGACAACTCTGAAAGAGAAGGATAGAGATTAGTTCCACCAGCTCCCTGCGGGATCCATCTATGCCTTCGAAGACTTACGCCGAGTTTTCCTGCTACGCTTCTCGACGTCAAGAAAGAGGAAGAAAGATGCCGAAGCACTTTTCAAGATCAAGCAAGAGCCAGAGGAGTCGCTGGCTCACTATCTGGAACGGTTCAGGGAGGAGGTTCTCCTCGTCCAAGAGGTGCCCGGGTACACCCTCAAGCTTGCCTTCACGTTGGGGTTGCGGGAGGGTTTCTTCAAGATGGACCTCAAGAGAAGAGCTCCTTTGTCCTTTGAAGAGTTGATGGAAAGGGTGGAAGAAGAAGTTGAGAGTGAGGAGGCCAACCCGGAGTTCACAAGAAGGCTGGCTAAGCTGAGTGAGCCAGAGGTAAGGCAGCAGGGGGGAAGAGTACGGGCTCCCAAGAGAAAGTTCGACCAAGAGGAATGCAACTTCCAGGAAGAGGAGGTTGACCCCCCTAGGTGGGGGCAGAGGCCGAGGGCATCCCCTCCACCGCCTCAACAGGCCATGGCGATTGGCTGGGAAAAAAGGAGGAGAGTCAGAAAAGCAGGAAGAAGAGGAAGAGGGGGTAGGGTGGAGTTACCCTATTGTGACCTCCACGATGAGGAAGGTCACGCGATGATCAACTGCCCTGAGTTCTTGGAATTGAAGGAAGCGAGGGGTTTGGTGCGGCAACAACAACAACCAATTGGGAATGAGGGAGACCACCCTCGGCAGTAGGAGACCAAGTTCGTCTAAGTGCTCAGTTTCTTCTCTCCACCCTTAAGTTCATGTAGTGTGGTTGTTTACTTAGTTTTTCCTGCATGTAATATGATGATTAATGTAGTGAAAGTTTTCAAATACTTAGTCCCGACGCTGGCCCGCTGACCAGGCTCCCATCATGCTGGCAGGTCCGAGGATCGCTCGGTGGCAGGAAAGTCCCAAGTACTTAGTCCCGATGCTGGCCCGCTGACCAGGCTCCCATCAAGCTGGCAGGTCCGAGGATCGCTCGGTGGCAGGAAAGTCCCAAGTACTTAGTCCCGACGCTGGCCCGCTGACCAGGCTCCCATCATGCTGGCAGGTCCGAGGATCGCTCGGTGGCAGGAAAGTCCCAAGTACTTAGTCCCGATGCTGGCCCGCTGACCAGGCTCCCATCAAACAGGCAGGTCCGAGGATCGCTCGGTGGCAGGAAAGTCCCAAGTACTTAGTCCCGATGCTGGCCCGCTGACCAGGCTCCCATCAAGCTGGCAGGTCCGAGGATCGCTCGGTGGCAGGAAAGTCCCAAGTACTTAGTCCCGACGCTGGCCCACTGACCAGGCTCCCATCATGCTGGCAGGTCCGAGGATCGCTCGGTGGCAGGAAAGTCCCAAGTACTTAGTCCCGATGATGGCCCGCTGACCAGGCTCCCATCAAGCTGGCAGGTCCGAGGATCGCTCGGTGGCAGGAAAGTCCCAAGTACTTAGTCCCGACGCTGGCCCGCTGACCAGGCTCCCATCATGCTGGCAGGTCCGAGGATCGCTCAGTGGCAGGAAAGTCCCAAGTACTTAGTCCCGATGCTGGCCCGCTGACCAGGCTCCCATCAAGCTGGCAGATCCGAGGATCGCTCGGTGGCAGGAAAGTCCCAAGTACTTAGTCCCGATGCAGGCCCGCTGACCAGGCTCCAATCAAGCTGGCAGGCCGAGGATCGCTCGGTGGCAGGAAAGTACCAAGTACTTAGTCCCGACACTGGCCCACTGACCAGGCTCCCATCTTGCTGGCAGGTCCGAGGATCGCTCGGTGGCAGGAAAGTCCCAAGTACTTAGTCCCGATGCTGGCCCGCTGACCAGGCTCCCATCAAGTTGGCAGGTCCGAGGATCGCTCGGTGGCAGGAAAGTCCCAAGTACTTAGTCCCGATGCTGGCCCGCTGACCAGGCTCCCATCAAGCTGGCAGGTTCGAGGATCGCTCGGTGGCAGGAAAGTCCCAAGTACTTAGTCTCGACGCTGGCCCGCTGACCAGGCTCCCATCAAGCTGGCAGGTCCGAGGATCGCTCGGTGGCAGGAAAGTCCCAAGTAATGAGCCCCGACGCTGGCCCGCTGACCAGGCTCCCATCAAGATGGTAGGTCCGAGGATCGCTCGGTGGCAGGAGAGTCTCAGGGTACTTAGTCCCGATGCTGGCCCGCTGACCAGGCTCCCATCAAGCTGGCAGGTCCGAGGATCGCTCGGTGGCAGGAAAGTCCCAAGTACTTAGTCCCGATGCTGGCCCGCTGACCAGGCTCCCATCAAGCTGGCAGGTCCGAGGATCGCTCGGTGGCAGGAAAGTCCCAAGTAATGAGCCCCGACGCTGGCCCGCTGACCAGGCTCCCATCAAGCTGGCAGGTCCGAGGATCACTCGGTGGCAGGAGAGTCTCAGGGTACTTAGTCCCGACGCTGGCCCGCTGACCAGGGTCCCATCAAACTGGCAGGTCCGAGGATCGCTCGGTGGCAGGAAAGTCCCAAGTACTTAGTCCCGATGCTGGCCCGCTGACCAGGCTCCCATCAAGCTGGCAGGTCCGACGATCGCTCGGTGGCAGGAAAGTCCCAAGTACTTAGTCCCGATGCTGGCCCGCTGACCAGGCTCCCATCAAGCTGGCAAGTCCGAGGATCGCTCGGTGGCAGGAAAGTCCCAAGCACTTAGTCCCCATGCTGACCTACTGACCTGGCTCCCACTTAGCTGGAAGGGTCAGGAACCGCTCAGTGGCCGAAAATTCTCTTAAGTATCCCCCCCCCCCCCCGAGGTGGCTCCGCTAGCCGGGCTCTCACTAGCCGGCAAGGTAGGAAGGCCTCTCGAGGAGGCTAAGTGTTTTTCCCCCGAGGTGGCTCCACTAGCCGGGCTCTCACTAGCCGGCAGGGTATGAAGGCCTCTCGGGGAGGCTGTGTTTTTCCCCGAGGTGGCTCAGCTAGCTGGGCTCTCGCTAGCCGGCAAGGTTGAGGGACCTCTCGGGGAGGCGCTGTGGCTTTTCCAAGATATCACCAATAACCGGATTCCCAGCGACACTCGCCGAATATGCAGGGTTGCACATTTCTTTCCAAGCGTGAGTCACGCTCGAAAAGAGCAGGGATTGTGTACAACCCTGTGTTCGCCGAGTGGGCCCCCGAGGCCCAAGATATTTTTAGGCCCAATATTTCCAAAGGGCGCGACCTCGGGAGGAGGAGGGGTGAGCATTTGGAGGGAGCCGAGTCTGAGGGGCGCATCCCGGGACTGTTCCCTTGTGGGGGCGAGCTGGGAGGGTCGGGAGGCCTCCGGCTCGCCCAGAGCCTTGTGGGGGCGAGCTGGGAGGGCCGGGAGGCCTTCGGCTCGCCCAGACCCTAGTGGGGGCGAGCTGGGAGGGTCGGGAGGCCTCCGGCTTGCCCATAACCTTGTGGGGGCGACCCGGGAGGGCCGTGAGGCCTCCGGCTCGCCCAGAACCTTGTGGGGGCGAGCTGGGAGGGCCGGGAGGCCTCCGGCTCGCCCAGACCCTTGTGGGGGCGAGCTGGGAGGGCCGGGAGGCCTCCGGCTTGCCCAGAGCCTTGTGGGGGCGACCCGGGAGGGCCGTGAGGCCTCCGGCTCGCCCAAAACCTTGTGGGGGCGAGCTGGGAGGGCCGGGAGGCCTCCGGCTCGCCCAGACCCTTGTGGGGGCGAGCTGGGAGGGCCGGGAGGCCTCCGGCTTGCCCAGAGCCTTGTGGGGGCGAGCCGGGAGGGCCGGGAGGCCTCCGGCTCGCCCAGACCCTTGTGGGGGCGAGATGGGAGGGCCGGGAGGCCTCCGGCTCTCCCAAAGCCTTGTGGGGGCGAGCTGGGAGGGCCGTGAGGCCTCCGGCTCACCCAGAGCCTTGTGGGGGCGAGCTGGGAGGGCCGGGAGGCCTCCGGCTCGCCCAGAGCCTTGTGGGGGCGAGCCGAGAGGGCCGAGAGGTCTCCGGCTCGCCCAGAACCTTGTGGGGGCGATCCGGGGAGGCCAGGAGGCCTCCGGCTCGCCCAGATTCTTGTGGGGGCGAGCCGGGGAGGCCGGGAGGCCTCCGGCTCGCCCAGCTCCAAGCCGGGTAGGCGGTCTGCATTTAGCGCCCAAGAGTAGCGGGATTTGGCTATCTGCAGCCCAGTTCAAGGGTATTTTGGTAATCTTACAGACCAGTTTTTGGCTATTTGCAGCCCAACTTCAGAAATCCTATAAATAGGACCAAGGGGCACCATTTGGAGGGATCTCATTCTAGGCTAGCTCTCTCTCTCTCTCTCTCTCCCTCCCCAAGTCTCTCTAGGGGGTGAGGAGAGCCTCCAGTGGTGCCCAAGCTTAGTAGTGGCTTGGGAGGGGAAGTTCCTAGGGAACTTCCGGGTTTGTGGCGGGACCTCCCCACTAAGCCCTTGGTCCAGTTCCTAGTTCCAACACCTTCAACCTAGAGCTCTCCCTTGGAGGAGTAAGGATTGGTCGCCCCTCGGCTAGCTGAGGGCCCCGAACTCCACAGAGACTAAGTCTTGTTCGCAAGTCTCGGTTTCAACAGCCATGAATTCCCTCTTGATTTCTCCTTCAAAATTGGGGAAACTCCCACTTTCTCACTCCTAGTCACCCCCTCCAGAAAATTGAGTGGCAATCCATGTAATTTTCAGTCATGAGGACTTATTGGATCACCATAATTTGCTTAGCCCAGTTGGATTGAGCTTTGGGCTTGATTTCCCCAATTTGGGCTTAATTAGCCCTAATTGGTTTAGCCCAAACGTCGGATCTCTTAAAAGTCACACCATACTTTTAATATTAGCCTCACGATTTTTAGGTACATCCTCCAAGAACCGTCGGATCTCTATTAGTATACGCGCCCCTCCTAGGTCATTTCTATGTGCGCTTCTCTCCTCTTCATCGCAAACCCGCTGCCGATAGGGAATCCCGTAGTCCCTTTCGCGAAACATCCCGCTTCCCACTGCTACCGAAGCCTACCGCGGCCTCCTCAAATCCGGCCATGGTGCCACCGGTAGTTGAGGTTTTTGGCCGCACGGGGGACCGGTGATGTCGTGGACTCCTCCTTCGAAACTCTTCCTTCATCGAAACTCCTTCCACATCTGAAACATCAACTCGACGTTTGTTTTCTCTCCTCTGCTTCTAACTTCTCTACATCTTCATAAATCTACCCAGACAGCAGATTCAACTCCATCATCCATTAATTTTTTTTCCTGACCCTAGCCTCTGCGTCGAGAAGCTTCGACTAAAACCACCACGTTCGTCCTGCCTCCGACTCTCTCGAATCTCTGCCAAAAAATCCCAATTCATACCTTTAAAACTGCTTCAACTTCCAGTACTCCTCTCGCATCTTTGATCTTCAATGCATCCCAAATTCCCTAAATCTGCAGGTTCTTCAGATGCGGCCTTTTTGTATTGCTTTTTGAAGTTTGCATAATAGTTTTAACAAGTATGATTGTGCTATTTATGTAGGTACATGCAAAATACGCATATTTTCTGTCATCCTCTTGCAATACATTCCTAATTAAATTTCACATTGATCCTATACATGATTAGAGTACCATGAATTCCTAATTAAACATGCAGTTGAAATTCATTCAGGTAATTTTAGAATTGCTAATGTAATGGTGTTTTATTATTACTAATTACGATCTACCTATAGTAGCATATTAAAAATTCATTTAACCCAGTCGAACACTTCATTCTCCATGACCAACATGTGTGTGTAGCCTATTTCAGGAATCTACCATTGTTCAAATGCTTAACTACAACCCCATTGGAGGCTTCGATCCCTCTATTCCGCAACCCTGCTAAATTTCTTGCATTAATTTTGTGAAAACCCTCTTGATTCATCCCAACGAAGAGCCTTTTTATCGTGAGATTATGATGATCATCCTCTGGTTGATATAATGCTTTACTGAAAGCTAAGGACCTATATCATTTTCAGAATTGTTTTTTATTTAGAATTGAAGTTTATCTATATTACTTTCAGGTTTAATTTCTATTATAGTGTGGTGCAATCATAGGTATACCCCCTCACAATATTTACTCCATATTTTCAAATGCCGCTTTCTCTGCCCCTCTCATACCAACAGTGACTGAAATGTTATATAACATATCAAATCATCACACTAATTAGTATATTGTTCTCTCTTCTTGTGGAAACAAATAATTTCATACCAATTAGTTGATGTATATGATTCGAACTGGTTATTTTTTGTATGCTAAATGCACTTCTTATTTAATAACAAATTGTTAATTATTCCTTAGCTTCAAATGACATTCTCTTCAGACGCACAAAACATGTTCGATCAACCGCATTTGTGAAATGTGCTTACTTTGTATTGGTATTAATTATGTCTTCATAATAAATAAAGGTGTAAAAATTCTGCATGTTAAAATTGTTGGAATGAGATAACCAGAAATAAAATTTCAATTGAAGGATTTCATAGGTTCATCAGGTTTTTGAATATTTTGCATTATTCACAATTACTTCAGCTCCAAATTAATTCCAAATCTCATATCATCGGGCATGCATATTCGCTCTACAAACATCCAAATGAGTCTTCACACATCCGCAAGAAATATTTTGTCCTGTGCGACAAGACGAAAGTATAATACAATATATCATGAGAACATTGTAACAGGTACCCACACAATGCCACCTTGCATAAGCATGGGCGTAGCCAGTGCGCACCCAAGGCAACCAATAAACGGGCGGAGCCCTTGCGCACCCAAGGCAACCCATAAACGGGCGGAGCCCGTGCGCACCCAAGGCAACCCATAAATGGGCGAAGCCCGTTCGGAACTGTTAGCATGTCTGCACAAACCTGACAAATCCACCTTGGCTGCTCCCAAGGCATTTGGGTAGCACCCAAGGCATTTGGGAGCATTGAGCACGGCGTGCGAGATAGTATATATATATATATATATATATGATGGCGACGATGTCCCGCCACTTGCTCGTGATCGTAGGATTGATGGCGACGTTGGCCCGCCATTTGCTCGTGATGCTCGAGACCGTTCGATTGATAGAAATGCGGTCCCGCCACTTGTTCGTGATGACGTTGCTGATGGTGCTGAAGATTTCCGCCACATAGAGTTTGACGATTGTGATGGGCGCTGCCGCCAGCTTGAGGATTGGGACGTTGCCGCGACAGCCACCGTCGACGCCGTGCCAAAATCTCCGCTTCATGTTATGCATGATAATATATGATTATAAATTAGTAGCCCACTCTCGGGACAACATTTATAATTATATGTTTTTAAATAAAGTAGTTTATTTTCAGCATTTTAATTTCAGTTTTTTTTATTTATCGATGGACTGCTTTTAGCCATCTAGTTCTAGGCTTGATGAGAGGTGGAGATTGAGTGGTGTATCTCTTTATATTATGCTTGTATGTGGTAATGAAGGGAAGATTATTCTGAACAAAAAAAGAACTCTTGAGTTAATCTCCCGTTCCTCCTAGGGTTCGCCCCCTCCTCCCCCGCTTGGCATGCCGTGTGATGCAGTCGCCGCCCTTCCGCCTGGCGTGAGACTCGCCGGTGATGCCCCTCCACCTTGCGTGTGACTCGCCGCCCCCTTCCCGTCGGATCTGGTGCGACTCCAGGACCAGGCGCCGAGCTGCTGCCCTCCCATTCCCCGTCTTGGCGCGAAGCCTCGACAAGGAACCCCGACGACCCTCCTCCGGTGCTGCTCCAGCTATCCGGCGATCTACTCCCTCCTCCGGTGTGGCTCCGAAGAAGGCGGCTAGCGTCCCCCCCCCCCCCCCCCCCCCCCCCCCATACGGCGCGATTCCGATGGCTCCCGTGGAAGTGTGACCCTTCCTCTAATCTTCTCGTGCGTTCATCTCGCTGGTTTAGGGTAATCCCTCCCCTTCTCTCTTGTGAGTTTCGTCTACGTTAGTGCGAGATTGTGGTGGATTTGTGGACTGAAATATTTATCCTAACTATTGAATCGTTGTGCATAATAAATCTGAATTTAAGGTATTAATATTGTCCGGATTTTTTCGATAATATTGTGCCGGGTAGGTCTCTTGACGTTTTGCGAAATCGGGTTGTTCAATCCTTGATTTTGCATGTGTTTCTCGAGATTTGGTATACCTTCGTATCGATTTTACCTTGGGGCTGATTTGGACTTATTTTGAATCGCTATTTTTAGTCCGAGTTATCTCCGTTTGGACTTGTGAATGTATGCGGTTAATATCTAGAGATGAGATTAATTGTCCGGATCGTGTATGTCCATTTCGCGTGAGCAGATTTTGGCATTTAGCCCTTGTCCATTCTCAAAAGGTTTCGCGACCCTTCGCTTGTGTTGGATTTATATTTTGCAATTAGACTGGTTGTGTTAGGTGTGTTAACGTAGATCGAGCCGTGACACGTTGGCCTGCATCAATTTGGTATCAGAGATAGGTTAGCCGATTTCTTAACTCGGCCCCGGTCCGCTCTAGTTCACTTAGGTTCTACATGCACATTTTTATTTTTCTATAAAAAAACGATTTTTTTAACACATCGCATGCCCACTAGATCCGGTCACAAGTATCACACCTCTTCATCGAGTATGGCCGACGAACGACAACCGATTCAAAATCCCACTCCGGTTGATGATCTTCGCTTGGAGATGAACCAACAATTGTGGGAACTTCGGGGAATGATGGCCCAACTCTTGGCCAACCGCACCCCTTCACCACCTAGAGGTCATAGGCCACCGAATCGTCACCACCGTCACGAGGAAGACAACCCCGATGATTTGTCTGCACCTGCTCGTCCACAACCTTGTCGCCCTGAACGAGATGTTGGCATTTCTAGGTCGACTAGGATCGTTGCACCCACCTACGACGGATTGGGAGGTCCTCAAATCTTCCTTAACTGGGTCGTTGAAATGGAACGCTACTTCGAGTGGCATAATCTAGGGGACCACCACAAGGTCCAAGTTGCGAGAGTGCAGTTATTAGGTCGAGACCAGACCTTTTGGCTTAACGAAGGGAGACGTCTACGGACGTGACATGGCATACCACTTATAAATTGGCCAGTTGTGAAGAACCTCCTCACGGATCAATACGTTCCCGCTTATTGCCATACACTGATGTTCGATGGCGTGGCATCATTACGTTGGGGCACTCGACCCATATCTGATTATAGGAGTGACCTTATTCCTCAAGGTAAATCCTTTTCCCACAAAGGTAGGACTATCCGTAGTGTACCTGCTTCCACCTTTAGGGAAAATGAACAGTTTAGGTCCTCTGTCCCGGACTCGGTAGAGGTTACTGCTAGGAATGCCATAAGCCTGCAGGGTGAGGGTATTCCTACCAATGAGGGTTGCCAGACGATTACTACAGACAATGTTAGTGGAGTATCTGCCCACTATCCTGCTGAGTGCCACGTTCAGACTACGACCTTGGTCCTTTTAGAGCCTACTTTCGGGTCTTCTGAGCAAGTTTCTGAATCGTCTGATGATTCTGATTTGAATGGTGTACCTAGTGCGTTGGAAAGGCTGGCTAGCGAGGGAATGTTACTTTTGGATGACTTTAGTGATGCAAACCCGAATGAACTTGCTTTGATGTTGTCACCGTTGCATGAGAGTCAATTCGGCCTAGATTTTCTCCCGGATTTGATTTTACCAACCCTCCCTCCTGATCCTTTGATTCGATTTGCAGACTTTTTAGGACACAAATTTGGTATGCCTAGTCTGAGGTGCTATGCGATGCCTGCCTTGTTAGCCCCTCCCATATCTCATCGGATATGTGTTGGTGAGTTGCTAGCATTTGTTTTCAGTCTTTCCACCACACTTCGTAGATCTGACTACGCTTTTCCTATGATAAACCGTTTCCCTGAATATACGTCTTTGAGTATGACCTCGGCTGCGACCGCTTATGAATCCATGACAAATTTGTCGCTAAACGTGATGTCCTCTCGAAATACTTACTCGTCAAGTCCAATTGCACATATTTTTCCTCCATCTAATTATGACCTTCGTCTACCCGTGTCTATGATTTTAGCTGACTACTTTGAGTTGTGCCGCATGCATTTCCGTTCACGTCCGAGAGCGTCCTCCACTAGTGTTTGTGATTTGGATTTAGTCTGGTCAGTCCCCAAGCGGTTGTCTACGGGCTCCGTCAATGAATTAACACTTAGGGACGCCGACCCATCCATGGTTATGAGGAACTTCGGATTTGATGTTTTTTTTCCGGATTTTTACGATGCATGGGGTGTTTCATCTCTTTTCAATTTTTCGAATTTTTATATGCATGTCTATGTTCCACCTGAGTGGCGTTCTTTGTCGTTTCTCTCTCCTACTATATGTTCTCTTGGGTTGGGGAGTAAGAGTTTTTCCGTGTCTATCTTCCACGCGGGTTCTTTGGTTCTTGCGCCGGATAGTAAGATTCTAGTTATGTTTCTTCGAACTGACACCTTTTCGAGTTTACTCGAAAGCTTTGCTGCTGTTGTTATGCCTGACAGGTTTTCCTTGATGAGTGATGCCCACACTACTATCACGTGGATACTCGGGCTATATTTGGTACATGTTGGTGTTGCCTTCGACTACTTTCCCCTTCCGGGCCACTCATCGGTGATGAGTGATTTTGAGTGGGGGAGGATTGATGGCGACGATGTCCCGCCACTTGCTCATGATCGTAGGATTGATGGCGATGTTGTCCCGTCATTTGCTCGTGATGCTCGAGACCGTTCGATTGATGGCAATGCGGTCCGCCACTTGTTCGTGATGACGTTGCTGATGGTGCTGAAGATTTCCGCCACATAGACTTTGACGATTGTGATGGGCGCTGCCGCCAGCTTGAGGATTGGGACGTTGCCGCGACAGCCACCGTCGACGCCGTGCAAAAATCTCCGCTTCATGTTATGCATGAAAATATATGATTATAAATTAGTAGCCCACTCTCGGGACAACATTTATAATTATATGTTTTTAAATTAAGTAGTTTATTTTCAGCATTTTAATTTCAGTTTTTTTATTTATCGATGGACTGCTTTTAGCCATCTAGTTCTAGGCTTGATGAGAGGTGGAGATTGAGTGGTGTATCTCTTTATATTATGCTTGTATGTGGTAATGAAGGGAAGATTATTCTGAACAAAAAAAAGAACCAGTGAGTTAATCTCCCGTTCCTCCTAGGGTTCGCCCCCTCCTCCCCCGCTTGGCGTGTCGTGCGATGCAGCCGCCGCACTTCCACCTGGCGTGAGACTCGCCGGTGACGCCCCTCCGCCTAGCGTGTGACTCGCCGCCCCTTTCCCGTCGGATCTGGTGCGACTCCAGGACCAGCCGCCGAGCTGCTGCCCTCCCATTCCCCGTCTTGGCGCGAAGCCTCGACAAGGAACCCCGACGGCCCTGCTCCGGTGCTGCTCCAGCTATCCGGTGATCTACTCCCTCCTCCGGTGTGGCTCCGAAGAAGGCGGCTAGCGACCCCCCCCCCCCCCATACGGCGTGATTCCGATGGCTCCCGTGGAAGTGTGACCCTTCCTCTAATCTTCTCGTGCGTTCATCTCACTGGTTTAGGGTAATCCCTCCCCTTCTCTCTTGTGAGTTTCATCTACGTTAGTGCGAGATTATGGTGGATTTGTGGACTGAAATATCTATCCTAACTATTGAATCGTTGTGCATAATAAATCTGAATTTAAGGCATTAATATTGTCCGGATTTCTTCGATAATATTGCTCCGGGTAGGTCTCTTGACGTTTTGCGAAATCGGGTTGTTCAATCCTTGATTTCACATGTGTTTCGAGATTTGGTATACCTTCGTATCGATTTTACCTTGGGTCTGATTTGGATTTATTTTGAATCGCTATTTTTAGTTCGAGTTATCTCCGTTTGGACTTGTGAATGTATGCGGCTAATATCTAGAGATGAGATTAATTGTCTGGATCGTGTAGGTCCATTTCGCGTGAGCCAATTTTGTCATTTAGCCCTTGTCCAATCTCAAAAGGTTTCGCGACCCTTCGCTTGTGTTGGATTTATATTTCGCAATTAGACTGGTTGTGGTAGGTGCGTTAACGTAGATCGAGCCGTGACACGTTGGCCTGCATCAATATGTATATATATAAGTTTGCTTCCTCAGATGAATTGATCTGATATGATGATGTTCGATAGTGTGACAAGGCGATCATTCTACTCTTGGAAAACGGGCACGTTACCCATTTAGAATGCGTAGGGTGGCCATCTTGGGCAGTAAGGATCTTCCTCCTGACCCATTTTGTTTGTGTATGTGTGTGAGTGTGTGTGTGTGTGTGGGGGGGGGGGGGGGGGGGGGGTCATACACAACGCATCCATAACGGCCTGCCAGAGAACCCGAAGACCACCATCATACAACCATGTGTTTGTCGAGTGGCGGGGCATCAAGCCATCTGATGATCTAGAACAGAACTAGGCTTCGGCGAGTCGGCTAGGCGAGTGGGCGCTTCAGCTCACGCTCGCCTCTAGTCGGCACTCTCCCCCCAGCTTGGTGAGAGTGGTGAGTCCCAACCTCGTCTGGCACTCGCCACTCCGGCGAGTCGGCTTAGCATGACTTGGATTCGCCCTTTGGGTTGATAGCATGTTCTTTTGGGATTTCCACTTTGGCCTGCAGTTAGCCTTTCCAAACAGCGGGATTCCGCTGTTGGCAGACCATTTTGGGTTGCTTTTAGTAAAACCAAGAGGCGGGATTCCTCTATCCGCAGACCATTTTCAGAAAACTATAAATAGACCCCCAATGGCACCTTTGTAGAGCATCTCTCACTAGCTTCTCTCTCCTCTGGTTAACTTTGGTCTGCTAGAGAGACTCGATTTGTTACTCACTGTGGTTTCTGTGTGGGTGGTGGTGAACTTTCTGGCATCCTCCAAGGTGCCCATCTCAGTAATTGGCTTGGGAGGGGAAGCTCTTTAGATCTTCTGGGTTAGTGGTGGGACCTCCTCGCTGCAGCTCGGGGGTCTGTTTTTAGTTTTCCATCTTCTGTGAGTGAGCTTCCCAGTCCTTAGTACTGGTCAAAGGATTCAACTAGGGAGAAGTAGGGGCAAACTACACCAGTCTAAACTCCTCGAGTCGTGATTTCTGGGCTCGAAGGTTAAAATATGGTTTCCTGGTTCAACATTTTTGGTGTGGTGAGCGTGGACCGTCGTTTGCTTAGAAAATCTTGAGTAAGATTCAATAACTATACGCAAAGGACAAGGAGGCAACCCTGGGAACTCGCCACTTCGAGTGAGTTTATCAAAAAGAGCGACTTCGACGAGTTCAGAAAGTCAATTCTGGACACCCTATGAATCGCCCTCTCGTCGTCGGGTGAGTGCTCGATGTTGGGTCCAGCGTTCCTTCACTTGACCCGTAGCGCCTTTCCGTTGATATAAAGAACTGTTGCGCCTTCACCAAACAGACCGGTCTTTTGGTCGAGTTGGTGGCCCTGGGTCCTCTCAATTGGTATCAGAGGAGGTTGCGGGTTCGAGACTAGGGGGGCGCTGATAATTCCTGAAATTTCTCTACCCGGGGTCAGGCGGTTGCAGCCATGTGTCAAGCCACCTCTGAGCCATGTGGTGCGCCACCTCTGAGCCATGTGGAGCACCTCTGAGCTTGCGGGTCGTGCTGGACGCTGGGGGGGGGGGGGGGGGGGGGGGGATTGTTGGGTTCAACGTTCCTTCACTTGACCCGTAGCGCCTTTTCGTTGATATAAAGAACTGTTGCGCCTTCACCAAACAGACCGGTCTTTTGGTCGAGTTGGTGGCGCTGGGTCCTCTCACTCGACCTCCGCAGTTCTAGTACTCGCTTTGCAAGCTCTGGGCAAGGATGCGCCCAGCGGGTGACCCGGGAAGGAGGCGCATGTGGAAAAGGGTGAGAGAGTCATTCAAGTGCGAGTGTTATTTCCCAGCCCGCCAAGTGCTCGCTACCCTGGCAAGGAGACCGGGCGACTGCCCCCGGTTCACGAAGCAGGGTCAGGGAGTCCATTCTTTGAGTTGATCCTCTCAGCTCCTGTTCTGGAGGGATTCATGGAGCAAGCTATGTCCCACTACTCGGGCAAGGATGATCCCCTCCAACACCTCCAGTGGTTCGAGGACGTCATCTCCATCAGGCAGATGATGAATGCGTTCAAGTGCAAGTTGCTCTCCATAACCATCAAGGGGAAGGCGAGGGACTGGTTCCACCAGCTCCCTTCCGGGACAATATATGGCTTCGAAGATCGCTGTTGGAGCTTCTTGCTGCGGTTCGCCACGTCGAAGAAGAGGAAGAACGGGGTTGAAGCTCTCTTTCTGATCCAGCAGAAGGTTGAGGAGTCATTGGGAAACTACATGGACTGATTACAGGAAAAGGCCCTCTTAGTCTATGAGGTGGCAGGGCATACCCTGCAACTCGCCTTCACCCTCAGACAGCGGCAAGGGCTGTTCAATATGGGATTTGCCCAAGATCCCCCAATATCATACAAGGAATTGATCGAGCGGGCAGGCCAGGAGATCGAGGGAGTCCACCAATAGTGCTTTCATGGTGAAGTTGGCCAAGTGAGCCAGAGGAGAAGAGAAGAGGAGAGGATCCCAGCAGCAGGAGATGAGAAGAAGGGAAGAGCCGAGAAGGTAGGGGTTCCAAGGCCCCCCGGAGGGAAAGTGCCGGGAGGGAGGTTTCAACCACCCATCAACCGACTGATGTGTAGGCCAATCGGAGGAGGTCCTCCGAGTCAGGGAAGAGGGTTCACCCCGGGCGGGGTACCCTTCCAACGAAGAGGGGGCACTATCAAGGTGGGCATGGACGGTTCAACCCCCGGGGTGGCAGTCGGGCCCGAGGCCTTTCCACCCCCCCCCCCCCCCCCCCCCCCCCCCCCGCCTCAGCATGTCATGGCGATAGGCCGAGGAGGAAGAAGAGGAATAAGGAATCGTCTAGGAGTGGCAGATAGGGGGGGGGGGGTGGCGTTTCCATACTGTGACTTCCACCAGGAGGAAGGTCACGCAACGACTACCTGTCCCAAGTTCTTGGAGATGAGAGGGGGAGGAGAGCCCGACGGAACAACAACAACTTCAAGATGCTGAAAGAGGAGGAAAAGGAACGGAGGTAGAGGACTAGTGTGAGGACCGGGTCAATGTGGGAACCCGAGGAGGGATCGGGGTGATCTAGGGGGGCAGAATCGAGGCCACCCGAAAGGTGAGCCTCCATACCATCTATCGTCGGAGTGTTGCCTCAACCTCCAAGACCCTACCCCAAGAGGAGAAGATCGCCTTCACCAGCAAGGATATACCCAAGCATGAGGATCCATTTTGCGATGCAATGGTGATCCAAACAGCGATCAAGAACTTCATTGTACAACCCCATGTTCGTCGAGAGGTAAAATTGAGAATCGGGCATAGGCAAGGCGAGTGAGGGCTCGCTGCCTCACGAAGAGCGGGTCGCGAGGGCGGGGCGAGACAAACTCACTTCCTTGCAAGGAGCAGAGTGCGAGGGCGAAGCTAGTGGGATCTCGCTGCTTCGGGGTGCGCTTAGCAATGGCTAGGCGAGCGGGGCTCGCCGCTCTGCGTAAGCGACTCAGGCTAGTAGAGGGGGTGAGTGAAATCCTTGTTCATCAAGCACTCGCCCGCCCATGAGTGTGAATGTGCGGGCCGCCAGAAGAATGAGGGGCGGAACCCCACTCGCCTAGGAGGCCAAGGATCTGGCGAGTGGTGCCTTCATGGACCACTCATCTCGGGCCGCCAGGCAAATGAGGGGTGGAATCCCACTAGCCTAGGAGGCCAAGGATCTGGCGAGTGGCACCTTCATGGACCACTCGCCTAGTCAGATCTCGCGAGCCCGACTCGCGGAAAGTCTGGCGAGTGGTGCCTTCATGGGACACTCGCCCAGTGGGGTCTAGAAGTGAATTTACCTTGATACCATTTATGGGCTGCCAATAGCCCTTCGGAACAGCGAAGTTTGGCTGTTAGTAGACTAGTTTGGGTGCATTTTGTTGAATTTTTGAAGTGTAAGTGGAGGTCGAGAAGTCTGAGCATCAGACGAGGCGGTCCATCAAACCGCGGAGGTCAGACGGTCTAATATGAAGACCGTGCGGGTTGTCTTCCTGCTATGAACTGGCGGTTAGCTAGTGGCAGGTGTCCTTGGTTTTCAAACCACCTGGGGTCAGCTATCTGTTTGTAACCAGGCGGTTAGCATTCGCGGTTACATACATGTGTTAGTTCTTTGGCCGGTTTTTTGCTCGCGGGCTGGCAGGTGTTTGTTGGTATTGCTGGAGTTATGCAAGTTGTCCACGCGGCTTGTTCTTAAGTCGACAAACTATTCTGCAAGGTTAACTCAGCAAGCCGCGCGAGTAGTTTGTTACACGCTGTTGTTGGTGGGTGGTTTTTCTATCGCGTAGGCGGTGACCGCACTCCTCACCTCTACTATAAATAGGACCTCCACCGGAGCTAAGAATAAGACGTGAACAGTAAGTGATAGCTCGTGAGTTTGTGGTGCGGATTGACTTTTTTGTTCGCGCGGTTTGAGGCTTACCTTTCCTATGTTCGCAGGTTGTGTGGCTTGCTTGTGGTTCTGATTTGATCAGAGGAGACCGCAGCGGATAAGCCGGTAGCAGTGTGTGGCGGGTAGCAGCAGGAGGTCGCGGTTACCGACAAGGCAGGTTCTCTTCAGCTCGTTTCCAGCTTTCAATAAGGTTCAGACCGCGACGGTTAGGCGGTTAGGCTGTTTGCCTTTGCTGGTATGTTACTTCTGTTCAGTTCTTCAGCAGCTTGTTTGCTGTTAGGAGCGGCCAAGTGACTGCGGTCAGGCGGCCTTGCTTGGGCGAACAGAGTGAGCATTGGAATAAGGGGCAGTCTGTGTGTTGAGTTGTGGGTTGGTGATTTCGCGGCTAGTTGCGCGGTCAGCTTGTCGACTTGGTAGTTTGCGCTGACTCCTTTGTTAGTCGGGCGGTTTGGCAGTTTGTTTCTTTGTGACCGCCAGCTTCTTATAGTTGGTTTTCTTCTCTCCTCATCATTGTGTGTACTGAAAGAATCATGTCTCGCAATGTATGTCTCGAAATGTACAAAAGATAGTTGATACAAGATTTCTCTTGTTCCTTCATTATTTCTGGTTTCTGGTGCTTGGCATGGTTGGAGTGTTCCTGCGACCTGCTTTCCATTTTTTCGCTTATTAAAAATTTTAACATGGTATCAGAGCGGACAGAGGTTTGAGCAGTGATTCAGGCGCAGTTATCTTGCTTGGATTTCTGGAAGCTCAGTTATCAGTGGTATAATAATGTAAGGAGGAATAACAAGAGATCTTGGTATTAAGCTCCTGACGCAGACTAACTTTAAGAAGTGGAAGTCTTGCATGAAGAGCTATTTTTTGGGTGAGGACCTCTGGGAGGTTGTTGGTGGAGAAGAAACACAAGAAGTGGTTGCTGCTGGTGAAAATGCTCATCTACTGAGAGCTTGGAGGAGAACTAATTCTAAGGCGGAGTTTACTCTCAAGTGGGCTATCTCATCAAAATTGTTTGATCACATCGTTGGATGTCGATCAGCTGCTTAGATTTGGACGGCCTTGGATGGCTTGTTCAATAAGAAGAATGTAGCTCGGCTACAGTTCTTGGAGAATGAGTTGGCGAAAGCCACTCAAGGAGACTTGTCCATATCAATGTTCTTCCTGAAGATGAAGAACCTTTTGCGCAGAGATTTCGGCTTTGGACCCGGATGAGCCTATCTCAGAAGCTAAGCTGAAGAGGCACATAACCCGCGGCTTGCGGAGGGAGTATGTAGCCTTTATTACTTATGTTCAAGGCTGGGCCAATCAGCCATCGTTGCTGGAGCTGGAAAACTTGCTTGCCTCGCAAGAGAGTTTGGCTATGCAGATGGCGGGGATGTCTGTCTCTGGGGGAGAAAGTGAGGTTCTCTATTCTTGAAAGAAGAAGCTTTGGGACGAAGAAGAAGTCATCTGGAGATGATGATCCATCTACTTCATATCAGCAGGAGAGGAGCTATGCTCCTAAGCGTGATGGGAAGAAGAAGGAAGGACCTAGATGCTTCAGGTGCAATAAGCTTGGTCACTTCAAGAAGGATTGCAGAGTCAATCTTCAGTCGGGGCATGCTGCAGGAAAGGAGGAGGCTGGTTCCAATGCTAATGTTAGTTGGGGAGATGGAGCCTTTATGACGGGCACATGTGTTCGGGCTACGGCTTCCATTAACTATCAGGATGATTGGATAGTGGATTCTGGGTGTGGTCATCACTTCACCGGGGATGAATCCAAGTTCTCTTCTTTGCAGACATATACAGGTAATGATGTTATCATTACTGTTGATGATACTATACATGTAGTTGAGAAGGAGGGTGTAGTTTCTTTGAACGGAGATAGAGGTCCTCTTACGTTGAAGAGTGTCTATCATATTCCGGGGATGAAGAAAAACCTCTTCTCGGTGACCAACGTTGTTGATGCTGGCTATCACGTTCTGTTTGGTCCAATATAAGTGAAGTTTCTTCGAAACGTGTCAGCGGTGAAGGCTGAAGTCACTCATGTTGGTAGAAGGGTGAAGGACTTGTTTGTGTTATCTACAAGTTCGTATGTTGATAAGATGAGGACTAATGATAGCACGGCTATCTGGCATGAAAGACTTGGACATGTTGGGATGGACAAATTGAAAGTTATGGCAGGGAGAGGCCTTGTGAGAGATCTGCCTAGTTTGTCATCCTTCGGTGAAGGTCACGTTTGTGCAGGATGTCAATATGGCAAGGCTCATCGCCTTCCATTCGACAAGTCACAAAGCAGATGCAAGGTGCCATTGGAGTATATTCATGGTGATCTGTGTGGACCTACCGAGAATGCCAGTCTTGGAGGCAGCATGTATATGTTGGTCTTGATTGATGATTTCACTAGATATACTTGGGTATATTTTCTGAAGGAGAAGTCGGAAGCGTTCGGGAAGTTTGTGGAGTTCAAGGAGCTCGTGGAGGGTCGGCTTAATATGCGGATCAAGAAGTTCAAAACCAACAATGGAGGGGAGTTTACTTCCAATGCGTTCTTTAACTTCTGCAGAAAGCATGCATCCGGAGAGAGCTCTCTTGTGCTCACACTCCACAATAGAACGGAGTTGTAGAGTGGAATATCTGTCATCTGACGGAGACCTGCAAATGTTGGCTTCATGCCAAGAGTATCCCAAAGTCCTTCTGGGCAGAGGGAATGTCTTGTGCAACTTATGTCATCAATCGGATGCCTTTAAGTCTCATCAACATGAAGACCCCACATGAGTTGATGTTCAAGATAAACCCTACGGTGGAACACCTTCGAGTGTTCGGATCTACCTGCTATGTGTATGTTCTTGATGCGCTCAGAATGAAGCTAGATGTGAAAGAAAGGAAGCTAGTCTTCATCGGTTATGATGACCGGAAGAAGGGTTGGAGATGCATGGATTCAGAGACACGGAGAGTTGTGGTCTCAAGGGATCTGGTATTTGATGAGTTAATATCATACCAGGGTAGCTCTTCTATTGATCTACAAGAAAGTAGGATAGTTGCCTGTTTCTCCAGGTGCTCTAGTTGCTTCTAGATCTGGGTCAGGTGCTTCAGGTTCTGTAAGTAGGGGAAACGATGCTCCAAGTGAGTCCGGGAAAAGAGCTAGTCCACAAGTTGCAGTGGAAGATGTGGATCAGAGTTTTGTCCAAGAGGACTATTATTCCACCAGCTCGGTATACAGGGGGAAACCAGGTGAGCTTTGTCTCATGCTTCTTTGTTGGACCCTTGGATGAGCAAGAGCTGTCATGCTTTGAAGACGCCACTGGAGTCAAGGAGTGGGAAAATGACATGGATGAGGAGATGGCTGCCCTCAAGAAGAATGAGACTTGGGATCTTGTACCCAATGTCGATGGCATTACTCCTGTGACATGCAAGTGGGTTTACAAGATGAAGAAGAAAGTTGATGGGAGTATCAAGTGATACAAGGCTCGTTTGTAGATCAAGGGTTCTCTCAACAGTATGGAGAAGACTATAAAGAGACGTTCAGTCTGGTAGACAAGATAACTTCGGTACGGGTGGTGATTGCATTGGTAGCTAGCCAAGGATGGAAGATTTGGCAACTCAACGTAAAGAATGCTTTCTTGTACGACGAGATTGACAAGGATATCTTCATGGTTCAGCCACCGGTATATGTATCAGAAGTTCATTCAAGACACGTCTGCAAGCTCAAGAAGGCTCTTTACGGGTTGAAGCAAGCACCTCGGGCGTGGTATGGGAAGATCACAGAATACCTCCAGTTCTGCGAATATTTTGCTTCAGATTCGAGTCTGTTCCTAAAGAAAATCGGGGAGCTGCAAGTCTTGGTGCTGTTGTATGTTGATGACGTGATCATCACGGGGAACTCGGTGGCTGAGGTAGCTCAGCTTCGGGCTGAATTAGCAATCAGGTTCGAGATGAATGATCTGGGGGAGGTTCACCATTTCCTTGGACTCGAGGTGGAGAGGAAAGAGAGCGGAGTGCTTGTTTCCTAGAAAGGTTATGCTGAGCGGATCGTTAAGCGATTTGGCAAGCAAGATGAGAAGAGCAGCTCTACTCCACTGGAGGTTGGTCTAAAAATTCGGCGGGATGAGGGGAGGATTCTTCCTGTTTCGTTGGTGTTCTGGGCTCTTGTTGCGAGTTTGATATATTTGAAGATTACCGGGCCGGATATTGCTTATGTAGTTGGTAGGGTAAGTCGATATATGGCGGAACCACGGAAATCTCATCTGATGGCGGCAAGAAGTATTCTGAAGTACGTGAAGTCGACCTCAAACATGGGTCTCCTTTATGGGAGAGACACGGGCTTTTATTTGCATGGATACATGGATGCCGATTATGGGGGAGATTCAGACGATCGGAAGTCGGCGTCTGGTTATGTTTTCTTATGCCGATCGGCGGCTATCTCATGGTGCAGCAAGAAGCAGGATTCTGTGTCCGTCTCTACCACTGAAACGGAGTACAAGGCTTCTGCCTTGGCAGCTCAGGAAGCCATCTGGCTTAGGAGGTTGGTGTAGGACATCCATAAGGAGGTTCGAGGTCCTACTATGCTACGTGGTGACAATGAGAGTGCCCTCAAACTGGTTAATAATCCAGTCTGTCACGCACGAACCAAGTACATCGAGATTGAGCATCATTTTATTCGGGAGAAGGTGCTGGAGAGATCTCTAATGGTTGAGCATGTGTGGAGTGAGGATAATGTCACTGACATCTTCACGAATCCGCTGGCGAAGGGAACATTTACTCGGTTACGAGGTTTGCTCGGGCTGACATCCACTTCCCAATTCAAGGGGGAGTGTTGAATTTTTGAAGTGTAGGTGGAGGTCGGGCGGTATGAGCATCAGACCGGGCGGTCTGTCAAACCGCGGAGGTCGGGCAGTCTAATATGAAGACCGTGCGGGTTGTCTTCCCGCTATGAACTGGCGGTTAGCCAGTGGCAGGTGGCCTTGGTTCTCAAACCACCTGGGGTCAGCTATCTGTTTGTAACCGGGCGGTTAGCATTTGCGGTTACATCCAGGTGTTACTTCTCTGGCCGGTTTTTTGCTCGCGGGCTGGCAGGTGTCTGCTGGTATTGCTAAAGTTATGCAAGTCGTCTGTGGCTTGTTCTTAAGTCGGCAAATTGTTCTGCAGGGTTAACTCAGCAAGCCGCGCGAGTTGTTTGCTACCCAATGTTGTTGGTGGGCGGTTTTCCTATCGCTTAGGCGGTGACCGCACTCATCACCTCTACTATAAATAGGACCTCCATCGGAGCTAAGAATAAGACGTGAATAGTAAGTGAGAGCTCGCAAGTTTGTGGTGTGGATAGACTTTTCTGTTTGCGCAGTTTGAGGCTTACCTTAGCTGTGTTCGCAGGTTGTGCGGCTTGCTTGTGGTTCTGATTTGATCAGAGGAGACCGCATCGGATAAGCCAGTCTGTGGTGGGTAGCAGCAGGAGGTCGCGGTTAGCAACAAGGCAAGTTCTCTTCAACTCGTTTCCAACTTTCAATAAGGTTTAGACCGCGGCGGTTAGGCGGTTTGCCTTTGTCGGTCTGTTACTTCTGTTTAGTTCTTCAGCAGCTTGTTCGCGGTTAGGAGCGGCCAAGTGACTGCGGTCAGGCGGCCTTGCTTGGGCGAACAGAGTGAGCATTGGAATAACGGGCAGTTCGTGTGTTAAGTTGCGGGTTGGTGATTTCGCGGCTAGTCGCGCTGTCATCTTGTCGACTTGGCGGTTTGCACGGATTCCTTTGTTAGCAGGGCAGTTTGGCGGTTTGTTTCTTTGTGACTGCCAACTTCTTGTAGTTGGTTTTCTTCTCTCCTCATCATTGTGTGTACTGAAAGAATCATGTCTCGCAATGTATATCTCGAAAGGTACAAAAGATAGTTGATACAAGATTTCTCTTTTTCGTTCATTGTTTCTGGTTTCTGGTGCTTGGTATGGTTGGAGTGTTCCTACGACCTGGTTTCTGTTTTTTCTCTAATTAAAAATTTTAACATATTTAACAAAAACAAAAGGCGGAGTTACGTTATTAACAGACTAATGGAGAAAAACTATATATTGACCCTGAAGGGCGTCTTTGGAGAGATCCCGATTTTTTCCTTCTTCCTCCTTAGGACATCTTTGGTTAGCTCATCAGGCTCTCCGAGGTGCCCGACTTCAGCTTTAGCTTGGGAGGGGAAGCGCTCTAAAATCTTCCGGGTGTGTGGTGGGACTTCCACGCTGCATTCAAGGGTCGGTTTCTAGTTCTAACTCTTCGGTCAAGTTCTTTCGTGGAATCAGTTAGCTGCCCCCCCCCCCCCCTTTGGGGGTCCGAACTCCTCCTTAGGCCGGTTGACGGTTTCAACATTCACTGTTTCCAGAATCCTCGTAGATAATGAGAGTTCCAACAACGTGATCTTCAAGAAAGCCTTCGATGAGATGAAGGTGGAGCAAAAAAAGGGTACTCGCCTCAGATGGACCTCTCTTCAGATTTTCCGGAGAAAGGAGGGAAGTGGAGGGAGGAGTCGAGCTCCTCATGACTCTGGGAGGAACATCCAAGAACTACCGTTTTGTCATCATTGACGTTCCTAGCAGCTATAATGTCATCTTCGGACGGCCCCTCATCAGAGCATTCTGGTGCGTGCCCTCCTTTCCCTAATGTTAAAAGTATAACATCGGGGGGGGAGGGGGTCCAGATCTAAGTCAGGGGAGATCCTAAGGTGGCTAGGCAGTGCTATGTCACGATCGTTAACACTGTCACCTGGAAAGAGGAAGCAGAAGAGGTGGACAAAGCAATGGAAGATGAAGCCAGGCTGGAGACAGCGGAGAAAGCCGGGATGAAGGAGGTCATCACCATGGATGGGAGGCTGGAGAAAGTGCAGGTCAGCTGGAGGCTGAGCGAGGAGGAGTAGGAGAATATCTATAAGTGCATCCAATAAAACATCGACATCTTTGCATGGAGCGTTACATACATGCTAGGGATTAATGCGGATGTGGCGTGTCATCGCCCCAACCTAGACCCCAGCGTCCGCCCCATCAGCTAAAAGAAGAAAATTGCAGCAACTACTCTGGTCGGACCCATCCGAGAAGAAGTGGAGAAGTTGTTGAAGGCAGGCTTTGTGTCGGAGATCCAGTACTCAGGCTGGGTCTCCAATGTTGTAATAGTAAAGAAAGGAGATGGAAGGTGGAGGATGTGTATCGACTTTTTGTTATTAAATAAAGCATGCCCCAAGGATTATTATATTTTGCCTTGAATCGACGCGCTGGTGGACTCAGCCGTCGGTTTCCATGTGATGAGTTTTTTGGATGCCTTCTCGGGATACCATTAAATCGGAATGCACCCGATGGATGTCAAGGGCATTTCCTTCATGGCGTACGATGGGTGCTATTGCTATAAAATGATGCCCTTTGGGCTGAGAAACGCGGGAGCCATGTACCAAAGAATGATGGATCGGGTGTTCAGGGAGCAAAATGGTAGAAACTTAGAAGTCTATGTAGATGACCTGATGATAAAAAGAAGGGATGTAGGATCTCACCTTCAAGATCTGGCGGAGACCTTTGCTACCCTGCGTAAGTTCAAGATGAAGCTTAACCCCATGAAGTGTGTCTTTGGGGCAGGAAGGGGAAGTTCTTAGGTCATCTCCTCACCCCTATAGGGGTAGATCCCAACCCCAATAAGGTGAAGGCGATCTTAGACTTGGAGTCTCCTAGGAATGCAAAAGAGGTCTAGCGGCTGGCGGGGAAATTGGCAGGGTTGAGCAGGTTCCTCTCCCGGGCGGGGTAGAAATGCTCGCCCTTCTTCAAGGTGTTAAGGGGATGTCAGAAGTTTGAATGGACTTCGGAGTGCGAAGAGGCCTTCTAGCAGTTGAAGAGGCAACTTACGCAGGCACCCCTACTCCAAGGACCTAGAGTGGGGGAGGACCTGGCTCTTTACCTGGGAGTGGGAGCTGAGGCGGTGAGCTCAGTCCTGGTCCGGGAAGAGGGCAGGAAGCAGCTCCCCATCTACTCCATAAGCAGGGTCCTAAAGAAGGAAGATCTCAAATATCCTATCCTCGAGAAGTTGGTGTTCGCCTTGATCATTTCGGCCAGAAAACTTCGACCATATTTCCAGGCACATTCAATCAAAGTAGTGAACGACCACCCCCTCCGCAATATCATGGAGGGGTAGAACATTCAGGAAGATTGACAAAGTGGTCGGTGGAGCTGAGCGAGTTTGAAATATCCTTCGTACCCCGACTATCGATGAAGGCGCAGGCCGTAGATGACTTCTTGGCAAATTATGTAGTTGAGATGGAAGGATCCCAGCCCCCCGAGCACTTGGCTTGGGAGATGGTGGTGGAAGGGGCATTGGGAAGGTACTCCCTAGGAGGGGGAGTGGTCTTGGTAAGCCCACAGGGGACGAAGATTGAGCAAGCAATGGACATCTGCTTTCAACTTACCAACAACGAAGCCTAGCATGAGGTGGTGATTGTGGGGCTTCGTTTGGCAAGGGAGCGGGGAGTCCAGGATGTGGAGGTGTACATGGACTCCATGTTGGTAGCATCACAGATCAAGGGAGAATTTGAGACTAGGGAGCCGACTCTCCAACGGTACTTGACGAAGGTCAAGGGGTTCATTGGGTTATTCCGCACCTTCTCCATTCGACACGTACCAAGGGAGGAAAAAACTTAGGCTGACCACCTGGTGAAGCATGGGACTCGTGCCGGAGGGATAGTGACAGAATTGTTCTGGCCATCCATCGAGGAAGGCGAGTTGATGGAGATCGATTGGCAGCCCACGTGGATGGACCCCTTCATCATCTTCTTAACCTCGGGTGAATTCCCTAAGGAGGTCCCGGATAAGCGATGATTCTGGTACAAGTTCGCCTACTATGTGCTTCATGAGGGTACCCTGTATCGGAAGACTCTAGCCGGGCTCCTCGCAAAATGTGTTTTCGAGGAGGAAGCTCCAAAGGTACTTGAGGAGGTCCACTCCGAAGAGTGCGGAAGTCATTCTGGGAGTTGGGCTTGGAGAAAAGGATGTTAAGGCAAGGTTACTTCTGGCCCACAATCAGCAAGGATTCGGCGGAGTATTCAAAGAAGTACCATAAGTGTCAACTCTTCACCCCGCTAGAACTCCTACCAGATCAAAGGCTCGGGACCATCACGACACCATGACCCTTTGCAATATGGGGGATAGACCTGGTAGGCCCGTTCCCCTAGGCCAGTGGGCAAAGAAGGTTTTTCCTTGTTATGATCGACTACTTCTTCAAGTGGATGTAGGTGAAGGCGCTGACAAAGACAACCTCGCAGATGGTGCAGAACTTCATTTGGGGGGAGATAGTCTATCGGCATGGGTTACCCCAAGCTATTGTCATAGACAATGGGTCGCAGTTCGCTAGCGAGGAGCTCACCAGCTTCTGCAGCCAGTTGGACATCGACCTCCTCTTCGCGTCTGTCCACCGCCCTTGGAGCAACGGACAGGTGGAGGCAGCAAACAAGACCATAGTGAACCTGCTAAAGAAGAAGGTAGAGAACCTGAAGGGTGGCTGGGTGGAGCAGATACCTTCAGTTCTTTGGGCCTTGAGGACCACTCCCAACATGGCCACGGGGAATACTTCTTTCAAACTCTCACATAGCTCTGAGGTTGTGTTGCCGTTAGAGTTCGGGGTGAAGTTCCCTCGAGTGGTGTTCGCAGGGGAGGGAGATGATGAATGGCGGGTCGAAAATGAGGAGGAACAACGACTCTCGCTTGACCTCGTGGAGGAGCTTCAGGACCTGTCAACCGTTCGACAAGAGGAGATCTAGCACAGGATGGCAAGGTACTTCGACATGCACATCTGAATCAAGCACTTCGCAAAAAGGGAACTTGCCCTTAAAAATTTCGACGCAGTGGGAAGGTCAGCATCGGTCGGGAAGCTCAACCCCAATTGGGAGAGTCCCTATGTAATTTTAGAAGTGCTGAAGTCGGGAGGGTACCGCCTACAGGATGTTGAGGGGATCCCCCTTAGCAATACATAGAGCGGTGATGACCAGAAACATTTTTATTCTTAGTTAACAATAAATGTTTGTGAAAAATTCTCTTGAACATGCATAGGCCTCTACCCCGTCAGAGAGGGAGGATTCCATAAGCTGAAAAATTTTATGTTAAGTAGTAAGGAAAAAAGAGGTAATAAGGAAAGACCCCTGAGTAGGTTCCGCCGACCAGGCTCTCACAAGCCGGTGGGGAAAGTTGACCACTCCGGAGGCAAGTAGAAATTATGTGGAAAGACCCCTGAGTAGGTTCCGCTAATCGGGCTCTCACAAGCCGGCGGGGCAGGTAGAAATTATAAGGAATGACCCCTGAGTAGGTTCCGCCGACCGGGCTCTCATAAGCCGGCGGGGCAGGTTGACCACTCGGGAGGCCGGTAGAAATTATGTGAAAAGGCCCCTGAGTAGGTTTCGCCGACCAGACTCTCACAAACCGGCGGGGCAGGTTGACCACTCGGGAGGCCAGTAGAAATTATGAGGAAAGACCCCTGAGTAGGTTCCGCTGACTGGGCTCTCACAAGTCTGCGGGGTAGGTTGACTACTCGGGAGGCTGGTAGAAATTATGAGGAAAGTCCCCTGAGTAGGTTTCGCCGACCGAGCTCTTACAAACCGGTGGAGCAGGTTGACCACTCGGGAGGCCGGTAGAAATTATGAGGAAAGACCCCTGAGTAGGTTCCGCTGACCGGGCTCTAACAAGCCGGCAGGGCAGGTTGACCACTCGGGAGGCCAGTAAAAATTATGAGGAAAGACCCCTGAGTAGGTTCCACCGACCGGGCTCTCATAAGCCAACGGGGCAGGTTGACCACTCGGGAGGCCAATAGAAATTATGAGAAAAGACCCCTAAGTAGGTACCGCTGACTAGGCTCTCACAAGCCGGCGGGGCAGGTTGACCATTCGGGAGGTAGGTAGAAATTATGAGGAAAGACCTCTGAGTAGGTTTCGTCGACCGGGCTATCATAAGTCGGTGGGGCAGTTTGACCACTCGGGAGGCCGGTAGAAATTGTGAGGAAAGACCACTGAGTAGGCTTCGTCGACCGGCTCTCACAAGCCGGCTGGGCAGGTTGACCACTCGAGAGGCTGGTAGAAATTATGAGGAAAGACCCCTGAGTAGGTTCCGTCGATCAGGCTCTCACTAGCCGGCGGGCAGGTTGACCACTCTGGAGGCAGGTAGAAATTATGAGGAAAGACCCCTGAGTAGGTTCCGCCGACCGGGCTCTTACAAGCCGACGGGGAAGGTTGACCACTCAGGAGGCAGGTAGACATCATGATGAATGACCCTTGAGTAGGTTCCGCTGATCAGGCTCTCACAAAACGACGGGGCAGGTTGATCAATCAAGAAGCATTTTGTACAACTATACCAAAAGGTCCCCAGAAATGATCTCGCTAAGCAGACTCTTTAAGGTCGGTAGGATAGGAAGATCCCCTGGGAGATTGAAGGAACGAGATGAGAAAAAATCCTAACCTAAATAGGGGGAGGGGCGAGCCGAGCTTGTCTCTCCCTGGCCATGCCCCTCCCGGCCGCTCACGCATGGGTACTAGCACGCATGCGGGCGACGCGACTCATAAGCAGGGAGTAGGCTCGATCCACTCGCTGAGTCTTAAACGGGGAGTTATCCCTTGCCCATGTCAAAGAGAGGCGAGCGAACTTGGACTACAGAGCCCGGCCCTCGCAAGTCCCTAGGTCCTGCGAGTTATTGCGGTACGAGTCTAAACCTAAGTCCCTAGCTCTCGCAAGATTCAAGAGGGACAGTATAGGTCCTTAAGAAGGGGGATGGGGACTCGCAGAACCCTAGAGATTAAGGCGAGTTGTCATGCATGCGAGCAAAGAAAAATATATATACAAAAGGAAGAACGAAAAGATACACTTAAAAAATTTCATTCATTTATCTCAAAAAGATGAGGGCCTCGCCCCTTACATATAGAACAAAACATTGGGGGGACTCGCCCCCTTTACATAGCAAAAAGAAAGAAAAAGAAGAGGAAAAAGATAAGGTGGCTACTCTCTGATCTTCACTCGCCGATCTTCACTCGCCGTCACTTTTGTCAACCGGCGAGTAAGTATGAGAGTCAGAGGATGAGCCCGCCGGGGAGTCGGGAAGAAAGAGTGCGGTAATCAGCTCTTCCGCGATGATACTCTCCCAACCCACCCCGAACGCATTGACATCCCGCAGCATGGAGAGTGTGGCCTCGGTGGTGCTGATCACCATGAGCTTCTGAGTCGCCTCCATCTCGGTCGGGGTGACAAGCCGCGCTCCCTCACGCTCCTCCGGTGGTAACTTCGCGGTGGCCTGGTAAGCTACTCCTTGAGGTCCTTCACTTTGTCCTCCAGCTCGCCTTTCCGAATCACTATTCAGGATGCGTCCTCGACATCCTGTGTTAGGAATAATGAGTACCGAAAAAGGGGGAAAAGAGATGAGGGAAGTGAGCAGGGTGGTGAGATCTACCTCCTTTTTTAGATCCTGCGTCATGATCTTCTCGGCGACCTCCAGTCGCATTTCAATGTCCCTGGCCTTTTCTTCCATGAGTTCTCGAGCGGCCTCGGACTTGTAAAATCTCTTCATGAAGTAGAGGTCGTGGTGAGATGCCATATGCGAGAGCTCTATGGCACGTAGCTGGGCTCACGAGCTCTCGTAGGCGAGCTCCCGCATGGAGGTTTTATCAAAGGCGGCGACCTCCTCCCTCCCGTATAGCCCATAGGCAACGGAGAAGGCCTGATCGTCTGCCTTGCCTCGCTCGACCCAGGAAGGGAGGCAAGTCGAGAGGGAGACTTTCTCCCCAGCCACCTCCCAAGAAAGCAGTGGGCCGCCCACACTGTCCAGGGGCTTCTCCCTGAGACCAAAGTGCGGGTACAGATCTGACATGTCCACCCCACTCGTCCCAGCGTCCGCATGGACTGTGGGATCCTGGCAGCTCATCGGGGTCCCTTTGGAGTCGAGATCAACTACGTCCCTCTTCCCTTTGTCTTTGCCGGACTTGGACTTGATCGAGCCGCCAGCGCTGGCCTCCACGACCGCTTTCGCCAGGCTAAGCGGGAAGGTCATCCTCGTTCTACCCGCGTAAGGCGGGTTCACCGGGATCAGGCATTCCCCTGCGGAAAGTGAGCATGTCAAACGTGGAAGGGGCGAGTGGAAGAAAGGCAAAATAAAATGTATGACGAAGAAGCGTACCTTCTCCTTGTAGAATGGGAGGGAGCGATTCGAGACGTCATTGCAGGTAGGAGACCTCTAAATACATCTCAAAAAAGAACTTGCAGAAGTCTGACATGTCTCCCTCCACGTGAGGGGCACGATAGGTGGACTTGCTCCGCTGAACCGGCGCGTAGGGAATGTTGCTGAAGTCTCCCTTGACGGAGAGGAAACGGTCATTCCAGTGATGCACCTTGTTGGAGGTCTCGCAAACCTTGACTCGCGAGCCAGTCAGGAAGGCGACCCCATTCGTTGTGGCCCGGTAGGTGAACAACTTGCAGAAAGCAGTGAGGTTGAACTCGATATGCTCCTCACGCATGTAGCACGTTAATGCTAGAAGCATGGACACTACGTTGGTGTTAAGCTGGGCGGGCACAGTCCTGAAGTATTTCAGGAACTGCTTCACCTCAGGCCACAGGGGAATGCGGAGACCCACCTCAAAGTGCGAGAGGGGGAAGGCCAGCTCGTCCTCGCGGAAAGAATATATCACCTCCCGCTCCTTACGGCAGCGAGCGGTGTATCCCTCGGAAAGATATGTCGTCGCGAAGGCGAGTCGGCCCTCCTCCGACACTCTCCCCTCAGGGAAGCAGTGGTCGGCGAAGTTGGTCACGCACTTCACTCGCCCTTCCGAGGGTTAGACTTGGTCATTTTCGAAAAGTGGCGAGTGCAACGCGTGAGTAGGTTCAAAAACGAGGACACATGTGCAGTTAATGTGGTAGGTAAGTATCCAAATGAAAGGAAGGGGGTATTTATAAAAAAAAGGGTATGAGGGTTCTCACGACTTGCAGCGCGACTCACTCACCCGATGCCCACTCGCCCCTACCCTCATGCAAGTGTCAGTAAGCCTTATGATGGCGAGTGCGAGCGAGCGCTCCGGTCTAAGTGAGTCCTATCGTCATACAACGTTGGAAAGAAAAAAGAGCACAACATGCGAGCCATATATAAAAAGAAAATGGGGGAAGCGTAGACCGCGAGACGGGGTTGAACATCCAAATATTGCATTTACAGAGCATGAGAACAGAAAAAAAGGGGGGGAAAGAAAAACACATAGAAGAGAGAAGGTACTCTTCTCGTCTGGCTTCACCTCCGAAGGCCTCGACCGCTCATTCGTCCCCCAGCGCCTCACCTCGCAAAGGTGTGCTCCCGTACAGCGGTGATCTCTCGTTGTAGGGCGATGGAATGTTCATCGATCTGCCTGAAGTGTTCCTCCAACGACACTCGAGGGCCCCCTGATAGCTTTTGCACCTCTTTCGGGAGTAGAGTACAGTCCCCCTCAAGAGCTTCCATTTGCAGCTCCAAGGCGAGGATGTGAGGGAAAGGGTCAAAGTCCGGTGAAGTCCTTTCCTCCAGGATCTCGCGGAGCCTATACCCATGCTTTCGTAGGATGCTCGCAAGTCGATCCTTCATCTTAGCAGCGTTAGATGGGTCGCCAAGGTAGTTGCTGATAACATCTAGAGAAGGCAGATCCGAGTACTGCACTCGCTCATCAGACTCATCATCCCCCTGGGTCTCACCTGAGAAACAAAATTATCAGCACCAAATAAAAAGAGAAGGGCGAGAGGAACTACTTACCTAGCGAGTCCTCCGCGTCTTTTCCCTCGTGGTGCGAGGCGGGATCGAGGACCTGATTAGAGGGAAGATTGGGTTTCCCGCCGAACGTGCTAGAAAGGGGAAGAATTAGGTACTTCCCAGATCCCGCCCGCAGGGGAGTCCTACCGGGAACTCACAACTCAGAGGGCTCACCAATGCCAGCAGAAGCAGTGCTCATAGGAACCAAGGTAGTCCTGGCAAACTCCTTCGACAGATCTCGGTTCGGAGACTTCTGTCACAGGGGAGAAGGTGCGAGATTTATGTATTCGTGCCATGAAAAAATTGAGCGAGGTCAGTACCTACCACGCATGGGTCGAGCATAATGAAGAACAGCACTTGCTTACCAACAACGGAGATGTCAGGGTTGACTTGACGACTCGCCTCCTCCTTCTCTCTGGTATGGCGACCACTCGCGCCACCGTCCATGGTCGTGTCGACCTGCAAATGGTACTATTCAGTAACGCGGCCGCGCGGAGGCTTTAGCAAGGAAAGGCACTAAAGAAGAAATTTACCTGTTCTGAGACCCCGAGATCTAAGCTGAACTCTGGCTATAATGGGAGCTCGGACAAAGAGGTCCCCTCTGTAATGTAGACCTGTCTCGCCCTCTTAGTCCCTCGCTTTTCCATCCGCTTTGGGGTGGCTCACGAGGTGTTCCCGGTAATGAGGCTCAGGAGACCGGCTGAAGTCGATGCGCTTTTATCTTTGGCAGCGGCGAGACGAGCCTGGAGTTCTTGAGATAGCGGCATGGTGGTCGACCGATGAACGACGAGAAGGAAGGGGAAGAGGTTCGAGGATAAGGGGGAGGGGGTCACCCCTTCTTGTATATATAGCCACTGTTGGGGGCCACCAAAAGATTCTCCTTAAAATACGGTCACTTGCCAAACAGACGGGGATGAACTGTCTTTCCGAGCTTGAGGCAAACTCGCAAAGAGCGGGGATTATGTACAACCCCGTGTTTGTCGAGTGGGGGCATCAAGCAATCTAATGATCTGGACCAGAACTGGGCTTGGGCGTGTCGGCCAGGCGAGTGGGCACTTCAGCTCGCGCTCGCCTCTAGCCGGCATTCGCCCCCCAGCTTGGTGCGAGTGACGAATCCCATCCTCAACTGGCACTCGCCACTCCGGCGAGTCGGCTCAACATGGCTTGGATTCGCCCTTTAGGTTGATAACATGTTCTTTGGGGATTTCCATTTTGGCGTGCAGTTAGCCTTTCCAAACAGCGGGATTCTGCTGTTGGCAGACCATTTTGGGCTGCTTTTAGTAAAACCAAGAGGTGGGATTCCTCTATCCGCAGATCATTTTCAGAAAACTATAAATAGACCCCTTAGGGCACCTTTGGAGAGCATCTCTCACTAGCTTCTCTCTCCTCTGGTTAACTTTGGTCTGCTAGAGAGACTCGATTTGTTGCTCACCGTGGTTTCCGGGTGGGTGGTGGAGAACTCTCTAGAATCCTCCAGGTGCACAGCTCAATAATTGGCTTGGGAGGGGAAGTTCTTTAGATCTTCCGGGTTAGTGGCGGGACCTCCTCGCTGTAGCTCGGGGGTCTATTTCTAGTTTTCCACCTTCTGTGAGTGAGCTTCCCAGTCCCTAGTACCTGGTCAAAGAATTGAACTCGGGAGAAGTAGGGGCAAACTACGTCAGTCCGAACTCATCGAGTTGTGGTTTCCGGGCTCAAAGATTGAACTGTGGTGTCCTGGTTCAATAACCATTACCGCCACCGCCCAGAAGCAGTAGTCTTCAGGAAAGCTATTGGAAGACTCACTCGCGAGGAGATTCGTGACGTTATTGCCGAGGAGTATGGACAAGTCGGATGACGGGCCACTTTTGCTCGACGCCCTCTCGACCACAGTTCATCATTAGCACCAGAGATTTTGGCTCCAAAATGTCGAGACGTTTGACGGAATTGGTGATCCATTAAAGCACGTCAACCACTTCACCACCATCATGAGAATCAATAACGCCCCAGATCAGTTGTTATTCCAAGTATCCCCGGAAACACTAAAGGGGCAATCGTGAACCTAGTTCAACTCCCCGAGAGAGGGAACTATCGACGACTTTGCGGAACTGACCCAGCAATTTACAGAGCAATTCATCGCCAACCACAGGATCGTTAGAGACCCCTCTCGCGCATCTATTAGGATCCGCCAAAATAAGCCAGAGACCCTCAAATATTTCTTCTGCCGCTTCACTGTAGAGGCACAATAAATTCCAGAGGTCGATCCCGAGCTCCTGCGGGCATTTTTTTTGGGAGCACTTCGCTCAAGCAGCTTCTACTCATCATTTATAAGAGAGACGGTGTTCAAGTATACAGACCTCATGCATAGGGTCAAAGATCAGATAGCTGTCGATGAAGCCATCGAAGCGCACCACCAACAATTTGAAGGAAGCCAGAAGATAAAGTAGCATGCTCCCAAAATGCAGGAAGAGTATCATGACAACGAGCATCGTCAGGACCCCCAAAGAGATTAGGGTCCCTGACCGCCTCTAGATAACACTCCTTTCAACACCTCCCGCACCAATGTAATATACACAATCCAAAACAACCCGGCACTCTAGAGGCCACAAGAACTCCCCTTGAATGCCAGGGGAGACCAATCGAAGTACTGCTAGTTCTATCGGGGAACTAGGCACACTACTGAGGAATGCATAAAGATTAAATACGAGATCGAGCATCTTGTTCGTTAGGGCATCCTCGACAAGTTTCTGCAGGGCCAAGTCCATAATCATCCGGCACCGCCTCAGCACAAAAGATATCAGCGACCCCGCACCAAGGCATGCAGGGGGCAGGCAGGTAGTAGGAGAGGTCGAGATCATAACTGGATTCCCCTCTCCCTACGTTCACTCCATCGCTCAGCACGAGAAAGATTAGCAGGTCACGAAGGAGCCACAAGCTACCACCATTAGTTTTGGAGACGAGGACCTAGAGGGGTTGCACCTACCATATCATGACCCCTTGTCATCAGCGCGAGAATTAGCGATCCAAGCTTCCGCGTCAAAAGGATATTGGTCAATAATAGAAGCTCAGTCGACGAACTCTTCTTCTCCACTCTCCGCATATGAAGATTCCAAGGGAGTGCCTTAAACCGGCAAATGGTCTGGTATATGGCTTCAACGGTAGCCCGTCCTAGTACAAGGAACCATCACTCTACCTGTTACCCTAGGCGAGTTTCCAAAGCATGGAACACATGACGTCGAGTTCGTGTTTTGTGAGTCCAACTCCACGTACAGTGCCATCTTTAGCAGTCCTCTTCAGGCACAGTTCCAAGCCGTTCCCCTCACACCACACATGGCGATGAAGTTTATCACCCTCGATGGAGTGAATGTCGTATGAGGCAACCAGGAGACAGCTCGCTCATTTTATCTGCAACTGGCACACCGTGGATAGGTCACGAATCCCTCCTCTGGGGCGGACGGCCCTCAAAATGCAGTTGTTGCACACTGCATCAATCCACCAAAAAGTCTCACACAAGACTAATCCTTAAGGACAAAGAACAGGGCGGAGAAGCCCACCCCTTCTTATCTACATTTTATTTATTTAACTTAAAATCTTCTCTCTAGAACAATGAACCACTAGTCTGAACTTGCACGTGCGTATCAGCTTTAATTTTAATTACACTACAATTTCTTCTAACTTCATTTTTTTCTCAACATGGTTGGGATTTGCAACCGCAACTATCGGTTCGAATCCATTCGCTCTTCATCATCATTGTTATCCATGCCATCGTCAGGGTCTGCCCTTCTCACAGTCTCCATCGATTCGAACACATTCACTTTTCACCGTCATACGGGGTCTGCCCCCCTGACTGCAACTATCAGTTCGAACTCATTCGCTCTTCATCATAGTAGGTCACGTCCCCGTCAGGGCCTCCCCCCTCACATTCGCCATCGGTTCAAATGCATTATCTCTTCACCACTATACGTGGTACGCCCCATGAATGAAATTATCGATTCGCATTCGCTCTTCACCATCATAGTAGGTCACAACACTGTCAAGGAATGCCCCCATCACTATCGCCATCAGTTCGAACACATTCACTCTTCACCTCCATACGGGGTCCACCCCATGACTGCAACTATCGGTTCAAACGCATTCGATCTTCACCGTCATAGTATGCCACGCAATTGTCAGGGTCTGCCCCCTCACGATCGCGATCAGTTCGAATGCATTTGCTCTTCACCGTCATACGGGGTCTGCCCCATGGCTGCAACTATCATTTCGAATGCATTCTCTCTTCACCGTCATAGTAGGTCACACCACCGTCAGGGTTTGCACCCCTTACGGTCGCCATTGATTCGAACGCATTCGCTTTTCACCTCCATATAGGGCCCTCCCTATGATTATAACTATCGGTTCAAATGCATTCTCTCTTCACAGTCATAGAAGTCCACGCCACCGTCAGGGCATGCCTCCCTTATGGTCTCAATCGGTTCGAACGCATTCACTCTTCACGGTCATGCGGGATCCCCCCCTGACTGCAACTATCGGTTCGAACACATTCTCTCTTCACCATCATAGTAGGTCACACCACCGTCAGGGCTTGCCCCCCTCACGGTTTTCATCGGTCCAAACACATTCGCTCTTCACCTTTATACAGTGTCCGCCCCCATACTACAACTATCAGTCCGAACATATTCGCTCTTCACCGTCACTGTGGATCATGCCACCGTCAGGGTCTGTCCCCCTCATGGTTTCCATCAGTTTGAATGCATTCTCTCTTCACCTCCATACGGGGTCCTCCCCGGGCTGCAACAATCAGTTTGAATTCCTTCACTCTTCACTGTGATAGTAGGTCCGCTCTCTGACTGCAGCTATCGATTTGACCGAGAAAGCTCTTCACCGTCATAGTAGTTTTGTGCCCAAAACCGCTCTCCCGGTTAGACGGAATGAAACATCCCTACTCATACACAGCATGTTTTCATCTCGCCTCAACGCCATGCGATAAGCTCATGACGATCTCTGATGCTGAGACCAAATGCCAAGTTCGCAACAATGTCTGAAACTAGTGTCAAGCAGCAACCTCGTGATGATCTCTGATGCTAACCCCAAGTGTAAAGCTCACCGCGGTCTCCGACGCTAATGCCATGCGACAAGCTCGCGAAGATCTTTAGTGCTAACACCAAATGTCAACTTCGGTACCTGCACCAAGCAACAAGTCAACGCCAACCGAACGTCAACCTCTGGCACCTACGTCTAGCGACGCCTCCCAAAATACACGCATAACGACAAGATCATAATCACCCAAGTCACAACAATTCTCCTAGATGAGCTCACACACTCGAAAATATATGTTCGTCGGCAAAAGTTTTGGACTAATTTTCTATAAAAGGTGACCTCCAGAAATTGGGGGGTATTTGATGGGGTTTCCCAAAATATGTTCGATCAAACCTGAGATTTATTGCCACGACCTTGATCGGCTCGTCGATACAATTCCAACTGGCCCATTCTCGTGTAATGCTGAGTCTGTTTAGTCTTCCAAACGGACGTTGAAACTCATGTGTGTGCGGACAAGCTAACCGCACCCTCGTCATGGAGGAGTGGGAAACCCTACTCCCTTAGTAGAGAGAGCCCCACTCTCCTAGTGGGAGGAAGGAACCACCCACAATGGTGGCAGCGAGGCCACGCTCGCCTCCCGAGTAGACACCACTGCGCGGTCGTGCGGTCAACGCCGCACCAGCCATGCGGCCACCGTCGCACCAACCATACGACCACGTCCGCACGGGCGCACCAGCACGTGGGGAACTTGTTGAATCTTACGGCGCCCTTAGAGGGGGGGGGGGTGTGAATAAGGGAATAAAAAATCTTCTTATAATTCTATAGAAATTACTAAATTGTTTTATAATATGAGAAAGGCAAAATAATAATTTAGCTAATTTGTGAGAATATCATAATTTTCATCTTTAGAAATAAGTACTAAATTGTTTTATGATTAAGAGATTGAAATAAACAATTTAGTTAAAGTGATTTGAATTTAAAGCTTTGTAACCAATATATTAAAGATAACGCCAAAGGAGAGAAATCAAGTAAACACAAATAGAGACATGATTGTATTTATATCAAAAGGTGTTTATACAAATTGATTTCAATATCGCTAGAAATCGGAGGCGTACATATGTAAATAATTTTTCCTTTTCTATACCGACTTGTATCCCCACGAACCTGTTGGCTTTAGCCTATCCTTCCCCGGATATGGCCTCAAGCCGCTCTAGCCAATCCTTCCCCGGATATGACCTAGAGCACCCCCTAGATCTAATCACCTAGACCTAGTCGCCAACACAAGGCGAATTTCCCCCTAAGTCCTACGCAGACCTAGTCGCCAACACAAGGCGAATTAACTAAACGGTTACAAAGAAGTATGGAATGGAAATAATGAAAAAAAAAATAAAACTCCCTATATGAGATCTCTGGAGTCGAGGATGAAGGATCGTTGTAGCATAAGCGAGGTAGAAGCGATCGTCCTTCGGATGTAGCGTGACGTAGTCCTCCTCCAGAATTCTCCTTAAGCTTTTTGTGGGAGATCCATCTTCGGCAGCATAACAGCAATGGAGTTGTGGCACAAGCAACCTCTCTGGAATCTCTAGCCAAAACGAGAAGCAAAGCTCCAATTTATAGAACTTGGAGCTAGCGTCGGCGGTAGTGGCTAGCGCCTGCGGTAGCGTTCGTGAGGAGCGGTTACAAAACCATCGGCGGCATGGCATTGTACACAAACTGGAGATAGCGCCTGGTGGTAGCGATAGCGGTAGCGGGAGATAGCGCTGGCTATAGCGGTTGCGGTAGCGGTTGCGTAACCGTCGCTGTGCACGAACTCGAGATAGCGCCTGGCGGTAGCGATAACGCTGGCGGTAGTGCTGGCGGTAGCGGTAGCGCTAGCGATAGCGCTAGCGTTAGCGATAGCGCTGGCGGTAGCGCTGCTCCTTTCAAAAGTTTGTTCCAAGCTGCTTTCTACCTGTGGAGTATTGCACCTATAGTTCCTGCACACTATAAACACACTACAAGCAATATCAAATACAATATGTGATTTGTTATTCTCAAACAAAGGGATGTCACATGTCCAACAATCTCCCCTTTTTGATAATAACAAATCATCTAAGCAAGAAATCAACAATAGTGTTTATAGATAAGCAAGATAGAAGTGCAACTATAGTAAATGATATGCATGATAATGTGCATACTCCCGCTATCGTAATGCTCCCCCTACATAAATGTAATTTATGTGTTACTCCCCCTAAATGATAGATTTCATGAATTAATTCTCCCCTTAATCTTCTATATTTCTTCTATATATATTTCTTCAATTAATCTCCCCCTTTTGGTATTATCAAAAGAAGGTGGGGTGAGGGTAGTAAGGAGGCATTAATATATCATGATCGAGCTTTTCGAAATATAAATAATGATAAAGAGTTTAAGCATAGCATATATAAGAGATTTCAAATATAAAGATAAGAGTTGTAAGCAAGCAGAAGATTATAATAAACATCTTTTTGTAAGCATGAAAAGCATAAGTAGAAATATGAGTTTTAGTTCAAATTTGAAAGATGTTTTAATCTTTTTGAAATCTCAAAGTTTTTCATAAAAATACCAAGCATGATATGAACATATCAAAGAGAGATTATACTACAATGTTACTTAATTCTAAGTTCAAGAAATACCAAAACATTGTAGAGATCATGCTAGGTTATCTAGTGCATTTCTTATATAAAGAGTAGTATAGATAAAGCATTAGAATCCAATACTCATGAGAAGAAGTGTTATGAAAGATAATGATGTGCACATAAGTGTATTTTGGGCAATGTTAACAATTGATTTAAATCACCAAAATACAAGACATATGTAAAGTAAAATGCACAATAAAACATAAGTAAATTACTTTCACACACTTTTAATGCACATAATTTTTAACAAAGTGGTGTAATAACCAAGGTTTGCACAAGTAACTTTGCTATTCGTTCCAAGGTGCTCAACCTCACAATGCTTATGAAGACTTATCAGGAGGTTTAAGTAGTGCTTGGTGGAGTTATATTTGTCTACATATATATAATTTTTTGTTCACATTTGTGAGACAACATTCTCCGAATACACTTGTTTTGCAAACCAAAATTTTTAACTTAACCACTTTTCTAGGCAATAAACTTATGCAAGTTGTAATTCATTGCACAAATACAATACACAAGCAAGTATTTTTAAATTTAGACACACTTGTTGATTACCAAAATAAGTGAGTGAAATGTATCATTATCAATCATGAAACATTTACTCATACTTAGAGGCATGCTAAGCTTGGTTCTACACATTTTGCAATACAATTGATGCACTTTAAATAGATATATCAAAGCAAAACAATGTTCATAGTAATTTGAAAGAATATGATTTAACATTGTAAGTAATTCTAAATAATAGAATTCATACATGCTTGATATTAGCAATAAAGATTATACAGTTTTTTTTATTGTTTTATCATTTTTAATGAGAAAAAGAAAACAGAAAATCACAAAAACATTTTTTTGTATTTTTGAATTTTGAACTTTTGTAGTTGATTTTTCAAAATATGGATAAAAACACAAATAACAAAAACATATTTTTGTATTTTTAGATTTTGAACTTTTATAGTTGATTTTTCATAGAATGAATAAAACACAAATAACAAAAAACATATTTTTGTTTTTTTGAATTTTGAATTTTTGTAGTTGATTTTTCATAATGTGAATAAAATAAAAATATCAAATGTAAGAAATACAAAAACAAAGTAGTACATATAGACTTAAAATATTTTTAATGATTTTTAGAAATTTTACAACCCAGAAAAATCATACACTCACGCTAGCGCCGGCGCTAGTGATAGCGCGGCAAACAGTACACGATTTTTTAGGAATTTTAAATTTTTTATTTTTGATATTGATTAAGTGTCCTTAGAGTAGTTCCATGCTGTAATTTCAGAATTTTTGGAGATCTCTAGGTGGATCAAATTTGCATGAAACTTTGGCTTTTTCAAATTCATGTGTTTTACAAAAACATTTAAGCTCAAAAAGATAGATTATGCAAACACAAGAGGACATTTTTTTATTAAACTACCCAAAATATGCATGATTAAAGTGATAAGTAAATAAAATGATCATGCAAAGAGTAATATAAGTATGTCCTAAGATTAAAGACTACCCTGACTATATGTCTACACCCTAGCCCCGTACTAAGTGACGGATGGGCATGAGGAGCTGCACACATGCCGTAGGTTTGGGGTGTTAATCCCATATGCACACACTAGAGAACGCTCAACCTAACACTCTTTCCCCCCAATGCCTCGCAAGGCCCCACTGGAACCCTTCCTGGTTAAGGACAAGACATGACTTAGAGGTTAGGTCTCTAATGCATACAACCCTACGCCCCCGCTATTGTGAGATATATAGTCATAGGTGAAATAATCTTTTGGACAACCTATGCTTTTAAATCTATGAGTTGATTTACAAACTTTGGGTTTTGTTTAATGTGATGAGTTATATAAACCGCATAGTTTTTCTACTTTTTATGAGATGACGAAATGAGACAACTAGCACAATTACTAATATTCAATAAGTGACAATGCTAGTATGATGAGTTTTTGGTTAAATGTCATGTCATAAGATTTATATTAAAATTGCATGTATTCCAAAATAGAATTTCAAATTATAGATCTAGAATGGAGTGATGATTTAGTTTGATTTATACTTTCATTACAAAGTTGATTCTAGAGTCTACAAATATGAGAGATACATGCAATTACTAGCAAAGCAAATCAATACATCAAATAATGTAAAGAAAACATTATTCATAATTTTTATCATAAGATTCATAATTCCTATTATCGATTTGAGACAAGTCTTGATAGAACATGAATTATGATTTAAGATTAAAGAGAATTTTTGCATAGAATATATGTTAGATCATCATGATGTATGTAAATTCTAATTCTTCTAGACTTATGACAATATGATTTGGAGATTTTCTTTTGAATGAGCATGTTTGAATTGTAAGTCTAGAAAATGATGATCATGCTATCATATCAAAGACAAAGATCACAAATATATAGTTTTGAAATAGAATGTCATTCAATAATTGAATTTATTGATCTTTGGTTTTGCATGATAATATATGATTCATGAAACAATATTCATAAATATTCTAATGATTAATCCATAAACTATGTGTTTGTTGGAATTTTAGTATTCTATATAATTTCAAATCACATAGTTATCATCAAATTTAAATAATATTGTAAGTATTATACCTAGCATATAAATTTAAGCACAAATTAAGAAGTGATGCTAGAATGATACGTTTGAATGCAATGTTATTACATAGAATTTAATGGAGATAATCTTGCATGTAATTAATTTTCTTTAGACCTATAATGAAATGATTAAACTTTTGATTTGATCTTAATGATATAAGATGATTCTAAGGTCTAAATTACATGCAAACAATGGTGACACACATCACACATAATATCTAAATTAATATATGAAACAATTATACATAGGATATCATGTGATGAAAAATCCATAAACACAGAAATTTCTGAATCAAGCGAACTAAGATAGCATTTAAAAACGGAGTTAAAATTGGGCAAATTGACAGCACCAAACAAACTTAAATGGGCAAGTTTAGTTTGCCAATAGATGGAGATTTCTGTGCTCTTTCCGAAAAGATATTAAACGCGAAAATCGGACGAGGGGATCAAAAGATATGGCTATTTCAAGTTTTGATCAAAAACTCGCTTTTTGAAAGATTAAGCATGCATTTAGATGAATTTTTGTTTTCGATTTTTCTAGATAATATTCTTCATTATAAGGGCTATCATATACAGCAAACAAATATAGAATAAAAAAAATGTTGCGCATTTTAATTTTTAGTTTTAACTCCTTTAATAAACCATTTAGATCCAATTTTTAAAATAGTTTCAATAGTCTTGATAATAATTTCAAAAATCAATTTCTAATGATAATTCAAGACAATTAAGGGTAAAGGATTTAAAAGGATAAAGAACAATCAAAGATGAGAGATAGATCACTTTAAAAAAAAAATATATGACTTAATGTTCAATTTTAATTCAAATTTGATTTGATAGACATTAGGCTTAATATATGAAAGTCATATTACATGATATATAAAGTGATCATAGCATGTTTGTTTAAAAAAATATAAAATAAACAAAAGAAAAAGAGACAATAAGCATATCATGAAGTAGAGTATTGATATTTCATTTTTAATTTTTTCTACTTCATGCAAATGATTGGATACTAATTAATAAGAGATTTAGGTATCCAAAGGGGACCATGTGGGATGGTTCCTTTGGGCACCCAAATATGACATGATGACTTTTTAGAAGACAAGGGTAAATGGGCCTTTTCTATTAAAGTTGATGTATCATTTTTTTTAAGGGTCTCCATTCATACCTTGGTGGTTTATATTTTAAATTCATATTATGATTATATGACATCTTTATATGATTAGATTTGTTTGAAAAATAATTCATTTTCAATTTATGTTTATTCAAATTATTTTTCAAAATAGATTGATGTTGATAATCATAATGATTTTCATTATATGGATTCTTTGAAATTTTATAAGAGTGATTGTCTTTCTTTAGAAGTGATTGTTGAAAGAGTGGGTTACAATATGTTTTAAAAGATTGATTATAATTTTGATGATTTTCATTTCCACTCTTTCTTATAGACATACTCTTAGGATAATAATTTGAATTTTGATTTTTATGAAAAGGAGTTTTTAAATATGAGTCATGATTGAAAATATATTGAGACCTATAATAGTGACTCTTAAGAATTTTGTGAGGATCATAATTCTTTTTGAAACTAAACTCCTTTTGATTTAATGTGTGAAAATGGTCCTTTTTAGAAATGATTTTGTAAGTTGATTTATCCTTGTTATTCAAAATCTTATGATGAAATTCATTACATGACCTTTGAAATTTTTCAACAAAAGATTTTAATTGTATTAACTTATAAGTTAAAGCATCATTTTCAACTATCAATTTTTCATTATGCCTTTTAGAAATTAAGAGCCCTTTTTCAATTTCCTTGAATTTTTCTTTTAATAAATTGCAATTAAGACAAGGAATATGAATTTTAACTAAAGAGCGTGAAAGAGAATTTATCACATCAATGTTTGATTCTACATTATCGTTTGCTTTTAAAGATTTATTTTCTAAACGTAATTTGGAATTAGCAATTTTTAACTTTAAAATTTTACGTTTAGCAATTTTAAGCATGCGAGAAGTAGAAATAGAATTTGTTACAAAAAGAGAAGATTTAGATTTTCTTACCTTGCTATAGTTTCCGTCTTCTCTTTTGCTTGATGTGTTGCCAACAAATGAGTCCAACATTGTGACGTTGTATTTTTCTTCCTCCAAGCATGAATCCTCATCGATTTCTTCTCTTAGATCCATAAGGAATTCCTCGTCGATTTCTTCTCTTGGATCCATAAGGAATTCCTCGTCGATTTCTTCTCTTGGATCCATAAGGAATCCTCGTCGATTTCTTTTCTTGGATCCATAAGGAATTCCTCGTCGATCTCTTCTCTTGGATCCATAAGGAATTCCTCTTGTTCATCATCTGTAGAAGGAAGACTATAAGTATTCTCAAGAAATTTCCAAACTTCATAAGCAGTAGGAAGTGTATAAATTAGTTTGAAAATATTTTGATGCAATGCACAATATAGACTATTCATTGATTTGGCATTTAAAAACATTTCATTTTTATTTAAAGTACTTGGGGGTATTTTAATATTAATATTCCATACTTCCATATCCAAAGACTTAAGAAATTTTTCCATACGAAATTTCCACCCATTATAATTTTTGCCTTCAAATAAAGGTGGTGCTAAAGATTTTTCATTTATAAGAAAATTTCCCCTACTAGTAGAAGCGAGATCATGAGACGCCATTATTCCTGGTTTTTAAACCGTTTGGAATAACCTCGCTCTGATACCACTTGTTGGATCTTACGGCGCCCTTAGAGCGGGGGGTGAATAAGGGAATAAAAAATCTTTGTATAATTCTATGGAAATTACTAAATTGTTTTATAATATGAGAAAGGCAAAATAATAATTTAGCTAATTTGTGAGAATATCATAATTTTCATCTTTAGAAATAAGTACTAAATTGTTTTATGATTAATAGATTGAAATAAACAATTTAGTTAAAGTGATTTGAATTTAAAGCTTTGTAACCAATATATTAAAGATAACGCCAAAGGAGAGAAATCAAGTAAACACAAATAGAGACATGATTGTATTTATATAAAAAAGTGTTTACAAAAATTGATTTCAATATCGCTAGAAATCGGAGGCGTACATATGTAAATAATTTTTCCTTTTCTATACCGACTCGTATCCCGACGAACCAGTTGGCTTTAGCCTATCCTTCCCCGGATATGGCCTCAAGCCGCTCTAGCCAATCCTTCCCCGGATATGGCCTCGAGCACCCCCTAGATCTAATCACCTAGACCTAGTCGCCAACACAAGGCGAATTTCCCCCTAAGTACTACCCAGACCTAGTCGCCAACACAAGGCGAATTAACTAAACGGTTACAAAGAAGTATGGAATGGAAATAATGAAAAACAATAATAAAACTCCCTATATGAGATCTGTGGAGTCGAGGATGAAGGATCGTTGTAGCATAAGCGAGGTAGAAGCGATCGTCCTTCGGATGTAGCGTGACGTAGTCCTCCTCCAGAATTCTCCTTATGCTTTTTGTGGGAGATCCATCTTCGGCAGCATAACAACACTGGAGTTGTGGCACAAGCAACCTCTCTGGAATCTCTAGCCAAAACGAGAAGCAAAGCTCCAATTTATAGAACTTGGAGCTAGCGCCGGCGGTAGTGGCTAGCGCCTGCGGTAGCGTTCGTGTGGAGCGGTTGTGAAACCGTCGGCGGCGTGGCGCTGTGCACAAACTGGAGATAGCGCCTGGCGGTAGCGATAGCGCTGGCGGTAGCGGGAGATAGTGCTGGCGGTAGCGGTAGCGGTAGCGGTTGCGTAACTGTCGCTGTGCACGAACTCGAGATAGCGCCTGGCGGTAGCGATAGCGCTGGCGGTAGTGCTGGCGGTAGCGGTAGCGCTAGCGATAGCGCTGGCGGTAGCGCTGCTCCTTTCAAAAGTTTGTTCCAAGCTGCTTTCTACCTGTGGAGTATTGCACCTATAGTTCCTGCACACTATAAACACACTACAAGCAATATCAAATACAATATGTGATTTGTTATTCTCAAACAAAGGGATGTGACACACATGTCCAACAGAACTCTCCGCACGCGTGCCATGCGGCCACCACTGCACCAGCCATGCGAATACTACCGTACGGCCGCACCCACGCGGAGAACTCTCCTCATGCGCGCAAGCCAGCCGCACAACCATCGTCGTGCGGCCACCGCCACAATCGTGTATCCCGTGCGCAGTCCAGTCGCGCGATCGTGCGTCCACCGCCGCACGGCCGCACACGACCGGCCCAGGCGTGGGGAACTTCTCCACGCGCAGGACGGTCGTGCGACCACCGCGCAGGCCATCTGTGAGGCCACCAACGCACCAGCCATGCAGCCAGCAATGCACCATCCGTGCAGCCACCAACTCACCAGCCGCGTGGCCACAGCCGCACCCGTGTGGCCACAGCACGGTCACCGCCACACCGACCGCCACCGCACGGCCACCGCCGCCACACGATTACCTCATCGTTGCACGACACCTCCGGCCGTGCGATTGCTACCGCACGGCGCCGTAGACCATATTGTCGCCGCTGCACGATGCGTCTCATACACTATATGTGCGGGAGACTTCTCCCGCGTGGGCATGCACACCTCCATGTTGGGGTGTGAATAGTAAAATCCCCCCATCAGGGGGTGCACATAGTAAAATTACCCACCATGGGGTGCAAATAATAAAATCCTTTGTCACGGGGGTGCGCATAGTAAGATCCCCCATCAAGGGGTGCATATAGTAAAATTCCCTACCATGGAGTGCGAATAGTAGTATCTCTTATCATGGGGATGCCCGTAGTAAAATTCCCCACCACTGGGTGCGAATAATAAAATCCTCCATCATGGGGGTGCACATCGTAAAATCCATGATCATGGGTGTGCGCATAGCAAAATCCATGATCATAGGTGCAGGCATAGCAAAATTTGTGATCATGGGCATGTGGATAGTAAAATCCATGATCGTGGGTGTACGCATAGCAAAATCCATGATCATGAGTGTGCTGATAGTAAAATCCATTAACATGGTTGTGTGGATAGTAAAATTCATGATCTTGGGTGTGCGCATAACAAAATCCATGATCATGAGTGTGCGGATAGTAAAATTCATTATCGTGGGTGTGTGCATAGCAAAATCCATGATCATGAGTGTGCGGATAACAAGATTCCATAAACGACATAATTACCAAAATTCCCCTCTCAAAAGCTATAATAGGAACTCATAGCCTTCATTTGAGGGCTCTTGTCTTTTATGCCGTAGAGAGCTTCAGAGTCTTCTTTCGAAGATCTCCTTGAGTTCTCCATCAGCGCTTGAAGATCCCTTTGAATATCTCCTTTGGCGCCCGAAGATCTCCTTCGGCGCTCGAAGATCTCTTTCAGAGCTTGAAGATCCCTTCGAAGATCTCCTTCAACGCTCGAAGATCTCCTTCGGAGTTCGAAGATCCCTTGAAGATGGCTCGAAGATCTCCTTCAGTCTTAACGATTCTTTCGGAGCCTCGAAGATCTCCTTAGCTTCTCGAAGGTCCCCTCGAAGACCTCATCCAGCTCTGTTCTTCGAGCTTAGAGCCCCGTTGCCGGATTCATCATTCCAGATTGCTTCCGAACACGTTCATCACCACTCCACTGCAAGCGATCTCTGCGGTCCAGATGAATTATTGTAATGAACGGTGATCTGTCGCTCTCGAGAGATAACTTTTGTAATCCTCCAAAGCATAGTGGAACTTGGTCGACACCGATTCGGCCCCATGGTTTTTCACCCTTTCTGGGTTTTCGACGTAAAAAGTTTTCTTGCTAGCTGTTAGTATCCTTTGTGACTATTTGTGCGCTCAGTTCACTCTCGAGCTGAGACGGTTCAATTTGACCGGTTCATAAGAGCGTCGAGCGACCCGCATCATATATAGTTCCTCTTCAGGGTTGATCTTACTCGGATTCCTCTTCAGGGTTATCTTACTTGTTACCAGAATGTTTGTCTATAGTTTGTTTAAAAGGTAATTTAAGTTAATATAATTTCTTTTTTCGGTGTAGGCAATTCGTATTTAGCTATTAGCATACTTAACTAAACCTAATTTGTTTATTTTAGGACATGCACTCGCCACCTCCCCTCATGACCTCCTCCGGCAGTTCCACCATTGTCGGTATTGTACCTCCCCGGAATAGGTGAGTCCGACCACTCCTCTCCGTCCACCGACTATACTCCCCGAGAAGGTGTGAAATGATTAAATCGATCTCGCATTCCCCTCCAAATCCGCCCTAGAAATTGATTACATATGTGGAATGACATCGGCCTCCACATGCTTGAAGGGTTTCATGTGTTTGCAAACTCCATCTGCCTCATCGATCAATTGATATTCTTGAATAGATTTGACATTAATTTATCCAAATCCTTGTCACATGATAACACACACACATCACCCTACTCAACACTAACCCACCCTCATCTAGGAGGCATGATAACCCATTACTTGCTTTATCCATTGGTCACTCAATCAGTCAATTCCCTCATTTATCCGATAACACACATGTTGCATCCCTTGTCGCATCTCTTCCCACGTCACCCTCGCTTTGCGACACGTGTTGCTAGTCAAGAACTCTTCCTTGGTTCACCCCGACATGACATAATATTCGTTAGAAACCCACGGAAGGATATTCCTCTCAAAACCTTCTTCGTTGAGTACATGTGGTTGACTGACTGCTCATCTCTTCTTTTTGCAAGGGACTATGTCCATCATCTGGCCCAAGCCATGTGCTGCTCCCCGACAACTCAGATTTATCCCGCACGGATTTCAACTCTGGCTTCCCCAAGAAGCTGTTGAGTAAGTGGAGCTTGCCATGTCCCCGCTTATTTCAATCTTTCCACTTTCTCTAATAATCTCGAGGATAAACAACACTACATCTGTCATTTTCGAAGACAAAACTCTCTTTTTTCGGCCAGAACCCCTTACCGCTTCACCCACTCACAAAATCATATCCTTGCATGACCTCTTTTCTGATACACGCATGTAGATGTATTTCTCTACAATCATTCGTATAGTGAGTGGGTGTCGAGTCCAAGTTTAACATCGCATATACAAGTTTTTATGAGGCAAAAAAGACACTTTTGATAACCTTGAATCCAATATGAAATGATTTTGTTCTTTCATATAAATCTTATTTGTCCTAACTTGACTTCTAATTTCCTATATATAGTTTGACCTGAAAACAATAGAGACATCACGACTACCTCTGTACTTCCCTATTTCTGAATTCACTAGGCAATCATGAGATCTTGGTATTCTAAGGAGGGGACGCTCTTAGCAACGGGAGAATTTTCCATACGAACAACGCATGGGAGCATTGTGCGTTGGAGGGTAATTTTAGCTGAAAAGTGAAAATTAGATTTATTTTGTTTAAGTGATTTATTTTTACAATTATTAAAAGTACTCATATATATTTTAAAATAAAAAACAACTCGATAAAAATACATTTGGATTTACAACTATAATTTGAAATATAATTTAAGTACTCGTACGGCGGTACGGGAGCATTGTCCGATCCGCGTAATGTTCTTCACCTGGGTAACCGCACCGTGTATTGTCCCGAATTTCATGGTCTAAATAAAATGTATATTTCTATTTCCACGTCACACGAATTGGGAAAGGAAAAGTACCCATGCATTATTTGAAGGAAATATCTAATTACTGGCCAATAGATTTACATTTGAATTAGTATTTTGTTAATTCCAATATATACCACGGCATCGTTTTTTTGCCATCAATCGTTCATTTTTATGTGTATTAATTTGGGGAGAAGAGGCCTCACGTATAATATATTTTAATTTTATTTATCGCCTATAATTGTTGCGGATATTTCAATGAGCAAACAATGATTTATCTTTTTTCCCAAAAAATACTTTCATTAAATCTTGCAAATGATCATTTAAAATTTTGATCCCCGGATTTAAGTCTCTTTTTTTATTGGGATTAAATTCTCGTTTTCAAAATTCTATTTGAGGTAAGCTAATCAAATAAAATTTTGAGTGCAGATCGAGAATTACTTTATTGATTGCAAATACGATCGGAGTCAAGATAAGGAAATAGTGAAGTGTGTTTTGACTCGACATAACATATATCAATTTGACATCTGTTTAAAATAAAATCGTGAAATTGTAGAAGAACTATGAGGAAAATATTAATCTTTTCAATAACGTCAATAATTCAGGAAATAATTACTGAGGCGATGAGCTGGATTTGAAGTAAATTAGTGGAAGATCTAGAATAGCTTATATAAAAGCATGAAAAAACTTTTATGCACCTCATCCCAGAAATATGTGGTTAACATTCGTGGGACTTGCGATATTTGCATACTCGGATAGCCAGAAAGCCTCGTTAAATAGGACAAGTCACAGAGGACCCGAAGATGTCAGTTACCTGTTTTATTGCTTTTATTGTAAATTGCTTGCGGTGGAAAAGTGGCGGGTCGGTCATGCCTGTAGACTGTATGTACCGATGCGAGAATGTTGACGACTCTAGGCGACAGGGAGATGTGCATCCCGGGAGCTCGGTGGTATATATGCCCCGCTGGGTCCCTCCGCTGCTTGGCCAAATGCAGTTATTGTCGGACTTCTCCTACATCCGAGAGTACGCGGGGTTGTACGTTAGGGCATGGGTAGTGCGGTACACCCACACTCAGAAGTGGCAGGACCGACCACTATCACCGACGGCCACATCGGTGAGGCCTGCGGGGTTCGCTACCCTGCCAGAAAAGAAGCAGTCAAACTATGTCAACATAAGGTGCAAACTAGTAAACTATTTTATGTGATTACTGTGGCAGGTCAGTCATGCTGATGGACCGTTCGTACATGAATGGGAAGGTTGAGGACTCATGAGGCACTAGGGAGTGTGTGAACCCCGGGAGGTTACTTATTATTTCCCTGGAGGGTCCCTCCACTGGATAGCCAAATTTCATAATTGTCGGATGTTGCTCACATCCAGGAGTACACGGAGTTGTACGTTGGGGCCTGGGTAGTGCGGTACGTCCACACCCAGAAGTGGCAGGACCGGCCACTGTCATCGACGACCACATCGGTGAGGCACGTCGGGTTCGCTACCCTGCTGGAAGAAAAGCGGTCAGACAATGTCAACGTAGGGAGTTGTGATGAGTCGTGAGTGTTGAAACCAGAGAACTGGTCTCGACGTTCGAAAGGGAGATGCAGTTAACCCTTACTTGACCCGAGCTCGAACCCTTGACCAGTCACTAAGAACTGAAGAACCTTGCCCTTGAAAAACACCTAAGTCCACAAACGGACCCCTTAATCTGCAGCGCGGAGGTCCCACCACACACCCGGAAGCTCACAAGGAACTTCCCCTCCCAAGCCAATGTTGAGCCTGGGCACCTTGGAGGGCACCAAAGTTCACCTCACCACCAACCTTCACTGGCAAGGCGGGGGGGGGGGGGGGGGGGGGGGGGGGGGGGGGGGGGTAGTGCTTGCTCACAAGACACACGCGAGGGAGAGGGGGTGGAGACCAACCCTTCCCAAGGTCCCATGGGGGTCTATTTATAAACTTTCCAAAATTGGGTTACGGATAGCTAAAATTCTGTAATCCGCAGCTCAACCACGAACCTGGACGATCAAAACAAGAGGGGGGGGGAGTGGAGGATGAGACGTCCACTCCCACCCTGGCCGGGGGTCGAACGAGTGGATCGAGGTCCACTGCCCTAGCTGGGCGAGTGGACCTCACGGTCGACTCCACCCTTCGGGCGAGTGGACCCTTGGTCCACTCGCCCAACTGCATGGGGCGAGTGGACCCATACCCTAGGGCGAGTGGACCCTTGGTCCACTCGCCCTCCCACTCGGGCGAGTGGACCCTTGGTCCACTCCCCCCCCCCCCCCCCCCCCCCACACACACTCGGGCGAGTGGACCAATGGTCCACTCGCCCGGGTCCTTGGGCGAGTGGACCAAGGGTCCCCTCGCCCGGGGCATTGGGCGATTGGACCCAAGGTCCACTCGACCATGGAAACTTGCCCCCCCCAGCCTTCTCTTTTTGGTCTTTAACAACCTCCGATGGTTCGGTCCGCCGTGTTGGAACAACCCTATTACTAATTTGGGCTAGGATCACTATATGTTGATTAGGATCTGTATTGACTCCAATGTATAGCCTTAGGGTCAAGTCTTAGGCTGATTAGATTAGCAGAACTTAGGAAAATTCAAGCTCAACACATGGCAAGTGGTGTTTGACGAATGACCAGATTCGTTCGACAAATTGCTTCCAGCAGACTGAAGAAACTCACAGTTCCAGCGGTCGACAAATTCTAAGCCAGCGCTCGACAAATGACTAGCAGCGGTCGACAAATTCTAAGCCAGCGCTCGACAAATGACTAGCAGCGGTCGACAAATTCTAGCCAGCGCTCGACAAATTGCTTTCTGATGTTCAGACTTATATTCTCAGTGGATGTCAGTTCTCTGAACTCAACTCAACAGAATAACAGATATATTTATTTCTCCTTGGACGTATTCGGGCAGCCAAGTAAGGATATCTTTCTTATTTATTATATCATTATATTCCTTCTATTCCAAGAAGAAGAATAGCCGTTGACATTTAATGCCAAAGGCATCTTTCTCGACAAAAGGAATTAAAAGGACCTGCCAAAGTCGTTTTTGGGTGGCTACCTAGTTCCAAGAAAGATTTAAGTCAGAAAAATATATTCCTTAAATAGACAGAAGATTTTGAATTTGAAAGACGACGAAGCTATTAAAAAGATATAGAGATCAAGTATTCTTTTAGAAAAAATAGAGAACAGAAGCAGTTTAAGAAGAAGAAGAAAAATATATTTTCGTGAAGCATTCTTCCTCAGAAAAGCAGCATCCTCTTTATTCTGAGAACAACATTCAATCCCTCAGATCTGCTGTAAAATAAAGTCTTTCAAGAGCAACAACAATCTGAAGATTAACCTCTTCCAGATAATCAGCTACAAAGATTTCTGTTTGTGAAAGCTCTGTCCTAAAGGCTGTCATCAACTCTCATTAGACAGGGGGAGCTTTTTGCTTCAACAACTTTTGTCTTCTGTCAGATCATTGACAGAGAAGAACACTCTATACCTTTTATCTCATCCTATACAGGGTTAATACTCCCTTAAAAAGTTTACCCAGTGGTGGCAAGACACCTTATCAAAAAATCTCTGTGTGGTTTTTAAGCACCTTATCAAAAGCTTATTGGTGTGTGGACACCTTATCAAAAACCCCTTGGTGCATGAGCACCTTATCAACCCTCCTAGTGGATTCCTACCAAGGGTGGTAGAAGAGTAGACGTACCCAGATTTATTGGGGAACTACTATAGCTCCTTGTGTCTTCTGTGCTTATTTATTTTCTGTGTGCTTGTGTTGTGTGCTATTCATTACTTCTGTCTTTATCTTTCACTCTCACTGATTACATATATATTTACTCAGTATTTAAAATTCCGCTATAAAACTAAACAAAAAGTTTTAATACTCTATTCACACCCCCCCCCCCCCCCCCCCCCCCCCCTCTAGAGTAATTTAAGATCTGACCTCCACTTTCAATTGGTATCAGAGGGGTGTTGATTCTTTACAGGCTAACACCTGAATCACAAAGATCAACCTGATCTTAATTTTTCTAAGAGTTTCCTTCTCTAGAATTTTATCTTATTTAAAACTCATGGCACAAAACAAGGAGTATTCCAGCACAAGACCTCCTATGTGCAATCTCAATAAGTTTGCACTATGGAAAGCAAGGATTAGGCTTTATATGAACTCCATTTATGAGGAGATTTTTAATGTTATTCTTACAGGACCTCCAGCATCTACAGCATCAGCTAGTACTGCTGCAACAACAGACAACACTACTGTTCCACCTCCTGAGTGGACTGAGGCTCAGAAGAAGCAGAGAAATGCAGATGCAAAGGCCATGAATATTCTGGCCCTAACTATGTCAGATGACATATTACAGAAAGTAGTTGAGTGCACCTCAGCAAAAGAAATCTGGGAATCTCTCAACAACATGGCGGCAGGCTCAGCAGATGAAAGAAAAGATAGAAGATCTCACCTGATCTCTCAATATGAGAACTTCAAGAAGGGAGAATCAGAAAATGTTGCTGATATGTACAATAGGCTCAGCCTCATAATAAATGAGCTGAAGTCTCTGGACAAAGTGATCTCACTCACAGAGATTAATGACAAAATTCTTATGTGCTTTCCCAGCACATGGGACTCCAGAATCTGGCCAATCAAAGAAGCCAGAAGTCTCAATGAGATCACCACTGAAGCTCTATTGGGCAAGCTCAAGTCTTATGAGCAGCTCATCAAAACTAGGGAAGCTGGAGAATCTACTTCATCCCCAGCACCCAAAAAGGAAAGAAGCATAGCCTTCAAGGCTGCAGATGATAAAGGAAAAGCTCCTGACAAAGAGGAGCTTATGAGTCTGTTAGCTAAAAAATTCTACAAGATGGCTAAGAAAGATATCAGAAAATAGCTATCCAGAAGTCATGACAAACCAAGGTATGACAAAAATCACTCTAATGAAATTATATGTTTTGGCTGCAGGAAACCAAGACACATTGCTCCTGAATGTCCAGAGATTCAACACAAGAAGGACAAGAAGGAAAGAAGAAAAGAAAAGGAAGAAAAGAAGGGCTCCAGCAAATCTTCCTCCCACTCTCACAAAAAGAAGGGAAGAGGATTTGTAGCAACATCCTGGAGTGAAACAGAATCTGAATCAGAATCTTCATCTTGCTCTTCTGATGAAGAAGAAACAAAAGAAAACAGCCAATGCTTAATGGCTATTTATGACTCAGACAATGAGTCACAATCAGCATCATCATCCAGCTCCAGTGATGATGAAAAGAAAAAAAGTTTTTGCATGATGGCAATCAATGCCTCAACCAACAATTCTGATGAAGAGAAATCAGAATCAGAAACAGAAGATGATATTGATCAGGTATTATCTGACTTTGATTTCACTTCTATTGAATTCAAAGATGATTTCAAAATTCTTTGCCAAGACTTAATAAAATCTGAGAAAGAAATAATCTCTCTCAGAACTAAGTTAGTTGAAATGAACAATATAAGTGAGGAGAATGCAAATCTTAAGAAAGATTTGGCTGGCTCCAGAGAACACATCACTACTCTTGAGAATAAGTTATCTGAAGCCAAAGAGTTTGAAGAATCCATCAATGGGAGAAGTATTAAACTGATGGACATCACAAGCACTGTCAATGCTAGATTTAATAATAGCAAACTGGGCTTGTGTGCTTCATCAAGTGAGCCATCTCTGATTAAGAGAAACATCCTCTCCACACCCATTCATTTCTGCTAAAAGCAAAGAGGCTGCAGAAAGAAATAAAGACATTTCAAGCAAGTCTGTTAAGGATAAAAGAATTCAGAAGAATTCATCGAACGACGCTCGACAAAAGGATTCAAATCTGTTGAACGAGGCTCGACGAAAACTGAGAACAAATTTTCAGTATAGTTATAAAATGAACAATAATCGACGAATTTATTCAAATTCCTCGAGCAAGCACTATACAGAAAACTCTAAGAATTCTAATCCTAAATATACTAAAAATCCTTTTACTAAGTGGACTATACCTCCAAGGAGATATCATCCACAAGGCTACAAGGATCAGCCTGAAATGACATTTATCTCTGAATTTTGTGGTAACATAAAAGGACCCAAGGTAGTCTGGGTTAAAAACAACTAGTTTATGTTTTTATCTTTGCAGGTACACAGCTATCCAAGATTAAATCAAAAATGGTGCTTGGATAGTGGATGCTCAAAGCATATGACAGGGAACAAGGCCAACCTGAACAACTACAAGGCAAAACTTGGACCCAAGTTGATCTTTGGAGACTCCAACTGTGGACAAACCAAAGGCTATGGTCAAATTAAAGTTGGAACAGTGACATTTAAGGAAGTAACCTATGTCAAGGGTCTAAAGCACAACCTCATCAGCATAAGTCAGTTATGTGATGAAGGTTATCAGGTAACATTTAATAAATCAGAATGCATCATTAAATCATCTGATAATTATTGTTCTATCAGGAATTAGACAAGGAAATATATATTTAGTAAATTTCAACTCATCTAAATCAGAAATTTGTTTATTTAATGAGTTAAGCAAATCAAGTGAATTATGGCATAAAAGATTAGGACATGTAAACCTTAGGACCATTGCTAAATTAGCTAAGGATAATCTTGTTAGAGGCTTACCATCAGGTTCATACAAGAAAGAAGGTCTTTGTAGAGCATGTCAATTAGGTAAGCAAACCAAAAATAACTTTAAATCATTATCTAAAAGTGATTCACCTAGAATCTTATACTTGCTACATATGGACCTATTGCAATAAAGAGCTTAGGGGGGGAAGTCTTACACTCTAGTTATTGTGGATGACTTCTCTAGATTCACTTGGGTGTTCTTTTTGAGAGAAAAGTCAGATAACTTTAAAGTTCTTACAGACTTTCTTAAGAGCATACAAATTGAGTACTCTACTGTAGTTACATTGATCAGAAGTGATCATGACACTGAGTTTGAGTCTCTTCTCATGCAAGAATTCTATGAGATGGAAGGTATCAGGCATTGCTTCTCAGCTCCTAGAACTCCTCAACAAAATGGGGTAGTTGAAAGGAAGAATAGAACTCTAATTGAATCAGCAAGAACATTGCTTGCAGATGCTAACTTGCCCCTATCCTTTTGGGTTGAGGCTGTCAGCACAGCAAATTATGTTCTGAACAGAAGTTTGATACACAAACTTAAGGGTAAAACTCCCTATGAATTGCTTAAAGGGAAGAAACACAAAGTGGATTATTTTAGAACTTTTGGATGTAGATGTTTTGTTCATAACAATGATAAGAAATATTTTAAAAATTTGAACCAAAATCTGAAGAAGGAATTTTCTTAGGATATTCAATAGTTAGCAAAGCATATAGGGTATTCAACAAATCCTCTCTTAAAATAGAAGAGTCTATGCATGTTTCCTTTGATGAAACTAACATGTTTTACAAGCAGAAGAGCTCTTCTACCAAGAACACTTTGCAGGTACCAGCTCTATGTGAATAGCTTAAAGGATTAAATCTACAGACAGGAGATTCACTACATCCATCACCTCAAACTCTTGAAGATAGTGAAGAAAAAGATCATCCAGATCTTGTTGATTACCTGAATTAAGCAACATCAGAATATCCTCCACAGGATGCAATAGCTGAACAAATTCCCAATGAGGACACTACTGCTGAACCAACTCCAACTGCTGACCACATCACAGTCAGAGATCATCCAATTTCACAAGTGATTGGTGATATCACAAGTGATTGGTGATATCACAGCAGGTGTTCAAACAAGGCATCAACTACACCAAAATCAGATGCATACTTGCTTTCTATCACAAGTTGAACCTCAAACCATAAAAGATGCAGAACAAGATCCAAATCGGATCCTTGCAATGCAAGAGGAACTCAACCAGTTTGAAAGAAACAAGGTTTGGGATTTGGTTCCAAGACCAAAAGGCCATCCAGTTATTGGCACCAAGTGGGTCTTTAGGAATAAGCTTGATGATCAAGAAAATATTGTGAGAAATAAAGCAAGATTGGTAGCTCAAGGATATTCACAGGAAGAAGGCATAGATTATGATCAGACATTTGCCCTTGTTGCAAGGCTTGAAGCTATAAGGATTTTCTTGGCCTTTGCTGCATTCAAGAAGTTTAAGGTATATCAAATGGATGTGAAAAGTGCTTTTCTCAATGGAGACATCAAAGAATAAGTCTATGTGGAACAACCACCAGGTTTCATCTCTCCAACTCATTCCTCCTATGTATTTAAACTTAATAAAGCTCTCTATGGTCTCAAACAAGCTCCCAGAGCATGGTATGAGACTTTAGCTAACTTTATCTTGGAAAACAATTTCTGTAGAGGCATGGTAGACAAAACATTATTTTACAAAGTACATAAAAGTCAAACTCTACTAGTTCAAATATATGTAGATGACATTATATTTGGATCTACTGATTCAAATTTGTGCAAAAGATTTTCCAATCTAATGTAATCAAGATTTGAAATGAGTAGTATGGGTGAATTATCATACTTCCTTGGTCTTCAAGTGAAGCAAACCCCATCAGGAATCTTCATCTCTCAATCTAAGTATGCTAAGGAATTAGTGAAGAGATTTGGAATGTCTGATTCTTCTACTATGAAGACACCCATGGCCTCTAATGCTGTTATTAATACTGATGAATCTGGGAAACCTGTTGATCAGAAACTGTATAGGGCAATTGTTGGCTCTCTACTCTATTTAACAGCCAGTAGGCCAGACATAATGTTTGCTACATGCATTTGTGCTAGGTTTCAAGTTAATCCTAAAGAATCTCATCTTACCTTTCTAAAAAGAATTTTAAGATATCTAAAGGGTTGCCCTAATCTAAGACTTTGGTATCCAACAACATCTGAATTTGAATTAACTGGATTCTCAGACTCAGATTATGCTGGATGCAGGGTAGATAGGAAAAGCACATCAGGAACTTGTCAGTTTCTTGGTGATAGGCTTGTGTCTTGGTTTTGTAAGAAACAAACATCTGTGTCTACATCAACAGTTGAAGTTGAATACTTAGCTACTGGCAGTTGCTGCTCACAGATATTGTGGATACAAAATCAGCTCCTAGACTATGGTGTCAACTTAAATAATTCAGTTATATTTTGTGACAACACTAGTGCAATATCTATAACACAAAATCCATTTCTCCATAGTAGGACTAAACACATAGAAATTAGGCACCACTTCCTCAGGGACAATGTGGATAAAAACAAAATTTGCGTACAATTCATTCCTACTGATTTGCAAAGAGCTGATATTTTCACCAAGCCCTGGATGAAAAGAAGCACATCTTCTTTATAAATCAACTAGGAATGATAGATGGAGATTCAATCTGCTAAAAAAATTAAGTATTTCTATTTATCTCACAAATTCGTCGAACGAAGAACGACAAATTTGAATCATTTGTCGAACGGTGGTCTCTGAAACCTCTTAAACGCAGAGTCAGTTAAGGCAATTTCATTTGTCGAACGACGGTCGATGAAAAAGATGCTCTCGTCGAACGCTTTCAGACAAAGAAATAAAAGCCTTCTCGACTTCTAACTTTATTAGGTTTTGTCGAACAGTGGTTTACGAATGCGCCCTCATTCTTCGACCCTTCTATATAAGCCTTATTTATCTTATTCTAAGCTTTGCGCCTACAGAAATTGTCTTTCCCTCCAGTTTCCCTCTGCACTTGATCTTCAACTTTCTTTGCAGAAACAATGGCGATTCCTCGGGCCTCTCTGCACCTAATGAAGTTTGACGCAGGTTTCGACATTGACATGGACTCGTTTGCACAGTCAGACCAAATATTCAAGGACATTCTTCAAACGCTGGATGAACAACATCTAAGGAAGCTTCTAAGCACCAGGCAGAAGATAACTGTTGCAGAGATAAAATAATGGGTTTTCACTGCAAAACCAGTCGATGAAAGCTTGTCGGGAACAATCTCAGGTCATCATGTCTCTCTCTCCCATCATCCTTTCTGAAATCTTTGGTTTTGAAAATGGTGAAGATGAATTAGACATAAGCTCAAATGAATTTGATGAAGCTTTAGTCAAAATAGGCCATTTGACTGGAAACCCTAGCCACCTTCTAAAAAAGAACCTGTCTCAGGACTACAAGTTCTTAGCAGATATTGTTGGAAAAGTCTTGCTGAGCAAGACTTCTGGGCATGACTATATCAGTAGGCACCAATTTCTGTTAATGGTGGCCTTAATGGAGAAGAAGAAAGTCAACTGGGGATCAATTCTTTCTGACCTAATTAAAAAGAAAAACTCTAAAGACAATGTATGCTTTGGAAGAGTTTTAGGGATTTTTCTGTATGAAAGACATCCAGAGCTTCTGGTGTCACCAAAAGTAACAATAAATGCCAGCAAGAGGCTAACCTCAGCACTCTTTGCAAAATGGGATAGAGTAATTCCCAAGAAGAATACAGGAGCTGAGGCCTCCAGGAAAAGGAAAGCTTCTGAGGACACAAGGACTGATCAAGTCACTCCCTCTACCCTTCTAGAAGATCCTTCCTCAGTTCCTCCTTCCTCTCATATCCTCTCTCCACCTGCTCAACAATCTCCTGCACATTCTCATTCTTCATCCCCTCCTTCAACTTCAATATCACCCATCAATGATATTCCACTCTCAACTGCCCACATCAGTGATGCTCCACCTCCACCTCTATCTTCAGAACCACTACCTACCTCACCTCCCTCTCCAATACATAATGAATATCATTCACCTATTCATTCTCTTAGTCCAATCCATCTAGACATTCCCACACATACCACTAACATCAGCAATATCATTCCTCCAATATCATCTCCATCCACTTCACAACCATCCTCTAGTCATCCACCAGATTATCCATCCCTCAACCTCTCCTCCATTGCTGATCAAGTTTTTGATCTTATCCTTCCTAAAATAAGCCAGCTCCTGGATGCGAAACTTGCTCCAGTTCTTCAGGCACTTTCTACTCTATCTGTTAAGATAGCTTCGCTTCCCTCCTCCACTGCTGTCCCTTCTACTAGGGGCCTAGATTCAGGCTTTCCTGAAGCTAGGCAGGGGGAGATGTCCTATGAAGAAGCTCCAGAAACAGAAGAAACTCCAGAAGATACAACAATTACAGTTTTTGATACAGATACAGAAATTACAGTCTTTGATACAGATATAATTGATTCAGATACACAAGTTATAGAAGAAATAAATAGTATATGCATTCATCCATCCTGTGATCTATATATCTTATTATCAAAATTTGATGTCACATATACTTCAAGGGTATCAACAAAGGTATACATAGAGGATCTATCAAAGGCTATGATTTGCCTTCCTCAGAAGACTCATTCTGATATCATACAAAATTACATATCCTCTATTCCTTCATCCACTGTTCAAGACATTCAAATAAAGGATCATTCTGCAGAATATGAAGATGATCTTGCAGAATTCCTTGATGATACAACAGCCTCACAAATTACTTCTTCACCTCCAATTCCTGTATGGAATGAAGAACAAATGCCAAGCTTTGAGGAAATCTGGAGAGAAGCAGATGCAGAGTTTGACAAAGCTGAAGAAGAAAGATTAAAGGCTCGTGAAGCAATCAAGAGAATTGATGATCTATACAATAAGCCAATCTCATCTTCTGACTCTGATGATGATGATGACAACAGTGATTCTGATGATACACTTTCAAAGAAAAGAAAGAAAAGAACAGCTAAGTCAAAGGCTGCTCCCAAGCCCCCAAATCCAAATAATGACATTCCTCTGTACATTTTGTATAATGTTCCTCTTAATGAGAAAACTCCTCACTGGATGAAGCTCTCCAGAAATGAGAACAACAGGAGGAAGAAATTCAAGAAGACTGGCTACATCCCTGACAAACCAGTCAAGCACAATCATCCTCCTCCTCCTCCTCCAGCAGCTGGTGCAACAGGATCAGCAGGTGTATCATCTTCCTCTCAGAAGACAAGCTCTCAACATTCAGGGAGACCTGGTAGTTCTAGTGGTTTTCAAGCCTCTAGATCAGCCAGTGCTCCTTCCTCTAAGAAATTAGCACCTATCTTTCAAGAAAGTCAAACCTTTTCTTCCTCTCAAATATCTTCAGAATACAAACTTCACATTTCTGATGGATCTCTTCACAGAGATAGAGTACCTCAAAAGGTCATTCAAGACAAAAATGATTCAGAAGATATTTATTACTTTCCAGATCCAGAAGAAGAGAAAATCTGTCAGATGGCAAGACTGAGAGAAACAATTGCATATGCACAGATTAAAAAGGCTAAAGCAGAAGGCAAAGACTTCTCAAGTTTCTCAACCATGTCAGAATACAGAAGAAAAGAACTTGAAAAATACAAAACAGTTAAAGCATTCAATACTGAGGAATATATTGATATGCACCCAGAAGCATTTATCCCTCATGTCAAAGAACAGAAAATCATTGGTGCTCAAGATTTGTTTATCAGCAAAAAGAAATCAGAAGACCCCAACAGGAAAATAATATTCAAGCCACCTTCTCAGGACAAAAAGTCTTAAATAAATTGCTTGGTTATGAATGTAAAGTTTCTAAACTCAGAGCATTTATTTTTATCTTATCTGATGATCTATGTTAATCTATCAGATATATTTCATTTCATTGTTGCTCTGTTGATTATACTTTTTGCTGTATCTATTCAATTATTTGTCAAATAGTATCCTAACCCAAATAGGGGGAGATTGTTGGAACAACCCTATTAGTAATTTGGGCTAGGGTCACTATATGTTGATTAGGATCTGTATTGACCCCAATGTATAGCCTTAGGGTCAAGTTTTAGGCTGATTAGATTAGCAGAACTTAGGAAAATTCAAGCTCAACACATGGCAAGTGGTGTTCGACGAATGACCAGATTCGTTCGACAAATTGCTTCCAGCAGACTGAAGAAACTCACAGTTCCAGCGGTCGACAAATTCTAAGCCAGCGCTCGACAAATGACTAGCAGCGGTCGATAAATTCTAAGCCAGCGCTCGAAAAATGACTAGCAGCGGTCGACAAATTCTAGCCAGCGCTCGACAAATTGCTTTCTGATGTTCAGACTTATATTCTCAGTGGATGTCAGCTCTCTGAACTCAACTCAGCAGAATAACGGATATTTTTATTTCTCCTTGGACGTATTCGGGCAGCCAAGTAAGGATATCTTTCTTATTTATTATATCCTTATATTCCTTCTATTCCAAGAAGAAGAATAGCTGTTGACATTTAATGTCAAAGGCATCTTTCTCGACAAAAGGAATTACAAGGACCTGCCAAAGTCGTTTTTGGGTGGCTACCTAGTTCCAAGAAGGATTTAAGTCAGAAAAATATATTCCTTAAATAGACAGAAGATTTTGAATTTGAAAGACGACGAAGCTATTAAAAAGATATAGAGATCAAGTATTCTTTCAGAAAAAATAGAGAACAGAAGCAGTTTAAGAAGAAGAAGAAAAATATATTTTCGTGAAGCATTCTTCCTCGGAAAAGCAGCATCCTCTTAATTCTGAGAACAACATTCAATCCCTCAGATCTGCTGTAAAACAAAGTCTTTCAAGAGCAACAACAATCTGAAGATTAACCTCTTCCAGATAATCAGCTACAAAGATTTCTGTTTGTGAAAGCTCTGTCCTAAAGGCTGTCATCAACTCTCATTAGACAGGGGGAGCTTTCTACTTCAACAACTTTTGTCTTCTCTCAGATCATTGACAGAGAAGAACACTCTATACCTTTTATCTCATCTTGTACATGGTTAATACTCCCTTAAAAAGTTTACCCAGTGGTGGCAAGACACCTTATCAAAAAATCCCTGTGTGGTTTGTAAGCACCTTATCAAAAGCTTATTGGTGTGTGGACACCTTATCAAAAACCCTTTGGTGCCTGGGCACCTTATCAACCCTCCTAGTGGATTCCTACCAAGGGTGGTAGAAGAGTAGACGTACCCAGATTTATTGGGGAACTACTATAGCTCCTTGTGTCTTCTGTGCTTGTTTATTTTCCGTGTGCTTGTGCTGTGTGCTTTTCATTACTTCTGTCTCTATCTTTCACTCTCACTGATTACATATATATTTACTCAGTATTTTAAATTCCGCTATAAAACTAAACAAAAAGTTTTAATACTCTATTCACCCCCCTCTAGAGTAATTTAAGATCTGACCTCCACTTTCACGTCGCACCCCCTATCTGCGCTATGCCACATTGGCTCGGCAAATATGAGGGTTGTACACAATCCCCGCTCTTTTCGAGCTTATTTCAAGCTCGGAAAGAAAGTCCAACCCACCTATTTGACGTGTCAAGTTGGGTCTTGGGGGAATTTACTAAGGGCCCCGCTGGGCGGCTATAACAAGCCCCCAAGGGGGGAGGTGAGGAGAGAACCATCCCCGGGGGCTCTCCCTTCCCCCCTTCCTTCGAGTAGGATGGACCCTCCTCGAGACTTCAGAGCTCGCTTCAAAGCTCTTGCTGGGAGGGACCGGAGCGACCTGGCAGAGATCAGGGCCATGGTTAGTGGTCCTCCGCTATCCCCTACTCGGCCAGCGGTGTGATCACCGCAGAAGAAACTTTGACCCGATCTGGTGAAAGAGGTGGCGTCGTCATCCTCCCACGGGGTGACCGACTTTGTCCGGGATCTGGAGCTAGACATGGTATCGATTCATCCCTTACCTATGCTTCCTTTTTGTGGTTGTACCATGCCGACTGAGACATGCTTCTTGAATGCCAACAACTTATTTTGAACCACCCCGAGGGAACCAGGAGCGTGACGGGCGCGGGTATTCAAGCAAGCCCTGCCATTCTCATTCAGGATCCTGCTGCCTTCTCAACTGCCCATGACAACCCTTCCTCGAAAAGCCAAGGAATTTAGGATTCGCAAGGTAATGTTGCTGCAAGAGACTCTATTGGGTCGAATGCTTCGATATTTAAAACTATGCTTTTGCAGGAGGGGACAAGACCTCGGCGGGTCAGTCGAGCCGGAGGGAGGTCTCCTCACCACTCCTCTCGCCCACTATGGTTGAGGAGCCTTCCGAGGGCCAACCCAACGTCCTCGAGCGCCTGGATCACCTGGAAGACACGGTGCGGAGGTAGGAGGCCTTTCTTCACGAGCCGCGAGAGGGGAGATGGTCCGCCGGACCTGACCCTCTCGCCCGTGTCTGCGCGCTGGAGCGGCAGATGGAGAGGCTGGAAAACGAACTAAATCTACTTAGGGAGGAGGTCCGGCTTGCGTCCGGAGGCATGACAGCCCCGATCGCGGACCACCTGCGTCGGGTGGAGGCTACCGTACGCACCGTGAGTGAGGAGGTTGCTTCAGCGAAGGAATGCATTGGATCTATGCAAGGGGTGACGTCCTACACCCGAGATCAAGGCTTCTGGAAATGGACGCCGCGCTGATCGGCTTTCATTCACGATCTTTTATTTGCTATGTAATAATAAGGATTAGCTTCGTGTGGTGGTTCAGTCCACCTTGCGAACGGATGCTTTTACCTTGCTCTGCTTCTGCTATGATGTTTCGTTGCTTTCGTTCATTCGTGTTTCGCAGGTCGTCTTGTATTTGATAATTAAATGATCGGGTAAGAGACACGATGTCGGGGTAGTCTATCAGAGAATGAGGGGCAGAGGCCTTAGATGGGTGTGTCCTAGGTGAGGTAGAGGAGAGGGGTCAGGGAAAACATGGGCGAATGGACCTCGAGGTCCACACCTATGTACCAAGCAAGCGGACCATAGGGTCCACCCACCTCTGCCGGGAGAGTGGTCCATGAGGGCCACTCCAATGCACCGGGCGAGTGGACCTCATGGTCCACACGCCCGTGCCCCGGGCGAGTGGACCTCGTGGTCCACTCGCCTTTGCCCCGGGCGAGTGGACCCCGTGGTCCACTCCCCCACTCTTAATCTGCCCTATAAATACCCCCCCCCCTCTTCTTCCCCTTCGTCATCACATTCGCCCCTCTCTCTTGCCTAGCATTCCCCTTGAGGCCGCTCTATTCCTTCATCCTTGTCCTGCGAGATGGCCCCCAACCGCCCTCCTGTCGCTAGAAATGGCCGGGAGCAAAGCGTGGCTAATTTTTCTGAACACTCCTTCCCTGAAGGGAAGGTATCTAAAGAGGAGTTCTTGGCATTCAAGAGCTCTTACCTGTTGGAGTTTCTGAGGTGATCTCAAAGCAATCAACAGTTAGTCTTACTGCCAACGTAATATGAGCCTATAGGGCCGCACATAAAAGCGTTTGGAGAAAGGATTGTGTTGGCCTTGCTCACATTGGATATGAGTGAAGGACCAATCCTGTGACTGCTTGGAATCAAGTTGAGAATGTCTCAAAAGGAAATCGTTTAAAGTGTTTAAACGAATGGATTTACACTAGATAATTCGGCTAAAAGATTTAGACGAATTCGGCTAAAGGCTTTAAACGAATTTGGCTAAAGGGTTTAGACGAATTCGGCTAAGTCAAATTCGGCTAAAGTGTTTAGTTGAATAAATGACAAATTCCGCTAAAGGGTTTCGCCGAATTTATATAGCCGAATTTATATAGACAAATTCGTCGAAATGGTTTCGCCGAATCTGAGTCGAATTCGGTTATATTGTTTAGTCGAATTCGGCGAATGTAAATCTGGACAGAAATGTTCTGTTTTTCCTCAGGTCTGCGGATAGCCTATTTTATACCTTGCGTATAAAAGGAACGCGATTAGGTCTTCGAAAGATACGGAATAGATCAAGTCTTTTCGCGATTTCTGGAGAGACGAAGACGAAAGTGTTTTGATCGCTCTCGTTCCGTCCGCCGACCTAATCGCCGTCGTCAGTCGCCGCCTCCCCTTCAATGGATCTAGCAGTTCGTGGGGACGCAAAGGACGTTCTTTCTCCGACCCATTCCTTGTTCGACAAGGATTTGGGGTTCTCTATCGTTCGTGTGGATCGCTGTAGCGGAGCCGATACATTTCGGTTCTTGGAACTCAGATTTTGTCTACCCGATTTCATCTTGGAGCACCTTGGTTGAGTTTTGACTCAATCCCGCGAAGGTATATTGCATTTTGCTTTCCTAATCTTTTGATTCATGAGATCCGCAAGATCCTTACTCTTTGTGTTGTTCTAGTTTCTCTGCTGCGCACATTTGATGTGTTCATATCATTATGAATGGTATTTAGAAAATCCAACAGTGGTATCAGAGCTAGGTTGCGGTCAAGTGCGTGTAAATTGGGACGAGATTAGATTTCGACGGGTGCTTCCAAAGAGTCTCGCAAGTACTTCTACTTTGAGAAATTAAACGTTATCCTATCGAAAGATAGAAGTAACGGTCTTTTTCTGCTTTCGAAATATTGACGATTACGCCTCGGCTACAACGCCGAATTCTATTGATTTTTAAAATAGAAAAGGAGAGTTTTGCACTAACTTGGTTTGAACAATTTTTGTTTAAGTTTCAATCCGAACTAATCATATAATAAAGGCAAGTATACCTTATCGTGAGTAATACATGATATTTTGTTTTAGAAAATATCGAGGTCGTATATTTCCGCGGATCGTGTTGATTAACCTACTTTGAGAAACGAACTATTATTTTATCGGAATAAGTTTTTAGTTGGGTTTTTAAAAGAAAACGATAATAAGCATATAACTAGAGTTCTAAATGATGATAATAATAGCGCCCGATGTCGAATTACCTTGAGGCAAAAATAGTCTTTTTTTAGAAGTAAAAGAGATGACTTTTTAAAACATTAAAACGGCTTGGCCGTGGAGGTTCCATAATTATGAACGCTCCTCTCTCGAGGGTACACCCACCTGAGATTATGAATTTTCGACCATCGAATCTTCTTAATACTCGCCTTATGTTGTGAACCCCGCTATTGAGTTTTTACTTCCAATTCGGGAGACTTACCTCATCCTCTCTCGAGGGTAGAGCGCACTTCTCTTTACCCGTAAGCGATCAGTCCGTACGCACGAGCCTCTCGGCTAACTAGTGTACGGAGACAGAAATGAAAACCACACATCGATTATGTGGCTCCACTCAACGTTTTTCTTGGGTAAACCTTAAGCGTTAATTAGTTTAGAAAGAGATGTTTTTATTTTTAGAAAAGCTATTTTTGTGTCCCAATGCTCTTCGACATCGTGCGCTAAAGAAAATTAGTCACTCATCGGAATGGAGACGTCATGATTAAGAAAATACATGTTTAATTATTAAAGCGGATATAAGCGGATAAAAAGGAGAAATAAAAAGACTTATATAAAAGCAGTAATAGTATCCGTCCCAACCGACTTAAACAAGCGCTAAAAAGTTCTTAGCCTCTTATTCAAGATGGGGGTGGTTTAGAAATGAAAAGACTTATAAAGGTGCATAAATAATATCTGTCCCAACCGACTTAAACAAGTGCTAAAGTAAATTAGCCTCTTATTCAAGATGGGGGTGGTATATAGCAGTTATATAAAGACTGAAATAAAGCTAAGTTACAAAAAAGAAAAATACTCTCATAAACTCACGCACTCTACTTGTAAATAAAAGACTGAATCGATAGAAAGCGATTAAACGAAAGCGATAAATAAAGCGATAAACTATTTTTATGAAAGCAATAAACTAAGTTATGAAAGCAATAAACTAAGTTATGAAAGCAATAAAACTATTCTCATACACACACACACTAACATAAATAAAAAGAAGATGATCCAAATGAGAAAACAACATTTAATTTCTAAAAGGCGAAAATTACAAACGAACATAAACTTAATTGCATAAAGAAAACTCACAATCACTCAAAAGAACTCAAAAACACTAACAAGCACTCAGAATTTGGATGAAATATGCTTCAGCCGAGCCCCTCTATTTATAGGCAAAATTTTAGTTTTACATGCCCTAGGTCACGGGCGTGACTTGGATGTCACGGCCGTGACTTAGGGCGTGACATTTGCGCGTGCTATAGGGGTCGCATCCGCCGTCTTCTGGAAGGTCTGCGGTCAAACTTGGCTGCACACGGGCGTGACCTGCGGTGTCACTGGCGTGACAGTGGGCGGCAGTCTATCAGCAGCATGGGCGTGACTTTGGGGCTGACTTTGGGGATTCGTCGAACGCAGTTTGACTTTCGTCAAACGCTGGGGATGGCGCTTTCGTCGAACGCAGCTTGTTGAACTTTTGTCGAACGCAGATCGACGTTCGTCGAACGCAGGGGCAGAGGGAGTTCGTCGAACGCAACTTGTAGAACTTTCGTTATACGCTGTTCGACGTTCGTCGAACGCAGCTTGACTTTCGTCGAACGTAGATTACGTGCCCTTGGGTCACGAGCGTGACTTGTAGTCGCGGGCGTGACTTGGGGCGTGACTTGACAAAAATTGCCAAAATCTGCAAAAACAAAAATAAAACTAAGTTAGTAAGGAAATAATGAAAAGAAGCAATTTATTTATTAATTTACATAGAAAATTCACAATATTAATTAAAACTATACTAATAACTATACTAAAAATACATATATTTTATTACTTATCATGCATAAAAGCAAGGGCAAGACTAAGGGATTCAAGAAGACGAAGATAGGATCTAAGTCTCATCTTGATCCCAAATCTTCTGCACTGAAAAAGAAAGGTCTGGCGAAGGAAGGAAAGTGCCACTACTGCGGTAAGGCTGGGCATTGGAGGTGGAACTGTCCCCTCTATATTGAGGATCTGCAAAAGAAGAAAGGAAGTGTGACTTCCACTTCAGGTATATATGTTATAGAGATAAACCTTTCTGCTCCTTCATCTTGGGTATTGGATACCGGATGCGGTTCTCACATTTGTACAAATGTGCAGGAACTGAGAAGGAGAAGAATGCTGGGTAAAGGGGAGGTAGACCTACGCGTCGGGAATGGAGCAAGAGTTGCTTTCATCGTCGTTGGTGTCTATTGTCTTTCTTTGCCCACTGGGCTTGTAATAGAATTAGATAACTGTTATTTTGTTCCAGCCATAACTAGAAACATTATATCCATATCATCTCTTGACATGAAAGGATTTTCGTTTATAATTAAGAATAATTGTTATTCGATTTTTATGAATGATGTTTGTTATGGTGTAGCCCAATTGTTTAATGGTTTATATGTTTTGAACTTAGACCATCCGATCTATAATGTAGAAAATACTAAAAGACAAAAAACAAATGATTCGAATCCTACGTACCTTTGGCATTGTCGTTTAGGCCATATAAATGAGAAACACATATCCAAGCTCCATAAAGATGGACTACTGGACTCATTTGATTATGAATCATTTGAGAGATGCGAATCATGTTTATTAGGCAAGATGACGAAAGCTCCTTTCACTAGTTGTAATGAGAGGGCTAATGATCTCTTGGGTATAATACATAGTGATGTATGCGGACCCATGAGTTCTATGGCTAGAGGTGGGTTCTACTACTTCGTTACATTTACTTATGATTTCAGTAGATACGGATACGTGTTTCTTATGAAGAACAAATCCGAGACCTTTGAAAAGTTCAAAGTGTTTAAGAATGAAGTAGAAAACCAACTGGGAAAAAGGATAAAAGCACTCCGATCTGATCGAGGTGGCGAATATTTGAGTCATGAGTTTCTGAGAGGAGGAATCGTACCTTGTTAGACATGGTGCGATCGATGATGAGTCATGCAGATTTGCCCATTTCCTTTTGGGGTTTTGCTTTAGAGGCTGCTGCTTTCACACTAAATCAAGTTCCAACGAAAATGGTTCTAAAGACACCATATGAGATATGGACTGGGAAGCGTCCCAGTATGTCGTTCATCAAGATTTGGGGCTCTGAAGCATACGTGCGACGTCAAATGCCTGACAAGTTGGAACCCAAATCGGATAAATGTTATCTAGTGGGGTATCCTAGGGAAACCAAAGGATACTACTTCTACTTACCGTCTGAGGGCAAAGTGTTTGTCGCAAGGACTAGTGTCTTTTTGGAGAAAGAGTTCTTATCCAGAAAGACTGCAAAGGTAGAACTTGAAGAAGTTCAAGAGCCACAAACAATGAACGAACCGGAATTGGAACCTGAGCAAGGACTACAAGAAGTTGTAGCTGGAGAGCCTGCTCAAGAAACACAAGTCCTACGTTGATCTGGTAGACCAAGATTTGAGCCTGAGAGTTATGGATTTCTCATGACTCAAATAAGTAGTGTGTTGCTTATGGATCATGATGATGAGCCTGCAACCCACCAAGAGGCTGTGAATGGACCAGATTACGAGAAGTGGCTTGAGGCCATGAAATCTGAAATGGGCTCCATGTACACAAACCAAGTTTGGACCTTGGTGGAACCACCTGAAGCGGTACGACCCATAGGGTGCAAGTGGGTCTTCAAGAAGAAGACCGACATGGATGGGAATGTACAGACATTCAAAGGCTGGCCGGTGGCTAAAGGTTTCAGGCAAATTCATGGTGTTGACTATGATGAGACCTTTTCCCCTGTGGCCATGCTCAAGTCCATCAGAATTCTACTTGCTATTGCTGCGTATTATGACTACGAGATCTAGCAAATGGATGTCAAAACGGCTTTCCTTAATGGAAACCTCCTTGAGGAAGTGTACATGACACAACCCGAGGGTTTTGAATCTCCAAGTGAAGCCACTAAAATATGCAAGTTGAATCAATCCATTTATGGATTGAAACAAGCTTCTCGAAGTTGGAATCTGCGTTTTGATGAGAAGATCAAAGAGTTTGGTTTCATCAAGAACGAAGATGAACCTTGTGTTTACAAGAAGATTAGTGAGAGCATTGTTGTCTTCCTGATATTGTATGTAGATGACATACTACTGATCGGGAATGACATTCCGACCCTGCAAGTTGTTGAGAACAACCTAGGGAACTGCTTTTCTATGAAAGACTTTGGTGAAGCGACTTACATACTTGGTATTAAGATCTATAGAGATAGATCGAAGAAGTTGCTGGGTTTGACCTAGAGTACATACATTGACAAGGTGTTGAAACGGTTCAACATGCTTGAGTCCAAGAAAGGATTCTTACCCATGTCACATGGTGTGAGTCTCTCTAAGGACCAGTGTCCTAAATCTTTGGAAGATAAGGACCGCATGAAGATGATTCCATATGCTTCGGCAATTAGATCAATCATGTATGCAATGTTATGCACTCAACCCGATGTCTCTTATACTTTGAGCATGACGAGCAGGTATCAGTTTGATCCTGGTGATGGTCACTGGATAGCTGTCAAGAATATCCTAAAGTACTTGAGAAGGACTAAGGATATGTTCTTGGTGTATGGTGGAGAGGAAGAGCTCGTTGTAAATGGTTACACGGATGCTAGCTTCCAAACTGATAGGGACGATTCAAAGTCTCAATCAGGTTTTGTATTTTGCCTCAATGGAGGAGCTTTAAGCTGGAAGAGTTCCAAGCAAGAGACAGTTGCCGATTCTACGACAGAAGCTGAGTATATTGCTGCCGCAAATGCGGCAAAGGAGGCTGTGGGGATTAGGAAATTCATCGGTGAGCTAGATGTAGTTCCTAGCATTATTGATCCGGTAGTTCTCTACTGTGACAACAACGATGCAATTGCCCAAGCTAAGGAACCTAGATCTCATCAGCGCTCCAAGCACATACTTCGGCGGTTCCATATTATTCGATAGATTGTCGATCGAGGAGATGTGAACATTTGCAGAGTACCGACTAAAGAAAACACAGCGGATCCACTGACAAAGCCTCTTACACAAAAGAAGCATGATGGTCATGTTAGATCAATGGGTATTAGATACCTGAATGATCGTCTTTAGTGGGAGCCTTGTGGATTGTATGTTTGTCGGTTGTTTATTCATTTGATGAATTGTGTTATGTACTGTATGTTTCATTTTACATTTATGGCAAGTTCTTTTATTATGTCAACAGTTTCTATTTGATTGACTAATTAACATAATGAATGCCCCTAGAATGTCTGCTTCCATAGGAATTCAAGTACGTGACTTGAATGTGAGGGTCTATGTTTAAATGAAGCTTCATTCTTAAATGGTCCCTGGTCGAGGTATCATCCTAGAAATTTAGGGCGAGGATGAGACCATAAGACTAGCATGTGCATTGACTGATGACCGGTTCTCACAGGTCATGATATTGTGATATCAAGTCATCACATGGGTACTTGTTAAGAACAAGTTGTACTGGACAGATCCCCCGTGAGACTACTTTGTGGATTGTTATATAAACGTGTCACAAGTAGGTCTCAAGTGACAATGGTGTTTGTGGTCCTTTGACCTGAAGTCATAGCATTCATCAGGTGAGGAAGAGCGTACTTTGATGCTATCTAAAGTCTTCTCTTGAGAAAGGTTGACGATAAGGGTGGTTGTTGGGTATGTTACGAATCATTTGGATGTTTGTGTGTGAGCAGAAATGGGATTTGTCCTCCTTTATGACAGGAGTTACATCCATGGGCCCCTTGATGGAATGAGACTGAGAAATGCATGGTCATGCTTGGTTGAGTCAATATATGATATTGAGCTCACCAATTTCAGACAGTCTATTCTAGATCAGGAAATTGGGATTGAACAATTATGAGGGTGACACAGTCCATGCCTCTAGTTCTATCCGGATGTAAAGGACAAAGGGACATGACAACACTTATACATTGGTTAAGACAGGCTTGTTGAGTTATGAACTCTTATTGATTGGGTAGCAATGATGTATTGCTAGATCGCTCATTGTTTGTGAGACTTTTGTTGATACTTTGTGATCAAGTGGGAGACTGTTGGAGTTTCTGAGGTGATCTCAAAGCAATCAACAGTTAGTCTTACTGCCAACGCAATATGAGCCTATAGGGTAGCACATAAAAGCGTTTGGAGAAGTTGGAGAAAGGATTGTGTTGGCCTTACTCACATTGGATATGAGTGAAGGACCAATCTTGTGACTGCTTGGAATCAAGTTGAGAATGTCTCAAAAGGAAATCGTTTAAAGTGTTTAAACGAATGGATTTACACTAGGTAATTCGGCTAAAGGATTTAGACGAATTCGGCTAAAGGGTTTAGACGAATTCGGCTAAAGGCTTTAAAAGAATTCAGCTAAAGGGTTTAGACGAATTCGGCTAAGTCAAATTCGGCTAAGTCAAATTCGGCTAAAGTGTTTAGTTGAATAAATGACAAATTCGTCTAAAGGGTTTCGCCGAATTTATATAGCCAAATTTATATAGACGAATTCGTCGAAATGGTTTCGCCGAATCTGAGTCGAATTCGGTTATATTGTTTAGTCGAATTCGGCGAATGTAAATCTGGACAGAAATGTTCTGTTTTTCCTCTGGTCTGCGGATAGCCTATTTTATACCTTGCGTATAAAAGGAACACGATTAGGTCTTCGAAAGATACGGAATTGATCAAGTCTTTTCGCGATTTCTGGAGAGCCGAAGACGGAAGTGTTCTGATCGCTCTCGTTTCGTCCGCCGACCTAATCGCCACCGTCAGTCGCCGCATCCCCTTCAACGGATCTAGCAGTTCGTGGGGACTCAGAGGACGTTCTTTCTCCGACCCATTCCTTGTTCGACAAGGCTTTGGGGTTCTCTATCGTTCGTGTGGATCGTTGTAGAGGAGCCGATACATTTCGGTTCTTGGAACTCAGATTTTGTCTACCCGATTTCATCTTAGAGCACCTTGGTTGAGTATTGACTCAATCCCGCGAAGGTATATTGCATTTTGCTTTCCTAATCTTTTGATTCATGAGATCCGCAAGATCCTTACTCTTTGGGTTGTTCTAGTTTCTCCACTGCGCACATTTGATGTGTTCATATCATTATGAATGGTATTTAGAAAACCCAACACTACCTCCCTGAGGGGTGGATGTCTTGACGTCCATCGCCAGGCGAGGCCATTAACTCTTTCTATGAGGATTGGCTTGCCTTCCCGCTTGCCCACTTTGAAGCTGGCTTACGACTCCCCCTATGGCCTGAGGTGAAAGAGTTACTGAACTACTTTGGCATAGTCCCAGCTCAGGTCAACTCGAATGCGATCTCAATGATAACGGCCTATGCCTGCTACTTGCGAGAGGAAAGGGCCGAGTTTGACCTAACCGTACTCTGCAAAGTGTTCATTTTTCGGGCGACCACTGACGGGGTATGCTTCCTGACTGGCACGCACGTGAAGGTGTGCGAGACCTCCAACAAGGTCCATCACTGGAATGACACGTTCGTGTTCGTTCAAGGTGACCTTGGTGACATCCCCTTCTCACCCGTCCAGAGGTCTGAGAAGGCCTGCAAGGCCCCTCGCTTAGGTGGGGAGGCAGCCATGCTTCATATCAACCTTGAGGGTGCGAGCTTCATGGTCGAGCACCTTCGGAGGAACATCAACCGGCTTACCTATGTTGAGCCCGGGACAGCTCTCCTCTCCCATCCGATGTCCCCCTTTTTCTCATTTCACTCATACTTATGGACACTTACCTTTACTTTGATTTGCACAGGTGAGCGGACTCTTCCACGACACCCTCCCTTCGCAAGGGGGAGTTCTTCATCAGCCCGCTGGTTCGTCAAGAAGGTTGTAGCTGCATTCGCCTCTGCCCCAAAGGTCCCCGTGTCGAGGCAATGGAGAGAGAAGGAGCAGGTGGTGTAGGATACTATGACTTCCTCCCTGCCAAGAGGACCAACAATGCAGCGGGGGAAGGCTGTCCGCAGGTGGGGCTCAGGGGTGACGCCGGGGGAGAAGGGAGAACCGAGTGATCCTACCGCATTGGCCAACCATCCCAACTTTGAGATGGGGGGAACGCCACCGACTCCTTTGGTGACCATGTCCTTCACTGGGATGAGGTTATGAACTGGGTCTCGATCACCTTCCAGCAACCCTCCTGGATAGAGAGTGACCCTCTCGAGGATGTCGCTTATCACCTCTCTTTTGGCCTCTATGGCTGGCGGGACGCGGCCTCCTACAAGAAAAAGTCCACTCGTGACCTTGTCTGCATGAGCTCGCAAGCCCTACTTCGCGCAGCTGAACACTCGCACATGACTGCCCGCCGAGGTCTTAGTCTCTCGAAGAAGCTGAGGCAAGCCGATGCATCGAGTCAGGCTGCCGAAGAGAAGGCTGCTGCCCTTACCACACGCCTAGTCACCGCTGAGAGACTCCTGGAGCAGTCATCTGGAGGCCTGGTTCGTGCTTGCCTTGGTGACCCTTCCCTTCTTCTTCACCTTTCCTTTCCTCAATGGTTGTTACCCCTTTACCTTTCCTACCTCTAGGGACCATAGGTTGCTAACTCGCTTAGGAGGCGATGCGAGGAGTCTGATCGAGAGGTGCATGACCTGAGGGCTCAGCTTGCTGAAGCCCAGAGGCAGTTGCGAGAGGGAGAGAGAGGTGTATCCTCGCGGGCGGCGGCCCTCGTCCCACCTTCCCCTGCTAGGTCCGAGAGCTCCCAGAGGAAGATTGTGATGAAGACGACCGAGGACTTAGTGAACTCCCTTCATAAGGCGGACGCTCTCTGGGACGATTGGAGGTGGTCTCTGCTAGCGATATCCTTTTTGAGTTCTACCCCTCACCTGCACGTCCCAGTTCGTCCCCTTCTAGCGGTGACTATTCCCCCTGAATGCCGGAGTTGCTAGGAACCTCCTTTTTCTGTTTTTTATAAGCAATGACAACTTTGTATTTTCATTCATGTATTAGCTATTAAGGGCGAAGCGCTTGCCTATGTAATCTATGTTGAACATGCAATTATTCAGTGAACCTTCTAGCTTTTTCAACTCCTCACTATTCAAGTAAAATAATTGCCTGGTTTGAGATTTCCTCCTGCGACGGAGAGAGTTTACTATCTTGTCATACCTTAAACCAACCTGTCAGATCAACCAAAGGCGGAGAACCGGTCCACGCCCTAGGAGCTTAGCTTGCCTGGAGGCAGAGGAATTCAACACCTTCCCCAGCCACTTAGCAAGTAGTGAGTCGACCCGATGTGCCTCCCATTTGCCGGCACGACTGAGCCTGGTGCATGGTCTCTAGTCGGGGATCTTACCGATTGGAGGCGAAAGTACCCGTCCGCATCATAGGGACCTTGCTTACCTGGAGGCAGAGGAACTCAACGCCTTCCTAATCCAATTGGAGGCAGAAGTACCCATCTGCGTCCTAGGGGCTTAGCTTACCTGGAGGCAGAGGAACTCAACGCCCTCCCAATCCAGATACCAAGTAGCGAGTCGACCTGATGAGTCTCCCATCTGCCGGCATGACTGAGCCCTGAGAATGGTCTCTAGTCGGGGATCTTACCGAGTGGAGGCAGAAGTACCCGTCTGCATCCTAGGTGTCTTGCTTACCTGGAGGTAGAGGAACTCAACGCCTTCCCAATCCAATTGGAGGCGGAAGTACCCATCTGTGCCCTAGAGGCTTAGCTTAACTGGAGGTAGAGGAACTCAATGCCCTCCCAATCTAGCTACCAAGTAGCGAGTCGACCCAATGAGTCTCCCATCTGTCGGCATGACTGTGCCCGGAGAATGGTCTCTAGTTGGGGATCTTACCAATTGGAGGAAGAAGTACCCATCTGTGTCCTATGTGCATTGCTTACCTGGAGGCAGAGGAACTCAACGCCTTCCCAATCCAATTGGAGGAAGAAGTACCCATCAGCGTCCTAGGTGCTTACCTTCACCTAGAGGCAGAGGAACTCAACACCCTCTCAATCAAGTTACCAAGTAGCGAGTCGACCCAGTGAGTCTCCCATCTGCCGGCATGACTGAGCCCGAAGATTGGTCTCTAGTCGGGGAGTTTACCAACCGGCGTTACCTGAAGAAAGAAACTGTTTTCATTCATAGTTAAGGAAATACAAGTTCATTACATCGTGCCTCCCTGCGCTTACTTGGCCACATACTCCCTGGCCTTCTCCTTCATCACCTCTTCCATCTCCTCCGCCTTCTTCACCCACTTGACCGCATTGACTGCTGTGATGTAGCACTGGCGCGCCTCCCTGTGATCTCCCCTGACCCGGACCTGGACTCCTTCAGTGTTGTATTTCAAACACTGGTGGTATGAGGACGGCACGCACTGGTATGCGCTGATGAGGGGATGCCTGACAATGGCGTTGTAACTGCTTAGCGCATCCACGATGACGAACCGACAATTTTTGGACGTACCCCCCAACGTGACGAGGAGTTCGACTCCCCCTTCCACTTCCTTCCTTTCTCCGGAGAACCTGAAGAGTGGCCCGTCTAATGCCAACACCCGCTTCGACTCGACCTTCATCTTGTTGAAAGCCTTCTTGAACACCACGTTCACTGAGCTCCCATTGTAGACTAGGATTCGAGAGACCGTGAAGTTTTCGATTGCGGCATTGATGACGAGTGCGTCACAGAAGGGATCCTCGTGAGCCGACATATCTTGGGCCGAGAAGGTGATCTTCTCTCCAGGGGTGGGGATCGGGAGGTCGAAGTGATTCTTCGATGGTATATGGTATGAAGGCTCCCCTTTCGGGTGGCCTCTATACCCACTCCTCTGTGGATCACCCCGATCCCACCCAGGGACCCAGGTCGATCATTTCTTCGCACGGGTCCTCTCCTCTTTCTTTTTCCCTTCTCCTCTTCCCCTTGGACCCTCCAGGCTGAGCTGCTTTCCCCTGCTGGGGCTTTCCCTCTTTCTCTCATCTCGAGGAACTCCGGGCAGGCCGCAGTTGCGTGACCTTCCTGTTGGTGGAAGTCACACTACAGTTGCGCCAATCCCTTTGCCTCCGTCTCCCAGTGGCCCCTCTTCTTTCCTCCCATCTTTGAAGTGGAGAACCTTAGCAAGAAACTCCGACGCAGGTCCTCGAATCCATAGATGGTTCCCACTGGGAGCTGGTGGAACCAGTCCCTCACCTTCCCCCTAAACGTGATGGCGAAGAGTCTGCATTTGAAGGCATATGACATCTGTCTGATTGAGGCCATGTCTTCGAACCACTGGAGGTGTTGAATTGGGTCATCCTTCCCCGCTTAGTAAGACATGTCAGGCTCGCTGAACCCATTAGGAATGGGAGCCAAGATAATCAGTTCGCAGAAGGGACTTCCCCATCCTCCCTGGCGAATCGAAGGCATTCTCTCCACTTCCCCACTGGGGTAGCCGGTCCCGGGAGAGCTGTTGAAATGCACTCTCGCTTGGAGACCCGAGCCCTCCCCCGTGGCTGGCTCCTTCACTTGTCGATGTGCTTGCACCGCCTCCATTGGGGAGGGAGAGGTGAGCATGGGTGCGGGTGGTGTTGAGCACTCGCCGTGAGGGGGGAGTGCGACCCGCAAGAGCTCCAGGATCGACTTCCTGAACTCGTCAAAGTCACCCTTCTTCACGTACTCGCTGGTAGGGGTGAGTCCCCCATCTCATCGCTTCCAGCCATGAGACTTGCCTAGAGCTTTCCGAACTAGCTGCTTCCATGCTCACCGCACCAGAATGTTGAAACCAGAGAACTGGTCTCAACGTTCAAAAGGGGGATGCAGCTAACTGATATAGAAATTTACGGTTTTGCAAAGTGAAATGGATAAAGATTTTCTCCAAAACTATATCTGATAAAGGCAAGTGTACCTTATCGTCTATAGTATAGGATATTTAGAAATACCAAGGTCGTATTCCACGGGGCGCGTTGATTACTTCTACTTCGAGGAAAATCACTATTATCTTATCAAAATGATTTTTGAGTTTTGCTTTACTAGCTAAATGGAGACAAATTGCAAGCTAAAAGAAAGGATTAAACGATGGTAAAAGAGATTAGTGCTCAATCAAAAGTCACATTGGATTAAGAATAATCAAGCGAAAGGAAAATAAATTTAATTTCGTTTAATTAAACTATTTGACCGTGGAGGTTCCCGAAGCTCGAACATGCCTCTCTCGAGGTTAATGCCCAACTAAGTTTAGGAAAAATCAACCGGACTCTTATCCTATAATTGATAACCTAAAACTTGCTTTACAAAGTGAACCCCGCTATTGGATTTGACTCCAATTCGGGAGATTTACGTCATCCTCTCTCGAGGGGTGCATGCAACTCTCTTTACCCTTGAGTGATCGATTCATACTTTGAGCCTCTCGGCTAACTAAGTATGAAAACTTAAGCGAAAATCATATATCGATAATATGGCCTCACTAGTTCAAAATCAAGGGTAATTCAAGTGTTTATAAAAATAGAAAAAGTGAACTTTAGAAAATCATAACTTGATTAACTCATCCTCAGATCATTTCGATCGAGCACTAATGAGAATTAGTTACTCATGGTGGAGGGGGGAGAGGAAGAAAATAAAATTGCATAATAAGGAAAATTGACTAAGGTAGAAGGAGACAAATAAAGAGAGCAAACTAATTTTTATTAATACCAAAAATGAGTACAAGCTTGAAGGAAAATTACAACATTAGCAAGAAAAAACTACAAGATAACTAAACTATTGCATTGGAAGAAAAACTAGTACAATGCATGAGATGAAAAAGAGAGCTTGAAAGTATAAAAAGACATGAACATGAACATGGAAAACTCACTATCAGCTCTAGCAGCACCTCCCCCTCTCAAAATTTCTGAACCCTGGACTCAAGGAGAGCCCTGGAATTTATAGGAAAATTTTCAAGTTACACGCCCCTTGGTCACGGTCATGACCTAGAGCGTGTAATCACTGTTCACATTGGATCCGTTAGTGGCGTGGTCTTTGCGTGACGGCGAGAGAAATTTGGACATTACACGCCCGTGTAACTTGGGTCACGGGCGTGTACTTGGACGACTTCATTTAATGCGGCGTGGGTCTTGCTTGCGGCGCGGCGGTGTGCATGGATCACGCAGGAAAGTCATGGCCGTGACATTTGTGTCACGGACGTTACTCATGTTGACTTCTCGACGGCAGCTCCACGTCTCGACGATAGCTCGCTGGGGAGATTCTAAATTTACACGCCCCTTGGTCACTGACATGACTTTGGGTCACGGGCGTGACCTGAGGCGTGACTTGTTGTGGGCTAGCTCAATCAGCGCGGCATCGACTCTGGTTTGATCTTCAGGTTACATGCCCCTTGGTCACGGGCGTGACCTTGGGCGTGACTTGTAAATTTCACCAATTTCTCCCAAAATTTTGCAAATATTGGAATTAAGCTAAGTTAGAATCAAAATTACAAAAAGAACTACGTACTTATAACCTAAAATTGACATGAAAAGGAAAAATTCATTTTAAATAATTACAAAAATTTCTATAAAAAACTTATATAAATACTACTTATCAAATACCCCCATACTTAAGGTTTTGCTATTCTAGAGCAAAAGTGTGAGACATAATATATAAGACATCCATAAAATTTTTAATTTCAATCTAAAATTTTATTAAACCAAAAGTTAAGTTAAAAATAAATTCTAGGAGGAGTTAAGTCCTAAATTAGGATGACGATTTGAAAAGAGAGAAAATTGTTTAGGCAAGGACTTCTCAAGATAATTAATTAGCTTACCAAAATTGTAGAAATTATAAAACTAGATTAAATTAAAATTATAAGGACTTTATCTTACAAGAAACTTAAGGAAAAGTAATATACTAAATATTACTCTCTCTATAACTTAAGTTAAACCTAGATCAAAGATATTGGCTAAGGGGGGTTTACAAAGCTTAGCATAAGAAGAGATTTTTGAATAGAAGTGATGAATTTTATCCTCTCACCTCTATTTTTTCTTTTCCTTCTTTTTTTTGTATATGTTTAGGGAATAATGAATTTTATCATCTTATTCCCATGCATATAATCTTTTAAATTCTTTTCTAATAAACCAAAAATGTATATGTTTAGGAGTAATGAATTTTATCCTCTTACTCCATGTAATATAATCTTTTAAATGATTTTGGGTGCATATGTTTAGGGAATAATAAATTTTATCCTCTTATTCCCATGCATATGATCTTTTAAAATATTTTTTATGCCATCAAAGGGGTAGGATAGGAAAAATTTCTAGTTTATAAATTAAATTATATTGAGAGCAAATTCTAGTAAATTTAAATTTCCTAAGATCTAAAAAGCTAGAAGAAAATATAATTGAAATCTAAAGTGGTTTAGCAAATTTATTACAAAATGAAGTCATTTAAAGAAAAAAAGAGAAGTCATGCTAACAAAAAATCTCTAATCAAACTCAAATCATAAGATGGTTCTTAAAACAAGATTACCTAAAATTTAAAATTAACAAACTATGATAGACAAAATTTTAGCCAATTAAAAACCTAACAATGCTTATAAACATTCTCAACTTGATTTCTAAGAAATCACAAAACAACAAGTAGGAGGGGTATAAGAAATTTTTTTTTCTTTTGTTCTAAATTTTTCAAAAAAATTTTTTTGAATTTTTGATATTATCTTTTTTTTTTGAATTTTTTAAATATTATCTTTTTTTGAATTTTTGATAATATAAGAAAGGAAACTAGTTTTAAACCCAACACTTTTTGTTAATTCCTGGACTTCCAGAGGTATACCCCGTGAAGGGTTCTCACGGTACTAGGAGGTGTGATGGGATGATATCCCAAACGTCCCTTTCCAAGATTTAAATTTTCGATATTCTAATTTTTTTGAAAATTTCTAATTTAAAAACTATTTACAAAGAACTATATACACCCCCATACTTAAAGTTAAACATTGTCCCCAATGTTTAAAACTAAGTATGAAGTAAAATAAAAAGGCAAAAAGAAATGCAAGGGAAAAAAAAGAAGGAAAAAGAGCTTCCCTGATTTTTTTTGAAGCTTTCGTGGGGAAGCAGCGATTACCTACAAAAGTTGTTAAAGAAGAAAAACAAGAGAAAACAATAAAAAGATAACTTTGGGGTGCCTCTCAAAAGCGCTTTGTTTAAGGTCGCGCAGCTTGACCCACTTGCCGATCATATTATAGGAGGAGGTAAAATCAACTCACTCTTTTTGTTAGCTAACTCTCCCGGAAGATATAACTTAAGGCGGTGCCCGTTAACTTTGAAGGAACCTTTTTTCGGGTGGGAAATTAGGATTGTCCCATAGGACCAAACCTCTTTAACAATAAAGGGTCCGGACCATCGGAATTTTAATTTTCCCAGAAAAAGGCGAAGGCGAGAATTATAAAGGAGGACGAGATCACCTGGCGAAAAAGTTTTTGGAAATTTTATGTGTTTATCGTGATAAAACTTTGTTCGCTCCTTATATAATTTGTTACTCTTGTACGCATTCGCTCGCCACTCATCTAATTCGTTCATTTGAAATTTTCTTTGTTCGGTCGCTAATGTATAATCGAGATTTAAAAACTTAAGCGCCCAAAATGCGCGGTGTTCTAGTTCGACCGGAAGGTGGCAAGCCTTGCCATAAACCATTTGATACGGTGTACAACCGATAACGGTCTTGTACGCCGTTCGATAGGCCCATAGCGCGTCATCGAGCTTTATTGACCAATCCTTCCGATTAATAGAAACAGTTTTTTCTAAAATCCGCTTTAATTCACGATTTACGACTTCGACTTGGCAGTTCGTTTGTGGGTGATATGCAGTGGATAGTTTGTGCGTGACACCATATTTTGCTAGAATTTTTGTAAATTGGCTATTGCAAAAATGGGTGCCCCGATCACTCACTATAGCGCGTGGCGTGCCAAATCGAGAAAATAATTTTTTTAAGAAGTTAACGACGACTCGCGCATCGTTGGTGGAGAGAGCTTGTGCTTCCGCCCACCTCGACACGTAGTCGACCGCAACTAGAATATACTTGTTCGAAAAAGAGGGAGGGAGAGAACCAACAAAATCAATACCCCAAAGGTCGAAAATTTCACATTCTAAGAAGATATTTTGGGGCATCTCATCCCGGCGGGAGATGTTCCCCAGCCGCTGGCAGCTGTCACAAGTACTCACAAGGGTGTGAGCATCTTTGAAGAGTGTGGGCCAATAAAAGCCCGCCTCCAGCGCCTTCCTTGTGATTCGGTTCGCTTGATAATGACCACCGGTTGGTCCCTCGTGACAATGCCGTAAAATTTTTAAGCCCTCCTCACTTGAGACGCATCTTCTCACCACCTGGTCTGCGCAAGCACGGAATAAAAAGGGGTCCTCCCAAAAATAATTCTTTAAATCAAAAAAGAATTTCTTCTTTTGCTGACTCGAGAATTATTTTGGCAGGACCCGGGCTACTAGATAGTTAGCCAAATTCGCAAACCAGGGGGTGGAAGATGAATATATATTTTTGAGAGCGAGAAGGCGCTCTTTGGGAAATTTATCATTAATGTCGGCTTCTATTAATGCTTCCGAGGCGGGGTTTTCTAATCGGGAAAGATGATCGGCCGCCAAGTTTTCGGCTCCCCTTTTGTCCAGGATCTCTAAGTCAAACTCCTGCAAGAGGAGGATCCATCACAAAAGATGGGGCTTGGCGTCCGATTTACTTAAAAGATATCTAAGAGCGGAATGATCCGTGAAGACGATAACTTTTGAGAGAGTGATGTACGACCTAAACTTATGAAAAGCGAAAACGATTGCTAGAAGTTCCTTCTCGGTAGTGGTGTAGTTCGCTTGTGCCGACGTGAGTGTCTTGCTCGCATAATAAATTGGGTGGAAATACTTACTCACTCGTTGGCCTAACACGGCGCCTACCGCAATATCACTCGCGTCGCACATATTTTTGAAGGGTAGCAACCAATCCGGCGCAACTACAATCGGAGAATTTATAAGCTTTTCTTTGATAAGTTCAAAGGCCAAAAGGCATTCATCATTAAAAAGGAAGGAAGACTCTTTCTCGAGGAGATGGGTTAACGACTTCGTGATTTTGGAAATTTTTTGGATAAAGCGCCGATAAAACCCCGCGTGACCTATGAAACTTCTAATGGCTTTTACATTCGTTGGAGGGGGGAGTTTTTCAATTACTTCGATCTTGGCCCTATCGACCTCGATCCCTTTGCCTGAGAGTGTATGGCCAAGGGCTAATCCTTCTTTGACCATAAAATGGCACTTCTCCCAATTGAGAGCAAGATTAGTTTTCTCACAACGTTGTAACACGCGCTCGAGATTTTATAAATAATTTTTGAAAGAGTTTCCGAAAACGGAAGTCATCCATGAACACTTCCATCACATCCTCTACTAACTCGTCAAATATTGCCAGCATACATCTTTGGAATGTAGCTGGCGCGTTACAAAGACCAAATGGCATCCTTCGATAAGCGAAGGTGCCAAAGGGGCAAGTGAAAGTTGTTTTCTCTTAGTCGTCGGGCGAAACCGGGGTTTGGAAATATCCCGACAAACCATCGAGAAAATAGTAGTAGGAGTGACCTGAAAGGTGCTCTAAGATTTGATCGATAAAAGGTAGCGGGAAGTGATCCTTACGGGTGGCATCATTTAGTTTTCGATAATTGATGCACATTCGCTAACCCGTAATAGTACGGGTTGGGATTAATTCGTTATTTTCGTTCGCAACTACCGTAACGCCACCTTTCTTCGGTACGACTTGTACTGGGCTAACCCAAGTACTATCCGATATCAGGTAGATGATTCACACGTCCAAAAGTTTAATAACTTCGGCCTTAACGAATTCTTTCATATTCGGGTTTAGTCGTCATTAAGGCTGGACCGTGTTGCGGGAATTATCTTCGAGGAAGATTTTATGAGTGCAGAAGGAAGGGTTAATACCCTTAATATCCGAAATTTGCCGTGCAATTACGTGGCGGTGCTTGCTTAAGACAATAGTCAACTCAGAAATTTCTGAATTGCTAAGTTCGGATGAAACGATGACGGGTAGCTTAGATTCTTTTTCTAAAAATAAGTATTTAAGGTGAGGTGGGAGTTGTTTTAACTCTAATATGGGTGGCTCTTCATAAGAAGTTTTGATTTTTAATTTTTCTAAAAAAAATGGATCTGGTAATGTGGAGCGAGAGACTTCTTCTTCTAAATAAAAGAGCTCGGCGTGCTCGGATTCATGACTCGATATGAAGACTAACTCGGGAAGTGAATAAAATTTGTTCTCAAAACATTCTTCTAAATAGAAGCACGAATCGTCATTCTCTAAGGTGTTTCGCATCGAGGGATTTATACTAAAAGTAATTTCATCATCTCCAACCCGTAGGAGGAGCTTTCCGTCACTTACGTCGATAATTGCGCGGGAGGTGGCAAGGAAGGGGCGGCCGAGTATGAGGGGTACTTCGGCATCCTCTTCGATGTCAAGAATGACAAAGTCCACCGGGAAGATGAACTTTTCAACCTTAACGAGCACATCCTCCACTATCCCTACCAGATATTTTAAAGAATGATCCGCTAATTGAATACTCATTCGAGTGGGGTTAGGATTTCCTAGACCTAACTTTTGAAATAACGAAAAAGGCATGAGATTGATGCTTGCTCCAAGATCTGCTAAGGCGTGTTTTACTAACGAATTGCCAAATAGACACGAGATGGAGAACCGTCCCGGGTCATTTGCTTTTTGAGGCAATTTGTTGAGTGCAACCGCGGAGCATTCTGTGTTTAAAGAAATATGCAAAATATCTTCTAATTTTTTTCTTATTGGAGAGCAACTCCTTAAGATATTTCGCATATTTAGGCATTTGAGAGATAGCCTCGCAGAAGGGTACAATAATATGAATTTGTTTTAAAATTTCTAAAAACTTTTTATAATTCTTTTCGGCGCACTCACTTTTAAACTTAGACGGATACAGAATATTGGAAGTAGAAGCGTTGGAGCTAACATAGCGGGCAAATTCGAAGATAAAATAAGAGGAGGAGGAGAAGAAGTTACCTTGGGTTCATCCTATTTTGAAACCACCTCCTTCCCGCTTCAGAGTGTAATCACGTTCGCGCTTTCCCTTGGATTTTGCTCTGTATTCCCCGGTAGTGCTCCTTGTTGCCGCTCGGAAATCATCTTTGCGAGCTGGCCCACTTGATTCTCTAAATTTTTGATCGATCCGGTAAGATTCCAGATGTTCATTTCATTTGTAGCAACATATTTTGCAAAAACCTCTTCAAGCGGAGAGAGTTTTTGCTGTTGCGGTGGAAAACCGGGCTGATTAAAATTTTGAGAATTCAAATTTAGAGGGGGATTAGGAGGTTGATTAATATTTAGAGAACGCTGAGAATTTCCTTGTATGCTCCACGAGAAGTTCGGATGGTTCCTATAACCCGCATTGTAAGTATTGTTGTACGGAGAGGTGTTGGGGTTATAGGAAGGCCGAGGCGGATTTCTCATGTAGTCAACCTGCTCTTCAATTAAAATATTATTAGCCCAAGGAGGAGTGGCGGAGGAAGCAGACATCTCCGCCACTTACTTTGTTAAGCGCTCAACTTGTAAAGCCAAATTTATGTTTGCGTCTATTTCAAAAATTCCGGCTGGCTTGTTAAGCCGCGCTCGGGGCATATTCCATTGGTACGCATTCATGGCCATTTCCTCAAAAAGTTGTTGAGCGGCCTCCGGGGTCTTCTTATTTAATGTTCCCCCGGCGGCCGCATCAATCATTTGCTTAGTTTGGAAATTCAAGCCATTATGAAAATTTGCACTTGTTGCCAAGTGGGAAGTGCGTGGTGAGGGCATCTACGCAAAAGCTCCTTGAAGCGCTCCCATGTATCATAGAGAGTCTCCGAGTTGATTTGCATAAATGATGCAATATCTGTTCGCATTCTTTGCAGGCGAAAAATATTTAGTGAGAATATTTTCCGCCATATCGGCTCATGTAGTGATGGACTACCTAGGAAGTGAGCCCAACCACTGCTTGGCCTTAGACCGCAAAGAAAAAGGAAAAAGACGCAATCGAATGGCATCATCGGTGACGCCATTGATTTTAAACGTGTCGCAGATTTCGAGAAAATTAGAAATATGGCAGTTTGGATCTGCGTCCGGCTGACCATCGAAGGTCACTGATTGCTGCACCATTTGAATGATGCTGGACTTGATCTCAAAGTTATTGTTCTCCACTGCGGGGCGAACAATACTTGACTATATGCCTTCCAAATTTGGCCGCGCATAATAGGACATGGTCCGTTGCGCGGCCTCATTAGGATTTGGCGCGTTAGGATTAGGAGGATTAAGATCCATATTCGCTGTGTTAGTGTCCCTGATCGACTCTTCGAATTCTAATTGATTATCCTTATCACGAGAACGGCGGCGCCGCCAAAGGGTTTGCTCGATCTCTGAATCAAAAGGAATATTCGAAGCGCTACCTCGGTGTTGAATCATTCAACTGGTCTCTGAGTTCGAACCCCAAGGGGTGTAGCCTGCGCCTACTTCTCCCTCACTAAACTCTCCTGACCGAGGATGGAAAATCTGGAATAGACCCAAGGATGCAGCGAGGAGGTCCCGCCACATACCCGGAAGATCTTAGAGAGCTTCCCCTCCCAAACCAAAGATCAGTCGGGCGCCTTGGAGGGCACTGGCAGCCAACTCCGAAAACTGCCTGGAGAAGAGAGCTCCAAAGATCTGATCTCCTCCAAGGTGCCCTTAAGGGTCTATTTATAGATTTTCCAGTCCTGGACTGCAAATAGCGTAAATCCACCTTCTGGTTTTACTAATCGCACACCAAATTGGTCTGCTAACAACCTAACTCTGTTGTTCTGAAGGGCTATTGGCAGCCCACAAAGGGTACCTGGGTAATTTCCCCCCAAAGCCTTCTGGGCGAATGGTCCGTGAAGGCACCACTCTCCGGGCTCTTTGCCCGCCATATTTCACCGGGCGAATGGCTCATGAGGACACCATTCGACATGCGCTCGACTCGCTCGGCGGGCGAGATCTTGGGTACCTGCTCTCGCCTATCTTCTTTGACACCTATGCGAGTGTCCTGCAAGTGGGGCCTCACTCGCCCAAGGGTCCTTGGGCTCTTATTCTGCATCTTGACCTGCCACCTGGCCTCTAGGGCCCCCTGGACCCACTCGGCGAATACATGGTTGTACATAATCCCCGCTCTTTACGAGCGATTCCTGCGCTCGGAAAGAAAAGTCCAAACTCCGGTATTCGGCGAGTGCTTTGCTGACCTGGCGGGAATCTTCTTGGTGGTGCCCTCCACTTGGCTATAAATACGGCCCCAGTTGTTGTCTTTGGCTTGCGAATCTTCTAATCACTAGTCCTCGTTTTTCCTTTCGGAGCACTCGCCATGACGTTCATGAAGCCTACTCCATGGCCACTTTTGGAAGGAATGATGGCTTGTCTTGCCGCCGCACAGGGAGGAACCGCTCCCAAAACCACTCGTTATGACGCCTGGCTCTCATCGGCGAGAGACCCCTCCAAGCCCTATAGGCTAAAGAAGGCTAAGACGGTCCAGCGAGACCGGGGGGAGAGGGAGTCCGTGTCTGAAACTCCCCCCCCCCCCCCCTCTGACTTTCCTCCTGTCGATACCAACGAGGTAACGGAACACATCTCGTTCTTGAGGTTGATTGTGACGACGCGACGGATCTCCGCCCCTCTTACCATTCGCAGGGTCTGTCGACGACCGGGGGTGGCCCTGGGCTCGACCAGGTGAATGCTGCCGCTCCCCCTCCTGATCTTGAGAACGCCCCTCCGACCTAGGAGCCCGCCCTTCTCGGCACTTCTGGAGGAGCCCCGTCCTCGCTTGGTGAGCATTCTGTTGCCCCCTCGCTTACTTTTTTCTCTTTTCGCGACTCTTCTGACTCAGGATCTCACAGTCCCTATCTTTGGGACCTTTGGGACCACGGGTTTGCCTCCTACCTTCCGTACTTCTACCGTTCCAGATGCCACCAAGAGTCCTCCCGCCCCGGAGCAGGAACGACCGGCGAGGAAGAGTCCCGGTACCGATTCTCCTGCTGCGGACCCGACCGTCACTTCCGCTGCGGCCGATCAGACGTACCACCCCGAGAAGGGGAAATCTCTCCACCTCCCAAGCTGACCATTCGCAGGGCATCCCAGCACATCTCTCCAGTCTCCCGTCGAAGAATACGTACCGGGTTGGTTGTCTCCTTCCGCAGAACTCGCGGCTTGTATCTGAGAGAGATCTAAACTCTGCTTTTGCAGGATTTCGCCAGATCCCGATCACCGATCCTTTAGAGGAGGAGGGGCTGATCTCGCCTCCTCTCTCCGCCAGCGACCTCTCTAAATTCCTCGGCGATCATGAGGATGCTCGTACTATGAAGGAATGGGTGTCAGAGATCCTTGGCAAGCTGATCTGGATGTAGCGAGACCAAGCCAACCTGACAGAGGAGCACCGGGCGGCCTTCGAGCGTCGGATTAGCGCCCTCGAGCGAGACTAGGGACACCTAGTCGGGGAGATGGAGCGCCAGGGAGGCAGGTGTGAGGAGACCTCGCTTGGGAGGCTCATTGTGCGGGCTAGGGATCAAATGCGGTTGATCAGCCAAGAGCTGACAGCAGTCAGCGCATTCCACTACCCGCGAGTGCCTCCAAGGACAGGGAGGCGAGGTCGGGGCCGATGGTGGTGGGATCAGTACTAAGCCTACCGGCTCTCGCTCCCTGCGCTCTCCCATATCCCTGCTATTTCTTCCTTTCTGTTTCCTTTTTCTTTTTCATATCGTACCAAGGCGAGACCCATTTTGTCTCGCGAACTATGACTTGATTGTGCGTTTGTATGTATATATCTTGCTTTCCGCTATTTTTCCTGAATGCCGTCCCGCGAGTGCTCTCGCTCTTGTTATGCTATTTGCTTTGCATTTGCAGGAGCGATCTCGTATACCGTTCTCGCCTTATATAAGCGGCTGGTTTCCGGTGGGTGGTTCAGACCCCGAGGTGCCAGGAGGTCGCGGCAGCTATCCGCACCCCGCGCGCCAATGATTTCAAACATTTTCCTCCTTTTTTCTATTAATAGTTCACCCAACAACCGTCATTACTGCGCTTTCATCTCTCTCTACTATTTTGCTCTCGCGATATCACTCGCCCTTCTCTCTACTCTTTTGCTATCGCGAGATCATTTCGTTCTTCTCTCTACTCTTTTGCTCTCGCGAGATCATTTCGTTCCTCCACGATGCCGAAAGATGTGGATGGTAGAGCTAACTGCGCCCAGGTCTTCTCCAACCGAGACTTCGACACCTGCGACCTCTCGGAGGAAGATTTCAACCAGGCCGTCGTGGATTTTATCCCGCCGGGTTTCGCCGGGCGCCTCCCGGGGGGGGCCGGGATCGCATCAACCAGTTCTCGCCTAACACACTCACAATCCCCCTGGAACACTTCGAGGTAGGGCTCCGCCTCCCGCTGTGGACAGAAGTGCACCTGACCCTGCGATACTTCGGGGTGGTCCCTGCTCAGCTCAATCCCAACTCCATCGCCATGCTGGTAGCATTCGCCTACTATCTGCGCGAGGAGGGGATTGAGTTCTCGCCCCCGGTCTTCCGGAAGCTCTTTACCTTCAGGGCCACTCGCGGAGTGGCGTTCTTCTCTGGGCAGAGCCACCTCAACGTGATCGGTACCGCCAATAAGAACCACGACTGGGTTCGGCGGTTAATCTTCATCACAGGGAAGTTCAGCAATGTGCCACTCGCACCCGTGCAAGAAGACGAGTCGACCTTCCGGCCTCCAACGCTTGGAGGATTCGAGGCCAAGCTCCACGCCTACCTCTAGAAGCATGATATGGATATCGTGAACTTGTGAAAGCACGTCGGCTCGCTGCCGGTGGTCCCGCCGGGAGAAGGTAGGCTGAATTACTTTGTCCTGAGCTCTCGCTCCTTCTACGTTCACTTCCACATATTTTAATTGACCTTCTGAACGCAGGGCTTCGGAGCCTCCCCTTTCATCTGCCGAATGCGAATGTGGGGATCTCTCCTGCCGACGCTCTCGTCCGCGCGCAGTCTGCTGCCACTGCCTGCCACGAGATCCCACCTCCCGCGAGGTCCAGCGGGCAAAAGCCGAAGTCAAAGCGGAAGCCCGACGCGGCTTCGAGCCATTCCGCCAAGCTGTCGAAGCCCTCAGCTGCCGATAAGGGCAAAGCGGCCGTGGAGGATGTCTTGCGCTCGAGTACTCCCATTGAGGGTGTCTTAGCCGTCCAACCTGCCGTCGCGCCAGCGGCAATTTCTTCGGGGCCCGTGCTGAGGGGTCACCGAAACTTTCCTCTCGGCGAGAAGTGCGCCGATCTCGCCGGCGAGCTCCTCATTAACTGGGACCGGCGGGCCAACCGGGTCTCCATTTCCACCCTTCCTCCATCCTGGTCGGAGAAGGAAACCATCAGTGGCCATGCTTATGGCCTCTCGTACGCGCTTTACAGCCGCGAGGGCGCTTCTTCCTTCGACGCCGAGTCCACTCAAAACCTCGCGCACGAGGCGGCGAGAGCTATGATGTGGACCCATGAGCTGACCTATATGTCCTCTCGCCGAGTTATGACACTCGCGCGAAACATAATAGAGGTCGAGAAGACCCGCTCTATTGTGGCCGCCGAGGCCGCGACAGTGAAGCAAACAACTGGCCGCCGCCAAGGCCCTTCTCGCCAGCCGCCCGAGCCGAGAGGTAACTCACTCCTCTTCTCGCGCCTTTGAGTTCTCACTCTATTTCTTTCCTTTCCCGTGCACTAACCTTCTTTTTTCTTCCAGGACGTAGCCAACTACGATACCTTGCTCGTTCGGTCTCGCATCCTCGGGGAGCAAAATCTGGCGCTGGAGGCCGAGAACTGGGGGTTGCAAGATGCTGTCGCTCGGCCACCTCCCGCGGGGAGGGAAACTTAACATCTTTACTCCACCGCCGAGTTTGAAGGGTTGATGCAAAGAACGACCCAGGGAACGGTGAAGCATACGCTAGATGTGCTGCGGAGGGCCGGTCTTCTGAAAGAAGAAGGGGAGAGGATCCTGGCCCGTCACGTACTTCCTGAGCTCTTTTCCCCTATCGACGCCACAGATGAGGTTGGTGATGGGCGAGATCTTGGAGGCCTCTCCTCTCCGAGCAGCGGGTATTCTGACGATGATGTCGGTGACCCTTGAAATTTTTTTCTTTCTTTTGATGTAAGGCAGGAGCTTCTTATAATTTCATGATGAAATAGAAAGTAATGCTTTTGTTGCCGCTAGTGACCTTAGTTACTGCGCATCTCTTTTATTATACTTCTCGATATCGTCCCCCGACAGCCCGCGCACTCATATGCCCCCTTTTGCATGTTTCTCAAATTATCGTGTTCGCACTCACATTTCTTACTTGCTTGAGTGCTGATGGCCGCTATCCTTAGGTCGTGACCGAGATGATTCAGCCACATAGATGTGCCCCGCAGACGCAACCCTTTTCGCATTCTCACATGCCCCTTAAAGATTTAGACGATTTTATTGATTTCTGTCGGGGGCAAAACCGTGGCGTGAACCCACTTCATCTTGCGTACTTCCCGCGCCCCTCGAGATTGCTAGCATTTCTTCGTGCATTCGTCCAGCGAATGCCTTTCTCGTATAAACTCATTCACCGGCGAGTGATCCTTGTGATGGACATCACTCGCCACTTTTGCTACCAAGACTTACCTTGTGAGAACTGAGTTCAACAAACAGTATATTGGATTTCACCGATTCGAACATCTGTTACTGATTCGTCGAACGCAGACTAGAGTTTGCCGAACTCAAGAATAAGTTGCGAAGTCAGGCTGGAAGAATTGACTTCGTCGAGCTGCGAATGAATTTCGTCGACCGCTGAGATTTGGCGGATTCGTCGACCACTGAGGTGGAGCAGGTTCGTCGACCGCCGAGACAGATCGTCGATCGCTGAGCCGCTGAGCCGCCGAGATGCTGAGATTGAAGATCGTCGACCGCTGAGACTGAGGCGAGCCGTTCATCGAATGCAGAGTGTAAGCCGTTCATCGAACGCAGAGAGAAATTCGTCGAACGCCGAGTGTAGGTCGTTCGTCGAACGCAGAGAGCAATTCGTCGAACGTCGAGTGTAAGTCGTTCGTCGAACGCAGAAAGCGATTCGTCGAACGTAGAACATTAGCTTTTTTTCGAGTTCTGGCTGACAGCCTAAAACCTTGACTTTTAGGCTATGTAATGGGGTCAACTTAGTCTTTATCAACAGATAGTGATCCTGGCCCAAATCAGTAATATGGTTGTTCCATTTGACAATCTTTCTCCTTAGGTCCTTCATTTATAACCTTTCCTTTCCCTGGGCTAACTTTCAAGCCTTTGGAACCCACCATCGAGTGAGCCTTCAGCCCTACCAGCTAGGTGAGAGCCTCGACAGCGGGTCTGCTCGGGGCCAACCTTTGGAATTTTTGGAACCTGTCACCGAGTGAGCCTTCGGACCTGCCAGCTAGGTGAGAGCCTGGACAGCGGGTCTGCTCGGGGCCAACCTTTGGAACTTTTGGAACCTGCCACCGAGTGAGCCTTCGGCCCTGCCAGCTAGGTGAGAGACTGGACAGTGGGTCTGCTCGGGACCAACCTTTGGAACTTTTGGAACCTGCCACCGAGTGAGCCTTCGGCCCTGCCAGCCAGGTGAGAGCCTGGACAGCGGGTCTGCTCGGGGACAACCTTTGGAACTTTTGGAACCTGCCACCGAGTGAGCCTTTGTCCCTGCCAGCTAGGTGAGAGTCTAGACAGCGGGTCTGCTCGGGGCCAACCTTTGGAACTTTTGGAACCCGCCACCGAGTGAGCCTTCGGCCCTGCCAGCTAGGTGAGAGCCTGGACAGCGGGTCTGCTCGGGGCCAACCTTTGGAGCTTTTGGAACCTGACACCGAGTGAGCCTTCGGCCCTGCCAGCTAGGTGAGAGCCTGGACAGCGGGTCTGCTCGGGGCCAACCTTTGGAACTTTTGGAACCTGCCACCGAGTGAGCCTTTGGCCCTGCCAGCTAGGTGAGAGCCTGGACAGCGGGTCTACTCGGGGCCAATCTTTGGAGCTTTTGGAACCTGCCACCGAGTGAGCCTTCGACCCTGCCAGCTAGGTGAGATCCTGGACAGCGGGTCTGCTCGGGGCCAATCTTTGGAGCTTTTGGAACCTGCCACCGAGTGAGCCTTCAGCCCTGCCAGCTAGGTGAGAGCCTGGACAGCGGGTCTGCTCGGGGCCAACCTTTGGAACTTTTGGAACCTGCCACCAAGTGAGCATTCGGCCCTGCCAGCTAGGTGAGAGCCTGGACAGCGGGTCTGCTCGGGGCCAATCTTTTGAGCTTTTGGAACTTTCCACCGAGTGGCCTTCGGCCCTGCCAACTAGGTGAGAGCCTGGAGGGTCTACTCGGGGCCAATCTTTGGATCTTTTGGAACCTGCCACCGAGTGAGCCTTCAGCCCTGCTAGCTAGGTGACGACCTGGACAGCGGGTCTGCTCGGGGCCAATCTTTGGATCTTTTGGAACCTGCCATCGAGTGAGCCTTCGGCCCTGCCAGCTAGGTGAGAGCCTGGACAGCGGGTCTGCTCGGGGCCAACCTTTGGAACTTTTGTAACCTGCCACCGAGTGAGCCTTCGGCCCTGCCAGCTAGGTGAGAGCCTGGACAGCGGGTCTGCTTGGGGCCAATCTTTGGAGCTTTTGGAACCTGCCACCGAGTGAGCCTTCAGCCCTGCCAGCTAGGTGAGAGCCTGGACAGCGGGTCTGCTCGGGGCCAATCTTTGGAGCTTTTGGAACCTGCAACCGAGTGAGCCTTCGGCCCTGCCAGCTAGGTGAGAGCCTGGACAGCGGGTCTGCTCGGGGCCAATCATTGAAGGCTTTCTACCACCACCTTGCAAGTCTTTCCTAGCACACACATATATAAAAATCAAGTTGTAAAGCATAGTATTCTTATTACATGGACTTAGGGATAGAAACGCTTTAAGTCATCACCACTCCACGTGTGATTGAGGGACTCACCCTCCACATTTTGGAGGCGGTACCCTCCTGATTTCAATACTTCCTCTATGACATAGTGGCCTTCCCAATTTGGATGGAGCTTCCCTACTGCGGCTGACCTTCCGGCCGCGTCAACCTTTTTCAACACGAGGTCACCCTTCTCAAATTGTTTGATTCTGACATGCTTGTCAAAGTATTTGGCCATCCGCCGCTTGACTTCTTCTTGGCGAGTGGCCGCTAGATCTCGGACTTCCTCGATCAGATCCAAGGAGAGCCGCAGCTCCTCCTCGTTTCCTGTCCTCCATTCTTCATCACCCTCTGAGACGGCCCTTAGCCGCGGCGTCTTGACTTCAAATTCCACGGGAATGACGACGTCGCTACCATGAGAAAGCTTGAAGGGGGTCTCCCAGTGGCGGTGTTGGGGGTAGTTCTTAGAGCCCATAGGACCGAGGGGAGTTGCTCCACCCAGTTCCCCTTCAAGTTCTCCACCTTCTTCTTGAGCAGGTTTACTATGACCTTGTTTGTCGCCTACACCTGTCCGTTGCTCCGGGGGTGATGGACGGACGCAAACCTGAGGTCTATCCCCATCTGGCTGCAGAAGCTGATGAATTCCTCGCTGGCGAACTGCGGACCATTACCTGTGACGATGGCCTGCAGTAGCCCATGCCGGCAGATGGTCTCTCCCCATATGAAGTTGCGGACGACCTGGGAAGTGACCTTAGCCAGAGCCTTGACCTCCAACCATTTCGAGAAGTAATCGATCATAACTAAGAGAAAATCTTCTTTGCCCACTAGCCTGAGGAAAAGGTCCTACCAGATCCATCCCCCATATGGCGAAGGGCCAGGGCGCCGTGATGCTCCTTAGCCTTTGAGCTGGCAAAAGCTAAAGTGGGGCGAACAGCTGGCACTTTCGGCATTGCTTAGCGAATGCTGCCGTATCCCTGCTCAGGGTCGGCCAGAAGTATCCCTGCCTCATTATCCTCGCTTCCAACGTCCTGCTCCCCGAGTGACTGCCATATTCGCCGGAATGAACCTCCTCTAGGACCCTCGGGGCTTCTTCCTCCGAGACACATCTCGCCAAGAGTCCGGAGAGGGTCTTCCAATACAAATCCCCTTCATGAAGCACGTAGTAGACGGACTTATATCGAAAGCGTCTTTGATCTGGGACCTCCTCTGGAAACTCACCCGTCGCTAGAAAGGTTATGAAAGGGTCCTTCCACGAGCGGCGTTTTTCTATGTCCATGATCTCCCCTTCCTCAATTGAAGGGCGAAATAGATCTGTTAAGGTCCCTCCGACCCGAGGGCCGGACTTGGCCAGCCGATCTGCCGAGATGCTTTCTTCCCTTGGTATGTGTCTAATGGAGAAGGTCTTGAATGCACCGATGAGACCCCTTACTTTGGCCAAATATCTCATGAGTGTGGGCTCCCTTGCCTCGATCTCACCCTTGATTTACGAGGCTATCACCCTCGAATCCGTGAGGACTTCCATGTCGTGAACCCCCAACTCCTGAGCCAGACGTAGGCCGGCGATTATTGGCTCGTATTCTTCCTGGTTGTTGGTGATGGGAAAGTGTATTACTAGCGTTTGTTCGATTTTCATCCCATGAGGGCTCTACAACACCACCCCTCCTCCCAAGCAATTCCTGCCTGACGCTCCATCGACCAGCAACTTCCAGGGGACGTGGTGGAGAGCTTGGCCTTCCTCCATTTCGATTATGTAGTCTGCCATGAAATCCGCGACCGCTTGAGCCTTCATTGACAATCGGGGGACAAAGGAGATGTTGAACTCACTCAACTCCACCGACCACTTCGCGAGCCTCCCCGAGTGCTCCACCCCTTTCAAAGATTTTGCGAAGGGGATGGTCCGTCACCACTTGGATCGAGTGGGCCTGGAAATACGGCCTGACTTTCCTGGCCGAGATGACCAGAGCGAAGGCCAACTTCTCCAAAATCGGGTATCGGAGTTCCGCCTTCTTCAAGACCCTGCTTACATAGTAAACGGGCAACTGCTTCTTGCCCTCTTCCCGTACCAAGACGGAGCTTACGACTTCAGCCCCGACCCCTAGATACAAGGATAAATTTTCTCCCTCCTTAGGACCTTGGAGTAGCGGAGCTTTGGTGAGCTGGCTTTTCAGGGCTTGGAAGGCCTCCTCACATTCCCCCGTCCATTCGAATTTCTGGTTACCTCGCAACACCTTGAAGAAGGGGGAGCATTTCTCTCCGGCCCGGGAGAGAAACCTACTTAACCCTGCGAGCTTCCCAGTTAGACGTTGAACTTCCTTAGCGTTTCGCGGCAATTTCAACTCCATTATGGCTTTGACCTTGTCCGGATTCGGCTCTACCCCCGCCTGGGTAAGGAGATGTCCTAAAAAGTTCCCCTTGCTGGATCTGAATACGCACTTCAGGGGGTTTAGCCGCATCTTATACTTGCGCAGAGTGGCAAAGGTCTCCTCGAGGTCGTGGAGGTGAGAGCTCACGCCCTTACTCTTGACCATGAGGTCATCTACATAAACCTCCAAGTTTCTCCCTCTTTGCTCCCGGAAGACCCGGTCCATCATTCTTTGGAAAGTTGCACCTGCGTTCTTTAGCCCGAACGGCATCATCTTATAGCTATAATACCCTTCCCTTGTGATGAAGGAGACGTCCTTGATGTCCGGGGGTGCATTCTAATTTGATGATAACCTGAAAAAGCATCTAAGAAAGACATTACAGAAAAACCGACGGCTGAGTCAACCAGCACGTCGATTCGAGGCAAAGGATAACAATCCTTATGGCAGGCTTTGTTTAATAAAGAAAAATCAATACACATACGCCAGCGACCATCGCCTTTCTTTACCATAACGACATTAGAGACCCAGCCTGGATACTGGATCTCCGATATGAAACCTTCCTTGAGTGTTGGACATGTGTGTCACATCCCTTTGTTTGAGAATAAAAAATCCGAAATTGTATTTGATCTTGCTTGTCGTGTGTTTATAGTGTGCAGGAACTATAGGTGCAATACTCCACAGGTAGAAAGCAGCTGAATTCAAACATCTGGAAGAATGCGCTACCGGCAGCGCTAGCGCTACCGCCTGGCGCTAGCTCGTCCGACGAACTTGAAGCTCCGTTCGACGAAAATTCCATTAGACAAAAATTTCCGTTCGACGAACATGAAGCTTTGTTCGACGAAAATTTTCGTTCAACGAAAGTTTGTTCCGCCACGCCACCGACGGTTTCGCAACCACTACCGCCAGCGCTAGCGCTACCGCTGGGCGCTATCTCAAGTTCGTGCACAGCGCCACGCTGCCGACGGTTTCGCAACCGCTCCACACGAACGCTACCGCAGGCGCTAGGAGCTAACGTAGGCGCTATCATCAAGTTCTATAAAATGATGGGCTCTCTCTCGTTTTGAGTTAGTGCTTCCAGAGAGATTACTTGTTCCATATTTCCAGAGCTGCTACTCTGCCGAAAGTTCATCTCCCACTTAAAGCCAAAGAGAATTTCTGGAGAAGGAAGCCACCACGCTGCATCTGAAGAACGATCGCTTCAACCTCTCTTATGCTACAGCGATCCTTCATCCTCATCTTTAGAGATCTCATATAGGGAGTTTCATTATTGTTATATTTATTTTCATTCCATATTTTTGTAATCGTTTAGTTAATTCGCCTTGTGTTGGCGACTAGGTCTGGGTAGGACTTAAGGGGAAATTCGCCTTGTGTTGGCGACTAGTTCTAGGTGATTATATCTAGGGGGCTCGAGGCCATATCCGGGGAAGGATTGGCTAGAGCGGCTTGAGGCCTTATCCGGGGAAGGATTGGCTAAAGCCAACCGGTTTGTGGGGATACAAGTCGGTATAGAAAAGGAAAAATTGTATTACTTTATACGCCTCCGATTTCAAGCGATATTGAAATCAATTTATGTAAACACATTTTCTATATAATATAATCATGTCTCTTTCTGTGCTTACTTGATTTCTATCATTTGGCATAATTTATAAAATTGCAAATTATAATTGTTTCCTCCTTTAAGTTAAATTATTATTTCATTCTAAGTTTCTCTAAACAATTTAGTAAAAATTTACAAAGAATTTTATTCCCTTATTCACCCCCCCCCCCCCCTCTAAGGGCATCGTAAGATCCAACAAGTGGTATCAGAGGGTAGGTTATTCCAAACGGTTTAAAAACCAGGTATAATGGCGTCTTATGATCTCGCTTTTTCCGAGGGTCAGGGAATTAGTAGACCTCCACTCTTTACTGGGTCAGATTATAATTATTGGAAAAATAGGATGTGTTGCTTTCTTATGACCCTAGATATTGAGGTATGGAATATGGTAGAAGAGGAATACTCTCCTCCTACATTTGTAGTTGGAGAGATAACTTTAGATAAACCAAAAGATAAATGGGATGATAGAGATAAACTAAAATGCAAAAACAACGCCAAGGCCATGAATGCTTTATTTTGTGTGTTAGATCGAAATGAATTTAATAGAATTTCTGCATGTACTACTGCTTATGAAATTTGGAATCATTTGGAAGTTACTCATGAAGGTACATCGCAGGTTAAAGATTTAAAGCTTTTCCAACTTGAGTCGGAATATGAAAAATTCCGGATGGATGAAAGTGAAGATGTTGATGGCATGTACACGCGCTTCACCATGATCGTCAATGCCTCCAAAGCTCTTGGAAAGACCTTCTCCAACGACGACTTGGTCCAAAAGATCCTTCGTTCCCTTCCACCAAAATTCAACCCGAAGGTGACGGCCATTTCAGAATCGCACAATCTAAGGACGCTCCAAGTTGAGAGCCTCATTGGGAATCTCAAAATCCATGAGGTAGAACTCAAAATCCAACATGATGAATACAACAAGGAGCCAAAGAAGAAGGCATTGGCATTAAAATCAAAGAAGGAGTGCCAAGAGGATGAGGATGAAGATGAAGAAAGTCTTTTGGTGAAGAACTTCCGAAAGTTCATGCGAAATCCGGAAAGGCGAAACACTTTCCAAAAATTTATCCAAAAGGATGGAAGATGGAAAGGGCCATCCTCAAAGAAGGAAAAGGAGAGCGACGATGAAGAAGAAAGACCTCCACCGGAGTGCTTTCATTGTAGGAAGACCAGGCACATTCGGAGCCAGTGCCCAAAGTTCTTGAAGGAGAAGAAGGAAAAGCGACACAAAGGGAAGGAGAAGAAGAAGGTGTTAAAAGCTAGAACATGAGATGACTCCTCCACCTCCTCCGAAGAATCAAGCGGGTCTACATCAAGCGAAGATGAGGAAGCAAACATGTGCCTCATGGGACATGGAAACGACGGCGACGACACCAGTGTTCTTAGTGACACTGAGATGTGCAGGCAGGCTAAGGACAATGAAGACGTGTGGTACTTGGATTCAGGATGCTCCAAGCACATGACGGGCAATAAAGCAAAGTTCCTTAGCCTAGAAAAGAAGAAGGGAGGGATCATGACGTTTGGTGATAACGGAAAAGGAAGGATCATGGGAATTGGTACAGTTGGTAACAAATCCTTTACTATATCTAATGTTCTTTATGTGAAAGGATTAAAACACAATTTAATTTCTATTAGCCAATTATGTGATAAAGGATTAGATGTGTTATTTGAATCTTCCACTAACTTATGCAAAATATCTAATCCTACTACAAAAGATATTTTACTAACTGCACCAAGAATACATAATGTCTATATAGTTTCTTTTCATGATCTTTCTAAATTATCTATAAAATGTTTTATCACTAAAAATGATGAATTAGAACTTTGGCATAGAAGACTAGGGCATGCTAGCACAAAGCTCATTGTACAACTTTCCAAAAGTAATTTAATTAGAGGATTGCCTAGGTTAAATGGAACTTTACCTTCACTTTGTTCACCATGTCAAAAAGGTAAATTTTCTAGATCCTCTTTCAAAAGTAAAAATTTCATTTCTACTACAAGACCCTTGCAAATAATTCATATGGATCTTTTTGGTCCCGTTAGCACTGCAAGTCTTGGTGGTAGATTATATACATATGTTTTAATAGATGATTTTTCAAGATATTGTTGGACATTATTTCTCTCTTCCAAATCCGATGCGTTTTGTGAATTTGCAAAATTATGTACTCGTATTCAAAATGAAAGTGATTTAAAAATTAAATGCATCCGCTCGGATCATGGAGGAGAATTTGAAAATGAAAAATTTACATCCTTTTGTGATATGTTAGCCATTAAACATGAGTTCTCTGCACCACGCACACCACAACAAAATGGTGTTGTAGAAAGAAAGAATAGGACACTTCAAGAACTAGCACGCACTATGTTATGTGAATATAAATTACCTAAGTCCTTTTCGGCCGAAGCTGTAAGTACATCGTGTTATGTTTTGAATAGAATCATGCTTCGCCCATCTCTTAATCTCACACTATATGAACTTTATTTTCAAAAGAAGCCTAATGTATCTTATTTTAAAGTTTTTGGTTATAAATGTTTTATTTTGAATACAAAAGATAGCTTGGGAAAGTTTGATGAAAAATGTGATGAAGGAACTTTTCTTGGGTACTCTTCAACTAGTAAAGCTTATAGAATTTTTAATTAAAGAACTAGTAGAGTTGAAGAGTCAATAAATGTAAAATTTGATGAGTTTGTTCCTTGTGTAGAAAAATTTTCTACTGGCAATGAGGATGATCTCTTACAACCTTTGGAGCATGGTGATGAGGAACCTTCCAAAGAAGAAGAAGAGGAGGCCAAGGAAGATGAATATGTACCTCCAAGTACCTTAAAATTCACAAAGGATCATCCACGGGAATTGATAATTGGTAAACCATCCATCAGGGTAAGAACTCGCTCTTCTCTTCATGAATCTTTTTCAAATATTTGTTTTGTTTCCGAAATAGAACAAAAAAATGTTTCTACTGCTTTAAATGATGAATTTTGGTTTTTGGCTATGAATGAAGAGTTAGAACAATTTGAGCGACATAATGTTTGGAAATTAGTTGAAAGACCATCTAATCACCCGGTTGTAGGTGTAAAATGGATTTTTAAAAATAAATTAGATGGTGAGTCAAGAATCTCTAGAAATAAAGCACGATTAGTAGCACAAGGATATTCTCAAATCGAGGGGATAGATTTTGATGAATCTTTTGCACCCGTTGCTAGATTAGAGTCTATAAGAATTTTTCTAGCATGTGCAAGCTTTAAAAGAATAAAACTTTTCAAATGGATGTGAAAAGTGCTTTTCTAAATGGGTTTGTAAAAGAAGAAGTTTATGTTGAACAACTCCCCGGTTTTATTAGTGAAAAATTTCCAAATCATGTTTATAAACTAGAGAAAGTGCTTTATGGTTTAAAACAAGCGCCCCGTGCATGGTATGAAAGACTTACATCATTTTTATTAAAGCACGATTATATTATGGGAAGTGCGGATAATACTCTCTTCATTAAGCACAACAATGATGATATAATTATTTTACAAATATATGTTGATGATATTCTTTTTGGATCTACTAATGAAGAGATGTGTAAAGAAGTTATTTTAGTGATGAAAAATAAATTTGAAATGAGTCTTGTAGGAGAACTTTCTTATTTTCTTGGTTTTCAAATATCACAAAGAATTGATGGCATCTTTGTATGTCAAACTAAATATGTCCATGATATGATTAAACGTTTTGGATTTGAAAACCTTAAACATGTTTCTACACCAATGAGTGCATCACTAAAATTAGGAAAAGATGAATCAGGAATTTTTATAGATCAAACTTTATATAGAGGTATGATAGGATCTCTACTTTATCTAAGTGCAACTAGACCTGATATTATGTTTGTCGCATGCTTATGTGCTCGATTTCAAGCCAATCCAAAAGAATCTCATTTAAAAGCGGTAAAACGAATTTTTAGATATCTCATTGGGTCATCTAGATTAGGATTATGGTACCTGTTGGGTATTATGTCCACAATCACCTAGATTTGAAGATGTCCCCTAGTGAACTAAAATGAATTGAGTATGTATTTGATGATTTCTGTTTAGATGTGTTATGACAGGTTTTAATGCTAAGTGCACACCAAAGTCAGGTTGCAATGGATCACCAAACACAGTTCTAGACAATGTAATCCCTCATTGTATAGAACAAAGTGTTGGTCCATGTGTAATCTCTCTTTTGGGGTGCACTTCATATACTCATAACTGAAGGCTTTCAAGGTTGAGGAGTGGAGCAGGTTTTCAGAAGAAAAGAAAAATTCTGCTGAGTCAATTCGTCGAGATGACTCGGGTCATTCCGACGAATCCCGACGAATCCAGACAGAAGACCTTTGTCTTGGTTTAGAAGAAAAATCTGCAGCTAAGTCCATTCGTCGAGATGACTCGGGTCATTCCGACGAATCCCTACGAATGCTGACAGAGGTCATTTTGGCTGGGTTGTGAAGAAAATTCTGCAGCTAAGTCAATTCGTCGGATGTTCTCGTGAACTCCCGACGAATCCCGACGAATGGTAACAGAAAGTGTTTTTCACGGGTTGTTCAGTGTTTCCCTGTGGCTAAGTCAATTCGTCGGATGTTCACGTGAAGTCTCGACGAATGACGGACAGACGGATTTCAAATCTTTGTTTTGTTTTCGAAAATTAGGGTTAGCCACCATGAACAGTACACGTGTCGCCTCTCCCTTCATTGTCGCACGAGCCGTTGAAGTCCTCCCTATAAATAAATCCTTATTTTAGGGCAAGGGCATCAATCTTAAAAAATCGATCTAAAAATCTCTCTTCAGCCGACAGTTCAGAAAAGATAAAGCTAAAAGTCGATCTCCTTTCTCTTTTGCTGAACAAGAATTCTGAGACCTAACATTTGCTGCTCAAAGATCCTTTCTCTATTGTTGTTAGAGATTTCTCAGAAGAAGGCCTTTGATCTTATTGCTGCTCTCATTATTGAAGATTCTTTCAAGTAAGTCAAAGGGCCTATTCAGATCTGGTTAGCCAAGTCTTCTCTCTTCCACATCTTTCAAGTGCCAAGCTTTCTTTCAAGGTTGAGAAGAAGACTCAGTATTTAAGATCTGAAGTTAATCTCTTTAGAGGTTAAGAAGAAGTATTTTGTTTCAATATCTTTTCTTTTGTAGGAGTTTTCACTCCGAGTTTATTTGTAGGAGTTGTTTACTCCGAGGTGTAGGAGTTGTTATACTCCGAGTTGTAGGAGTGGAATACTCCGAGTTGTAGGAGTTTTGACTCCGAGGTGTAAGATTAGTTATAATCTGAGATTGGTGAAGTAGTCGAGTCTAGCCTCGAAGTGCTAGAAAGGCGAGGCGGGAAAGAGGACTACCCACATCGGGGAACCTCTATAAAATCCTTGTGTCTGTGCTGTGTTTGATTGTTTGTTCTTCTGTGTTAAATTTTTAATTCCGCATAAAGACATAGAATCCACCTATTCACCCCCCTCTAGGTGATTTAGGCCGCAACTAGATACTTTCAATTGGTATCAGAGCGAGGTTGTTCGCTATAAGGCTAACACCTTGAACAAGACTCCTCATCTAGTTGCTAAAGCAAATATGTCTGGAATGGATAAGGCCAAGGATTCCGTCAAGTTGCCAGTCTGCACCAAAGAGAACTTTCCTATGTGGAAGGAAAGAGTAAGATTCTACATGGAAGCTGCTGACCCAAGAATCTTTCAGATCGTGGAAGAAGGTCCCCATATTCCGATGAAACCATCTTCAATAAACTCCACCATCATGATCCCGAAGAAGATGTTGGAACTGAACAAAGATGAGATCGCTCTAGTGGCCCTAGATAAGAAAGCAAAGAATATCATAGCAGGTGTAGTTGATGATTCAATGTTGCAAAATCTGCTTCACTGCAAATCTGCTAAAGAAATGTGGGATTCACTAGTCGTTCTGATGGAAGGGACCGAAGAAGTGAGGGATGACCGAAGATCGTTGCTGAATCAAGAATACGAAGCTTTCAAGCAAGATCCAAGAGACTCCATTTCTGACACCTACGAGAAGTTCTTCAAGATTGTAAATGGTCTTAGGAACTATGATCGAGAATTCACAACTGGCGAACTAAATGACAAATTCCTGAGATCCCTGACGAAAGAATGGGACACCAAGGTTATAGCCATCAGAGAATTCAGAAAGCTAGGAACCACGGAGCCACAAATGCTGTTTGGTAAGCTCTTGTCCCATGAGTTGAAGTTGAACTCCCGCAAAGCTGAAGAAGAGGGGATCAAGGCCTCTGGAAGGGAGAAGTCCTCCGCTCTGAAAGCTGAAAGCTCAAGAAAGAGCAAGACTCTCCCACCTGTCAGGAGATCATCTTCTGATGAGGATGAATCTGATGCCAGCCCCTCTGGCTCAGAGTTGTCTGACGGAGAATTTTCTCTGCTCTCCAAGCAATTCAAAAGACTTCTGAATAAAAGAAAGCAGAAGAGAGGCCAATCCACTGCATTTGATCATAGAAGATCAAGACGTGATGGTGATCATCACAAGAAGGACTACAATAATGACAGGTATAAATCTAAACCGAACAAATATGATTCCACTGACATTATTTGCTATTGCTGCAATAAGCCAGGACACGTGATAGCCGAGTGTCCATACAAAAAGAAAGAAGGATCAAAGAAGGAAGAAAAGAGAACCTTTAAAGGAAAGAAGAAGGAAAAGAGCCTCCTCGCCAAAAAGGCCAAGACTCTGAGCGACAGTGACTCTGATGCGTCAAGCTCAGATGAAGACGCCTACTTTGGGCTAATGGCACATCTAGACGAAGAAATAGGCGACTCCTCTTATAAGGGGAAGGTAAACTCTCATACCCCTCTGTCTGCTTCTGAAGATGAGACTGCATCCGTAGCAAATGAAGGCTACTCCTCAGAGGAGGACTCTAAGTTAATAACTCAGTATGAAGCCCTTGTGAAAGGATTTGACAAGTGCCGCAAGGTCGTCAAATCCAAGTCAAAAGAAATTGAATCTCTCAAGACAGTGGAATTAGCTTTAAGGGAGGAAGTTGAACAATTAACTCCTCTCAAAGATGAAATCCAACTCTTGAAAGACGAACTGAAAAGCTCCACTGAGTTGTTGAATCTAAAGGAGAAAACTATAAATGAACTAGAAGATAAGTTGAAGGCGGAAAGGAAGCTCGTAGAAAGCTTCTCGAAGCCTAAGACTATTCTTCCACTCATTGATAGGTTTTCTGCTCCTGCGAAGGGTAGTGGAATTGGTCATAAGGCCGAAAGTAGTAAGGCTGCTGAGAAAAGAGCCGTGAAAGGGAAGGGAACTGCTTATCAAAGTCAACCTTCATTCAGGAAGGTCATTTTTCCATCAAACCCGTTTGACTTTGATTCATCCTACGGTCATTTTGCTAGACCAACACACGTTGAACCTAGTAATAAATATCAAGGATGGAGCTTTCCCCAAAACTTTGACGTCTCTCCATTCAAAGCTCCTCATGAAGAAATAATTCTCAAAGATCATGGTCCGTTTGTTCACGGATCAGCTCATAAGAAGGCAACAAAAATTAAAACGATTGCACCCAAATCTGTTGAGAAGAAGTTGGAGCCATGTGTGTGCTGTCACCATGAGGCCCCCACTTCTAAGAAAGCTCCTACTAAGAAAGTCACCCCTGTTGCACCTCACGTTCAAAAAGTAAAACAGGAGACACAGAGAAGGTACAATCGGTTCGATTGTTGGTGTTGTGGCAAGGTTGGTCACTTTGCCATAGATTGTTAGTTTAATCCGAGAAATGTCACGACTCCACGGATTAACAATGCAAGAATGACCCCTCGCAATGTTAACATTCCAAGTGGCGGTCATCTAACAAGAAGCCAAGGACCCAAATCGGTTTGGTTTCCTAAGGGCAATTGATTGTTGATTGCAGGTATGTCCAAAGGCCAATACAAATCCAATATGGTACTTGGACAGTGGTTGTTCACGGCACATGACCGGAACAAGAAGCCTACTACAAGAGTATACCCCGGTGAAAGATGGTCCAAAAGTTATTTTTGGTGGATCTGATCGGGGAATCACAAAAGGCTACGGTATGATCACAAATGGTATAGTCTCTTTCACAGACGTGGCTTATGTTAAAGGATTACAACATAATCTCATTAGCATAAGTCAACTTTGTGACAAAGGCTATATGGTAGAATTCTACAAGGACAAGTGCTTGATAAAGTCGTCTGATACGTCAGAAACTATTTTAACAGGCACTCGGAGTAGAAATATTTTTTGTTTAAATTTTCTATGTTTAGACTCTTCTACACCAGTGTGCTTTTTAGCAAAAGATAGTGCATCTCTTTGTGACCAGTGGCACAAGAGACTAGCACATATTAATTTCAAAACTATAAGTATGTTATTTTCTCAAAATTTAGTTCGCGATGCTCCTGATGTTAAGTGCATTAAAGAGAGACCGTGTCATGCATGCCAAATGGGTAAGCAGACTCGGGCAACCTGTAAAAGCATTATTGGCAAAGACTCTAACAGATGTTTATATCTGCTCCATATGAACTTGTTTGGTCCCATGCCAATCAGAAGTATAGGAGGTAAGTCTTATACGTTGGTTGTTGTTGATGACTACTCACGCTTTGCTTGGGTATTCTTTCTGAAACACAAGTCAGACACCTTTGCTTCTTTCACCACATTCGTCAAGCAAATCCAGAATGAATTAGAATGTTCTGTGGTCAAAATCAGAAGTGATCATGGTACAAAGTTCAAGTCTGGAGCTATGACTGAATTTTGTGAAAGCCTAGGTATCTTTCATGAGTTTTCCTCTCCCCGTACTCCACAACAGAATGGAGTAGCTGAAAGAAAGAATAGAACGCTCATAGAGGCCTGCAGAATAATGTTGAGTGATTCTTTACTACCAGAATACTTCTGGGCTGAAGGCATCAACACTGCTTGCCACGTGCAAAACAGAGCACTAATCAACAAGAACCATCATAAGACTCCTTATGAACTTTTGAAGGGCAAGAAACCAACCCTGTCTTATTTTAGAATCTTTGGCAGTAAGTGTTTTGTACTTAATAACGGGAAATATTACAAAACTAAATTTAGTGAAAAATGTTTTGAAGGTATTTTTGTAGGTTATAGTAGCCATAGTAAGGCATATAGGATTTTCAACAAGAAAACCCTGGTTGTAGAAGAAACTTACAATGTCATATTTGATGAGACGAGTATGCTTCAAAGCAACTCTTCTAGTGTTTTTGTTGAATATGTAGATGCAAGGTTCAAGGAACTACACCTAGAAGAAACTGTAAAGGAAGACGCTCCAAAAGCTATTGAAGTAAATGCTCCTTCTACATGTGAGGATGATGACCCTCAGGAAGATGAAGATGTACCTGAAGTGCAGGAACCTCATGGTCATCTAAATGTTGGAATGATCAGACATTTGAGAGATCATCCAGCTGATCAAATCATCGGAGATCCTTCAAGCAGAGTTCTAACTAGAAGAGGTACAACTAACGAAGTTTTACATTTAAGTTTTCTTTCACAGATTGAGCCGAAGAAGTTTGAAGAAGCAAACACTGATCCCTCTTGGATCCTTGCTATGCAAGAGGAGCTCAACCAATTCAAGATATGTAAAGTTTGGAAGTTGGTACCTAGACCCAAAGGACAGAATATGATTGGAACCAAATGGATTTACCGGAACAAGCTTGATGAAAAGGGCATCATCACCAAGAACAAAGCAAGACTGGTTGCTCAAGGATACAGGCAAGAAGAAGGGATTGACTTTGATCAGACCTTCACACCAGTAGCAAGACTTGAAGCCATCAGATTATTTCTGGCTTATGCTGCATATAAGGGCTTTAAGGTTTTCCAGATGGATGTAAAGTCCGCCTTTCTGAATGGAGACCTTAAAGAGGAAGTTTATGTAGCTCAGCCTCCAGGTTTTGTAGATCCTAACTTTTCTGATCATGTATATTATTTACATAAAGCCTTGTATGGTCTCAAACAGGCACCTCGTGCCTGGTATGAGACATTGTCTAAGTTTCTCCTTGAGAACAAATTCACAAGAGGAACAATAGACAAGACATTGTTTCTTAGGGAAGTAAAAGGCGAGATTTTACTAGTGCAAATCTATGTCGACGATATTATATTTGGCTCTACTGATGATAAACTCTGCAAAAAGTTTTCTAACTTGATGCAAGGTAAGTTTGAAATGAGCAGTATGGGAGAGCTGAAATATTTCTTAGGACTCCAGGTGCACCAATCTGAAGATGGAATTTTCATCTCTCAGACGAAGTTCACCAAAGAGCTTCTTAAGAAATTTGGAATGGAGAGTGCAACCTCAATGAGGACTCCAATGGGCTCAAGTATGTCTCTGGACAAGGATGAGAAAGGGAAACCTTTTGATGAAACCAAGTACAGAAGCATAATTGGGTCCTTGCTCTATCTCACTGCTACTAGGCCTGATATAATGTTCTCAACATGTGTTTGTGCCAGGTATCAGGTAAACTGTAAGGAATCTCATTATGCTGCTGCAAAGAGGATTTTGAGATACCTTAAGGGCACACCGAATCTCGGCTTATGGTACCCAAGAAGCAATGATTTTGAACTAATTGGTTTTTCAGACGCTGATTTTGCAGGAAGCAAAGATGATAGGAAGAGCACTTCGGGAACTTGCCAGTTCTTAGGAAAGCGGCTCGTCTCCTGGAGCAGCAAGAAGCAAAATTGAGTTGCAATATCGACTGCTGAATCGGAGTATATCTCTGCCGGCAGTTGCTGTGCACAACTTTTGTGGATGAAAATCAGCTTGAGGACTATAATTTAAAGCTCTCAGAAATCCCCATGTTCTGTGACTCCTCAAGTGCTATTGCCATAGCAAATAATCCCGTCTCTCACAGCAGAACGAAGCATATTGAGCTTCGCTACCACTTCATCCGGGAACATGTTGAGAGTAAGGACATAAATTTGTTATATGTTAATACTGACAAACAAATTGCAGATATTTTTACGAAGCCTCTGGACGAAACCAAATTCAATTTCTTCAAAATGGAACTTGGAATGCTTAACAAGGAATCTTGAAGTTGGGACTGTTGAGATTTCACGAAATTGCACGAGATTTCACTTGTTAACTCAGAAAATTTCATGAAGTTTCACGGGTTTTCACGGGACAAATATTACTCTTCTCAATTCATCTCCCGTGGAATCATCTCCCTATTAAATACGGTTTTATCGTCCTACAGGTACGCACTCTACTTCAATTTATATATATATAAAAATCAAAGAAAACATCACGATTTCACGAGAACTTCCGTGAAACCCTACCCGACCGTTCGTCTCCTTCTATCGCGATTCCTCTGTTTCTCTCCCGCGGCTTCGACGACATCAATGGCGCCCAAAGCTTCTGGAGGTTTGCATTCAGGGGGAGAGTTGGTGAGAGGCGCCTTCCGCTCAGCTTCAGATGAGTTTCGGAACGTGATTATGATGCTCGATGTCGCCGGGCTCAGTTTTGTCTTAGAAGAGCCGGCTAAAATCCTAGAACAGGACATTCTGGAGTTCTATCGCAATGCCAAAATCTCAAGTCAAGGTAAGAAGATCAAAAGCTCTATTAGGTCTTGCAAAATCATTTTGAAGGCTAGTGGTATCAACCGATTGTTGAGGATGCCTGAAGTTGAATCAGAAGAGTTGTTTGTTGAAGATATTTTCAGAGCCAGAAGATTCTGTGGCATTCTTGATCAAAGCTCCTGTTGGAAATTGTAATCACAATTACCTTGATTTGTGAGAAGTCACCCTTAAACTAAGATTGAATTGCATTTGTATTTGATATGCTTTTCCAGTATTGTCTTGCAGATTATCATTGCTAAGTGTAACTCAATGTCAGGTCACAATGGGTCTGCAAACACAGTTTCATACAATGTAATTCTTCATTATATGAAACATGGTGATGACTCATGTGTGATCTCTCTATTGGGGTACACTTCATTTTCAAGACTATTGAAGACTTTGGAGTGCGGTTGCAGCAAGTGTTCAAGAGAAGAAAAGAAAATTTGTTGAAAACAATTTTTCTAAGGACATGTCTCGAGAGATCAAGTATGTCTCGAGAGTTCTGACATGTCTCGAGAGGCAAGTTCTTTGGATCTCGGTATTTCTGTTCTTGATGTCTCGAGAGATCAAGCATGTCTCGAAAGACCTTTGTCCGAAATCGTTGTAATGTCTCGAGAGATCATCGAGTTCTCGAGACATCTCCTTCCTGCTCTCTTTGCTTCATATTTCGAGAGATCCCTCTTGTCTCGAGAGAACCCTTATGTCTCGAGAATTCTGTTCGAAATATTATCTAATTTGTTTTCTCTGTTCTTGTCGTTTCGTAAACGCTCTCTCCCGATCCTAACGGCTATATGGAGTGCATTTAAGGTCGATTTAATCCTTAATTGATTCCCTCTATATATAGGATCGCTCTTGAGTTATTAATAACAAGTTTTCAAATCGTTCTCAAACCCTAATTTCTCTCCCGATAAAAAAGAACGAGAAAAGCGCCGCCTCGCCGTCGTCTACGATTGGAGATCGATATACTCATTGGAGTTGCCGATTTCTATCAAGAAGGATTCGATTGATCCGTGTTCTGATTCTACAATCTCTATTGGATCGTTTCGGATTGCCAAAGTCAGATTTGAAGGATCGTTGTTCTTCCTCATCGTTCTCAAAAGCTATTCAAGAAGAAGGAAGAAAACGCCTCTGTTATTCAGATCTGGTATCTCATTGTTCAAAACCTTTTAACATCTATTGTAGGAGTTGTTATCTCCGAGTTGTAGGAGAGGTTGTTCTCCGAGTTGTAGGAGAAGGTTTTCTCCGAGTTGTAAGAGAGATTCTCTCTGAGTTTGTAGGAGTTTGACTCCGAGACTGTAGGATCGTTCTTGATCCGAGATTTAATGTGTAGTCAAGTCTAGCTGTGGTGCTAGATTGGCGAGGCCGGCAGTGGAGTACCCAAGTACGGGGAACCACTATAAATTCCTGGTGTTATCTGTGGCTGTGATTTATTTTGTGTGCTGTGCTTTACGCTTATTTTTTTAATTCCGCAAAAGATGTAGAGATCACCTATTCACCCCCCTCTAGGTGATTTAGGTAGGCAACTAGATACTTCAATTGGTATCAGAGGGTCACTGTTCGTTGCTAGGTTAACACCTTGAACAGGATCCATCTTTCTAGTTGCTAGCAAGCCATGGATAGAGTCAAGGAATCTTCTCTGAAATTGCCCATCTGCACTAAGGCCAACTTTCCTATGTGGAAGGAAAGAGTCCATTTTTATATGGAAGCTGCAGATCCCAGAATCTTCCAAGTCGTGGAAGAAGGTCCCCATGTGCCAATGACCGCTTTGTCTACAAATCCTACTGTTCAGATACCTAAGAAAATGATGGATTTGACCAAGGATGAGATAGCTCTTGTTGCTCTTGACAAGAAGGCTAAAAACATAATTGCAAGTGCAGTGGACGATTCCATGTTGCAAAACTTAATCCACTGCAAATCAGCCAAAGAAATGTGGACATCCTTGATTGTTCTAATGGAAGGTACTGACGAAGTGAGAGAAAACAGAAGATCCCTACTCAATCAAGAGTATGAGGCTTTCAAGCAGAGTAAGAAGGAGTGCATTGCTGATGCGTACGAGCGATTCTTCAAAATAGTCAATGGTCTGAGGAACTATGACAGGGAGTTCACAAACGGTGAACTAAATGACAAATTCTTGCGTTCCCTAACGAAAGACTGGGATAGCAAAATTGTGGCCATTAGAGAGTTTGGAAAACTGCCAAGTCTAGAACCTCAGAATCTGTTCGGAAAGCTGTTGTCTCATGAATTACAAATGAACATCCGAAAGTCTGAAGAGGATGTAAATCGAGCTTCAAGCAAAGAAAGAACCTTAGCTTTGAAGGCAGAGAATTCAAAGAAGAGCAAAGCAGTGATACCGATCAGAGAAAAGGAATCTGATATTGAAGAAGAATCAGAAGCCAGCTCCTCCTGTTCCGAACTGTCTGATGGGGAGTTCTCTTTAATTTCCCGTCAGTTTAAGAAACTGCTGAACAAGTGAAGGCACATGAACAACAAGCCGTCTTCCTCGGATCATAAATATTCTCGTCGTGATGGCGAATATCACAGGAAGGGCTCAAGCAATAATGACAGGTATAAATCCAAATAGAACAAACACATTTCTTCTGACATTATTTGCTACTGTTGTAATAAGCCAGGGCACATGATTGCTGAGTGTCCCTATAAGAAGAAAGAAGGTGGAAGGAAAGAAGACAAGAAATCCATCCACGGAAAGAAGAAATCAGATAGAAGCTTCGTCGCTAAGAAAGCCAAAACTCTGAGCGACAGTGACTCCGATGAGTCGAGTGATGAAGAAGAAGCTTACTTCGGCCTGATGGCCATGTCTGATGATGAAGAAGCACCCTCGTACACCGGAAAGGTAAATGATCACACTATCCTATCTGATTCTGATTATGCTTCGGCTGAACAAAAGGATAACCCCTCAGATGATGAATCTGAACTCATGTCTCAATATACCAAAATGCTCCAAAGCTTTGACAAGTGCCGAAAGGTTGTCAAAACTCAGGGTAAGGAGAACATGGCTCTCAAGGAGGTGGAATCTAACTTGAGAAAAGAAGTTGAAGAACTTTCTTCTCTCAAAGAGGAAGTCCAAGCCTTGAAAGACAAGATCAAAAGCTCGGAAGAGACTCTTGCCCTGAGAGATCATTCGATAAATGTCTTAGAGGAACAGCTTGCGGCTGAGAAGAAGTTGGTTGAAGCATTCTCTCAACCTAAAACTGTTCTGCCAATTATTGGTACTTTTACCACTAAGGCAAAAGGAAGCGGTATAGGGCATGAAGCTAGTACTAGCAATTCTTCAAAAAATACAATTGCTAAGAAGAATGGTCTGGTTGCTAAGAAAGCTACTACCAAAGAAAAAGGGAAAGCTCATCAAGAGCCTGTAGCATTCAAGAGAGTCATATTCCCTACGAATGCTTATGATATGGAGAGTTCCTATGGTCATTTCACACGACCAATTCCTTTTTCACCTGTGAATGATCATAAGGAATGGGCTCCTCCCCGAAACTTTGGTGATAGCGCTTTCCAAGCACCTTATCAAGAGATTAATCGGAAAGGGCACGGTCCATTTGTTCATGGTCCGAGCGCTAAGAAAGCACCAAAAGTGAATGCTGTTGCACCAAAGCCGATGAAGACAATACCACCTTGTGTGTTTTGCCCCCATGAGGCATCCTCATCTAAAAGGGCTGCTCCTGCAAGAGCTAACGTTCAAAAAGTTAAGCAGGAGAGTGTAAAAAGAAGGTACAACAGATTCGACTGTTGGTGCTGCGGCAAAATTGGTCACTTTGCCGTTGATTGTTGGTTTAATACAACGTATACTAGGAGACCACAAGTGAATGTTGCAAGGCAGACCACTCGCAATGTTAACATTCATCGTGGTGCTCAACTGACACGGGACCAAGGACCCAAATCTGTTTGGGCTCCTAAGGCGAAATGATTTGTTTTTGCAGGTATGTCCAAAGGCCAATAAAAATCCTATCTGGTACTTGGACAGTGGATGCTCTCGGCATATGACCAGGACAAGAAGCTTTTTGCAAAACTACATTCCAGTTGCGAACGGTCCAAAAGTTATTTTTGGCGGTTCAGACAGAGGAATAACTAAAGGCTATGGTATGATTTCTAATGGCAATGTATCGTTTTCCGATGTAGCTTATGTGGAAGGATTACAACATAATCTGATAAGCATAAGTCAACTTTGTGATAAAGGATACATTGTTGATTTTCATAAAGATAAGTGTTTGATAAAGTCGGCTGAAAATCAACGATTTTATCAGTCATTCGCTGTAGAAACATATTTTGTTTAAATTTTCTGTGTATATCATCTTCTACACCAGTATGTCTTTTGGCAAAAGATAGTGCATCTCTTGTTGACCAATGGCACAAGAGATTAGCACATATAAATCTCAAAACTATTAATAAATTGTTTTCTCAAAACTTAGTGCGAGATGCACCAGATGTTAAGTGCATTAAAGATAGACCTTGTCATGCATGTGTAAAAGGCAAGCAAACAAGAGCTACCTTTAAGAGCATTATTGGCAAAGATTCAACCAGGTGTTTATACCTGCTCCATATGGATTTGTTTGGTCCTTTGCAAATTAGAAGTTTAGGAGGAAAATCTTACACATTGGTTATTGTAGATGATTACTCTCGTTTTGCCTGGGTATTCTTTCTGAAACACAAGTCAGATACCTTTGACACTTTCACTAGTTTTGTCAGGCAAGTCCAGAATGAATTTAACTGTTCGGTGGTCAAAATCAGAAGTGACCATGGTACAGAATTTGAATCTGGAGCCATGACAGAATTCTGTGAAAGCCTCGGTATCTTTCATGAGTTTTCCTCTCCTCGAACTCCACAACAAAATGGAGTAGCTGAGAGAAAGAATAGAACACTTATTGAGGCTTGCAGAACCATGTTGAGTGACTCTTCACTACCTGAATATTTCTGGGCTGAAGCTGTCAATACTGCATGCCATGTGCAAAACAGAGCACTCATAAACAAAAACCATGAAAAGACTCCTTATGAACTTCTAAAAGGCAAGAAACCGACCATTTCTTATTTTCGAATCTTTGGTAGTAAATGCTTTGTGCTAAACAATGGAAAGCATTACAAAACTAAGTTTAGTGAAAAGAGCTTTGAAGGTATTTTTGTAGGTTATAGTAGCCATAGTAGGGCATATAGAGTTTTTAATAAGAAAACCCTGGTGGTAGAAGAATCTATTAATGTTGTATTTGATGAGACGAGCATGCTACAAGGCAGCTCCTCTAGCATTTCTTCTGTAGACACAGGTTCAAAGCTGCAGGACTTAAGCTTGGATCAGCCAGTTGTAGAAAATTCTCAACACTTCATCAAGATTCCCCCAATAACTACCTATGAAGAAGATCATTCTGATGAAGAGCCAATCTAAGTGGAGGAAGATACTCCAACAGTAGAAGAAACTCCTATTGGTTCAATTCATGCAAGGAACCTCGGGCTACGACACATGAGGGATCATCCAGTTGATCAAATCATAGGAGATCCTCATGAAGGAATAAGAACAAGACGAGGTACCATTAACGAGAATATGCATTTAAGTTTTCTTTCGCAGGTCGAACCAAAGAAATTCCAAGAGGCAAATGAAGATCCATCCTGGATAATTGCTATGGAAGAAGAATTAAATCAATTCAAACGATGTAAAGTATGGACACTTGTTCCAAAACCCAAAGACAAAAATGTCATTGGAATAAAGTGGGTGTATAGAAACAAGCTGGATGAAGAAGGAACAATCATAAAGAACAAAGCCAGACTTGTAGCTAAAGGATACAGACAAGAGGAAGGCATCGATTTCGATCAGACGTACGCTCCAGTAGCAAGGCTCGAAGCGATCAGACTCTTCCTTGCTTATGCTGTTTTCAAGGGTTTCACCGTATATCAAATGGATGTCAAGTCCGCTTTCCTAAACAGAGACATTAAAGAGGAAGTATACGTTGAACAACCCCCAGGTTTTGTTAATCCTGATCATCCCAATCATGTTTATTTATTACAAAAAGCTTTATATGGTTTGAAACAAGCTCCTCGAGCTTGGTATGAGACGCTGTCTAACTTTCTTCTTGAGAACAAGTTCACAAGAGGAAAGATAGATAAGACATTATTTCTTAGGGAAGT